>BMAU01017345.1:162500-887500 GCA_019973935.1 Trichonephila clavipes
TTCATCAAAATAGGAAGCAAAATTTCAGGTAATTCTACTGACTGTATTACAACGTAAAATTTAACATTTTTTTCGCTCTTGCAAGCACAGCATCTGATTTGTTTATTTCAATCTTTTTACGTTAAAATGTAATTCGCGGCATGTATATTTTTTGTATATAAAAGACTATATTGTTTTGTTTTAAATAACAAATTATTCTGGTATTATCATCAGAAAGAAAGAGAAAATCTATATTATTTCCATTGATATTTACATTAAAAAAGCGACAAATACTTGAGTGATATTCTTCACCAGGTCAGTGTTTTTTTCTTTTCTTTTTGATTGTTTTTAATGTACTTTTTTTTTCTGCGAATTTTTAGATTTTCACACTTTCATGCATTTCTCTACCTCATTTACAGTGTTCTTAATTTTCATTCAAAATACCATGTTTCATGTAGCATCGTCTTAAAAACCAAAATTTAATTTTTTGAAAATTTTAAATTGTTGCTTAGAGATACGCAAAAATATGTCATTTAAAGTTGAAAATTTTGAGTTTTATGGTTTCAGTTTTATCAAAGCAATTAAAGGATACCTTTGTCTTTTTTTTAAATCTTAAAAGAGAAAAGAATAAAGGTAATTAAATATATCAGTAAAAAACGAATTGAAAAAGATTAATTTGTGTTACTCTCTGGTTTCGAGCAAACCATGCTGTCTTCAGATTACTAATCTTTTAATAAATGAAAGTTTACTCAGAAATTCATTTTTGTTTGTTTCTTTTAGAAATCGTAATTTTTATAATGGATTAGAATGCCTTGTAATGTTATTTCGAAAGAATTGGGGTAAAAAATTAAGATGCTTTTTATGTAGTTTGGCATTCTATTAAAATAAAAAAGAAGAAAAGAACTTGGAGAACGAAAATAAAATGTTTCGAGATTTGTAATCCCCAATGAAATAAGGTTTAAAGTAGTTTTTAACCTTAAACATCATATTTATGCTACTTCAAATTTATTTTTTATTTCTATTTTTGAAACGGACTAGTGCCCTGATGCGAAGAAAAAAAAATAAGTTAATCACAGTTTTGAATTCCATTTTTTGCAACAGTATACTATGATTGGCATTCACTAATTCCAAATGAAACATAATCCACCTGCACCTTTTAGAAAATCCGATGTCTTTGAAATGGGTTTATCAATAATATCTCATTTATTCCCCCGAGTATTATATCCTAAAAAATAAAATAATCATCCCGGTTGTTAATTTATTTTTTTATTATTTTTTTTTTTACTTGATATGTTTTATGTATAAATTTAATATATTTATAAAATGTGTTATGTGTTGGCTTCAAAATAAATTGTTACAAGAAAATGCGCCTATATATATGACAGATTTTAAAAGAAGATTTCTTAAAATATATGTATCAGTTTTTAAAATTATTATTTTAGTTAATTTAATTTCATTTTTAATAGTTCTAAATGTCGGCATTCTTTTTAAGCTAAGGAGGCTGCAGTATACTAGTGGTAAGGGTATCAGATCATGACAGGCATGTCGTGAGTTCGAGCCCAGTACAACTAAAGATCCACCGTGTAGGGGAGTGATGTACGTTACATCTGTCGTGAGCTCAAACGTCCTCCCTTTGGTGTGGTGTTTTAGTTAGGAGAAAGAAGGGAGGGATAGCTCAGGTGCCGTCCTCGTCACTTGACCATGGTTCAAAATGACGACGTCCATCGCCAAAAGCCCTCGTGTAGCTGAACAGTGTGATGTTAATATTCACTCACTTCAGCTCTCGACAGACTTAACGTGCATCACTCCCCTAAACGGCGGGTCTCTAATGGTACTGGGCTTGAACTTATGACATGCCTGCCATGATCCAATACCTCGACCACTGGGCTACCGTAGCCCGGAATAAAAGTCGAAAACGTTCAACTATAAACAAATATTAATTAATAGTAAGCAAAACAAGTTCAACTCTAAATAAATGTTAATGAATTGTAGACAAAACAATTTTACCCATCTTTAACTCTATCTTTACGATTCAAACCACTTACCGTTGCGAATGCTTTTCTTCGTGCGGCATGTTGGAACATTGCACCACCAACGTACTCCTTCACAAAAAGAAAATTCCGATTCATGATTATCATCGCATGATGCATTCTTTGCCTATATACCTTTCTCTTGAAAAAAAGAGACTTCTGTAGTTCTAATTAAATGACAAATACTTTATTTTTTAAACAAAAATTAAGATGAAAGAAAGAAAGGAAAAGTCGTGCTTTTTGTGTGTTTTAAATGCGAATAGGGCGCATGGCCCCAAACAGCATTCCCTTTTGGGTTGTAAGAAATTCGGCGAAATTCTACATTATTTGGCGATTTTTCGGTTACGCCCGGCTAACGGGAAAGTACCGAGTTTTATTAAATATTGAGTTATTGAATATTTTAAGTGTCAGCTCAGGTGTCGACCACGTCACTTGACCATGGTTCAAAATGACTTGGTCTGTCGCCAAAAGCCCTCGTGTAGGTGAATAGTGCGACGTTAATATTCACTCACTCACTCACTCAAAATTTTCCTAAGCAATGAAGTAATCCCTAAAAATAATTCCCTTCACTTGAATGGCACGTCTATGTTTGGTTTTTTATATTCCTAGTTTCCAAGTTTATTACATGGCCGCTATAGCCTAGTGGCCAAAGTAACGGACACGTGGCTGACTTGTCCTGAGTTCGAGCCTAGTGCCTCTGAAGACCCACAGTGTAGTTGGTCTGATGCGCGTTAGATTTGTCGTGGATCTAAGTCTTCCTATTGGTCTTGTGTGGTAGTTTGAAGAGGGGGTCGCCAGCTTAGATGTCGTTCTCATCACTTGGTCATGGTTCAAAATGATGAGGTTCGTCGCCAAAAGCCCTTGAGTAGCTGAATAGGGTGACGCTAATGTTGTCTCACTCCCTATATGTCCTTGAATACTTAATAATTGTCTCTCTTGTATTTTTGTACTTGACAGAAGTGCACGCTCAAAATAACTCTCCTGATGCTATAATAAAATAAACAAGAAAGTGATCACATTTAAGAAGATGTGCTTTAGTGGCAAGATTACATTTGAATGAAAAATTAATCTCATCTTCACACGTCACATCGATACATTAGAAATTCATATTGGGGATCTATCCAATCTTATTGCTAGTTATGAAATTCAATCCTTACACCAGGATACATAAATCTTTTTTTCTTTGTTTTGTTAATTAGTGCAACATAATAAAAATGAAGATATTGTTTTACTTTTTTGAAGTATTGTTTACCAATTTTAAGTAGACTAAACGTGACAAATATTAATGTTTTTACTTAATTTATAAAGAAAATAAAGGCGCAGAGAAAGTCGGAATTTCTATAGTGAAAATCTCCTTGTCTGGCACCTTTTTCGTAATGATAAAAAATCTGCGCTTCTTTTATGTTCATTTAATCCTTCTGCAATAAAAACTTCCCAAGAAAACTTTTCCTGAAGTACAAAGAATCGAAAGTTGTTGCCACGCATTTTTCACATACAACTTGAAAGCTTTATCGATTCCTCTCAAAGTCTCTAATACGCTTTTTATTTATATTTATGAAAACATTGTTTCCTTTTTTTTCATTACAATCGTTTTTCTGTGCCCCCCCTCTCCCTGTTTCATTCTTAGAGGCTTTGTTTAGAAAACGCAAAAAAAAAAAATTATATGGAAACTGTTTGAAATAAATCAGGACTTGTAAAAATAAAACCCATGCAATAGACCCATGGCTGGTTAACACTAAGAGATCGCTGCTTGTAAAATTCAATTCCATGAATAAAACTTTGAAAAAGCGGTATAATGATAACTTTTGCTGACTTACTTTTTAAAAATTTTGTATGGAGAAAAATATCATTAAAATTCAAATTTCTCCACTCATTTGGAAGATTTTCCAAATAAATATTTTTTATTTCAGGAGAAATAGGCTTTTACCTTATATCTAAGTACGTATTAAATGTATCGTTCTGCATAGATTCCTTACTCTTGGATATGCACTCTTTAATATACCCGTGCTTCAACTATTGAGAAGTGTTATGAATTGCATTAAATTTCTTTTGAAGTATTCTCGCAATCTCTTGTATTTAGTTGGAAATTATTTTTGCTTAGAATTATGTCATATTTTCTTTGTTAATATGAATGCTAAAGAACTATAATTTATTTCAACATTTTCTAAATGAATGAGGCCAAATTTTTTTTGATATCCAAGCCACTGTGTTTTCTATATTTCGGGAACTTTTCATTTACGTTTTTGCTCATACATGCTGTTTAAGATGAATCTTTTTTAAATTACTACTATTAGCTAGCACTCTCTCTATATGTATTTATTTATCTTCGTGGAATTTTCATTCGTTAATAAAATACATTTTAAAGCGCTCCATTGAGCTGAAATTTTATATACATGATTATTTTGGATGACAATACAATCATTTAATTATAATGAATAAAAATTAATTACCACTTAATGTTGTGATTCTTCATACATATATACATATTTATATTAAATGTAACTACTTAATAAAGAAAGTAACTAAAATAAGATTTTCTTTGTTGATCTAAGTAGGAATTGACTTAATTTGTTTTTATATTACTTCTTTTAAGTAAAGCTTTTTTTATTTTACTTATATATTTTTTCTTTGCTTACAATATATCTTTTTGTAAATATTTGTTTTTATCTAGGGTACTTTTTATTTATGTTATTTATTTATTTGATTTATCCTTTATTAAAATGAACAAATGAATACCTTATTTGATGATTTTTAAGCGTATTTGTATTTTGATGCGTGATTCGTATTTTTAAATTGTATCTTCCTTTTTTAATTTATAAAATAAAGTCATAAATGTTATACAATTCAAAGTCAATATATTCATAAATTTAAAAAAAGCTGAACAAGAGATTTCAAAAATCCTCAATGTGTCATTTTTTAATATAAAATACTAAGTGACTCAATTAATTCTTTTAATTGAGTGAGCATGTGTCCATAAGAAAATTGTCATTCCTAATAGGATTACATAACAAAGCAGAGGTTTACAAAACCTGAAATGGATAAAGCAACAAAGCATTAGGCATTAGAAGGTTATTCACCCACACTAATAGAATTTGACGGAGAAACATATCCTCCAAGTGTATGGCTTTTAAATACTTCTTAATCCATTAAGTTACAAAATTGCAAATGGAGTTGTATAGTTAGTGTTTTTAAATCTATGAAATGGTCTATCCAGATTATTAAATTTAAAAATTGCCGGTGTATATTTATATCTGCTATTGATATTAACATAATTTGATGTAATATAGACAGCGATTAGCTTTGACGATAGATTGTTAAATAATATCTATCTACGAGGATAAATATATTCTTCTTTTAAAATTAGAATTATATAAGAAAACTATTGATTTGTGTACTTCTTTTTTTTTCTGTGAATTCAATGTAATCAATTTTAAGTGGAACCTTGTACCCATTACATAAAGATCAGACTATTAGTTAATTATCTTTTTTTCTGTTTAATTTTTATTTAAGAAATTAGCTTAAACAATTATTAATTCAAACACTTGTTTTATAGAAATTATATATTTCTTTTTTAAATTTTACTTCAGTTATATTTTTATTTATTTTTTACCTCAGCCTTTTTCTGTTTATGTGTTGGTTCTTTCGGAAAAGGTTGCATTTATTGACTTGAAGTCAAATTGATAAATGCAAATTTATTTCTAATATCAAATTATAAAAAAATCACTCACTTGTTACCCTGTCGCCCATCCGGTATAGTGGTTAGCAACGCTGATTGCTGTGCCATTGGGCTCGAATCCCAGAGCAGACAGGGATATTGCAATAGCCGTCGAGCCACCAGTCCTCTCGTGTGGTTGACGGAAGGGGAAGAGAGGTCGGAGGCCCTGAACACCCCCAGGGTGTTTCCCTCCAAATTGTGGTGAAACGAGATAAATCTTTCAGTCACTTGTATGGTGCTCAAAGCTACGGCCAACGACAGGCGTCACTTAGCCCTTAACCATGATGAATTTCATGGGCCTTGATCTGGCCTTTGCCGATCAGGTAGCATTAGTAGCCACAACAACATTCTTGTTACTCTTACAATTTGTCATTCAAATTGGGATTAAAATTTTGGGGATGGTTTCACCATGGAATCCTTAATAAGTTAGTAGAATATCCATGTATTTAGCGGGAAATTGTAAGAATACCCACAGCAGGAGGACCGTTGAACGCCTGAGATGTTTCTAACAGAAATAGATCTCTTACTTACTATCTACGTCATGTATTTACCTCGTCACTTGACTATGGTTCAAAATGACGTGGTCCGTCGCCAAAAGCCCTTTTGCATAGCTGAACAGAGCGACGTTAATATTCACTCACTCACGCCATGGATTTAGCCAGGTGTTTCCAAAAACAACGCGACTAAAGATCTTGTTCTTATTAGCTATAGCTACTCTAGCAACTTCAGCTATTGGTCCACAGATTTACCTTTTTAGGAAAGACTTGCACTTTTAAAAATTCTGGTACAGATTTGATTGGTTTCTCTAGGAATCTTGCTGACAGCAGAAAGGCTGCGGGGGCCCAGTGGTCAAGGTATCGGATAATGGCAGGTATGTTACGAGTTCGGGACCAGTACCACTAAAGACTCGCCGTGTAGGGGAGCAATGCACGTTAAATCTGTCGAGAGCTCAAAAGCCTTCCCTTTGGAGTGGTGTGACAGTTAAGACAGGGAGGTGGTGCCAGCTCAAGTGTCGTCCTAGTCACTTGACCATGGTTCAAAATGACGAGGTTCGTCGCCAAAAAAGCCCTCGTGTAGTTGAACAATTCGACGTTAATAGTCACTCACTGACTGCCGGAAGACATTTGTGGCCGCAGTAGCTTAGTGGTTATAATTCTGAACATGTGGCGGGTGGGTCACCGTTAGAGTCCTGATACCACTGAAGACCCCACATGGGGGAGGACGAATGTTGAATCTGACAAGGCTCAAATGTCCTTCTGATGATGTGATGCTGTAGTTTGTAGAGGGTGGTGCCTGTTCAGGTGTCATCCTCGGTTCAGAATGACTACGTTCACATCGCCAATAGCACTCTTATTGCTTTATAGTGGCACATTAATACTACTCGAGAACTCCCCTTTTTTGGGAGAGCCACAACATTTGTGGATGAGGTAAAGTCTTAACAAAATATATGAGACCCTAAATCCTGGGATATATGGGAGTAAGCTGGACCTTTTGTCAGAATATGAAGTGCACCGCATAGGAAATCAATTACATGTTGCTGTTGTTACGAATGTCACCTGATTGGGAAAGGCCAGATCAAGGCCCACGAAATTCATCATGGCAAAGGGCTAAGGGATGCATATCGTTAGCCGTAGCTTTGAGCACCATACGGGTGACAAAACGATTTAGCTCGGCTTCACCCCAATTTTGAGAGAAAACCCTGGGTGTGGTCGGGGCCTCGCACCTCTCTTCCTCTTCCACCAACTTCACCTGAGGACTCTCGGCTGTATGGCTATTTAAAGTACCCCCATACCGCGAAGGCACTATACATTTACAACATCCCTTATGTCTGTTACGGGATTCGAACCCACGCCCAATGGCAGAGCAGGCAAACAACATTGCTACGTGCTTTCATGGGCGTTTCCCTTTAACTAATCCCTAGGTTTGCTTCTATACAGGATGCTTTATATCAGAACCACTTGTCTTTAAAAGAACCGTGATAGATGCAAAAGAGAACGTTGCCATTCTTATTTAAATGTGATTTCCGATATTTTGTGGAATATTAAATAAACTGAAATCCATTCTTTAAAAACGGAAAACTACAAGAGCGCAATCAAACACCAAAATCATTGCTGTGATACAAAATAATCATCCAAAACAGCGGCTAAATTTCGTACATCTTGCAGCTAGTACTGTTAAGTGCAAAGAGATGCGATCTATCTTCCTTTGAGACAATGTATTGTTCATCAGAGGGTGAATTGTGTGTGTTTGAACTACTTATTGCTAATGACGTCAAACCGCATTCCGAGGAACAGACCGAATCGTGAATAACATGCGAAGAGCGCTGAAATCACCGAAGCGACGAAATTGTTAAGAGTATATACAATCGTCGGTTACCAGACCATAAAAGTTTAACCTGTGAGCGAGAGTGGCTATCGCTGAGTCCTATCAGATGCAAATAGAACTGGTTGGTAAACACGTATCAGTAATTAATGTCTACTATCCATTTTATTAGTAATTGTTTTTCACTTATTAGACAAATAAAAGTATTCTATGGATGTTATATATATATATATATATATATATATATATATATATATTGCTATGTTATATATATATATTAAGTTAGAAAACCATTAATGTGCAGATTACCTAGAAAATCTGCATATCACTTCGTTAAAGTGTGAAATCAAGAGTTTTCTGTATTTTAACCAGGTCATCTGTACAATAAAGGTTTCTGTATCGTTAAAGTGTGTGTGTGTTTAAAAGTTTGCTAACCAATTGTTATGCACTTCAACGTGTAAGCAATCTTTAAATTGCGCTAAAAAGTAAGCATAATTTTATGTTTCGCAGAATCATTTTGTTTCTTGTATGTGTTTAACAATTTTTGATTTTTTTTCAATTCCTACTATTAGCTCACACACTTTCTCTCTCTCTTTATATTTAATTATTTATCTTCGTGGAGTTTTCAGTCGTCAATAAAATACATTTTAAAGCGCTCAATTGAGTTCAAATTTTATATACATGATTATTTTGGATGACAATACACACACACAGTAATTTATTTATAATTAATAAAAATAGATTGATTAAAACTAACTATTTAAAGACTTAAAAAATACACCCACGTTGGCGACTTTGTGACCATTTTGTCGACTTGTGTCCCGTCGCCAAAATCCCTCGTGTATTTAAACAGCGCGACGTTAATAATTAATTAATCAATCAATCAATCAAAGTCGACTTGTGTGTCCAAACTTCAAAAGGTATTTTTTTCTCACGTTTTAAAGCATTCAGTTGAACTGAAATTTTATAGACACGATTGTTTTGGATGACAGTACGATACTTTAATGATAATAAATAAAAACGGATGACCACTTGATGTTGTAATTCGGACAAATGTATATACATATTTATATTAATTGTAACTATTTAATAAAAAGTAGCTAATTTTTTTCTTTGTTGATCTAAGTAGAAATGGACTTAATTTTTTTTACATTTATATTACTTGTTGTATTGTAGTTTTAAAATGGACTGATGATTGATTCTATCAACTAATACTTGTACGTTGACTTTTCGGTATTATTAACTAGATACTTTAAGATATCAACAAATAAATAAACAACGTTTAATTTAATTTGCTGTTCCACTTAAGTCTTTGTTCCACTTAAATGGTCGCTTCGAATGTCATGTGCAGATGACGAGTGCCGAGTAGGTGTTGTGCAGATGATATACAGTGGTACAAACAATTGAGGATACACCTTACTTTTACTTGATAAATCCAACTTTCAATCGAAATAACACATTAACTAGAAGTGCAAACGTGTTTTTATTTTCACACGCAACAAAAGGGTTAATTTACAATAAAAATAACGAAAATCAACAAAAAATAACTAAAATTAAAAATTTCACAAGTGTTTGAAATAAACATAGGCAGATCTTTACCTCAAAAAATTGAGGATACACCAATGAAATGTTTGTTTAACTACCACTAGATTTTTTTCTGCTTGCTACTACAATAGCCTAAGTATATGGCCAATTTTATCTTGAACTTTTTCGACTGCTACTTTTGCCTTTTGAAGTTGGTTATGTGAATTTAAAGTCACAATAAAATGGGTCCTCGGAGAGAGACCAGTATTGAGAGAGAGAGAGAGATGTAAGAAAATTTATATTAAGGTTATTTAAGAAAGGAAAATCTTATCGTGAAATAGCTAAAATTGACGGTAGAAGCCACTCGTGTGTCCAGAAAATCATTGGAAGATTTAAAAGCGATGGATTAATTGAAAATAAAAGTGGAAGAGGAAGTAAAAGTATTCTGAGTGATGTAGCCAAAAGGAAAGTTTTGAAAGATATCAAGATTGATCCTAAACCAAGTGCAGTCAAACTAGCTGCAGAAACTTCTCGAATAATGGGCAGAAGTGTAAGTGCTGAAACTGTGAGAAATGTGATTAGACATGCTGGATATAGCAGTCGAGTAGCTAGAAAGAAACCTTTCATAATCTTACAAAATCAGAAAAAGCATTTGGAGTTTGCAAAAACTCAACAATTGAAGACAGATAACTTTTGGAAGAAAGTTATGAATAGTGACGAAAGTAAATTCAACATTTTTGGAAGTGATGGCCGTCGCACCGCTTGGAGAAAGCCGAACACCGCTTTGGATCCAAAAAATTTACGTCCTACAGTTAAACATGGTGGTGGCTCCGTCATGGTTTGGGGTTGTATGGCTTCAAATGGGGTAGAAAATTTAGTTTTTATAGATGTCATAATGGATTATAAGCTTTATATAGATATACTCAACAACAATCTTAAAGAAAGTGCAAAAAAATTGGATTTAGATGGAAATTTTATTTTCCAGTAAGACAACGACCCCAAACATATGGCACGTAATGTCAAAATGTGGTGTCTTTTTTATTGTAAACAGCAATTGCACACCCCCCCCCCACAGTCCCTTGACATCAATGTCATAGAAAATTTGTGGACCACACTCGAAATAGCGGTCCCAAAACACCAAATTAGGAACAAAGCCCATTTAAAGCAAGTGTTACAAGAAGAATGGGATAAAATATCTCCAGATGCCACCAAAAAAATGGTCGAATCGGTACCAAGACGTTTGGAGGACATTATAAAAGCCAAAGTACATGCAACCAGATATTGACACTGTCTTTGTATGTGATATGTCACACAAATTTCATTGGTGTATCCTCAATTTTTTGAGCTAAAGATCTGCCTATGTTTATTTCAAATACTTGTGAAATTTTTAATTTTAGATATTTTTATGTTGATTTTCGTTATTTTTACTGTAAATTAACCTTTTTGTTACGTAAGAAAATAAAAACACGTTTGCCTTTCTAGTTAATGTGTTATTTCGATTGAAAGTCGGATTTATCAAGTAAAAGTAAGGTGTATCCTCAATTGTTTGTGCCACTGTAAGTAATTCAAGAAATGAAGCAAAATTTTCCGCATTTTGTCTGATCACCCTGGTTAGTGTGCAGATTAGCTGATTTCTTCAGTTCAGAGGTAACACATACACATTTAATTATTTACGATTTCAATAAAAAAATATAAATCACAATAAGCAGACTTATATTTTTGAGAGGTATTAGACTTACCGTCAATTCAATTGATAGTTAAAATTTGAATTTACACCCATTTGACATGTGTGATTAAAACGATTCTTATAGAACATCAGTGTTGTTTAATCTTTTCCTCCAGTTTCTTAAGATTCAGTGCCTAGAGTAGAAGAAAAAAAATATTTTTAAAAATTTTTCGTGTGACTTATTATGAATGTCACTTTTCTAAGAAAGAAAGAGACGGGTGACATATAGGGGACGAGCCTGGCAGTTTTGATCCAAGGTTGAGGATAGAATATCCCTTTAAGACCTGAATTATTTTTATCTTCAAATATTAAATTCTTCTGTTATTAATACAATATGGACCCCAACGACATTGGGGAAAATAATTTAAAAAATTCCCGCTCCCCCTCCTGGAACGTAGATGGTACCCGCATGATCGTGCGGGTCACATATGAAGTTTTACATGTTATACATTTTAAGCTCGAAGATAATAGCAGAAACAATCTTAATTCTACTAAAATTGTTACAAATAAAGAAATTATTGATGTATAATTAACTCATTTAATAATTTATTATTTATTTACTGTAAAAATCTTTTGTTTTGTTTTTGACAAGCATAAATAACAATTGCATTTTTCACAACATGTTTTCGAACTGCTTTCGTAGTTTCCAAATCTGCACTTGCGAGACCTTGAAATGCCATAAACACATAAGAAATGGCTATACATGTCAAGCCTTTTATACTGGTATGGCCAGGCAAAAGCCGTGACATGTATAGTAGGTGGATTATAACACTTCGATCTTTTTGCGAGGGGAATTACTACACTGTTTTCTTCATCATTAGTTAAAATACTTTTGTTAGTAGGAGGAGAAGCTGATAACGCATTAACTATCTCTAATTTAAATTTTAAGTGATCCATTTTGATTTTTATAGGAATTTTATTTGATATCGCATCTCGTTTGCACAGAAACCAAGGATTTGCAACAGCTAAGCCAATGTAATGAATGTGTTCAAGAGACTTTTATGGTAAAGGATGATCCAAATTTGTCTTTCCATTTCAAATATTACCGCGTGTTTCTTCATCACTCTCATCTGAATTTGATTCTCTTTCCAGTATACACGATTCATATGTTTTGTTTGACAACATCCGAGATATCACTAAGTTCTGATTTGATTTATTCAAAAATTGAAAAACTTCTGTGGTAATTCTTCTCCTTTTAGACACCTGAAATTTTTTTAGTTAAAAGTAAACACAGTAATCCACAAAAAATAGTAAAATGTATCAGAAAATTTTATTTTTTAAATATATATATATTTAAACCACACCCATTAACTACCACCGGAAAACCCAGATATTTTTGGAGGTGGGGAAGAGATATGGATGCAGATATCTGTAAAGAGGATAAAAATGCCAACTCCTCAGCAAATGTATGAAAAAGAAAATGAATTGCAAAAAAGAGAGAGAGAAAGAAAAAAAAGGAACTCACACACACATCCATTGCGACCCCCAAGAAAATTTTGTATTAAATATATAGCTATATATTTCATTTTTCTGTAGGCTTTCATCAAAATTAAATAAGGAGAATAATAAAGAAGAATAATTAATTAAGAAAATTCGCATGGTAACCTTTACAGCTGCAGTGACTCAAGTAACGCCCAACCCGTACGATGGTGTGGTTAACGAAATCCCGAGTCCTACAAGCCACATTAATAGAGTATAATTAATATTTTTTACAATTATTTAAACATTAATACAAAAATTTGCATCCAAGCAATTAGAAATATATTGATAATTCTCTTTTTACGACAGATAAAAAGACGTGTTTCTGTTGTATTTGAAAACAAACCTAGATTTGCCAGCTGAAGCTAAAACATGGACCACGACCATCGTTTGTTGATAAAAAGTAACACTTTAGACTTTCTGCAAACCGGCCCAATCGTTAGATTCGCGATTTTCTTACATTCGACTATTCCAGAAGCAAAAACGTATAAGAATATCGAACCCGCACGATCGTGCGGGTTGGATCTTAAAGGGATATGAGACGGCACTCCACTCTCCCATTGGTCACTACTATTGGACGTTCAGCTAATTTATCAGTTTCTTATTTCTACATCGGAAAATCCAGGCTTTTCAAGCGATTGAATGAGTGAATGAGAGATTAACGTTGCGCTATTAAGCATCACGAGGGGTTTTGGCGACAGACCTCGTAATTCGAATTATGGTCAAGTAACGAGGACGACACCTGAGGTGGTAGTTCCCTCTCCTAACTACTTCACCAACGGGACAGCATCAAGCCTCGACAGGTTCCCCTTCTAAACGGTGAGGCTTCAGTTGTATTAGGACTCGAACCCACGACGCAATTTCGACCATCTCCACTAGGTTATCATGACCTCTCCTGCAATTTTTATTGAAGTTATTAAGATCTATACCGATTATTTATACAAGATTACTCAATGGAATTCGATCTATAATCCTTTAATCTTCCTTTATACAACCCCCCACTGTGTATCTTTTTGAGATATAAAAAAAAACTCTTAAGAGAGAAAATACATTCCGTTAACTATCGAGATTCTTATGGGTTTCCATTACTTTAATTATCTATTAATTCTGTAAAATAGCATTTTGTTCCGAAGAGAATAAAACCAAATTGTAGTGTTTTGACAATTAAGAATGCGGAACTAACATTAAAAGTAAAGGAATAAAATTAAAATATTTGGTCTTAATAGGTGCAATTAACATTTTTAATTTTACAATAAAATGAATTTATACATTACAAAACCAAAATAGAAATATTATGGAACAATCCTCATTAAGCAATAAATTAAATAGAAAACATTTTGAGAGACCATATTTCCATTGACTTATATTACACAGATATTTGAGGTTTTCTGGCTCTTGTGTTTAATCATAATTAATTTTTTTTGCAATTCAAAACTCCCTCATTTTTCTCAATGCCTCCATTTAAACGAAAAAAAATTCAGTATTTTAATGACACTTTTTTTGCCTTAAACAACATCGTTTTAGAAGCAGGGTAGCTAAAAATAATATTATATAGATGTTTAGAATGTTTTATATTTTGTTGGCATATCTTTCAGTGAAAAATTATGCTAAAAATGTTTGTATAAGAATTAATTTCTAATGTGTATATTTAAGAGATAGAACATTCTAGCAACAACTTAAGGACTGCTGAAATATCTGTTAATTATGATTTTTTAACTAATATGAAGAACTTTTTATTTTATTTTATTTATTTTTGGCGCTAGTTTGATATGACGGGGCAAGACACCAAGCAGCGCTTGTTGTCGCTGGAATAGAATCCAAATGGTGGTCTAGCGGTATCAAATGGTCAGGAAGATAATTTTAAAGAATTGTGTTTTGAAATACATTGAAATATATTTCAAAAGAAGGATATAGATAAATTGAAAATAACCAAGATCAATCAATAAATAACGAATGACAATGTAATATAATAAAAAGTAACATTTACTAATATAATATTATGCAGTATATAATAATCTTATAATTTAATAGTAATTATATTTAATATTTATATAGTATGATTTAATAATAATTATTTTTTAATAATAATCATATATGATTTAATAGTAATTATAAAAAAGAATAATCATCGAATTGTAACATTAAAAAAATTATACATAAGAATACTCATATAACGTAATAATTATAAATAAAAAAACATATTAATTATAAATAACATGTAATAATATTTATATATAATAAAAACACAATTATAAATAACAAATATTATGATTACATATAATAATAATAATTTTATTTTTATATTAATAAAATTACATATTATACATTAAAATTAATAATGAATATCAACTAAAAAAAGTACTGAAAACTTCCAAAAACTCCAAAAATATCAAGACAACTATATTGTAATGTTATTGCCCACCTTGGTAAACATAAACAACAACTTAGCGCGTGCCCCGTGATATCAAACTAATTCCTTTATATAATTGAAGACTATTTCCTCTATCTCGAAACAAAGTTTTAGTGAAAAAAATTTTAATACTGGTCAACCAATAACATAAACTTATACATAGAAAATATTGAAAATTGCCTTGTACAACGTTATTTGATCCGTAGGGTAAAATTTGTACTTTACCTCACACACACAAATAAAAATAACTGAATAGGAAATAACTTAAAGAGCAAATTACGATAAGAATATACACTTGCTTGTCATAAGACAAAAAAACACCTCAATGAAATTCTTCTACTTTTTCCATATTAATTAATTTTTAATTTCGTAAATACTTTCGTTAACTTTGGGAATAGGTAAAAGTTGAATTATATATCTTTATTTTTACGCACACATGTATTAAATCCATCGTGGGATGAAACATATAAACTGAACATCTTAAAAATAAATGAATACTTTGAGTTTCATCAATTTTGTCAGAACATTCAGCTACAATCAATGACAAGCAATCTACATGTTTTTTGTATTTTAATAAATTCAATACGTAATGTCACGGCGTGCATCACTATAAAAAGTTAAAAACTATTTTTCTTATCACTTAAAAATGTTATTTCAAAGGGTTTTGAGTTATGATTATATAGAAATATCGTCTAATTTAGAGAAGTTGGAATTTATTTAAATATTTCGAAATTAAATCGTTAATTTATAAAAAAAATATCTTTTTTCAGTATATATTCCATTCCATAAAAAGTTTTAAGGAAATATTATATGGGTTTATAATATTTCATGTTTCATTTCTAAATTAGAAATTATTTCCACGTGTTGTATAAAAATGTTTTATAAATATCTTTCGATTCAATTAAATTGTAACCTATAAAAAATTATGAATCCGTTGAGATTAAATTTTATCACAAATGAAACAATTCAAAGTAAAAATAACTTATTTTTTAAATTGTTATTTTTTACTTTTTGCCAATTTATATCTTGTAAAAGGAAGATTATTTATATTAATCAAATCAATCATAATCATATCCATGGAGATAAAATATTTTTTCAATAACAACTCCTTACATTTTATGTTGTTTTTTAAAATGATTTTTAAATTAATTTTTAGGGCAAACATTAGCTCATAAATTAAGATTTTTTTTATTCTACGTATTAAAAAAATAAATGCATAAAAAATTCTTAAGATGGCAACAGTGTGCTATATTTAAAATTTATGTTTCCAAGGCTCAGATTATCTCATTAAGAATATCTCTAGAGTTCAAAAGGAATTTTAATAATTATGCTTATCGCTGAATGAGCTTTTTTGACGAGTAAAAAGGAACATTTTGTCACATATATTTTCTCTCTAAACATTAGATATGTATTTAGTTAATTAAAATGCATTTCTGGCGAGGAGTTCTGTAAAATTTTGAAAAATTAGTAGGTAACCTAAAATATGTCAAACTGTACATTATATTTTTAGGGGATATTTGAATACTGTAAATTATATACGTTAAAAATAAGATTTTCAAAATATTTAGGGAACTTATATACACAATTTTTTACTATCACAAGATTCCCTAATATATCAATGAAAGTTTATCATTTTTATGGATATTGTAAATTATCGCAATCAAATTCATTTTTGAGTTTGGAACGTGATTTTAGACCACAAAATATGTAGTTTCTCCTCATTAATTCGTTTGGTTATAAGTTTGATTCAAGTTTTAACCATAATTTTCTTTTTCACTAATTTAATTCTATCGCCCATTAGTAAAGAGAGTCAATTGCTATCTTTATGGCATTAGGATTCCTCATTTGAGTTTTTTACTCTAAATCATTTTGTAAAATGATGGTAGCTTCTGTATATACTTATGGCTCAGATGTTTTTGTTTGTATTTAACTAATCTTTCTAAAGAAGGAGAAAATAGTATCACATTCCTCATCACATGTCCACAATCATTAACCGTACAGGCTGAACTTTCGCAGGCATGATTATTTTGTTGAGTAGAGATCCACTGAAAACGACTCCCAAAGAAAGATGGGAGTTTTAGAAATTTAAGTCCTGTTTTTAAAACGACATTAATGTTTCGGACATACTCTCAAAAGTTTAATCTTAGGATTTAGATATTACCTATAATGAAAAAAAGTCATAAAATATCCTGCGAAGTGGTTAGATAACGGCTAGTTTCGTAATAAATGCTATAAATAGTACCTGTATAGTCTAATTTAATAACTGAAACACCATTGCTTGATATCAGCTGGATATCAAGCAATGGTGATATCAGCTTGATACCGATGGATTTATCCATTATTGTCTCATAATGATAATGCAGGTCACACATGAGCTACTGTCTCAGATTTTGTTTTCAAAAAGAAGAAGATACGGCCATCAGATGTTGCCATTATTCCATAAAATGATTTTAGTAAAAAAAGTCAAATGCGGGATCTTAATACCGGGATTGATCCATGAGCCATAAAGTTCAAACTTTTGCTCTCTCTCATTATCTATTTATTCTGATTTTACAATAAACAACACTATTAAAACAGTTACAACACTTTTTAATAAGCAATATTTATTGAAGTTATGCTTCTTATTGCGGGTTTGAGAAAAAAGATGTCGATAAATTTTTACGATGCTCGCGCACACCGTTGTCTAATATTTTAACATGCCACTTTTTTGGTGCTAGGAGACTGATATCTGGGGGATCGTAATAACTATTGTTATAAACCATATCTGTTGGAACGCATCCCCCAGGTGCACCCCCACCCTCTACAGCTTTTCTGCCAATATCTGGGCACCCGAGCTTAACAGTCCATTTGGACCTGACTCATTCCCTCCCTTTCTATCTGCTCTTCCAGTTATTATAATTTCATATACTCATAGGGCTATTTTTTCCAGAATTTTTAATTGTTTTAGAATTTTTTTAAAACTTTTTAAATTTGTTTAAATTTACAATATCTTAGCTCCTGTTCGAGTCTTGAACTTGAGATTTGAACCAACTGTTCTACTCGTTCAGACCTATCCAGTCATTTAATTTATACCCATTGCGTAGGCACGGGGAGGGCTTAAGCACTAAAATATCATGCTCCTATGTTAATCCTATGGGGACCGGAAAAAAAGTCCCCCCCCAAAAGCCATTGAGCTTGGTACTTGAGTTTTGGAAGTCCGCCATATTTTCGCATTAGCGCGAGCTTTACGTGGAATTAGTCCCCTCCGGTGCGCCCCCTTATAGGACTTCCCCAGTAATAACTCGAATCCTATGCCACCTTGGTTGACCGCCCTACCCTGATTCGATTGTTCTCCCTATGAGCTTACTAAATATATTTTTTCAGGACCATATAACCTCATTTTTTCATCTATATTTAACATTTTAAAATTATTTTAAAGTTTAAAAATTTTCTAATCCCGCATAGCTCCAAGGATTTTTGAGCTTCATTATGAAACTCGGACAGTAGGTTCTCCTCATTGAGCTCTTGCATCTGTTATATTTCGTGTGTGGAGAGTGGGCCCAGGGGAGCGTCATCACTGAAATTAGAATCCCGTATTATTCCTGTGGAGTTCGATCTTTTGATGACGTCACGATATATAAGAGATAGAAGGATGAAATTTTGAGATATACCCTACTACTCTGTGTATAGTTGGGATGTGCATTTACATCAAAGTTGTCCACCCCTCCGAGGGGGGGAGTTAGTTTCATTTTCCTTTCCCGAGCAAGCACCGCCCCATTTGCTACTACAGACTCTGGACTGTTTCGAATGGATTCCTCTTGTGTTTCCTCACAACTAGGCCGAATTTCAAGTTGTTGGGTGCCCTGCTTGTTTTTCATTTTAGTTGTTTTAAATGCTTTAATTATTTTAAAATGACTATAACTCAAGGCTTCTTCAGGCAGATGTCTTAATTTTCTCAGGAACGATTCTTACCGCCGAGACATTCAATATGAGATCTCAGGCGTCACATTCAGTTCACCTCATCTCCAGATACAGTCTGCCGAAACCCCCCTCCCCCATGTTATTGGACCTATTGTCCCTGTGCGGGGGTGTTTAAATTTATTTAAATCATAATTATCTCGGTTTGGCTGCTCCGTTTGACTTAAGATTAGTACAGTTTAACACTACTCGTGACCGCCTTTCATCCTTGTTCCAGTTTGCCCTGCTCACGAATTTTATTAAGATTTTAATCTTGTTACGCCAAAGAAGTACTTCTTAAGTGCGTACATGAGTATACACACACACTTCTTTTTTAGTGTAAAACTTTTCTACATTCTTGCACAAAATATATATAAGCGTACATGCGATAAATCATGTCCCTTATGTGTCGGGGTACACTTCCTACCAATACAACTCAACCCACCTCCCGCATAAGTACCTTGACTTCTACTTCGATTGACTTACTGAAACACGTGGACAAACGAGTTACTCGCCGCTGATCGACGCTGAAATAGAACTCGTCCTGTCATGGCTTGGAGACTGTTTTGCTGAACATTGGAATAAAATATAATATGATACACACGGCTGTATGTTACATTTCTCCTGACAAAATCTTTAAGGATTACTCCAATACATGATATATATATTATATATATATATATATTATATATTATATATTGTATACATATTATATATATATATTATATATATATATATATATATAATATGTATATATATATATATATATATATATATATATATATATATATATATATATATATATATATATATATATATATATTATACAAACTCCTGTTTGTGAAAATTACAACACCACGAAGGACCTACGCGAGTGAGCTGAAATTTTCAGGAAATGTAAAGTAGGGCATGATATGCAAATGATTATAATTGTAGACCGGTAGCGCATGCGTATGCTGAGCAGCGCCCTCTGAAGGGCGGATCGAACCCAATATAAATAGACGGCTATAGTGAGGCGTGTATGATTATCGGTGGTTATATGCCAGTGTAAACGTTAACTGAATCTTTACTATGCCTCGTCGACGAAAGGGAGCGAAATTTGAGCAAATTTCGGAGTTTGAACGGTGCAGAATCGTCGGCCTTCGTGAAGCTGGATTGTCTTATCGTGCAGAGTAGCCGCTCGTGTGCAGCGTAACAGCAGCACAATCATGCGTGTTTCGAAGCAGTGGACGGTCGAGGGTTGGACAGCTCGGAAATCCGGGAGTGGACTCCAAAATGTGACGTCAGCTTGCGATGACAGACGCCTGGTGCGAATGACTCAGACGGACCGCACAGCTTCTTCTAGACAATTAGCAGCACAGTGGTCAACAGCTACAGGTGTTTCATTGTGTGCTTCATCAATTCGGAGACGTCTGCTGCAGCATGGGCTGCGCGCAAGGATTCCTTTATACAGGATTCCTCTCACGCAAAACCATCGCCGCCTGCGGCTCTAATGGGCCAATGTGCATAGGAGCTGGCGGGCTGATTGGCAGCAAGTCGTCTTTTCTGATGAATCCCGCTTCAATTTGTGGCACCATGTGCCAGCTCAGGTGCCGTCCACGTCACTTGACCACGGTACAAAATTACGTGGACCGTCGCCAAAAGCGCTCGTGTAGCTGAACATTGCGACGTTTATATTCAATCAATCAATCAATTGGACAGTTTGGCTGAAAATCAATTTTCGATGCCAACTTACACCTTTTCAAATTCCTACTATTAGCTCACGATCTATATACATATTTTATTTGTTTCTTTGTTTAGTTATTTATTTATCTTGGTGGAATTTTCAATCGTTAATAAAATACATTTTAAAGCGCTCAATTGAGCTGAAATGTAATGTACATGATTATTTTGGATGACAATACAGTAATTTAATTATAATTAATAAAAATTAATTGATTAAAACTAATTATTTAAAAAATTACAAATACAGCCACGTTGGTGGCTTAGCGACACTTTGGCGACTTTTCACAAGACCTGTATACAGCTTTTGACAGTAAAGAAATGTTCAAACTGGCACACAGTTTGTTCGAAGATGAATCGCCTTTTCCAATTATCCTCATTCCCCACACAAACTGCAAATTTATGTCGTTCATTTTATTTGCTTTTCTTGTACTTTGAAAAGCATACACAAACACACAGTTTTTGCACTTCAAAGTCATACCTGAAGATAATCCAAATATTGAATCTTCTGTCAACTGAAGATTCACTGACAAATAGGAGGGACAACACAAACAACTGAATACACTGTGTGGAATTTCCACATCAAAGATTCGATTCCCTGACATTTTATCATCTTTAGATGGAATATTTTCAAAAGACACAGATGTGGTCTTCAACTTCTGCTCACTTACTGTTGGTACATCCAATGGTACGTTCTGTGAATCGATTCCCAATAAATTTTCGCTTTTGCGAACGAGATTTATTCTTGCGATTTCCCATATCAAATAACAACGAGATTATTTTACGTAGTATTACAATACTTTAAATATTAAATTACATGAGAAAAATAGAAAGAATTTTAGCAAAATGATTCGAGGAAAGCCACAGCAAAAACGTAAACAAACAATACTTTCAAATGAAATCAGAAGGATCGTTGCCACTTTCTTCAAAGCAAAATTCAATACTAAAATAATGGGGCTAAAAGATAGATCATTCTGCAAAGTAAAATTATTCAATTTCAGATGAAAAGTTGCTTAAAAATACACAAAATACGAATACAGAGTACGACTTCCGGTTTCAAAACAGCAGCTTCCGGTTGTTTTTGATGAATATGACTTGTTTTAAAAATGCTGTAACTTTTTTTCTAATTATCGTACAGACAAAACAAGAACAGTTTTAGAAAGCAAAATGTTTGAATTTTAATATTTAAGCAAAAAATAAAAATCGAATTTATCGCCAAAATTGACGTTTTTAACGTAGTCGGATATCTTAAAGCTATACTAAGTTCTGATTTCCTGTGCTTATTCAGGTAAGGTAGTTGATTTATTTATATCGCTGCTAGGCTTCCCTTTTACAGATTACTTGTTCTAGAATATTATAATACATAATAATAATAAATTAGATTTATCATGGAGAGTTTTGGTCATTCATCGTTACCTCCAACAGCTTTAGGCAGACACGATGACTTTCAAGGATAGATCATTACAAGCCTTTCTGTCAAAATATGAAACAAGATAAAAATGCAAAGTTAGCTGTGGAAAATGCAATGACCTGATGGGAAAAAATAAATTACTTTCCGAACAACCCAGTACTACTTATCAGTGATTTATTTTCCTTTTTTCATCACGTTCTAATGCAGCTTGTCTCAAAATACGACCCTTAAGAGGCTGGTTTCTGCGTGGAGACTAAATGCCTGAACTAATGAAACAAATTTTTTTAAAAAAAAAATAACTTATTATAAGTTATTTATCTACTCAATGGATCAAATAATTTTGGTTAACTGGCCACATTTTTCGGTTGATTAGTGAAATATTTTTGATTAACTGGATATCTATTTGGGAAATAGTTTTCATTAACGATAGAACTTTCTTGGATAATTGGTGGAATAATTTTGGTTCATTAAAAAAAGTGTTTTGGTTAATATTGGGTTGTTCGGAAAGTAATTTCGTTTTTTTTTGTGGAAATGAAAGACAGTTTTCGTATGATAATCAAATACTTTATTAAATTATATATTGACCTTTCCTGTCCAACACTTTTTGCCATCTTTCTGGTAGTGGCATAATTCCACGCTCATAAAAGTTTTGGTCTTTGCTGGCAAAAAACTGATCGAGGTGGTTTTTGACCTCCTCATTTAAGGTGATGGTTTTACCGTCTAAAAAATGTTGGAGTGACCGGAACAAATAATAATCCGATGGTTCCAAGACTGGAGAATATAATGGGTATGGCATTGTATCCCATTCAAGCTGTGAAAGCTTTTGGCGAGTGACCAAACTTGTTTCAGGTCTCGCGTTGTCTTGGTGAAACACTGCACCTTTCCTATTGATTAGTTCTGACCTTTTCTGTTGAAGTACATCATTCAGTTTGTCCAGCTGATGACAGTAGACTTCCGAATTAATCGTTGTGTTATCCGGTAAAAGCTAAAAAAAAAGACAAAAAAGAAAACGATTCGTTTAAAATCCTATCAAACAGACAGCATCACCTTTTTAAGGTGAATATCGGCTTTGGAAATATTTTGAGCCGGTTCATCTTTTTTGCTCCATGACCTTTTTCGTCCCCAGTGATGATGCGCTTCAAAAACGGATAATTTTCGTGACGTTTGAGAAGCGAATCGCAGACGTCAATGCGGTGACATAGATTTCTCTCTGTGAGAACATGGGGAACCCATACATCGAGCTTCGAGGATAATCCCAGGCCTTTCAAGTGGTCATAAACTGTTGAATTTGATAAATTTAACCTCAATACGATATCATGTGTTGTTATTCGCCGGTTCGCATCAACTAATGCCTTTATCGCGTCTTTATCAGCTTCAACCGGCCTTCTCGAACGTGGTGCATCTTCGACATCAAAATTGCCGGTTCGAAATTTAGCGAACCAGTTCTGGCTCTGGCGTACTGTCAACACACCTTCTCCATACACACCGGTCAATTTCTTTCTGGCTTGAACAGCATTTCTACCCTTTCTGTAGTAAAACAGTAAGATATGTCGAAAATGCTGCTTATCGCTCTCCATATTTAAAAGGGCACCAACCAAAAACAACTGCGTAGAATTAATTGGAATTTTTTCACACACAAGCCTTGCTATATGAGCTCTCAAAACATATAAAAATTATAGGGCTTAAATGTGAAGTTGGGTGCAAAAAATACAATTAAATATTCTGTCGGTAAAAAACGATATTACTTTTCGAACAACCCAAGATATGAAATATTTTTTACTAATTGCTTAACTTACTGCGATTTTCTTATTTTTTGGAATATCAGAGAGGCATGTAATTTTTTTTTTATATTTAAGGCTAGTATATTTTTCTCAACGCGATTTTATTATGTACATAAGTTTTATTTTATTAATGTTTAAATCTCTGTGTGAGAGAGATAAGACAAGTGTAGCGAGCGAAAGGAGGATGGATTAAACCAAGAATTTCATCCAGGACAAACTCCTTAAGTTCTTGTGAACACAACTGTAGGTCTATCGTATCCAGAAAGTCAAACGTCAATGACATCTTTAAAAAGTTATATATAGGACTGGATGAATGAGTTTGAGTGATTTTACTGACATTACTGAAACCAACATGATTTACTTTAAAACCCCTTCAGGACCAGCGGAGGGAGAAAGAAGCGCTTCCCCAGTCCCGCACGTTCGGAGAAGATGCGCACGCATGGGACCGGGCGAATTTCCCTGCTAAGCTAATTGCCTTTAAAAATTCATATAAATTTTTAAATGCAATCAAATACGCTGAAACTTACGATTTACTATCATTGATAGTATTTGAACATAGAGTACAAGAATTTGTGCTATATTTAAAAAACAACAACTGCGAATTCTTATAAGAAAATATTTTCGTTTTAATAACAAAAAAAATATATACACTTTCAAGAGAAATTGACGAAAATCCCAAACATTTGCATACGACTAGAGAAAATATAAGGAAACTAAACCAACTTATTCAAAACATAAACAGAAATAAATAGAGCAATAGATCACGAACCTTTAAATATCCGATTCTCTCCAAAAATCTAAACACGCACAGTTGTTTATATTCATAAATATCTCGGATCTAATTAAAAAAAACACGGAGTCGGATGCCCATAATGAAGTTTAAAGTTTTCTGAAACATTATTCGAAAAAAAACGGTTTTGAACCGCCATCTAATGCTTATAAAAATTAATATAAAAACGTTCCTAACTCTGATCACATCGGTGTGATCATGGGCCTACGAGCAGGGAAATCACATATATGATAACGTATGCCACGGAGGGAGAAACGCGTGATCACATATATGTGATCATGGTCCTGAACAGGTTACATAACCTTTATATAAACTAAACTTTTTTTAAAAATACATTGCATTTACAAAGTCCCTTATACGTCAATTTATACTAAAACCCCCTCAGTTGCTTCCGAAAGATTTACTCGAGATCCCTCGCCCCTAAAAGAACTTTTGAAATCTGCTGCACTTAAAATATCTAGTCAAAACGCGTTTCATCTATAAATTCCTTTACTTCTAAGAGAGCCATTGTAAATAGGTTTCGCTTAAAAGGTCCACTAGATGCTGAAAGGTCCATTAAATTGGTAAAGCAACTGCGATTGAAATTTCATTTTGCTTTTTATGGAATAAAAGGTATTTGTTTGAAAATATATGCATGATTATATATCATAAAGAATACGGCATTTCACCACTGTCATTTCACTCACAGGTATTTGTACCACTCCATGGAACAACTGAAAAGACTTATAATGTGTTCAACTTAAATATGCATAATTTATTATCGACTCTGTTCGATAAAGAGTATAGTCAACCATCCAGATAAAGCTCCGCTAAATCTGTCACTTAATCGCATTTCGGAAGATGAAAATTATCCAATCGTTATTTATTTGAAATAAAGATTTTATTTTGGATTTTTCTATGATTTTTTTATTTTCTTCTTTTTCTTCTTCTTTCTTTTGTTTTATTAAAAAAACTTCTGGCACATAAAAAATAATACATATTTCCATTTATAAGAATGTTTATTCTTTACAATTAGTAGTGGCCGCGGTAGCCGAGTGGTATAGGTATCGGACTGTGGCTTGCTTTGTCACGGGTTCGATCCCAGTACCACTAAAGACCTGCCATGTAGGGCAGCGATGCACGTTAAATCTGTCGAGAGCTGAAACGTCCTCCCGTTGGTGTGGTGTAGTAGTTAGGAGAGGGTGGTGCCAGCTCAGGTGTCGTCCACTTCACTTGACCATGGTTCACAATTGCGTGGTCCGTCGCCAAAAGCCCTCGTGTAGCTGAACAGTGCGACGTTAATATTCAATCAATTTACAATTAGTAATCTGCAAAACATTTGGTTACATTTACTTGCTTTTCGGTAATATAATGATATCAGTAGTTACGTGCAAATTAAAACTGCGATACCCTAGGGGTCATAGTTGTGAACTTGTGGCCTGATCCATCCTGGTGACACTGAAGACTCTTCGTGTAGTGGAACTGATGTGCTTTAAACCTGTCAAGGCTCAGAGTCCATACGTTGGCGAGATATGGCTGTTTTGAGAGAGAGGTGCCAGTTCAGGTGTCTCGCTCGTCACTTAATGATGGTTCAAAATGATGAGGTCTTGCGCCAGTAGCTAGTGCCAATAGTAAACTATGACTATGCTCAATAAGTGTTGATCGCGGGGGTGGTTGTTCGTAGTTCCCCTTTCGAAGGAGATCGGTTCCCTTAGGCATTCCGCCAGTAGCCCCTCGTGTTTCTTTATAGTGTAGTGTTAGTATAGTGCTGGTTAATTGTCTGCACTTCATTGTTAACCCGGGGTCACTCGCGACTGTTTTTGCAACCGTCGTTACTCGCGGGGCGTAAAGAACTACCCAAACCTTTAACTCATGTATTTAATTATGAAAAAAAAATTAAGTCGATAATGATACATATCTTTAAAGTTTAACATGTTGTTTGTATTATGCAAATAAATTTTTAAATTTATTGCATGCAAATGAGACTAACATTAATTTGAACTAAACCTACAAAATTTTCAGTTTGAAATACATTTTATATTTTTTGCATAAACCACAAGTAAAACGTGTATACCAGTAATAAACTTACTTTGTAATTAATGTTAATGATAGTAAAAAATTAGAGAGAGAAAACAAATGTTTTAATCATTTTCCAAACATTCAAAGCAGACTGGCTGTATCCCGACGTACAGTTCTTTTTTTAGACCGTAAAACGTTTTTGAGTCACACAAAGCAAACAGTTTTAAACCATATTTCTCCCAGGGTTTTGTGGTATGTATTGTATGAAGGAACAACGACCTTTATATTTTAACAAATGTTCATCGATTTTGACGTATATACTTACAGAATAATATTTTCAGCGAATTCCATTAAATTTTGAAAAAATACTTCAGATCTGAGTAAAATTTTAAACAGTTAAAATTTTAAAAAAATATGCATGCATATTAATGTATTTGAGAAAAAAATATAAACGGAAAGAGTAAAACTTATCTTATTTTAGATGCTTCGAGTACAAAAATATATCGCAATAGCTCACGGAGTGTTCTCACATTGCAGATAAACTTTTGAAGGGAGTACCGTTCCAGTCATTCGAGCTAGAGTGATTGCATCAGACCTGAAGGTTCAATGACCTAAAATGTGTAGCTACAGAAAAAATCGTGGTTCTGCGCATTCTTTTTAAGAATTCTGGGATGCTTTTCTTGTTGCTGGGATGTACAAAACAGCCCGCACGATAGATCGCCGGTTAATAGATTACAATGTTCAGGTAATGTAAAATGCAGCTTGATGTACTAAATAAAGGTATAAATACATAAATTTCTTTATAGCTTTCTTGTAAATGAATGTTATTGGCTTTTTAGATATCGTTATAAAACATAACAGGGAAGAAAGTCTTAATTATAATGCATTGATATTTTTTTTCCGTTTCACTCGAGAAATTTCCCTTTTAGCTTAATACAAAAGCCAGGTAAAAGTAATTAGTTCTTAAGAGCAATTTACTGGAGTTTTTATTCATATCTTAATGAATCTTGTCTGGCAATTTTATCACGGAAAATTTAGAAGTCATGAGAAAAATTGAATAATTATTTATCACTAATTCCTTTAATTGACCTATGCGATTTAATTATATATGCAATAAATATAGGTAGATACTTATTTTTCCTTACGAGGTATAACTTAATTTATTCTAAAAAATTAAGCAAAGAAATTTGTGAACAAATATATATGTAATAATTCACAATTATTCATGGATATTATTATTTTTATGGGTTTCAAAATAATCAGCTGCATATTTACTTTTGAAATTAGTTTAATCACGATATTCACGGCACAGTACAACACCCTAATATCCACATATTCATTAAATATACATTCTAATAGTTGGCATGGCATTTTTATAGACGGAAGGCTTTCGTTCAGTTACAGTTATAGTCAGTTCAGTTACAGTAAAATACATCACAAATATTAATGCTAATTAATTATTCAAATTACAAAATCAAATATCAGTATTATTTTGTATAATAGTTCCTTACTTTCTTCTAGAGATGACAAGGGTCATTTTATTTTATAAATTATGCATTAAAATGTTTTTTGTTTTATAATTTAAGAAACTCACAATGGTGTTCAACTCCGGTATTTATTTTGAATTAACATTAACAGACTTCTATCTTCATATATCATACATATTGAATCGTTTATAAACGCTCAGTTTGTTATTATAAATATTTCAGTAGATCGTAACTCAAATAATTGCAGGTAAAATTAATGTGAATTTTTCCAAAAAAAAAAAAAAAATAGTTCAACCCATGTATACAAATATCTAACTATGTATAGGCAAACTATTATTATTAGAGAAGCATTTTTTTTTTCTCATAAAATGAGACAGCTTTGTCTCCTTCATTTTTTTAAAAAAAATGTTCTTGTATAAATATTCTTAAGAAAATGTATATGTATTTTTTCCCGTTCAACTGACACTAAGTATCGAAAACTATTCATTTATACGCTTTTTTAAAATCACTGTTCCGAAATGACTACAACACGTTAATTTTAAATAAAACATGCTTTCTTGCACACGGCATCAATTTCAAGAATATTTTAGCCACTTCGAGTGCGTCGGGTAGCCGATTGATCGCGTACTCGTGCCGGCCATTTCCGTAAAGTTATGGGTTCATGTCCTGATTTTACTGAAGAACAACATTATAAAGTATCTGATGCACGCTAAATGCCCGTCTGATGCATGTTCTTATTTATCACTAGTGCCACTGAAGACCCGCCGTGTAGAGGGGCTGATGCACGTTAAATCTGCCGGGAATCAAACATTCTTCCTTTGGTGTAGAAGTTAGAAGAGGAGGTCCTAGCTTATGATGGTTTAAAATTACGAGGTCTGTTGTCCAAAGGCATCGTGTAGCTGAATAAGGCGATCCCTTTATCTGCCAACGGTACTTATAAGTACCACTCCCTTTAAAATTACATTAAATAATCATTTTTACGAATGCTCTGACGACTCTTTGCAGGAATATTCTTTGAAATCCACTCTTTCAAGATGTAGGACAGCACGGCTTTTAGGATAACCTTTTTTGCGGGGAAGGCGCGTGAATAATTTTATTGCAGAAATTACGTTTTTAGCTGACGGTGTTTTTAGCAAATTGCGAAAACTGTCATTTTTGTTCGAAAAAATAGTTCATGTGTCAAAAGGTGTCTGATTTTTTTTCGTATGTTAATGATAGTTAATTTTACAATTGAAAACTTTAATTAATTAATTAGCTTTAACTAATTAAATTCCCCAAGTTGAGTATTTTGTTTATGTATATCCCTTAATTTTAAATATAGTGATTAAAAAAAAAGCTGAATGAAAAAAACTGCAGTCAATCATAATGCAGTAGATGAAGGGTTAATATTCATGTGGTGCGAGTTAATATTCATTTATGTGAAGGGTTAATATTCATATATGTGAAGGGTTAATATTCATATATGTGGTGCGAAAGTTTCAAATGGGGGAAGTTAAATAACTTAATTGTCATGTTCATCAGTTGAAAATTGTTCAGAATGCCGTGACGTCGCCAATAGCCTTGATGTTGTTATGTGTTTCGTTATTCATAAATAATCAACCAAATCTTTTAACATTTTTGTTTTCATACAAGTTATTAGAATTATGGATAAAGAAGAAAAATAATATTTTTCGAAGCCACACAAGTCCCTACTTCGTTAGTAAAAAGTACTGGTGTCATCTGTTGCAGCTAGTTGTAACTACAACAGAAATAAAAAAATAAATTTAAAATTAAAAAATAAAATTTAATTAACGAAATAATGTTTGAAAAACTGTATTAACATCAAGTGTGATCCATCACAAGTTTAAAAAATGTATTTGAATTTGAATGGATGAATAGAAAGTATATTTTATGAACGATTGAAATTTTGAGCTATATATATATATATATATGTTTTAAATTTGTATATATATCTTACACATGTATCTTGTATTTAATCTTGTATATATATATATATATATATATATATATATATATATATATTGGGAGAAGAGGAGACTATCAGAGTATATAGAAAAGGGATGGCAAACCAGTGGCACGCGTGCCATTGATGGTATGCGATACAATATTTTGCGTATGCCACCGATCAAAAGGTTTTGCATTTTAGTCAAAAATAACAAAGTTCACAGTGAAGTAATCCACATGAGGTATCCGATTCTCTTTTTTGACGCGAAACCGCATGCTTTCATAAACGATGTTATTACAAAAAATGACAAGTAATTCCCAAACTTGGAAAAAAATATCAAATATTTAGATATATACATGAGAAACTAGACGAAAGAAGTTTATAGAAATATTTATTTCAGGTAATTGATTCTTCTGTCTATAGGAATTTTCTGCGCGATGTTCTCAGTTCAAATAATGATCGGAAACACTCAGGTTTATTTTGTATTTTGATCTGATTTCATTTGATAAACTAAACTTGTCCCTTAGTTCGACTAGTTGAAAATTAAATAATTGAAATGCCACTGATAGATTTCCATTGTAGTTCAGTATGTATTGAAAAATTTATTGAGAAACAAGAAAAAAGTTGGAATGAATGTACAGTAAAAATGTTAGTAATGAAATTTTGAAAACATAGAATCTGATTCCAGACACATTGAACTGTTTGCCGAAGCTGACTCTGACTCTTATAACCCCATTTTCCTTTACCTAGGCCAGCAAATCATTATTTTCATATAGGAATAACGTTACGGACTTTTTTGAAAACCGTTTCACATACAACCCCAATTCAGTATGCATTCTATGAACTAAAAGTAACATCTTACAATCTTATTATAAGTTTTTTGCCATTTATAATTTGCAAAACATAAGTTACACTAATGTAGCCTTAATTTGAATTACATGTATAACTAAAACATTTACTATTATACAGTGCAAAACGTATTTTTTCGTCATGAATAAAGACTTTTGAGTTGTTAGTAATTGGTTTTATTATTTCTCCAATAATCACGAGTCAAAATTATTTTACGGCACGTCTAGACCATATTAAACATTTCTTTAAAGAAATGGCCCGTTGATCCATAAAGGTTCACCACGCCTGATACATCTTGAGTGCCTTTCGAAGTTATTTACATTCAAAGTCTTAGTTGTTTAAACTTTTATGTGAATCGCATATAGATTAGAAAATCTTTGTAACTAACACTTAGTGTCTTATATTGACTAAATCTCATTTCTACAAGGGAATTATTATTTCATTTTATACAAAACATTACTTGTGAGACGTCTGTGTGAATTTGTCGTTCGAAGTCATTAAAAATACAAACAGAATCCGACTCGACTTTGTAATTTTCTTTAACTAAGTCATTGCAACACAACTCCTGAGCTTAAAAACTGGCCTTTAACTATTCTAAAAAGACGTGTTTGTATCTTCCTTATTGAAAAATTTAACCTTGGAGAGCTATCGAGGGATGTGTTGCCCTCCACCCTGCGCGCATTTAAGCAAGGTTTATCTATCCGGGATTTCTGAATAACTAGGCTGTATATATATATGTAAGGATAATTAAATTAGATTAAAAATTAAATTCCCTATCTAGCACTTGACTCATCTTTCTCAGTTCCCATATTCAAGTATCAAACTAATCACCCATTTATTTCTTCCGAACATATGGCCTAGCCAATAAACATGTCTAATTCCAGATCGTTAGATTTAATAGTCAACATATGTCAGCATTAACTTGCAAGCAACTTCTTCAAAGCAGCGATACTTACCATATGTTTTTCAAGTGTTATCCACTTGAAACCACCATGGCGTGCTTTTTCCTCCCTGCTCGGTGTCAGAAGAGCTGTCGAAACGATTGAATAAAGATCTCCTTTTTTTTTTTTTAAACTGATTTAATCTAAAAATCATGATATATATCTTAAAAATCATATATATATATATATATATATATATATAATCAGGGGTTCAAAATATTTAAATTTCATCTTTGAAGTACCTTATTTTTTCATGTTGATTGGTTTTTCTGTGCTATATTTCACAGTGTTTTCGAACGGTACTGCGTAATCTTATGTACTTGCGACACTGGATTGATTAAGAGGATTCCAAATCAAACAAAAATTAATCGATTGATACATTTATGTTTTTGTCGACCGTTGGACTCCTTTAGGATGATCTCAATATTCGAAAAGTAGAAAAAAATGTTACACACACAAAATACTCAATATTATCAGTAAATAATATTTACTAATGAAAAAGATGGTTTTGACAAAGTCATATTAGTTTGTCCATTGGGTTTATTTGCTGGTCTTTTACATAAATTATGTTATTATTTTGTTGCCATAACTGTGCAATGGTCATAATCGCGAACTCGTGGCTGGTGTTGTATCTGCCGAGTCATAGGTTCGAATCCTGGTGCCATCAAAAACACGCCTCGTCTAGGAGGCAAGCATGTAAAATCTGACGAGTCTCAAAGTCGCCCTGTCGACGTGTTATGAAAGTGTCGTCCTCATCACTTGATTCCGATATCTGTTACCATTTACTTTTCTTACAGCTTTGTGTTCATCGTACGCTATGTTCTACTGTAGTGTGCTATAGTGGACACAATCAGTCAATCAACCTAGCACTATTTTGCTTTTTTTCATACCATAGGATTCATTTTTTCAATTCCTACTATTAGTTCACACTCTCCCTATATATATAATTATATGTAGAGTTCAAATTTTCAGTCGTTAATAAAATACTTTTTATTCATCAACTCAAGTTCAAATCATTTTTTTTCAACTTGTACTGGATGACACTTGATGTTAATACAGCTTTTTCAAATATTAATTCATTAATTAAACCTAATTAAGGAATAAATAGTAATAAACAACCCCATAAATAAAAAGGAAAATCACTCGTTGTGTCCCTGTAGCGTAATGGATAGTATGTGCGCTGGACTTCTCATCGAAAGGTCGTGGATCTGATTCTCACCTGGGATGGCCTAATTTCTAAGAATGTTATTTATTTTTATTACATTATTGTATTGGAATAATTAAATTTGTGTGTGATTAATGAATAAATAGTAACAAACAAAATCTGTAGTCCAACACCCTATATAGACAGGAAAATGGAAAGTTGTGAGAAAAACTGCTTTCTATTTTGCCACTTAATATTGTGATTCTGTCATATGTATATTCCTATTTATATTAATTGTAATTATTTAATAAAAAATAACTAAAATAAAAATTGTATTTGTTGACCTAAGTAGAAATTGACTTAAAAGTTTGTTTTTGTATTACTTGTTTAATCTAACAGCAAGCAGAGAAAGTTTTAGTAATACCGTAACGTAAAACAACGCAAGAGTTGTTGCCGACACACCTCGTCATTTTGCACCTCGGTCAAATGACGACTTCTGTGCCAACCCCCCACTCTCCAAATAACTATACCAGGGGTGGTGAACCTTTCTAGATCAACGTGCCATTTTTTTCAAAAGAAGAGTTTAATGGAGTGAAGACGTGCTGTGAAATACTTTTAACTTAACATTATTGGGAAAAGAATCAAACTAAATACTAACAACTCAAAACACTCTTTATTTACTACTTACTATTTATTATTACACGCTTTATTATTTTATTTGCTATTATTTCTTTTGACAAGATGATTTGTGATTTGTCTAAAAATACTGTATTACAGACGATATTCTGCATACCACTTTCCCAGAACATAAAACACACATCGCCTTTCACCTTTACTAACCATGCCATATTTCTGAATTCACCGTTTGTAATTTCCGGTTTCACTTACTATCTAGCAATTTTGGTTCTTTTGCTGAACTAGCCATGTTAAATAACAGTTAAAAATCGCAAATATGCAGATTTTTCGAAGAAATTTACGATGCTAAACGTAGACAAATTTTGCATCATAAGCACCAGTAGTCCAAGACATATAAGTCCAGATTAAACGTGCATCATCTTCTCTATACGGCTGGTTTTCGTGGCACCAGAACTCAAACCCGTGACACTGCGACTTCGTGTTTCTAACCACTAGTCTCTCACGTCCACAGCGCAGCATAGAATATAGTTGGTGTCGTGTCTTGTTGAGTTTCGAACTCGTCATCTGGCAACGGTTCACTGTCAAGAAGTAAATCTCCAGCAACTCGCGTACTCTGAAACGACATTAATTCAAATCACCCAATTAAGGTTTCTCATTTCCTGGTTTCTTCATTTCCGAGAATTTCCCGGAAATATATATGCTTACATTTTCAAAAAAAAAAATTAAAAACAGGTTATTTTCAAATGATGTCTGTAATAATTGTTGCTACTAAGCAATAAATATCAATATATACATAAAGGGTGTTTTTTTAGAGGTATAGAACTTTAAATTGCAATAAAACAACGATGTATTATTCGATTGACATGAATCTTTTTTATTCGAAAGATAATCTTATGGCATTACATTTTAAATATGATTTCTGGCATAGGACTGCCATGGCTGGCTCGGATGTAGTCCAATCTGGACGTCCAATTTTCGATGACTTTTTCCAACATTTGTGGCCGTATATCGGCAATAACACGGCGAATGTGGTCTTCCAAATGGAAAAGCGTTTGTGGCTTATCCGCATACACCAATGACTCTACATAGCTCCACAGAAAATAGTCTAGCGGTGTTAAATCACAAGATCTTGGAGGCCAATTCACTGGTCCAAAACGTGAAATTAGGCGGTCACCAAACGTGTCTTTCAATAAATCGATTGTGGCACGAGCTGTGTGACATGTTGCGCCGTCTTGTTGGAACCACAGATCCTGGACATCATGATTGTTCAATTCAGGAATGAAAAAGTAATCATGGCTCTATACCGAGCACCATTGACTGTAACGTTATGGCCTTCATCGGTTTTGAAGAAGTACGGACTAATGATTCCACCAGCCCATAAAGCGCACCAAACAGTCAGTTTTTCTGGATGTAACGGTGTTTCGACATACACTTGTGGATTAGCTTCACTCCAAATGCGGCAGTTTTGTTTGTTGACGTAGCCATTCAACCAGAAGTGCGTTTCATCGCTAAACAAAATTCGCTTATGAAAATTGGGAACAACGGCAATCTCGTTTTGGGCCCATTCGAAGAATCTCTATGAGGCGTGAGTCTATTCACGATGAATTGCCAAACCAAACTGAGAATAAATCACTTGACAGCTGTTAAATCGGTCGCCATCTTGGAAAGTAATGCCAACTTAAACTTCAATACCTGGAAAAAAACACTCTTTATAAATATTTCAAAATTTATTTCCTACTAGAATAACGATCTCGTAAATTAAAAATATGAATTCTTGTATTTAAGAGATTTTGTTTGTGGAGCTGATTTATTGCTTATGAAACTGTTATATTTTTGTTACAAAAAAAACTTAATAGCAATGTAAGAATCTCACACAAATGTTTGGTGAAGACAAATGACAAAGAAAAGTTGTGCGATTTTATAAGTGTTCTCTATCAATGAGTTTGGGGGTTCAATGCCTTCTTCAAACTGCTGATTCGATTAAATAAAGACAAATATCCGAAAAAAATTAAAATAACAAATTAATTAATTAACAATTTTAAGTGTAAGTATTTGCGTTATCAACGTAAACCAAGATATCAGAAGTTATCAAAATAGTTTTGCTGGTAGCCTACGAAACGATGTTCCTTTGAAAACTAAGATATTTTTTTTAGCGAAGCGATGTTCGACAGACAGACATGAACTGATCAAGACAAATATGATTCTTCCCTACGAAAAGCTGTAATAATTCTCTAGAACTCTGCATCCCTTACCTCACAGCTAAGAGTCACTTTTCCTTCCAAGGAATTCGGGGTAAGCGATCGCAAATTGCAGCCATGTTGTCAGCTAAAATTTATACCGGAGGTCGAAATCCACAGTAAAGTCTGAACTAACTACCTCAGATTATTTCAGGCCTGTGTCGCTCCCGAGAATTTTCGGGAATGAAATATTCCCGAGAATATAAAAAAGCGTCTAAGGAAAAAGAAAAGTTAGAAGTGAAATTATATTGTGTATTTCATATCGTTTGTTTTTATTTGAAGTTATGCATTTATTTTGTTGCCGCATTGTTTATTAACAGTGTCAATCCTTATCATTTATTGTTCCTTCGTTTTATCCAAATGTTTTGTATTAAAAATGTTCGTTACTTACTTTCATTGACATTCTAAATTCCAACTTGAGCTGGGAGTAATTAGCAGCTTAGAACTAGATGAAAGCACTCTGTCCCTCTAAACGGTCCATCGATTTCGATTTATGAAATCCTTTCACTGTAAATAATCGTGTGCGCTTCTCACTCCCACGAAAGCTGTTTTTACGAGCAAATGAAGAAGCACTTTCAGTATCCTTGCTTCATACTCAGTCGACACTTTCTACGCATCGCTAGGATCCTGTTTTTCTGTTTATATATTTCCTGTTTATCTACTTTGGTTGTTTTTATAGTTTCTTGAGGAAGTTATAATACATAGTAATGTGTGTTGACCATCTTCCTTTGTTTTCTGACGTATATAGTAATTCTAATGGGAAAAATTGAATGCAAGTGACTGAAATAAATTTCCTTGGGGTATGATTTATATAAAAGAAATTAATATTATCTTTTCGTACAGTCATTGTTTCAGATGTAAATATAAATGGTGTTTAATTTCATCTCTTTATGAATTATAATGCGACGCGCATTTCGTAAAAGAATATAATGAAAAGGTGAAACAGATCTAATAAATTTTAGTCTCCATCCACTTATAGGGCAGTTTGGGTAAACATTCAGCCCAGTACACTTCTGCCTTCCTCACGCATGACTACCGTTTGGAGTGATGTGGAAGACAGGAGAGAGGGGTGCAGCTTATGTGACGTCCTCGTCATTTGACCATGGTTCAAAATGACGTGGTCCTTCACCAAAATCCCTCGAGAAGCTGAGCAATGTGATGCTAATATTCACTGTCTAACTCACTCACGCACGCACGATTATCTTGACTTTAACTTTCCCCCTCTCTCAAACCATTTGCACTGTCTCTTCTTTCTCGCTCTAGCCATGACTCTTACTGCGCGTGCGCACTTGTCCAGTCATGGATTGGTGCACAGAGAGATTTAAGGACTCAATGTAATATACTAAAATACGATCAACGTCTACGTTATTAATTTGTCATAATCAGTCACAAATATACTTGTTACAAACACTCCAAATCATGATATACATACGATAATGTAATCTATCAATCTTTTTATAATATGTATGTGTAATATGAATTTTTCTTCAGAAATTTTAATACATAACAGTATTGAGCCCTCGAAAGACTTCGTACAGGATAATAAAATTTAATATCACCCGCGTATTCGGATCAATCAAAAAAGTCTTAATTGGAATTTATATGATTTTATATAAAATCTTCCGGTTGACGAAGCTTTTAAAACCTGAGACATCAGGAGCGAAAAAGTAATAGTTATTTTGGATGTTATGTTTTTCTTGTTGCCGTTTGTTTTATGTTTGTGGTGTGTTAATATCTAAATAAATGTGTCTCTATTTATTCCTCCTGAATGGGGCCACAGCAACAACCACCAATCATGTCTTAATAATTGAATGCCTTGATTTAATAATAATAAACAGCATGGTTCGCTACCATACCGACAAACTTTTAAGGTGTGTAGGGGCTGGAAAAAAGACCCGGAATCGTATTAAAATGCATGGTCTCAAATACCTTAGTTGCGAGCTATGTTGCAAAGAAGAGAAAAACAACAGAAACAGCAGACATTTTATTAAACGGATGAAGGAAATTATGACCAGAAGTCGTGTGAAGGGCGCTACGTTCTCGAAGATCCATCCGCTTGCGGTAGATGGCTCTGAACTGAATGTTTCGTAAACCCCAAACCAACTGGAAGCCGTCATCTGCGATTCGTTCCCCGAAGTAGTAGGATGAATTCGTATTCAAACCAAGAGCAGGTGACATGTTGACAGCGTGTGGAGATACGGATTGTAATGGGCACGCCACTTGACGATGGAACCAGGTACGTTACCTGAGCAGGAGTGTTCCACATCACACAACCTTCACAAGTGTGAGTAGAAGGAAACGTGACACTAATTCTTTAACGAGTTAACTGTACTGGACGCCTTTTCATTCCGAGTTAACTGTACTGGACGCCTGAAAATCTCATCACTCGCATATCTGTAGGAGCCGGGAGGACCCCTGACATGCCAGGAATATTCCAGAACGTCAGGAGTACCGTGAATTTAAAATAATTATATCTATCCATTTAGAAGTCTCTTGCAGCCATTTTATGAGCTCCATTTACCCAAACAAAGATTAAATTTTCCATAATAGCAATGCGTCTTATTACAGAGTCAAATGGATTCGCTATTAGTGCAGACTTCTTCCATCAATAGCAAACCCTCTTGGACATTTTAGCGTAAGGTTAGGCCACCTTGTTTGTTTGGTTATCAGACATAAATCACATCGAAATTTGCCTTAAGTTTAGTCTTACCGGTAATAAATTTTGCACCAATAAGGCTTTTACAATTATGGACGACTCCAGAGACAGTCCGGTTGAATTTTTTGGCATCTCAGATTACTTGGATTTGTTCAGTGAATCCTGTGTTCGCTTCGCCGAGCAAAATGAGTCCAACAAGATTATAGAAGCTCTATACAGATTTGGTAGAAAGATTTTTTCTAAATGAGCATGATGGATGTTTGAATGATTAAATTTATAATATGAGAAATCAGAAAGAATCAATATCACAACAGAAGCTAAATAATAATTAAAATGTTGATAAAATTATATTAAATAACAATATATAACTTTATTTTTTAAACTTAAACAGTTCAGTAAATTTATTTGGAATTTTTTCTTATGTATTCAAATCCTTGCATATAATTGTATACTACAGAGTTTTAAACTTAAGAGGAGTTGGAAACTTCTCTCTATATATACTGCCAATGTTAAATTGACTGTTTTCGATGTACCTTTTCTCAAAATCTGTTATATGTACATGATTGAAATTTTTCATACAATAAAAGTAAATCTTTTTCATTATACTGAAATGAGCTTTCAGCTAATTTTTATTTTTTTAATATTTTATGAAATATTTTAACATTTGTGAAGTTTGACCCATTTTTCACATAAAAAAAATTGTAAAAAATAAATTTTTGAGTTTTTTACAAAAAGCTCATTTTAGTTTATACTAGCCATCATTATAAATATAGCATAAAAATTTACATACCTGTGAACAGTAGTTTCTCAGAAAAGGTACATCGAACATAAAAATTTATACGTTTTGAGATAAATTGGTTTTAATGTATACCAGAGCGTTTCTCAGACAGTGGGCGCGCCTCCTTTGGGGGGCGGGATCACTTTACGAGCGGGATGCGAGCCTATTGAAAAGTCGAAAACAAAAGATTATATTTAAATAATTGATAATTTACTGAAAGTAAACAAACAAAAAATACGTTCTGACATATTAAACAACAGGATACACATTTACACTGATATAATAAACATATAAAAGTATCAGTACTGCTTAATGTATTTCATAATTAATTCAACAATACTAAATTAAGAAAACTACCAATGATCCCAGGGTTGTGTCCTATATAAAACTATATACAAAAAATAATACGTATCTTGATATTTTGTATGGTTTATTATTTATTCCTCAACTGCCGATTAAATGTTATGTGATTCGCCCGCCTCTTTGTAGGTGGGCGGGCTTATGGGATGTATTAGGGGAGTGAGGAAAAAGAATCCTCTGAAATAAGTACATCCTTCGCAAAAACTGTCCTCTTATTGCATTCCAAAGCTTTAGGAATAATTTTATGGATAGGAGTGCACAGAAAAGATCATACTTTTGACAGACGTACATATACGCCCGGGGAAAATTACATTTTAGCCAAACCAGACGTTTATAAGCGCGGGTGGAACTTAAGAGGTTTGAATCATATTGTAGCTTTAGCATTAAAGTATCGTATTATTGGTTTCAATACATATTGTTATTGTATGGAGGGGGGGCGTGATGAAAATTATGATTGAAAATTGGATCGCAAGTATCAAAAGTTTGAGAAGCACTGATGTATACAATAAGACTAGTAATCGGCTAGGAAATAAGAAAATAAAAGGCTCAATTTACAATAAAAGATACATGTTTTGGTTTATATCAGGTGTTCATTTTTTAAGTAAAAACCAAGTATTTGTTTACATTTTTCTCGCCATTCAAATGGGCGTGGCCCAGTTGAAGCTATTATTTAAAAATAGGTTTTAATTACTTCTAATTACCCTAGAGGTTAAAGTACGGTTACTTTTAGAAAGGTTAAAATCTATACAATTTGAAAATGTAAAAATCTCAAATTGTCAAAATTATTGAAAAATAGCTGCTATTTGAACAATTTTTCTGGAATGTTCCCTTGTTAAAATATTTCAAATCGAAGAAATTATACAATTTTAAGTATTTTTCATTCATGTGGTATGTAATTGTTTTGATTCTTGTTATATTCTTATTAGACATACGAATCCATATGAAACAAAATGTTTTATCAAAATATAACTCAAGCAATATATTTCTGAAATATATTATTTTAACATTGTTTACTGAGCTCAAAATAAATTATTTCAAAGATTTATGACGAATTTTACTTTTGGATAGCATTAAACTTTGTTATAATTTATAGTTTTGAAATCCTAATCCGAACATAGTTAATCGAGTTAGAGAAAAGTTTCACCTATTTTAACAGTTATACATAAAAGCTACATTGTTAAAATATTTTAAAGCTAGAAACCCTCCCAAAATGAACAATTACAGCACAGGTTCATTAATTGTATGTCTACAGTTTCATAGTGAAATGCCGAACTCATTAAACGTGATATATGGGCTTTATTCAACTTTAGTTATAGACAGATATGAAAGCACCTAAATTATTTTACAAATTTCATAGGAAATAGTTTTGTTCTTTTTCCTAAAGTTTGAAAGTTATAGGTTTATGGTTCATTTGAGCAATTTTAGTTTAAATTTGGTGCAATGTATTATTAGGAAATGAATATATTCGTTCAGAAGATAAAAATATTTTAGACCCAATCAAAGATAATGAACATACTTATATTTGGGCCATGATATCCTCCCTCCCCCCTACTCTATAAATATCAAAGAATTCTTGCTGAAGTTGGATGGATTTCGTCAAACAAATGTATATTTAACATTATTTTCCGTAATTTATTTATGTAATTTCTTTACATATAAAATATTTTAATAAATTAAGAGGGGCGATAGTACCCATCCAGAAGAGCAATAAATACATAGGAACATTGGATCACATTCCACTCTCAAAAGCATAAAATTTTTTTGTTAGATTCGTTAGTTAGAATTCAAATATGTTGGAATTGCAACCTGAACTTGCAACAGTGTTGGGAAAGGTGTGAGCGACTTACATTTGAAGTTGTTCCCTCACTGTGTCTTTCCACCTACACCATTATGGTGTAGGAAGAATGACAGCAGAGAACCAGAAACTTCCATAACAACAATTATTTATTTACTCAAACACACTAACCAACAACACTTTAATCTCTAAGTGAATGTCAAAAGAGTAGCAGAGAGAAAACAATGAATATTAAACAGGCACAAGTAAGTAATTTAACCCAACCTAACCTATTGTTGATTACCAACCTCAAATAGACTTATTCAACACAGGGGTCACATAAACACCACCATTAATCTTTAGCTATGAAAAGCAACTTTATTCACTCTCACCTGAGTAGCGAATGTAACAGCTTCTTTCCTCCTTCTCCTACAATTACAAAAAATCTGATTTTATATAGTTGAACTAATCTACACATTTCGAGGTTTCTTCTTGAGAGGGATACTGTGAATTAAACGTGAATGCTAGCCCAAAGATTCCACAAGAGGATTAGAGATAGGACGCGTAAAGACCCGTCACAAAGGAAATAAATAATACCTAAAGATTCACTATCGGATTTATTGTGTTGTGAAAAACTCTCAGCAACTGCTCAAATGCCACGAGTATCGTTCCGCAGGTGACACCGGTAAAGAAACGACTGGTGCACACTCTCGGAGATTCCTGGTGTCGTGTTAATCTTGTCCACGGCAACAACAATTCTATCCATGAGATCTTCAGCTGAGTCCACAGGCGTCTCGTACACTTAAGATTACATGCGCACCCAGAAAAAAAAGTCCAGTGGGTGGAGGTCCGGGGTGAGCAAGGAGTTTAAGTCACAGGTCCACCACGTCCAATCTACCGCGCGGTATATGTGTAATTCAAGAAGTTACGAACCCATATGGAAAAATGTGCTGGGGCTCCATTGTACATAAACCAAATGTCCCTCTGTATGGAGAGCGAAACACCCTGCAGTAAACTGGGAAGCATTTGTTCGAAGAAAAGGTATGTTGCGTCGGTCAAGCTCTCTAGTTAGATGTAAGAAACTATCAAGTAATCATCAAGGATCCCTGTCTAGACGTTTACAGAAATCTCACAGGATCCGTTTCTACTATCTTCTTTTTGTCTCTCAGAATGGAATGCGAGCTTATATTCCTATGTAATTATTGGTTCTCTGGATGGGTAGTATCACCCCTCTTAATACGTAAGAATAATTTAGAATACCACCTTAGAATGTTTTGTGTTATTTTTAATAGCCTTCTATAGACCATAAACAGACCATATTCGGATATCCACTATGTTCTTGATTTTGATTGTTGCTCTTCTTCGACCTTTACGTTCTTCTCGATTTTTACGGCCATAAATCATCCATTTTTACCAACGCTGTCTAGTTTGTGGTGAAAGTTGGTCGCTCCGACCATAATTTGAAGGAATCCTGTGATAAGATAATCTTATTTCTTTTAGTCCAGTTGCATCATCTTTCACGAATGGCTAGGGTCATGGCAGATGAGTGGGTATTGTTGATAACGCATGACTGGCATTGCTGGATAATGCGTAGAAATTATACATTGGGAAGCTTTTTTGCTTTATTCATCATCAGGATTCTCAGTTACAATGCACTAAAGAACCAGCTTGTCGGTTAGTGGCTTTTAAAAGTTAATAATTTGTATGTTTTATCGTAAGGTATGTGCAAGCGCCGTTTCAATCCATTGGAATAATTCCTTTTTGTGCATCATTTCTTATACTATTGTCTGTACAGTAATGATATAAAAATCAAGCAGAAAAAATGCCACAAAATATAACCTTAATTTTTTAACTTAACTACTTCAACGTATCATTATATAACGTATTTATAATAAAATAAAGGATTTGCACAATAGTATACTTTTAAGCGATTAAGATTTATTACATGTGTTTTACAATAATTATGAGTAATTGTTGAATTAAATAACAAATTTTGATTCGTACATTAACATGACTAACATATATGTGAACACATAAAAAATAATATATATAATAAATATCTTACCATAATTAATTTTTCTCTCAATTTAATTTCTAGAACAGCTTATAGTTTTTGTATTACAATCATAAAATACGTTTCTTAGTATTTAGCCATTTCAAATATTTAAAATGCATACTTAAAAAGAGACCTTATTTTTGTATCTAATGTACCTAAAATCACGTTCAACGAAACGAAACCAAAAGTTTTTAATAACCTTTCAAACAAAAAACTGATACAAATTTCTTCAACTTCAAAAAAACTGGGAGCTTTCGAGAATACTGTATTATGAACGAGAGTCAGTTTTAATACTTTCCCGTGGTTCCATTCCCTTCGACTTCAGCTAATTCCCCTCCCCCCATGTGTGCTTGAACTCCAATTAACTGGACACGTATATTTACAGACAGTACTTACTCTGCCGTGACGTTATTATTTTGTCTCTCTTTAGCCAATGGGGACACTGCGAGTTAGATGAGTTGTCTCAAGATTTATATGTCATGCCTAAGTCCTCTGCATTAAGAGATTGAATAGTTTGGAAGCGATATGTTTGATTATTTTATTCTACATTACTTAAACAATTTGATAATTATTCTATACTTTATTTACATACACATTTAAATTATTGTTTTGTACTATTGTTATCTAGATTTGTTGTATTAATAATTAATTATTATTTGATTCATGAGACATTCGAGAAGTAAACTTGGTGGGTTTCCTTCTTGATTTAGAAAATTTGTTTAATGTTTTTGTAATTTATGTGTTAAAACAAGTAATATATATTAAAATTAATTCCTATTTAGGTCAATAAAGATGAATTTTATTTTAGTTACTTTTTTATTAAATAATTACAATTAATATCAATATGTATATACATATGACAGAATAATAATATTAAAAAGCAAAATACCTTTTAAATTAACATTAAAAAATTGTAAGCAAATTAAATTTGGATTTATATTTTTTAATAAAAATTGAACATAATAGGTAAAATTTTACCTTAAAACCGGTGTAAAAGGAATGATGACGTCTAAGTAGCACAATATTATTTAGGTTAGGTTAAATCTTCATCGCAAATTCAACAAAAGCTGTTTTATCCAATGCTGCTGCCATCTAGAAGAATAATAGCGCGAGTGAAGTATATCTCTTAAACTATAATCAATTATATAAATTGAATCAATGAATAATATTTGAAAAGACTATTATAAAATCAAGTGCCATCCGCTGTTATAATTCCTATTTCCTTATATATTTCCATGGCCAGTTAGGACGATTATATTCATAATATTTTTACTTATTTCAATAATTCCGTCCATCTTTTGGCCCTTTAGTTTATTGGATGACACACATAGAAGACATTTACACAGCAATAGAACATTACGTAACTCTGACTCTACGAGCTAAGCAAAATATACCCCTCAGATGACTTGCAGCGCCATCTATTTATTTTACATTTAATTTACAACATCCACTGCACGTTTAAAAAATATATTTGAACTTGAGTGGATGAATAAAAAGTATTTTATTACGATTGAGAATTTGAACTAGATATAGAAATATATATAGGGAGAATATGAACTATTATAGTAGCAATTGAATACGAACTGCATTTGTTTTCCCTACGCAATACGAGAGAGTTACATTAACGCCGCACTATACAGCGACACGGAAGCTCCTCCTCATCTGTCAAGTGACGATCATGACACACCTCCCACTTCTAACTACCACACCGCACTAACGAGAGGACTTTGAGTCTTGACAGATTTAATGTGCATTGGCCCTCCCTACATGGCGGGACTTCAGGGGCACAAGGATTCGAAACCGCAACACTTTGGCTACGAGTGCATGACCATAACCACACACACACATTATGCTGCCATTACAAAATACAAAAGGAACATTAAAAGATCAAGCTGAAAATCCTTTCAACCAAAACTGGAGTTTGAGAAGATAATAATTTACTCATAAAGTAAGGACGAAAAGTCTAAGTTTTTAAATAAGAAGATGAATAAGAAATTTAAAAAATCTCAAACACACACAAACTAATTGAGAATATTTCAATAACACGTATCGCAGAGAAAGATTTTCAAAACATTTTGGTAACGTTCGTTCGAAAAAGGAAATTCTTCATTCTCTCCCATTACCGCTTCTTGAGGAGCAAGTTGAAAAAGCTACCGCAACACAGATAATGAATATTGAACGCGGCTCAGGATCATTCGACTTTTTCACGGGTTTCTGTAATGTATGCATACACTCCAAAACCACACGCCACATTTCGTTATAAAAAAGAGAAAAGAAATTACTTAAGCATCATCATCACACTTTGTAAGATATTTTTATTCATTAATTTCTAAATGTTCTTAGTTCCCTAAAACAAATAATACAAAATAGCTGGGAAAATTTAGAGCAGAACGTTATTCTTGCGTCGTTGTTGTTATTAAACACATAACACATATTTTTCCTGAATTTTAAATCGTCTGCAATACGTGGATGAAGCAAAAGACCAGTTATGGACAAGAAATTAATAGTGAAAAAGATATTGGAATTTACACGATTGTTTATATCGACAATACTTTTTTGTATTATACTGTCTAGTTTATCCATACTATTTAAGGTTGCTCTAAAACATATGGTACTAATATAAAAATCCACACCTAGATGGATTTTAATAAATGGTTTAGAAGTAAAAGCAACGATTCATTTTTGATAAAGTAAATATATATATTTATATTTGACCCTAATTCGCTATATATACTTCAGAGACAGCCTTAGAAATCCTAATAGGTCTTCAATTGTTCTGTTTCTTGGAAGCCAATTTCTTTATTCTTTTTACTTGTAGGTTATTCAACTTTCTAACTTATTATTTTATTATACTATATAAATATAGTATAAGACTAAACCGGTATGAAACTATGTATTCCAGGTGTACATAGTTATCAGTCTATAGCAAAAAATATACAGATAAATTGCATGAAAATTGGGTAATGTCAGAAGAAGTGATGGGAATTTTTTTGAGGAAAAAAGAACAAGGGAATACCAACCCTAGGTGGTGTTCCATAGCTTTATTGAGAACATATGAGTAGTCTACAAAATTTTATAAAACATGCTCCATATGCTGTCTAGCTTTGTCTGCTATTATCTGAAAGCGTAAAATTGCATTTTCGATTATTGAAAGAAGCATGAATTGAGAAATGTTACACTCATAGTGTTCTATGCTGTCTTAAAATCAAATAGAGATGTGATGGGACCATGATAGACCATGGCTTTGAGGTATCCTCCCAGCCAAAGGTCACAAGGCTTCATTTCGCGGGATCTAAGAGGTTAAATGCAATGTACATAGCATTTAGATTATTATGTACTTTCTTGATAGTCGGGCGCAAATGTCGCCAATTGGGAGCCAAACGCGAGCCAAGACGCCAAACGAAGCTAGGGACAAAACAATCAACGAATTAAAAGTCGAGTGAGTGAGTGAATAATAGCGTCGCACTGTTCAGCTACACGAGGGCTTTTGGCCACGACCCTTGTCATTTTGAACCATGGCCAAGTGACGTGGTTGACACCTGAGCTGGCACCCCTATCTCCTAACTACGAAATCACACCAATGGGAGGGCGTTTGAGCTCTCGACAGGGCTGCGGCAGCCCAGTGGTCAAGTTATCGGATTATGGCAGGCATGTCATGAGTTCGAGCTGAGTACCACTAAAGACCAGCCGTGTAGGGCAGCGATGCACGCTAAATATGTCGAGAGCTGAAGCCTTCTTCCCTTTGGTGTTGTGTGGCAGTTAGGAGAGGGTGGTGCAAGCTCAGATGTCGTCCTCGTCACTTGACCATGGTTCAAATTTACGTGGTTCGTCACCAATAGCCCACGTGTCCACTTTTTACCTGAATCCCCAATGTTCCCTTTGCTTCAAGTTTCGTAATAATGTTTGTTAGTCATTGGCTACTGAGTGGACCTTTTCGTAACCCCTTCAAATACCGATATTTCAGCAGAGTCTTTGTTTTGGTAAAACAATTTCACCAGTAAAGCACATACCTGGAGAGTCAACGTCATCTTCCTTTGACTTGGAAACGAGTATGACAATGGCTCGTCACTCGCATCTTTATATTTCGCAGTTTGCTACACGACCACAGAATTACTTTTGTTACGACATCTGCTATGTCAATAGCTTATATTGCATAACGCCACCTAGTGGTGTTTTTTGAAACTTATTGGGGTTTTTTTTTTTACCCTATAAAATTCCCATTATTTCATTCTGTCATTACCCAATTTTCATGCAAAATTTTTTTCATTCAAAATTTGAAGCTAAATTTGAATACCCAATAAAATTTGAAGCACCCGGTATACAATTTATATATATATATATTTATTTATTTATCCGACCTCTTCGAATTACTCCGTCAAAAATTAGAAACACAAATTGTGGATTCGTGCACCATTAAAAAAATCCGTATAAAAAGTACATTGGGGAACTGTGTTATTTCAAAATCGTGTAAAGGAAGACATTGCAAGAAAGAGTTGGGTGTACTTTTGTAAAAAGGAGGATTCGATCTGAGTACCTTCCGTTCCGTACGCATGTACTTTATCGACGACGCCAAAACGATCGTCCTCACGGGATGTTTGGTACTAATTTATATACCGGATGGCCATAATTAAACGATCCTACTTCAAAATTGTTTACAGACGAAACTATTGTTCAGAAAGTTGTAAAATGTTGTGTACGACATAAAGAAGGGATGTGGGAATTTGTTTGAGCGAATAAAAAAAATTAGTTCAAAATTTTGCCACTAGAGGGCGCTTTTGAATGAAGGCCATCCACAGGACACGGTAACACAATAACTGATACTCATTAAAAAACACAATCTCTAAAATGAACTGCACATTTTAATTAAACTTCTTCGATGACTAATTTTCAAAGGATTTACACGAAGGGAGAGGAAAATAGCCAAATTTTTTCGACGTCACACAGCAACTGTTATAAAAGCAATAAACTTTCACGGGATATTAGTTTATTTTCAGTGTGCTCGGTATTGCTAATCAGAATGTCATTACGTTTACCAACTCAAGCGTTGTTAGTAAAGTTATTCTATCAAAACGATAATTCCGCAATAGTTGCTCTACGGAAATTTCGGACTTTAAAGGGGATGCGAAAATGTCCATTGATAGCTATAAATCTTCGATTAATGGTAACCAAATTTGAAGAAACAGGATAGTTGAATGTTCGTTCTGGAAGAGGAGGAAAACCTGTTTCTGCGGAAGCAATATAGAAAGTTGCACTTCAGGTGGAAGAGGACAAAGCATCCAACGTGCAGGCTAGTACAAGTGTTCGCCGTGTAGCAGAAGCATTGTGGATCTGCCTCGTTCAACTGTCCAGAAGATCTTGCGAAACGTTCTCCGTTACTATCCATCAACTTGTGCAGGAATTGCTCTTGGAATATCCTCTGGATAGACGAAGCACACTTTCATTAAGACGGTTCAGTGAATACTCTCAACTGTCGAATTTGGGAATCAGACAATCCGCATTCCACCGTACAAGTTCCGCTACACTCCCCAAAAGTAACGGTGTGGTGTAGGTTTTCCGCGTCTTTTATTCTTGGCCCGTATTTTTTCGAGGAATTAGGTGTTGGAGGTCCAGTAACATGTTCTATCACTGGACAGTGATATGCATCGTTATTGCGGAGTAAAATTATTCCGGATCTACAAGCACCTCAGCGCCTTTCACGCATAATTTTTATCCAAGATGGTGCTCCTCCACACATTACACGTTGTGTTAAGGACGTTCTTAAACATCACTTCGCAGAAGAACGTGTGATCAGCCGCCAATTTCTTCATCTGTGGCCTCCCCGATCACCTGACCTCAATTCATACGATTTTTGGCTTTGGGGCCATTCGAGATAGCTGGTAAGTTGTGATCAACCAAGAACTTTACCTGATCTCAAAGACAATATTTCACGACATGCTCTTAACATTTCCCTGAACACACTGCGGTCAACGGTGGAACATGCTATCTTAAGATTTCAAATAGTAGCTGAAAACGATGGTCATCATGTTGAGCATTTATTGTTGTAACAAAATTTGTAAACTGTTATAAATGTATGCTAAATATGATCTCCATTAAAAACGCTTTCTAGTGGTGAAATTTTGAACTATATTTTTTATTCGCTCAAACAAAAATTCCCATCTCTTCTTTATGTCGTACACAGAATTTTACAACTTTCTGAACAATAGTTTCGTCTGTTCACAATTTTGAAGAAGGATCGTTTAATTATGGGCACCCGGTAGGTATCACACCGCCACACTATAGAAATTTAACCAACACGTGATTTCAAAACAAGTTGCCTAAGCAATAAAAATATTTCAATAAAACGAAAAAAAAAAAAAAAAGTTTAAATAAATTGCTGTTAAAATTTTTCTATATTAGAGTTTTAATTTTTCACTAAATATCATTTATAATCTACTAAATATCATTTGGAGTTACTTCTTCCTTTACTCCATAATTTTATTTTACGTTAAATTCCCTTCGTCTGTAGTAAAAGACGTATTTTGACATAATAAAAATCTTTCATAATCTGTGTAGCCAGTTTATCTAATCTTTAAACAATCAATACTGGAACAAATGACATGGCGTGGTTTAACCTCACCTCACTATAACAATATTTATCTTGCGATCCTTAAATGGTAGACTTCTAATTGTAATTTTCATCTAGGATTGAATTCAAGCAGACGCTCTTTGAATTTCATTTCTTAGTCTTTCCTCATTAATCTTCTACGTGAATGGTAACGTTCATTTCTCGCTTCTTTTCAAAGCAAGTGGTTCTGATATAAAGCATCCCGTATAGAAGCAAACCTAGGGATTAGTTAGAGAAAAAGCGTGTGTGTGAAATCACGTTGGAATATTGTTTGTCCTATTTTCTCACACTATTTTTTGTTTCGTAAAAATATTTGAGCCTTTTTCTCAGACGAATAATAATTTTAGTCACACATCTGGTAAAGGGGTTAGCAATGCTGACTGATGTGCTGTTGGGTCTCAGTTTGAATCCCGGGTGAAGTCATGCATGTTTGCAAATGTATGGTGCCTTCGTGGCATGGGGGTACTTTAAACAACCATCGAGCCGCAAGTCCTCTCGTGAGTTTGGTGGAAGGGAAGAGAAGTGGGAGGCCCCTGATCAACCTTAAAATTGGGGTAAAACCAACCTAAACCATTCTGTCACCTGTATGGTGCTATGAGCTACGGCTAACGACAGGTGGTACTTAGCCCTTTCTCATGATAAATTTCGTGGGCCTTGATCTGACCTTTGCCAATTAGATGACAGTAACAACAAAATAATAATAATAATTTTAAGAACATTTCCCATCACCTCCAAATCATCTCATTTTGCAGGTATATCTATCTTTAATCTGGCTTATCTAAATGGGAAGGAAGTTTGAGGAAACTAAAAAGGATTTTCCATTTATCAGCACTCACATAAATTTATTTGCCTTTTCACGGCAAAAACATCACATGAAGATTAGTTCTTATAATCTCTGAAATGTTCGTGCTATGAGCTTCACTTTGCACTTCTTTAAGATTCACCAATTACTTGTATTTAAAACGAAAGTACATTTTTCAGTGAAAAATGCTAATGACAAAGGATCGTTCTCAATTAGAAAAGAAGTTCAAGTAAAAAAAGAGAAAAGAATAAAATCTTGATGATCATTTTTTGGTTAGTTAGACCCAGTATGGTTATTTAAGTATCCAGTTAAGAAAATAAGTTGTACTTAATTTGTAAATTATTACCTTGATAGTAAATAGAATGTTTTTAGCTGCTAAAAATAGGGATTGATTAAGTGTCAGTAAAATTTTTCCCTCACTTAATGGAAAAGGCAATTACAGGATAAAATATGATAGGGTTATGGATTCATGTATTAAAATTAACCATTATATACTAGAAAAAAATATAAAATTGATGTTATTTGTAACTTTTTATATGTCTACATCCTTATTTTAATTTCTTATTATGTGTCAGGTAATTTTTTATAAAAAATAAGTTGTGTGAAATTCTGTATATTGAAATGGTATGAAATTAGTATTTGACTTTCCATATATATATTCCTCGAGGCCAGTGGTTTTGTAAACATAAAAATTATTACTACTTTTCTGTATTATCTAGTATACAATTAGTGAGCTCCCGAATCAAATCTTTTTCATCGTTCTTTTAATATAAGTGCAAGTTTAAAGTTTTCTTTTACTATAACTTTTGTACGTGCAAAAATGACTCCAATTTTTAAAACCTGCATAAAAACATTATTTTAAACTAAAACGATTGTCTGCGCTATTTTTAAAATATGTTAATGTCGATGTTGGAATTTATTAACTATCATAAAATTTAACCAAAGATATGTTTTACGAATAAATTAGTTATTAATTATAATGTTATGATGCTTGATTATCAGAATTAACAACTAACTATTAAAATATTTTAATATTAAAATTGTGTTTTTGGATTGTCAATTTTTCAATGTCTTATTTCAATTTTTGTTTCTTATCTTTAATTTCTCACATCTAAATATTTTTGAAGAGAACATCTTTTAAAGTATTTTTTTATCTTTTAAAAAAAATTTAAAATTAAAGAGAAATAATTTACATGTCGAGCAATTAATTATAAAACAATATCTTGTCAGCATGATTTTTATTTATTAGAATTGCCTTCCAGTTAATATTCATTGAGAATTAACCAATATTTACCCACGAGAAAGCCCACTTTTCTTTGTTTCAAATGAGAGTTTTTAGACTCCCCTCCCCCGTAAAATCAAGATGCAAAGTTTGTGATTTTTATTTATTTAACTTTCTTTCTCAATAATCTATCTAAAAAAATACCATCTTTTTTTCCTTCTGTTTAGTTTCCGTTTACTATTCTGATTTACGAAAATTGAAGGGAAATCGATTCGCGAAAACCGGAAGAAATTCGATTTTGAAACTTCTGGAGAAACGATAAAACCAGTCAGGCGATTAAAAAGAAACAGAGAACTTGTGAAACTCGTATAAATGTTGGAATAAAAAAGTTTAAGAATCCTTTATTCGTTTGAGTGCATTTTATGTGACTTTTAAAAGAAAGAAAAATCAAAAAGAATTCACTGAATAATATTCACCGTAACCCCTTGCGGTAATCAAATAAAATAGTATTTCAACATTATTGCATCCTTAATCAGTGAATTAATATTTTTACAGTCTTTTTCCTTCAATTACTTTTAACAATGCATAGAATGCTGTTTGAGACTTTCAAACATTTACATGAAAATATAATCTGAATGAGAAACGTATCAATGGATCACACACATGATAAAAATAATATCATTGTGTGCTGGTTTATGATAATTTATGGTGTGATTTTTTTCATAAATTAATTAATTTAGAGAAAATAACATTATTTTAAAAAGTCAAGTTGCTGATAATTGAACTCCAGTAAGCACTGATATATACGCAGGTCAGTCAAAAGGCTAATCGCACTCCTTAGTAAATATTTGTGCTGAAATGATATTTTGATAAAAAATGTTGCCAATAGTGGATCTTTAGGCGCAGTGGTTTTCACACGGCAGTTTAATTTAGGTATCAAAGCGTAAACATAACTCAGCAAATTCAAGTGATGTCAAAATCGTAAAGGATTGCAAAATTAGTAGTCTTTTGGGAGTGAAAAGATGCGACTGCACCAACTTTTATCGGAAGTTGAGAGAGAGAAAGCAAAAAACCTTCAATCGACCGGATTCACTTTCGGAATATTGTACTTCTTTGTCCAACAGACGTTTTACTCAGATATAACTCTGTCATGCAGTGCTTCTCAAACTGCGGGGAGCATCCCCTTGGGGGGCGCGAGCTAATTGAAAAGTCGAAACAAAAAGAGATACATTCTGACATAACAAAAAATAAAATACACATTGACACTGATATATTGCACTTATAAATGTATCGGTGCTACACAATGCATTTTATAATTAATTTTACGATACTAAGTTAAAAATAAGTTTAATAATTATGACTGGACCGATGGGACAGTCATATAAAAATTATGTACAAAAATTAACACTTCTATTGATAATTTATAATAAAACCTTATAATGCCAATTAAAAGTTACGTGATTCGCTTCCCAATGTTTTTCACGTAAGCACGCGTTTCTGATGTATTGGGGGGCGAAAATAAAGAAGAAAAAAAAACCCCTGAAGTAACTAAAACCTTCGCAAACATTGTAAAGGTTCTTTTATAGCATTCCAAAGCCTTGGGAATAATTTTATAAATAGCACTGCACAGAAAAAAATCGTACTTTGAAAGACGTATATATACGTCCGGCGAAATTAACGCGTTGACTGACAGAGACCCCTGTGGCACTTGATAAGTTTAAGTCGTATCGTAGTTTTAGCATCAAAGTATAGTATTATTGAATTAAATACATTGTTATTGTATGAGGGGGGGCACAATGAAAATTATGATTAAATAGTGGGTCGCGAATGATGAAGCTTTAAGAAGCACTCCTGTAATGTATTACTCGTTTTTGACTTTATTTTTATCATCATGTGAAATGAAAGATTTTATAAAAATAATTGCAATTTTTTTTTTTTAATTTTCTTCCAAATCATAGCCCTTCCGTAAAAAAAAACAAACTGAAAATGATTCTTGATTCAAATGTATGCGTTGACGATAAAAAGTCTTTTGAAAATAACTCATTCTGTTACGCTGTTCCAACAAACAAGTGAGCTATGAGAACAATACGGAAGGTGTTTTTATTGAGCTTAAATAGCTTTGATGCATCATTTTAATTTACGAAAAGTATCATTAAATGATTGCTAACTGATAAGAAATTAGATAACTCTTGGAAAAAAACTAATGAATGATGTAACAATTGGTAATATTTATTATTTATTTATTGTAATGACTCCAGATGGTGCCATCATACAGAGTACCTGTACGGTTTTCCTTTGGTGAGAAAACCGGTAGTTGATGCAGTAAGACGGTGGTTCTGCTGGTATACGCATCGCGCGGGAAATCCTTCCCCATGTGTTACTGTAATTTTATATAAGTATATCCTAGAACTGTATAACTGTACCCATGTACAGTAAATAAACCATATTTAGCCCTGAGACTAACTAATTGTATTACATGATCTATCCGTTCATCCCAGCGGGCATAAAACTGGCGCCCAGACACGTGGCTTAGAACCCCGTACACACCCCGTAGAAGCAGAAAACGCCGCTTGAAGATGAAAAGTTAACCGGCTCTGTAAACCATACCGTCCCGGAAGAAAGTACAAGTCTTGCCCTGAAGCCTTTTAAAGCAAAAGATGAATCCCGAATACTCATTGCTTTTATAATTACCCATCTCCGTTCCTGCCAAAAATCCCTGGAAATCGAAAAAGACAAAGTGAATCATCCTGACTTCAATTGTCTGAAGAGGAAAAAGAAGAAAGTCAATTTCCTGTTCAAAGTTTTCAAAAATTCACGGTAGTAATCCTGCTACAGTGTGTTAGTGCTAGTGAAAAAATTTTCAAAAATCGCGGTAGCAATCCTGCAATAGCGTTTTTGTGCATTTTTCATATACAAGTGGTAGCATCCTTGCTACAGTATTGTGTGTGTGTGTTTTGCAAAAAATCAAGTGGTAGCAACCATGATACAGTGTTATTGACAGTATCAGAACACGTGAAACATACTAAATTTATCATTACACATGGATATTGATTTAAATAATCCTTTTGGTTGATATTTTATAGAAGAATTTCATATTGAATTTATGTAGCTTTACGCAATTTTATTTGCATGATCTTATTTTATTATTTTATTTCATTTATTTTTTGACATTCTTATGCAATGATAATTCTTAATTTTGCTTTATATTTATTTCTTGAGATAACGTTTCCTGTTTAATATTTTAAATTGCACATTGATAATTATTATTTTGCTTGATATTTTACTGATTTCATATTGAATTTAAGTTGCATTACATGCCTGACTATTTTAATTTTGTTTAGTATTTTCATTGCATTGAATTTTTGTTTCATTACAACTCATGATTCCTAAATTTCCTTTATATTATTTTATTATTTGAATTAATGTTCCTTGTTCGAATTTTGAATATGTTATTAATTTATTTACCCATTTAAACTGTTTTCTGAAGTGCATAATAATTAGTAATTCATAAGATTTTAAGGCTAGCCATATTTTAAAGTGTATTCTCATATCTGTAAGAGCTTTGGTGGACAGTCAAGCCTTGACCTTAGTTATTTATTTTTTTTATTTTGCAACTTTTAGACTTTTTCAATCATGTCATTTCTGGGAAAAGGGGAAAATAGCTGATCTCATTAAGCTTGCTATTAAGCTAAGTCAATTTGAGTCTGATAGGGAAGAGCTAAAAATAATTGAATTAAGGGCTAAAATTTTTAAAGATGATGCTTATAAGGAAGACCCAGAATTTCTGAAATGTATCTTTAAGGTAATCGTATCAAATAGGATAGACGAGGAAAACGAACAAAAAGAGCAAACACTGCGTGAATTTGAGCTGCACAAAATACGACTGCAAAATCTGACTCAAAGAGTCGTAGGTCCACAAACCCTACCCCAAGCAAAAATTGAATTAAAGTTGTTACCAACATTCAATCCTGAAGTTGATAACATGGATTTGTTCCTCCCCTTATTCGAACATCAAATGAAGCTTTTGGATCTTGGTGAAGATCTGTGGGTCCCCTATCTCATTGGTGCCCAACCTAGGGATGTAACCTACCTCATTGCCCGTGAGCCCGAGGAGAAATGCAGGGATTACTCCTGCATTCGAGGAATGCTTCTGCAACGGTTCAAGTTAGTCGCAGAAAAATTCCGGGAGCTGTTTTCACGTCACAGAAAAAGACCAAATGGGACGTGGCGAGATTATTATTTTGAAATTCGAGAAAATTTTGAAAGTTGGCTCCATCAGCTAAAATTGATTCATTTGACGGCTTGAAGAATTTGATGATTGCCGATCAAATGTAAAAAAAAGATGCTCTCCAGAGTGTAAGGAATATTACCTGGATATCTGGGAAGAACTTATCTCCCCAAAAATGTTAGCAGATGAGCTGGAAGCTTTCGGCAATATCCGGCGTTCCTTACCCAGGGGACCTTAGGGACATGTGAAGGCACATGAAACCTTCAATGATGGAAAACAGGTATCATCCAGGAAACCTGAAGTCCTTCCTAAAAGGGAATATTTCCATCCAGTACTAAATGAGAGATCCCCTCTCAGATGCTATGGATGTGGGAGACAAGGGGTGATAAAGTCTAGGTGCCCTACCTGAAACCCCAACTCCTCACAAAGAACAGACGTAGCAACCAATCACATCAATTCTTACACAGTTCAGACCAGAAGCCCTCGATTGACTTGAATCGACATAACTTTCTGTGGAATAAAGGGACGTGTATGTGCAAACACAGGATGTTTACATTCAATTGCTGGGGAAAGGATGTACCACGTATTTAAGGATAAGGGACTCCTCTTCCAGGAAACTACATTATCACTGAGCTTGAAAGATGGTCAACAGACCACTGGTAAAGTCCTCGCAATCCAAGTGAAGCTAAAGATTGAGGGGAGAGATCAATCTTGACAAAAATTTTAATTCTTTCAAAGGAAAGGGAAATTGACTCTTTTAGGAACGGATTTCCTTAGTTCTGCTAGTTTAGTTCTAGATGTGAAGAATGCTTGTTGGTACTTCTGGGACAGTCCTACCAACAAGTACCCATTTGGTGAAGAATGGGACACCCCGTCCATAGCTGAGAAGATGCCCAGCAACACGTGCCAATTAAGAGAGGGGGAAGGTGAAAGTTTAACCTTTGTGTGTGTGTGTGTGTCCATAAGGAGAAGCTTAACCTTCTGTTGGAATCCTTCCAAAATGTCTTCGAACCAGGGGGAGAAGCAACAACGATCTTAGAACACCACTTGTTGCTGCACCTTCTATTTACTTGTAATAGTGACAGAGTCAAACCCCTTATTCCTCTTCGTAAATTGGCCATCCACCAAAGGTCCCACATACTCATGGTTCCTCGTTGGGACGCCGTCGGAACCAGAGGGGGAGGATGTAACAAATGGTAATATTTATTTATTGTAATTACTGCTAGATGATACCACCAGACAGAGAACATGTACGGTTTACCTCTGATGAGAAAACCGGTAGTTGATGCAGTAAGTTGGTGGATTTGCTGGTGTACGCATCGCGCGGGAAATCCTTCCCCATGTGCTACTGTAATTTTATATAAGTATATCCTAGGACTGTATAGCCGTACCTATGTACAGTAAATAAACCGTATTTAGTCCTGAGGTGAATAAATTTCATCTAATGGTCTATCCATTCCTCCCAGTGAGCTATAACTCTAATTTTCTGTTGAATGCAGGATTTTGTTTAATGCACAATTCTGATAAATGCACCGCTTACGACCCTAAGGTGTTCAGGTGATATTTTCTTTGTCTTTTAAGATTGTGTGTCAATTCATGTGCTCAGAATCTAATTTACTTTAGACCAGTTCTAAGCGTGGTTAAATTAACGTCGGTTTAGTGCACAGGAAAAATATAACTTGAAGGAAATGAAAAGGATTTAGCGAGCTTTTGTTTACTTGTCAACAGGTGTCCCAACCCCATTTCTTCAAGATACCAATTCAACAGGGACTTAACATCTTTGTTTGCTTATTAAATAAACCACTCACTCAATTTCCCACAGTTTTCTAAATCAAGATTTAACTTCCCACTTTTTCACACCAAAATGACAGATAATTTGGTCTTTTGCTTCACAAAGAAAAAGAATATTTCTCTACTTTACAATCTAATCCGACAAGACGGAAGATCTTGGCACGGGCTTCGTCCACTCCCACGATCATTTGTCATACCCCAACAGAAGTTTAATTCTTTTTCTTCATCATTGTTTTGAAGTGCGAGTACTGAAGAGGAATTCCTTGGCGAATATTTTCCCCGAAAACAAAATTTGTTCTGGAACGTCTGAGAAAACCAAAAAAACATTGAGAACGTAATCTTAAAAGAACGGGTTCTTACATTGAAGGACGACTTTCGAAAATGGGAATGGTCTTTGTAACAAAAAGGGAACGCGGTTTTTAAATCCCTTTGTTTAAATCCAGTTAATTCTCCGAATTCTTTCAGACTCTTTTCTTTCGTGGTTATTCGGAATATTTTTGAAGTAAAAAATTATGTCTGGTAAAGAAAATGTGGATCGACACCATTTCTTAAGCTTCGAATCATTAAACTGAGGTAAAAGAATTACTTACATACGGTTATTTGTTCTCTAGTTAAAAACATTTTTTTCAGGAATTAAACATTACGGAATGAAACATATTATCAGTCATAATTTTTTGTTATAAAAATATTCCCGTAAAGGTCATTGAACATTATAGATCTGTTCAAATGTGTTAAAGAGAAGTGTCTCACTTACTCATCGCAAAAATTCTCCGGAACTATTAGACCTAAACTTAAAATTTAGCAGGCATGTTTCATTTGTTCAGTAAGGATCGATGAAAAAGCTAATAAGGGATTTTGTAGAAGTCTACTCGCAATGGAAATAGTGAGGGATTCGTTTCAGTTTTTGAATTATACATACAGAATTGACATTTGGCAGGCAATATTTTATTTTTGAGTAAAGAAAAATTGCAGTTTTTAAACAATTAAACCTACAGACATGGAATTTGGAAAGTATATTTTTCTTGCTAGTTCGCCTAAGAACGAGTTTTGTAGAAATTGATATTAAGGAGGTGTTACGGAGGCCTAAAAAATAAATGTAATTTCTGTTTAGAAATTAAAGTAACTGTCCGATTTAAATTAAGAGGCGAAGGCTTTAAGAATGTTAGAAAGCTTAATTCTAGGAGAACACAATAGAAAGCTTAATTCTAGGAGTTAGATATTAAAAATAATTTGTAACCATACAATATCCACAGTTGAACATTTAGATATGTATTTTTTAAAAAGTGAAAATTTTACGTAAAATGAAGTTTTAAGTTTCTTAGATTCAGTAATTTTTTAAAAATAAAACAGATCTCTCTTTCACACACATTTTCTTTAAATAAAAATAAAACGAATTTCTGATCTGTATGACACTGATCTGTGCATTATATTGTTTAAAACACTGAAATTTAAAATAGAATGTTGATTAAAATATTGGAATCTTAAAGAAGGATACTTTTTTAGAGAAAGGTGTGCAAATTATAGAATGCGCTTTAATTTAGTGAACGTTTTTATGTTCGTTTTCAAATATTTAAAATTTACTTAAAAAGAAGACAATCACATTTATAAATTTTTGTTATTTGATCCAATATTTTTCAGATTCTTTTATTTCAAAAATTTTTTTAAAGGGAAAATAACATATCGTTATGAGAAATTCGTATAGTTATTGCTTAACTTTACCTTAGAATGGTTAAATAATTTAAGATAAGCATTTTTAATTATTTAATTTTATTTCCTGTAGCATTTACTTATTGGTGCCGTTACTTGAGTTCGAATAACAGTCAGAGATAGATAGTACATATGTTTTTATATTACAGAAAATAAATATTTGCAGTTTACATTTACACTTAATGCGGTTAAATGAAAATTACACATTTGAAGGTGCTGCGGATTGATGCGGACAAGACCTTGCGTCTGTCCGTTGCGCTTCCTGTTTACAGAAATGTCCCGGTACGGGGTTCTAAAGTTTCAGTTGGGGTAGGAAGGCGGAAAAGTATGGCGCACTCAGTTACAGTTAAGTGAGGAGCGTAGGAAACATACTCCTACCCTATATCCGAAAAAGTTCGGATATATAGGAAGTTTGTGAAGTTTATGAACAGGTCGTTTGAAAACTGAGTCTTTGGTTTTCACAGTTGCAACTCGAACCAGTCCGTCATTGCCTGGATGTACTTGAAGAACTCGAGCCATTGGCCATGTACCAAGAAGACCCTCCTCTTTGATCAGTACGATGTCATCTTCCTTCAAGTTAGGTTGTGCGTCCTGCCATTTCCTACGAGGTTGTAAGGAAGATAGAAAGTCGGGGAGCTCCACTTCTTACAAAAGCCACGTTTGGTATTCTGTAGCAACTCTCAACGATCTCTGTGGTTGGAGATTGAAGGAAGCTCCTGTGGAACTGAAAGAAGGACATCACCTGTAAGAAATTGTGACGGTGTGAGAGTAGATATGCATTCTATGTCAAAGTCATTAATGTATGAGGGAGGCCTGGAATTTAGTAATCCTTCGATTTGTGTGAGCAAGGTTGTTAACTCTTCAAAAGTTAATGTCGTTCCTCCCAACACTCTCTTCAGATGAAATTTGACGGATCGAATTCCTGATTCCCAAATACCTCCAAATTGAGGTGATGAGGGTGGAATAAAGTGCCAATCTATTGAAGATTTGGATAAGTTGTAGGAGATGGCTTCGTTAGTTGGTAAAGAAAGCCATAACTTTCGTTTTCGTCAAGTATTCGACGAGCTCCAACAAAACTGGTTTCATTGTCACTATAAATGTGGTGGGGAGCACCACGACGAGCACTAAAACGACGAAGTGCAGCTATGAAGGAATCAGTTGTTAAGTCTCCGACTGCTTCTCAACATGAACATCTTTAGTTGCTAAGCATATAAATGAAGTAATGTAACCCTTTGTAGATTTAGTTCCTCGACCTTTGTTGCATTTAATCAGTACAGGACCAGCGTAATGAATACCGCAACTGAAGAAAAGTCTCTCCAGCGTTTTGGTAAATTACCTATCAGTTGTGGTGGATGTTTTGAATTTGTTACATTTCAAGTATTTTCTAATACGTTTTTAAATTAATTTTCTACTTTCTACGATCCAATGGAACTGTCCAAGAACGGGAGCTGACAAAGTCGGACGTCAATGTTCCTGGATAAGGGGTTCACTAGTAGTGTGCTGAGAAGGAATTGAATCGAAGCTGTTCTTCCTCCCCCCCGTACTAAACCGTGTTCATCTAGGAATGGAATGAACTTTTGGGTGGCAGAGAAATCTGTTTTTTAATGCTTTGTATTTCTTCCTAAAGTGGATGCCTTGAACCCAACGAATGAGGGTTTCTTCAGCGGTTTTGGTTTCCGTAAAGGTAAGTGAAGTAGTATTAATATGGAATGGATGATCCTTGAGATGATGCAATCTTTTTACAGTTTTTAATAAATCTTTGGCAATAGGCGAAAATGCGAATTATTTTGGTGAGTGTAGTGCTCGAATAAATCATGAATTACGTCATTTGATGAGTGAGTGAACATATTAAAGATGAAGTCTGATTTTTCTTCCGCTTTTATGCCATCTGAAGCCTCATCGAAATTGGATTCAGCCTTGGGCCAAAAATCTTGTAATTGATTGTCAATATTTGTTCCATTAATATGAAGATTTAACATTGAATTTGAATTTATTGATTCTCAGTTAATTTGCCTGAAACCAGGAAACCAAAAATGGAATTTTGAACAATTAAAGAACTTTGTAAGCAAGTAATTTGCCCAGGAAGCAAAATAGAAAAAAAAGCAGTCAGATCCGAGAATCATATCGATATTGTTCGGGATAAAAAATTTCGGATCCGCTAAACAGGCATTTTTTAAGTGAGAGAAATGTGCTTCATTTATTTTTTCCGTCGGTAACGGAGCAGTTAATTTTTCCTAAACATATGCATTAACTGGTAATTTGATCTTGGTTTTATGTAACGATACTAAATCTATTTAAATACACCCTTTAGTCATCACGATTTTAGAATCTTGTAATCCTTTTATTTGAAATCTGGCATTTTTTCTTTTGAGACCTGGCAATTTCAAACATTTTTCAGAAATAAATGTTGATTCACTTCCGCTGTCCGTCATAACTCACACTTGACAGTTCTCCCCCAAGATGTTTTTAATATTAACGCTTATACACAGATTGGCCACATCAATGGTGTAATCAACGATGAACTCGAGACCACGAATGGCGAGACGTTATTTTTTCAGATGAATCCTTGTTATGTTCACAGAATCAAAATGGTCGCATCCATATTTGGCGGCCGCGTGGTGAAAGCACATTGGCAGCGCGCATTCGTCTTCATTATACTGGCGCATAACTTGGTGTAATGGCATGGGGTGATATTGGATATACGTCTCAGTCACATCTTATTTGCATTGACGGCACTTTGAACAGTCGCGTTATATTTCTGGTGTGTTACGACCCGTGACTCTACAATTTATTCGAGCCGTGCGAAACCCTGCGTTTCAGCAGGATAATGCACAACCGCATGCTGCCGGTATTATACGGACCTTCCTTGATATGGAAAATGCTTGACTGTTTCCTTGCCTGCTTGTTCACCAGATCTCTCACTAATGTAAAACGTCTGGTCCATGGTTTCCGAGCGGCTAGCTCGTCACCATACGGCAGTCAGTACGGTTGATAAACTGTGGTATCGTGAAGCTGCATGGCGTACAGAAGCAGCATGGGAGCTGATATCGGTACATGTCACCCAATCTGTGTTTGACTCAATGCCGAGGCGTGTAAGTGCTGCTATTATTGCCGGAGGTGCTTGTTCTGAGCACTGATTTCTCAGGTTCTGTAAAGAACAATTTCCAATTACAAAATTCTGCGAGCTGCATCTAACCGATGCTCGGTGTTGGAGGAAGAAATTCAGACTCGAGCCAGTCAATTCAAATAACTGAGTTTATTCAGAACTACCGAGTGAGCGTGAGCACGTGTGGCTCCACCCCTTTTATACACAGAACATAATGACGTCACACAACCTGTTCACAGTTACAAAAACGTGGCGCCATGCTGCCACTCATTCACACAAATCATCTCCATTTACAACATACTCCCCCCTTTGAGACTTGGGGAGAGTCTCAAACCTATAACAGTTATAATTTAAAAGATCAAGTCTCTTCGGTTCTTTAACCAATCTTCCAGAAGAAGTATATTTTTTTATAATTGCATCATTAATATTCAAGACCTTTTCATGTTTAGTACTTATAACAGAAACCGATTCCTCTTTCAACTCCTTATCACTATTAGCAATCGCTTGTACTTCCAAAGGGAAGATACGTTGCACGGGGCGTATTACTGTTCCATGTTGAGTTTTTAGCCGAACTGTTCGAATTTCCCCATCTCGACCAGGGATTAATTCTATAATCTTAGCTATAGGCCAAGACAAACGTTTCTTATTGTCGTTTCCAATTAAGACCATTTCCCCAATTCGGGGTTCTCGCACCCGATTATCATTCTGTTTTTGTATTAGCTCACTTAGATATTCTTTCCTGAAACGTTGTCTTAAATCACTTAAAAGTTTAATTCTATATTTCATTCTCTTTCTTAAGTCTGTTGAATTCAATTCGTCAATATCGGTAGTATCGGAACAGCGATTCTCTATTAAAAACATTGCTGGAGTAAGAGGGATCAATTCCTGTGGATTTGCAGATATATAAGTTAAAGTTCTACTATTGATTAAAAATTCGCATTCACAAATCACTGTAGACAATTCTTCATAGGACAATATTGATTTTCCAAGAGAACGTCTCAATAGTTCCTTGATAATGCGAACCAACCTTTCCCACCAGCCTCCCCACCATGCGGCGGTGGGTGGTATAAATTTCCAAACTATTTTTTGAGTTGATGTTTCTCTCGATATTTTATGCCAATCCAATTTCGCAAGGTCATTGAAAGCACCTCGGAAATTAGTACCGTTATCACAGTAAATTATCCTGGGCCTCCCGCGCCTGGCAATGAAACGCCTAAGGGCTAGCAAAAAGGCATCAGAAGATAAAGCGTTTACTAATTCAAGATGTAGTGCGCGATAGACTGCGCAAGTAAACAATGTAATCCATACCTTTTCGCCAGTTTTTAAAAACAGAGGTCCAGCTAAGTCAATTCCTACAACTTCAAATATCGCGCAATCATTCACGCGGTCTGGTGGTAAGGGTGATGGTCCGCTTGACAATGATTTCACTTTAAAACGAGCACAAACAAAACATTCATTCAAAATACTCTTAATAGTTTTTCTAGCTCTGATAATTCAGAACCTTTCTCTAATTAATTATTGCATTATTTGTATTCCTGCATGACAGTCCTTTTTGTGTATAGATCTAATCAAAAGTTTTGTAAATTCACATTTATCAGGTAACAATATAGGATACAAAAAAAGAACTTTCATCATTTCGTTCAGTTATTTTAGATTTTACTCTTAAAATATTATCATTATCAATAAAAGTAACAAATTTTAAAGATTCAACATCAGGTAAATAATATGTCTGAGTTAAACGAATCAATTGTTTCTCAGAATTTTCAATTTCAGCAACAGAAAGTTCATGTTCCTTACATTTGTTATAGTCTTTGCGACAATTATTTACAAATCTTAAAATCCATGCAAATACTCTTATCATTTTATCATAATCAGACACATTGCATATAAGCAAGGAGAGTGCATCGTTTGCTAGATCAACATTCGCATTTTTAGTTTTCTTTCTCTCTACGTTAACTTCTTGAGGCTCGCAACTGATTTCACCATCTGGCCAATATTCCGAATTTTGTTTCAACCAGGAAGGCCCCTCCCACCATCTAGAACTAAGCATTTGTCGTGGAGAACAACCACGAGATAGTAAATCCGCGATATTCATGCTTCCTGGAACATACTTCCATGACTGAATTTGAGTTAGTTGTCTAATTTCTTTTACCCTATTAGCTACAAAAACTGACCAATTTCCGTATTCTTTAATCCACCAAAGTGCTGTTGTGGAATCGGACCAAAGAGTAACTTTTAAGTCCGGCATATTAAGTGCTTTCAAGATAGAATTTACAAGTCGAGCACCTACACAACAAGCCATTAGCTCTAGACGCGGTATACTCAAAAGTTTGAGAGGAGCTATACTCTAGACTTCGCTCTAACGAGAATTACGCTAACTCGAGAATCAACTATTAATCGAGCAAAGACGCATCTCGCATATGATCCCTTGCATGCATCAACAAATACATGTAATTCAGTAAAAATATCAATTTTCATACAACGTGGTACAGTTACATCTTTCAAAATTTGAATTTCATTTAACCATTTCATAAATTTGTTTACAATATTCTGAGGTAGTTTCTGATCCCATGCTATTTTCATTTTCCATATTTCCTGCAATAGTAATTTTGGGAGCAATGTAGACGGCGCCAACATTCCAATGGGATCGAAAACTTTTTGCACCGTAGACAAAACTAATCGTTTCGTTATTTTCACTTCGCACGTTAATGAGTCGAAATTCGTGCAACATTTCAAAACATCATTATCCAAGTCCCAGATGATACCCAAAATAAAAGTTTCGCCTGAGTATTTATCAACACTTTTACTCGCCACATTGCTCCCAAAAATACGTAAATTAAAACATCCTTCCGACATAATTAATTTAGTCTTCTCAATAAATATTTCTATTTCATTAACACTGAAAACACCAGTTACACAATTATCAACATAAAAGGAAGATTTTAACTTTTGTGCAACTTCCTTACATTCGGGATTACAGTTTTCCAAAAGATGCATAATAGATGCATTCAATAAGTAAGGGCTTGAAGACACACCCCAAACACAACTCGACAATGCCTGTGCACTAATTGTTTTCCATTGCATGGGAAAAAAATCTGAGATAATCTCTATCTTTCGGTGCAACAGATAGCATCAAAAACGCCTTTTCAATATCGGCTACAATTCCGACTGGATAAATTCTAAAACGATCTAAAATGTCAAGTATCAGTTCAATAAGGTTTACGCCTTTATATAAACAGTCATTGAAAGATGGTTTCCCTTTTTCACGGGCCGAAGCATCGAATACGGGTCGGATTTTTGTAGTCGCACTATCTAATTTAATCACGGGTCTATGCGGTAAATAATGGCATTCATTGTTCAATTCTACTTCCGGCACACGTTCAATGATATTTAAATTTTCCCATTGCCTAAACACACTTTTATAATCCTCAAAAAATTTACCGTTTCTTAATTTATTCATCATCCGTAGATGTCTTTTCCATGTTAGTTCTTTGTTACTGGGCAAATTTTCAGAGTTACATTTCCATGGGAGTTTAACTTCATATCTTCCATCGAGAAGAATTTTCATTTTATTCTTAAAATCGGTTAATTCAAAATTTTCTTTCGTATTCTCATTAAGTAAGGGATCCGTTATTCCTAAAACATCAAGTTCCCATAATTCTTTAATGCTAACATTTCGAACATGCAAAGACGATGTCGTTAACATAACGTTTTTATCGTTCGAACATACTTTTCCAATTACCGTCCATCCTAGTTTAGTTTCAATAGCTGTTAAACCCGAATCAAATTCAATTAAATTCCCAGTCAATAATTTTCCTATATTATCAGCCCCAATCAAAAGCCCAATTTCAGTTTCTTTACAATTTAAATCCGATAAAATAATGTCTTTATTTTTTAACTCATTTAAAACACGCTTATCCTCAATCTTAGAAGTAAATCCACATATTTTGTTTTCGGATAGCACTTCAAAACAACATGCATAAGAGTGTTTTAAATCACTGACCTCAATAGAATACACGCTGCGATGTTTCGGTTTAGTTTTACTGCCCCCGAATAGAGAATGAATTATAGTTTCCTCTCTAAGTGGAGTGGCCTTCAAAATACTAGTAACACACTTTCACTAATGTAACTATTTTCACAAGCGGTATCAATCAGAACTCTAACTTTCCTTTCCTGATCTTTAATGCGAATGAAAACGCAGAGAGTTTGAAAGTAAATACTTTGGTTTCTGTTGCAGTTACTTGATAGAGAGTTCTCAGTTTTTATGGAACACAATTTTTGTTTATACTTCTTATTTAATTTTGGACACATAATTTCAAAATGAGAATAATTACATTTAGAACAATTAATATCATTTTTAATATCACAATTTTTACTCAAATGGACAGATCTATTTAAACAAATAAAACAAGCACCTTTTCTTAATAACAATTGTCTCTTAGCATTTAAAGACATTTTTCTAGCATTAAAGCAATTTTCACTGGGATGATATTTCTCACAAAATATACAGTTATTGATTTTCTTACCTGAGGACTTTACGGAACTCGCCAGAGCTGATGCAGTCGTTAATTCGGTCGGCTTAACACTTTCAGTTGGGGAATCTTTTTTTCGGATAGGAGTTCCAAAACCGGATTTTGCCAGCTGCACCATCTCTTCCCCTTGGACTTCCAGGCGAAGGAAAGTCATTAAGTGTTCTAGAGTTCGCGATCCTTTAGCGTCTGTTTCAGTATTCCGTTTTCTTTCCCAGGCCATCAGGATTTCCTCGGGTAAGCAGGACTCTACCAATGGTGTAAGGAAATCTCCATATTTTTCTTGTGTTCGTCCAAGGCTCTCCAACGACCGTAATTTCCCTTCAAGTTCATCGTACAAGGCCGACAAATCAGTTTTCGTTCTTCCAGAAACAGCGTTCTTCATTACTAAATTTAAAAGTTCACGTACGTAAATTTGTACTAACAAATCTTCACGACCGAATCTCTCTTTTAATTGATCAATGGCTTTAGGATAATTTTCCGCCGTTGCAGGGAAACTCAATACTAATCGTTCTGCTTTCGATTTCGGTTCCATGGATTGCAATAAATATTGCATTTTGTCTTCTTCCGCAATGCTTTTATCATTGTGAATTTTCTGAATCTGACTCCAGAAGGCCAAAAAAGTCTTTAGCTTCACCGCTGAACTTCTTCAGTTCGATTTTCGGCAATTTAAAGCTTCTCTTTTCAGTTTCGGTAGGAACAACGGTTTCTCGTATTTTCAAATCTACTCGAGTACACATTTCGATGTAGCGGTCACGGTAGTTTTCTGCATCTTCCATATCATCTAAATATTCTTGCACGGCATCTTCTGTACCCAAGAGTTGTTCAGAAATTTGATTCTGACAAGTGTCGAGCCTCTGAAATTTATCGATAAATTGAGTTTTCAGAATGGAAAGTTGATTCATATCGATGTTTTCTTTTATGAGTTCGGATTCAATCTTTTTCAGACTGAGAGAAAATGCTATTCTCAGACCTTTTCTTGCCGCTTTCAAAGCATTCACTTCCATTTTATAATTCAAAAAGTTAAGTTCAAAGTTCAAAGTTCAATAATTTAAATTCGGTTTCAGTTTCGCTTCCAACCAACAAGTCCCGCCGAGGGTACCAAAAACTTATGTAAAGAACAATTTCCAATTACAAAATTCTGCGAGCTGCATCTACCCGATGCTCGGTGTTGGAGGAAGAAATTCAGACTCGAGCCAGTCAATTCAAATAACTGAGTTTATTCAGAACTACCGAGTGAGCGTGAGCACGTGTGGCTCCACCCCTTTTATACACAGAACATAATGACGTCACACAACCTGTTCACAGTTACAAAAACGTGGCGCCATGCTGCCACTCATTCACACAAATCATCTCCATTTACAACAGGTTCTATGCACCCAAATTTCTTGAAATTTTAATCAATTGTAAATTTCTAGTATAATATATTTGCCCAACAAATATTTTGTTAATTGCATTTCTTCCTGGTGTAGCAATTTGAATGGCCAGTTGAGTATTTATGTTTATATATAGCGGTCACTTCCTAAAACTGAGTAAGCACTACTTGAGCTTTTGAAGTTATCACTTACCTGCGCTCGAGTAGATTGCATGTGTATAATCTTTAATATATTACGTATTTGTATTTTTAGACACCAATAGTTGGGTCTAAGCGCTGTAGAAGATGTGAATACCTTTTGGAACTTATAATGTGAATATTATAGCTTTATCTTGCATTTTGAAGAACTGCTTTGTTCTTAGGAACTGATTGCACATAAAATCGACGAACCGCGATCTCCATAAGAATATGTATACGTCACAACAACAGAGAAACTGCTATGAAACGCAGATACTCTTTTCATTTTATCTTTAACGTAATCAGTCTAGTTAAAATTAATCTTTGTTTTAAAAATCGCGCGCGCGAGGAGAGCACACAATGGTAGTATTTCTCGAACATTCTGAATGTGCTTTGAAATAGTATGTGTTTTGAAATCGATAGGCGTATGCATGTTTCAAGATTAATCGGAAAACTTCTCGAAAGCTAGATCAGAAACGCGTGCTTTTAAGCAGCACATTCAGCGAGCGAAAAGCAGCGACGGGGGACACTATAAAATATTTATTTTTATTCCTGAGTTGATGGCTTCTTTAAAAGCATCCCAAGAGCGTCCCGACACATTTTTATATCAAAATAAGAATATTCCCGCGAATAGGATGTATCAGAAAGTGAGAAACGGCTCTGGAGGAAATCAATAGCGAGGCGTCGAAAAGTGATGAATATTCAACGCAAGCTTATGATAAATGGCTTTCTAAGCACTAGTTGCCCCCAAAAGTTCCGGGACGAAAAATGAAATGCGATGACGATAGTTAGACGGTTATGATAGAAGAAAAAGACTATCGTTAAAATACAAGAAAACATTGTTATTGGAGAAGAGAGTTATTTAAAAATACTAGAAAATAGAAATCTCAGAACAGAGTTCTGTAAAAATACAATATAAAAGAATTACAAATTTATAAGTTATAAAAGAATTATTTAAAAGTATAATTAAAAATTGTTATTATAAAATTAAGTAAAAATATATAGGTGAAAATGAAATCATTGGATCTGAAAAAGAACTCTATAAATATTCTTGTATAGAAAGAGTTCCGTATTTAGAATTTCACTCAAAAATATTTAACTAAAATAGCTAGAATTGCATAAAAATTCATTAAAAACGTAATCAAACAATGGACCCTTGTTTTTAACATAAAAGTTTCGAACAAAAATGCATACAATCCAAGCAAATACAATACTAATAATTATATTTAGAATAAAAAATTATTTAAACATATAATAAAATATGTGTAATTAAAAAAGAATTTTAAAAAAGTAAAATACAATTATTTCTATTAGAATATAATATAAAAATGTAAAACAAATATTTAAAATTATAATAAATTCTTTAACAGTAGTATGAATCAGTTGCAATTTGAGTAAAATCCATAAATAAATTACAATAAAAATATAATTACCATCAGAATAGAATGATTAAAAATACAGTAAAAAGAGTTGCAGTTAGAATAGAATTTTTGGGAATATAATGAATCAATTTTAATTTAAATAGATTTGTGCAAATAGCGAACCAAAATAATTTTTTTAATTTAGAATTTTGCTGATATTAAAAAAAGCTGTAATTAAAATATAATTCTGTAAAATTGTGCGTAAAGAGAATGCATTTTTTACTATAAATAGGATATTAATCGAAATATGTGCACTGAAAGAGAATTTTTTGTTATTTCAATTGCTGTTTTGTTGCATTTTTCTGAAATATTACTTATTTAAAGTTATCTTTGATGTAAATATTTCTAAGGTAATAATAATTTTTAGTCATTAAGATACGTTAGTTGATAAAAAAACGAATGCTTTACAAAATAGAGAGTAAAAATATTTTTAGAAGTAAAACTTACATCAGTAGTTTAAGTTAATGTTTTAACCGAACCGCGGACTAAATCGAGATCACGCTTTCATTTCAGTTTTTAGCACGTGAATCAATATGAGTGGAAGAGATGGCAGTGAGAAGAATATTAACATAATAAATTATAAATTAAAGAAAACTAAAAAACACGCTTTTATAGTGAATCGAACTAAAAAGTAAAAAAAAAAAATTCTTAATATAAGAATAAAATGATTAGCGAGAAAATTAGTGTCATTGTGTTAAAAGTGTGGGGTGCTCTATATTAATTGTTATAATTTCCTACTAGATATATTCAGAAATTCTGAGGTAGTGTAAAAATGTAGTACACAAAGCACCCCACGCTTTTACCACAATGACATTAATTTTCTCGTTAATCATTTTATTCTTTTATTAAGAATTTTTTTTTACCTTTTAGTTGGATTCACACACACATTATAAAAGCGTGTTTTAATTAATTTTTTTTTAACTATAATTTATTTTTCATTTTTTAGATCAATCTACAATAAAAGCCTGTTTTTTAGTTTTTAAAACTATCATTTATTCTTTGTTGAACTTATTTTTGAATTTGATATTTGGAACCAGAATTATGTGGCTGCTGGAATAAGTTTTGCTCTTCAATGGATATTAATTAATGGGTCTGAAGGGTACTTATTCTTTCCATTTACGGGGCCTCGGATGTGTGTCCCATATCGTTAATTTCAAAGATTCCGTTTCTATAGATACAGGTCTAACGAACAAAAATGTGCTAATAAGAAATATTAAGTGTCTCAATCGTATTAACACTTCTTTATAAAAATAAAAAATATTTAGGAGTTAGAACATTAATTATTTTTATTCACATGCACGAGTAATTTTTTTCTTTTATCACAAAGTGAACACTTTTTTTCTTTGTATTAATAACAGCGTTTCATTTTTAGGGTTGCACCTTTTTAAAGGGTAGGGTCTTTTAGTCGCCATATCTGGAATCAGTCGCCATATCTGGAAATGATATAATGAATTAGTCGCCAAATCTAAAAATTCTTAAAATCAATGTTTTTGACGATCCTTATCAAGACAATGAAACAAAATTTTGAAATTATTGTATTGTCATCAGTCCTTGACACGTGTGCAAAATTTTGAAATAATCTGATATTTTTAAGTGGGTAAAAATCGAGTCCAAAGATTCCATCACATGCAAGTGAAACTTATAAAAACGTGTTAATAAAAGTCAAAAGGATAATATATTTTGGGTGGAAAAACTTATTGTGTTAAGTTACTAACAAAAGAGAATTTCCATGACTTATATGAACTTAATAATAAAGAAAAGAATTTTTTTTAAAAAAACTGAGAATGTTATTTTCATATAAATTTTTTGTGTGAAAGTAAATTTATAATGTAATATAATCAACTCACGATTTATAGATTTTATATGTAAATAGAACACGGAAGTTATAGAAAATCTTCAAGATATATTAAGATTTAAAAAAGAAAATAATCATAAAATGATATATATTTCATGGGGATTTTAATGTGCAAAGCATATTTTTACTAAATACTAAATTAAATATTTCATTTCATATTCAAATATATTTTCACGACACATTTCTGATAAATATTCCTCTCGGAGTTTCATTAAAATATATTGAAGTTTTTCTTGAGAGTCCACTGAACGCAATAATTACACTCCACTCGTCTTCAAAATTGTGTTTAACGATGCAACTATAAAGTTATTACCCCTTTATGTCCTCTCATTTGCAGACTGTTAAAAAAGTTTTAAGGTTTGTTTCTTTCGGGTATTCTGTGTATGTGAAATTATTACAAAAAAAAGCTTCTTTACCTTATTGTACCTTATTGAATGGTTTATTGATTGTCTTATGATTTTATTGAAGCATCTGAGTTTATATTTCCCTCAATCATTGCGTTTGCACTTTTTATTATTATGTAGAAACGCAGACGGTTAGAATTCATGCCCCCTCCCATTTGAGTCATCTGATAATGTTATTAAGACTAAAACACTAAGCAGGTTCCTTTAAGCTTCAATTTTAGTAAAAATGTCTCTCTACGATCTACCAAAATAAATATTGTAAATGATGTCGAGTAAAGACTTCCTGCGTTAAAGGGGCCGATGCACTTTAAATCTGTGGTATGTTATGGATAGTTAGAAATGGCGTACCATCTCAAGTGTCGCCCTCGTCAATTGACCGCGATCCAACACTTTACGTCCAATGCAAAATATATTGAACAATGATGAACTGTACAACCGTGTGAACCTAAAATAGCCACATTGTACTTTAGAAATGCGATGTTAATAAATAATTATTCAGCCAACCTAACATCGTATTTTTAACGATAGAAACGATATGTTTGTTTTTCTTGAAACAGATATTATAACGTCTCACTCTTAAGCAACACAGGTAATGAACCTTTTCATTTTGAGCCTCAGTCAAGTGACTTAGATGGCACCTGTATTGACACCCCCTCTTCATACAACCACATCATGCCAACGGGTAGTTCGACAGATTTAAGGGGAGTTAGAAACCTCTCAGTTTCTCTATAGTGACAATGTTAAATTGGCTGTTTTCGATGTACCTTTTCTCAAAATCTGTTTTATGTACATGCTTGAAATTTTTCATACTATTAAAGTACACCTCTCTCATTATACTAAAATGAGCTTTTAGCTAATTTTGAATTTTTTAATAAATTATGAAATATTTTATCAAACATTGCGAAATTTGACCCATTTTTTACTTAAAAAATTTGTAAAAATTAAATTTTTGAGTTTTTTAGAAAAAGCTCATTTTAGTATATATATTAGACATCATTATAAATAATTCATAAAAATTTACATACCTGTGTGAACAGTAGTTTCTCAGAAAAGGTACATCGCACATTAAAATCTACATTTTGAGATAAATTGATTTTAATGTATACAGTCAGACTTCTAATCGACTAGGAAATAAAAAAAATAAAAGACTCAATTGAAAATAAAAGATACATGTTTTGGTTTATATCAGTCGTTACACTTTTAAGCAAAAACAAAGTAATTTGTTTACAATTTTCGCCATTAAAATGGGCGTGGCCCAAATTCAATGATTATTAAAAAATACGTTTTAAGGGCTTCTAAATACCCTAGAGGTTAAAGTAAGGTATTTTTAGAAAGGTTAAAATCTATACAGTTTGAAAATGTAAAAATCTCAAATTGTCAAAAAAATAAGATTTTAGCTTTCCAACACCCCTTAACATATATCAGCCTCCTCAGTGGCACCAGGCTTGAAGCCGCAGTGGAAACGCCACGAGTTTGTGACCATATTCACTAGGATACCGCGGTGAGGATTATGAATCTATAAAACTGATGCAGAAACAAGAAATACTATAATTTTCTAATTAATTTGGAGAAACACATTTTTCTTGTCTGAGTTTGTATGGGATTACTAGCGTAGTCCCAAACCGCTTTCAATCGGTTATATATGACCAGAGGTAGTGTGACGTATCGACTTCGATTCTAGTTGACTTGTTTGGTTGGCTTTAGAATACCAGTAGTGGAGTTATGAGAATGTCAGTGGGGTAGCTAGAAACGTTCCGTATAACGTGATACTATTGCTTTTTCAAAATGGGTGTTTCTCCCAGGAAGCGTTCTAAAGTAAATGCTCTTAATGAACACACTTTTATCCTTGGAAAAGATAAAGATACCTCAGCTGCTGTGAACAAATCAAGTATTTCAAGGATTTTAATAGCATTTCAAAATTCCGGAACATCCTCTCCAGGAATAAAAAGAAAATGTGGGGCAAACGGAAAACTTCTCCAAAAACTGAACAAATTCTAATAAGAAATAGCAAAGTAAATGAAAGAAAGACAGACACAAACCTTCGAAAGGATTTATTGGATTGTGGTGTTGAATTAACTACCTCAATTTTACGCAAAAAGCTTCTGAAATTGGTCGCAAGACAACACATCTGAGAAAAAAAAATTATTTTTGATTTGGAAAATGATGGAAAAATGTTTAGTTTGGACCAAAAATACTGATCTTGGACTCTTTCCGACTGGAACAAGGTAATTGTCATTGATGAAACACATTTAGTTTTGCCAAATCAAGTGCATTAAGATGAAATTCTGCTCCTAGATCATTTCCAACAGATTGTAAATTCCCCTTCTAAGGAGGTATTTTGGGGTTTTTTCACAGCAAATAGCACTAGAAGCTTAGTGTCTGTTAAAAGTATGACGAGTTATGTCAAATATATTTAGAAATACTACGCAGTAGGATTGTTGAATTCATGGAAATGTTTTATGGAACATTTTTGCATGACTTAGCTCTTTGTCACACATCCATATTAGACCACACTCTTATGCGGAAAAATAAAATACAAAGGCTTGATTCGCCTGGTAATTCCCTAGACCTAAATCTTACGGACAACAACAAAAAAAATTGATGCAAAAGTGTAATACCTCGATGATAAAGTCATGAACATGTGCACTACACTAGCAGAGTCAATGTCAAATCGCATCCAAGAGGTCATTTCTGCTAAAAAAAAAGACATACTTCATATTAAAATCAAGATTTCTGTGTCTACTTAATGATTAAAATCTAAGCTTTTTTTAAAAAGTTTTTTTCCCTTTTGTCCCAATTAATTGGAACAGTATAGTATAAGTAATAAAATAAACAACTGATTTACTTTTTTTTTGTCAAAATATCATAAATCATGGTTTTAAAAACATCATTCAAATTATTTTAAGGTATGTGACTACCCACAAAACTCACCATTTTGGTGAATATTTTTTAATCTCTTTTATTTATAGCCCATACATTTAAGATTCCAAAAACACTCTTTTTTGTTTCTACGATATTTAGAAGCAAATTTATAGCATAATTAGTAAACCGGAAAAGGAGTTTAAAAAACCGGAAGCAGATCCCTACACAAAATATTTTTAAGATATTGAATTGAAATCTTCATAACATGTTTAGTTTAGTTCTATCTGTGCTATGAATCAAAATCTAATCTCTGTACATATATTTATGTACTTTATTGCTTTTTTAGAAAAAAAACCCATTAATTTTGTAAAAAATCGTGTTTTTGCATAAAACTTGGCATATTTAATAAACTTCCAAAAGTATTACAAATCTTTCAATTCCTAACACATATAAAGATGTTATTCAAGTACTTTATAAATATTGTGCGAATACATTTATTAGAAATTTGTGTAACTGCAATTTTTCAACAAAATTTCACTAAAAATGACAATTGTTATAGTGTATAAAACGTTCCAGAGAACAACGAAAGGTTTAAAAAATTCCAAATGTATTTTCTGAAAAACCATGTTTTTCAATTTTTTGCTTCACGGTGTAACGTTTGAAAGAATAACGGTAGCGTATTCTTGGTTAATTAAAATATGGAATTTATTTACGTCACAACTATTGAAAATTATTTACTAAATGATACATTACAGTTATTAAAGTTAATTATAGATTGTTAGAGTCCACTATTTTGTGAGAGGAGGATTCGTTCGCCACCGCTCTCGTGCAAGTTCAAAGCATCTCTCCCCCTCATCTTCCGGTCGACGAGCTAGATTCCTCGGGGGTCAAAAGGGGGTTGCGTTGCACCTGCAAGCTGCACGTGTGGGTGTCGGGTCTACAAAGAAACCGACCAGATGTTGATGTTTGGAGAAGCGACGTTACAGCTCTCGCCCTCTCTTATAGAACTTTTCCGTTGAGAAAAGTTTAATGGAATGACGATGAGACAACTGACAGATTACCGACACATCCCTTCATCAAGCACCACTATATTTCTGAGCTGCAATTTTAATTACTAAAGAAAACGCTGAACTAAATTTGGAATTACTTATTTCTAGTGAGTGAGTGTTCTTGCTAGGGAACTTACACAAATCCATATTACGAAATAGCAATGTAAGAAAACATACTATAACATTAAATAAAAATACAAACACTCCTATCACAATGCCTATTATTAATTATACTAACAACATGTTACATCAAATGCTAGTGTAAGACCTTAAACATAAAATACTCTTCGCCACGATACTTAATAAAAATTATACTAACGGCATGTGTGTTGATATGATATGCGAAGTGTACAACCTTACACACACAATATTTTTCACAATATGCCTCTTGCGTAAACTAAATACTCATGTATATTTTAAAACCCTATACACAAAATTAAGCATAGTAATACATTTGCTTTTCATGGCTTTATCTTTTGACACGCATCTCCATTCGATATGATATACAGTACTAGTAAATAAATAAAATTAATACAATTATTAACCTTTAACTAAAAAAAACATTATAAGCAACAATTATGATTCATGAGCAAGAGAACATTGTTAACAATTCCTAATTATCTACCACCGATCTGCTGAGACTATCTGCATTTTTGTGACTTTTACCCGACCGATGCACAATTCTAAAATTATATGGTTGCAAAGCCAAAGCCCATCACATCAATCTAGGGTTAGAACTAACATTTCTATTCAACCACACCAACGGGTTGTGATCGATCATAACTAAAAATGAATTTCCATCTAAGTAATAATGTAACCTTTTAATTGCGAAAACAATACTAGCACATTCCTTCTCCGTCGTACAATAACGCTTCTCTACCTCTGAAAATTTCTTACTCAGGTAAAGGATTGGATGCTCCTCACCTTGTTCAGTTAATTGAATTAAAACTGCTCCCATACCTGCGTTTGAAGCGTCCGTTTGAACAATGAATTCTCGTTCAAAATTTGGCGCGTACAAGACGGGCTTATCAATTAGTTTCCCTTTTAGTTCTCGAAATGCGTTTTCACACTCCGTCGTCCACGTAATTTCTCCCTTCTTTGCTCTTCCCTTCAATGCGTCCGTCAACGGAGCAGCGATCACCGAGAATAGATTTATATATTTTTGGTAATAACCCGCTAGACCTAAGAAAGCACGTATTTGGGTTTTCGTGCGAGGGGTAGGGAACTCTAGAACAGCCTGAACTTTGATCTCGGAAGGGGTGCGAAAACCCTGACCCACAATGTGACCCAAAAATTTGACATTTTGTTGCGCAAACTTACACTTTGAAGGTTTTATCGTTAACTTAGCTCTCTTTATTCTCTGCAGAACCGTTTCCACATGTTTAAGGTGTGACTCCCAAGTATCTGAGAAAATTGCGATATCGTCTAGATACGTAGTCCGTTCCTGTAGTCCGTTAAGTAATTCAGCCATGAGTTTACTAAAGAAATATGGAGCATTCTTTAATCCGAAACTCATCCTTAGGGGTCTGTATGTACCAAAGCTAGTACAGAAGGCTGCGTATCGCTGTGCAGTTTTACTCAAAGGTATTTGCCAATATCCCTTAGATAGGTCTAAGATGGTAATAAATTTAGCCGCCGATACTTTTTCTACACGTTCTTTGATATTCGGAAGAGGAAAATATTCCGTTCTAATAATCCCGTTTAATTTCCTGTAATCTAAACATGGACAAGGTTCTTTCGCAGCTTCCTCAACTAAAATCATAGAGGACATGTAATCCGATTCTCCTACCTCAATGATTCCTAATTTTAACATTCAGTTAATTTCGTTTTTTAAGATTTCATTTTGTCGGTGCAACATTCGATAGGGCTTCATCCTAACTGGTTGATCGCTAACTAACTGGATTTCGTGTTCAACCAGATTAGTTAAACCGGGACTGTTTGAAAAACATTTAGAGTATTTACTTAATAATTCGCGCAGTCGATCCATTTGTTTGTCGTGAAGGTGTTTGTTCAACTCGCTAGCCTGGATTACGTCCTCGAAATCATAAACGAGAGAATTGTTTTCTAAGTATGGGATTTCTAATTCCTGGTCTGCGAGAGAGTTTTTTGTCTCATCATTAATAATTACGTTAACGTGTTCTGGCCTTTTGTAATATGGTTTTAGCATATTTATATGATAGATTTGAGATGTTTCGCTTCTGCCGGGGATTTCGACTAAATAGTTCGTTTCCGAAATTTTATTTAAAATTGTCCCAGGACCTATCCACTGCACTGCTAATTTATTTGCTCTGGATGTAGCTAACACTAGGACTAAATCCCCATCCTTAAATTCACGTTTTACTGCGTTTTTATCATACCAAGTTTTCCGCTTAACTTGCATTTCCTCCATTTTATTTATTGCTACTTCTTGACATCTTTTTAATCTATTTATTAACTTAAACATATATTCAGTGACGAGATCACCCTCTTCTTCCGGTTCCATCCAATGTTCCATTACTAACGTCTCTGGGGTTCGCAAATTTTTCCCATACACCAACTCTGACGGTGTGTATACCCTGTACTTTCGTGAGATACAGTTCGTAACGCTGAAAGAATTGACGGAAGATGTTTGTCCCATTCGGAGCCTGTATCTAAACATAAGACTCGTAAGAGTCGTTTCAACGTTCGATGAAATCGCTCAACAGGGTTACTCTGTGGATGATACACAGAACTATGCCTGACAAGTATTCCGAATCTTTCAAAAAACTCGGTAGTCAGAGCACTAGTAAAAGAAGTACCCTGGTCACATTGTATTTCACGGGGAAACCCCATCCGACTAAAGATGTTTAACAGCGCATCTGTGACACTAACGGAACTAATATCAGACACCGGAATAGCTTCAAAGAATTTTGATAACATGCAAATGGCCGTGATAAGATATCGATTCCCTTTAGATGTGATCGGGAGAGGCCCACATGCATCAATATTTAGCTTAGGAATAATTTTAACGTAAAAACCTCCTGAATAACAGGGACCAATTTTAGTGGAGCTTTCTTTTTATCATTTTTTCCCAGCCCTCTGACACTGATCGCAAGTTTTTACAAACCGTTCCATATCTCTATAGCAATTCGGCCAGTAAAAATATCGGTTTAATTTGTCTTTGGATTTCGTAATTCCCAGGTGTGCAGATGTTCCCTCATGACACAAGGATTTAATGGGGTCGCGCAACTCTTACGGCACTACTATTAACTTCACCACATTACCTAACTTATCTTCACGAATTTTGACCAATAATTCCTTCTCCAGCAAATAAACCTGATTGGTAACCTGCACTTGACTGGCTGCCTGTTCGTATAAGGATTTAATCTCCTCGCTATTTTTTGTGAGTATTGATTAAATTTTCTCGCGTAACCCTTAGCAGCGCTAATTCTGGAACATATTCCTGGAGTGCAGGTATTAAAATTTCGTCCTCTGCATCCGAAAAAACAATTATAACCTCATCTTCCCCTTTTTTTAGCATCACCACTATCTATTCCCCTTTCTTCTCTAGCCGCTTTGACTTGAGACCTTATTTGGACAGCATTCAATATTTCGACTGGCAGGAAATTATAGCCTAAATTTCCTTTTATTAGCTCGGCCGTTTTATTTCCAAGCAAATATCGACCGTGTTGATTTAAGTGATTTTCACAAACTTATGCCTTAGTTTGCACCGTTCCAAAATTTCCGGAAATTTCCACGACCGCCAAAGGTAAACAAACTAATTCTGGGCTTAACGGTTGTTTTACCCAAACATTTTCACCAGAGAAAGAAGAAAGATTTATGTATTTTGCACATACTAAATCTATTGTCGCTCCCGTATCTCTAAGAATGTCTATCTCGTGACCATTCACAGAGCCCTTTGTTGTATATGAATTAAGAAAATCCGGGTTTTCATTTCCTTCAATATTATTGAGAGTTTCCGTCGTTTTGTTTTTTATTAATTTAGGGCAAACGGCTTTTATATGTCCGGGCATATTGCAATGATAACATCCTTGTATCACGTGTTTTTCAAAAGTTCTCTCTAGTACTCTCCGGAACAGAAGCTCCTAATCTGGGGGAAGTTTTTCCAAATCTATTTTCTTTTTCCTTGACCCCTGAGTATGTCAAAAGTTTATCATTTCTGCCCCACCTATCCATGGGTTTCGAATTTACCTTTCGGACGTCCTCATAATTATCAAAGAGTTCTGCTATTTGAGTAGCTGATTTAAGGTTTGCCCAATTATCTAAAAAATTATCTTTCATACTAGCATTGGCGCGTTTTTTAATTGATCTACCACCATTAGATCTTTAAGATCTTGAAAGGTATTTATTTCTAAGCCAATTAGCCACTCATCTAGATAATTCGTAAATTCAAAAGTGAAATCCTTCCAGGTGCTATCGGATTTTTTCTGGTGTTGGACAAATTTTTGCCGAAAGACCTCCGGACTTAACTTGAATCTTTTAAGTAATAATTTCTTTACATAATCGTAATTTTCGGCTCGTTCCTCCGGTTCGCGAGCAATAAATTGCACGATCTCTAGGGGTAACAAACCCAATAATTGCCCCACCCACTCTTTCTTTTCTATTGACGCCCTTTTAGCCTGGCGTTCAAAGATCACTAGATATAAACTAATATCTGACTGCTTAGGATTGAAATCTGGGATCAATTTTTTTAAGTTTAAATTAGAGGTTACAGAACATGCATTTGTAGAATCGTTTGATCCATCGTTTACCCTAAATCCGGATTCTTTTTTAAACCTTTCTAAATCAAATTTCAGCTGTAACTCTTTCTCTCTTAATGTGCCTGCTCCTTTACTAACTCCTCCAATCTCATTTTTTCAGCCCTTTCTAACTCCTCTAATCTCATTTTTTCAGTTCTTTCTAACTCCTCTAATCTCATTTTTTCAGCCCCTTCTAACTCCTCCAATCTTTTGTTTCCATCCCTTTCTAACTCCTCTAATATTTTTCCGTTTGCAATGATAGTCTCATACAGATTTTTAACAAATTCCTCTTCATAACCTTCACTGTTATTGATTGCAATTTTTATGCTAGGGACAGTCATATTTAAAGTGGCATTTATTCCTAATTTCTCAGCAAGTTGCAACATGTCTTGCTTTTTCCCTTTACCAAGGGAAGCCATTTTTTAAACAATATCAAATAAATGTCTCTCTCTCTCTCTCTCACGCTAAATTTTTCACTATTGTTACTATTCTCTATTAATACAATAACACTGGTCCCATGCATACACAGAAATACACAAAGAAAAACTTAACACTAAAAATAATTAAAATCATTCAAGAGACTTAAAACACAATAAATCTTAAGCTAAAATTGCACACAATGCTTGAAAAATACAATTACAATTCTCTAGAAACAAAATAACGCTGTTCCCATGCAAGAAAAAACACTAAGTATCTCAAAATTTGTAAAGAACACTTTAACCAAAATTCCTAATACAATATGCAGTTTGCAACTCAAAAATATGACAGTACTCACCCATTTGAAGTACTCAGCTTGCTGTCAGAAGCAAATTATGTGCACTAGTGGTTTTGAACTCTTCCGTGTGAACAATGGTCCTTTTGACCAATCTTGAATCTTTCACCCTTAACAATAAGTGTGATCAGTTTGACCAACCTTGAATTCACTCGTGGCACTGCTTCAAAGATGAATTCAATCGCAGCACTGGTTCCGAAAATCGCTTTCCCTTCGGACACTCTCGCCGTTAACACTATAAATCAGTTTGATCTTCTTTGAGCAGGACGCTCTCCTTCTCCTAAGCTGAATTCAATTGCAGCACGGCTTCCGAAAATCGCTTTCCCTTCGGACACTGGCCGTTAACACTATAGATCAGTTTGATCTTCTTTGAGCAGGACGCTCTCCCTTCTCCTAAGCTGAATTCAATTGCAGCACGGCTTCCGAAGATGTCTTTTCTCCCTGCGTTGCGGTCCGTCCGTAAAAACCCAAAATTTCCTCCTCTCACGGGTCCTGAATGCTAACTTTTTATCCCAAAGCGCTGCCACCAAAACTCTAAGCTGTAACGTTTGAAAGAATAACGGTAGCGTATTCTTGGTTAATTAAAATATGGAATTTATTTAAGTCACAACTATTGAAAATTATTTACTAAATGATACATTACAGTTATTAAAGTTAATTATAGATTGTTAGAGTCCACTATTTTGTGAGAGGAGGATTCGTTCGCCACCGCTCTCGTGCAAGTTCAAAGCATCTCTCCCCCTCATCTTCCGGTCTACGAGCTAGATTCCTCGAGGGTCAAAAAAAGGGTTGCGTTGCACCTGCAAGCTGCACGTGTGGGTGTCGGGTCTACAAAGAAACCGACCAGATGTTGATGTTTGGAGAAGCGACGTTACAACGGTAAAGCTCACTGCAGAATGTTTTTTTAAGATATTGAATTGAAATTTTCAGAAAATGTTTTATTTAATTTTATCTGCAGTCTAGAATATTATCTAATCTCTGTATATATATTTATGTATTTTATTGCACTTTTTGAGAGAAAATAACATTAGTTTTTTGTAAAAAACTGAGTTCTTGCATATAAAATGACATATTACAAAAACTTTAAAATGTATTACAAATCTGATAGCTCTAAACACAGGTACTCATATTATTTATGTACTGCATGGAATTATTCGAATATATTAATTAAATTTTAATTGGTAGTTAATGCAATTTTTCACTAAAATTTCACTCAAAACTCCCAATATATCCAATTTTTTTTTAATTTTGCAGAAATTGTACTTGAATTCCCAGTTTTAAGCCCCATTTCAACTAAAAAAGTCTTTATTTAGTTGAAAATTTATAAATTTAAAAAAAAGGGCTCCGAAGGTAGTCACATACCTTAAAGTAATTGAATTGTTTTACATATAAGCATGCTAAACTACATTTAAAGAAAAAAATCAAATTATTTATAGTAATAGTTTATGATTACTCAGAATGGTTAATTTTCGTATCAATTTGCCACGAAGATCTGTCTTGTAGAGGGACTCAAAATACCCTCGTTGGCATATTGTGGATGTTTGGAGAGTGAAGTCATTGTAGAGTGTCTTTCTTGTGAGTTGATTCAAACGAAAAGCCTTCCGTGTAGCTTTAAGGTCTGACTTTAATAAAAAATCGAACAAATATTGTCGCTGTAGGAAAATAAAATTTATTTCTTGCAAAGATATTCATTAACTATTTATATCTCTGTGAATGTATTTTCTGAATAGGGTAAATTATTTTTTGATATTTTAAATTTGTTATTCTTTATATAAATATCAATATATAAAAATAGGATCCGAAATTGCCATTCAAATACTTAACTTTTTAACACATCAAAATTCAAATGAAACTATTATCATCTCATTTTTCAAGCAAGGAAGAAAACAGAAATAAATTATCTCTTTTATAGAATTGTGGAAGTGATATTTAATCAATTTGTTCTGAGAATCACGTTGATGCATGTGTAAATCATAAGCAATAAATTCTTCAGATATGAGAAACATTTGTTTTTTATCCAAAAATATATTTCGAAATTTGTTACAGATGTATCAAGTAACATTGTTTTACTAAATATTTTCCCCTCAAACTGAACCAGTCCTCGATATAGTAAACTGTCCCCAGAGAAAAGAGTAATAGAAAAATTCTCAGTTTTTTTCAGATGAATTTTGGATATTTTTTACTGTTCCCCCTATATATATATATATATATATATTATTTCTTGTTTTTGATAGATAATACATATTTCTTTTATATATATATATATATATATATATATATATATATATATATATATATGTGTGTGTGTGTGTGTAAACAAAATAGCTCTTTCATAAAACTTTTTTTTTATTTCATTCAAAGTAAAATGTATCATCGATTCGAACTCAACTAATCAGTTATTAATCCGATAGAGGTGTTTTTAATAATAGGGCAATAGAGGTAAATATCTTTTTAAAACTTAAGTTCAAATCTGCATGATATTTGATGGTTACTAAACGTACTTATCAGTTCATGTAATAGCAAATAATTCTAGCCAGAAAGGACTTTATAATGACGCAGTGAACCAAAAGTAGTATATGTCTATGTATATGAAGATTTAAAGCCTCGACAGATTTAACGTGCATCGGAAGCACAATGATTATTACTCACTACACGCAAGCAGCGAGCTCTTGAAAACAACATGTTAACTACGGTGGCCACAAGCGTGGTGTGGAAGTTTGGAGAGAAGAGTGTCAGCTGAGGTATCGTACAAGTCACTTGACCGCTGTTCAAAATTATGAGGTCCATCCAAGAATATTTCGAGTTGCTTCTGAAAAATCTATCAAATTAAAGGTAGAAAAAGATTCAAAGGAATTTAAAGCAATGCAATATTGCAATAGATATTGTATTATATCTCCATATTTTTGTGGTAATTTAATCTTTTTAGCAATTATTTCTCTTGTATACGCACATGATTGTGCTGCCACGACATTTAAAACACAATTGAAACTTAAAATGGAAAAGAGAAATTTAATTTTCAGTTGAGGGAAAAAGAACTATACCTTTAAATAAAAACAAATAATGAAAAAAATTCAGAATTCATGTAAAATTTTTCATGTAAATATCTCTCAAAATAAACATTTATCTCATAATATGAAAAAAATATACATCTATTTTTTCTCAAAATAATATCTTTTGTTATTATCTTGTGAACTCCTTTAGCTATTCATCTCTACAGCAGTATCCATGCACAGACAGGAAATGTAACCAAACGTAAAGTATGAAAAATTCTTTAGAGAGGATGAGAATATCCTAATTTAAGTATTTTGTCAGAATGATTGCGACAATGGATAAAGTGGATTTAGAAAAAAAAAATTCATATCCTTAGTTCATTTGCGAAATGCACACAGTTAAATGGCTAATTTTTTATTCAAATTTTTGCTTTTCAACTTTATAAATTTCATATACGTGCAGAATGGTGTTTGTAGCCTTTAACTCTTATCTTAAATTAAAAATGTTCTATTTTTTTTCTTTTACTGGGGAGTTCTTAAAATATACGATGCAGTAAACTAAATAGCGGCAGCTTAACCTAGAACTGGCAGAAGAGCGGACATGCTCAAATAGAAAGGGAAGTGCAAAAAAAAGTGTGTGTGCTTATAACCACACAATAGAAGTGATAACTTCAAATTTTGTAATGTTATTTCAGGGATTAGTTTGGAGAATAAAAAAGGGGATATTAGTATTGTCCCATAAATTTATTTATTCATATATTTGTACTTGTAAAGCTATATTTTTTGTGAAATATATAATCATATTTGGGAATTAATTGTATTCTAAGAAGGAAACAACAGGTTTATGGTAGCTGAAATAGGTTATAAATCCTTTAGATTCAAAATTTTATTTAATTACGTATAAAAAACTCCATCAAGCGTTGTTCCATACTTCCTCTTGCTTCATTTGGGTCATTTGGCATAGTTAAATTGAATTTTGATTTTAAAAAAATCAACTAAAGGTTTTGATTTGTCTTTTGAAAAATATACCTTAAAATTTCCACTAAAAATCATACTTAATTTGATCAGAAGACCCACTCCGGCTCTGTAAATTTTTTGGTTGTAATTTAACAATATTCAATTCTATACATGAATTAATTTAAGCAAAGGGATAATAAGACAGGTAGTTGATTGGGAAGAGAAGAATCTAGGTCAAAACCTTTAAAAAGGAATTTAACCAGAAGATTTATATCACGTAATCTCTATCTTATACTAGCTCTTTTGTCATTGTAAGGCAGTTTTATACAAATATATATCTGGTTCTGCTGCAAGGAAAGTCTTCTTAATTATATTTTGTTTTCTTGTGTTTAAATTATTTAATGCAACTTTTTCTAAATACCCCTGTATACTTAATTTTATTTTAAATTTTATTAGTTTTAATTTTCTTTTTAGACTCAAAGTATATTAAAGTAATGTGATTAATATAACTATTTGTTCATTTCTATTCCAATTCGCTTACAAAAATATATTTTCATTCTTAAGATCACTGCAATACTGCTAATCATAATTATACTATTTACTTAGTTCTATAAAAATGTGTCCTTTTTCTACATTTTATATTTAATTTTAGGGTAGGATTTATCTTTCGCTCTAAGATTATTTTTCAATTCCTACACACACACACACACTATTAGCTCAAACTCTCTGTATATTTATCTTGGTGCAATCTTTAATCGTTAATAAAATACATTTTAAAGCGCTCAACTGAGCTGAAATTTTACAAACATTTTTTTTTTATTTTCGATGACACACACAATACACTAATTCAATTTTATTATTAAAATTAATTGTTTAAAACTAATTATTCAAATAATTACAAATACAGCCACGTTGGTGTCATTTTCAGTGTCTTAGAGACTCTTTTGGCGATCTATGTCAAAACTTATGGCGACTTATGTTGTTATTTTTTTTCACATTTTAAACCCCTCCTTTGAGCTGAAATTTTCTATACTCTATTGTTTTGGGAAAAATACAGCAGGTTAGTAATAACTAATTACAATTATTTGACTGAAACTAATTATTTAAGGAATTACAGATACAACTCCGTTAGTTTCCTTTTTTAGCGACTTGGGTCAAAACTTTAGAAGATTTTTTTTTCTCACGTTTTAAAACATTCTGTTACACTTAAATTGTATAGACACGATTGTTTTGGATGACAGTACGATACTTTAATGACAATGAATAAAAACGGATGATCACTTGATGTTGTGATTCTGACAAATGTATATACATATTTATATTAATTGTAACTATTTAATAAAAAGTAGCTAAATTTTTTCTTTGTTGATCTAAGTAAGAATGGACTTAATTTTTTTTATATTACTTGTTTTTTCATGGACAACAAATCTTGTTAGGCTGAGAGCAGTAACAAAATAATCATAATACTTGAAAACGACCGTCTATTCTTGTTTTAGTGCTACAGGCGCGTTTGCATTAAAAAACGTATCACACACTTAATGTGGTTTGGATGCACATTCATGCCTGAGATCAATTTCAAATTATACAAGTTTTAAAAGCTCTGGTTTCTAAAAATGAAAGTACAAAAAGATTTTGTGTGTCTGATTTGAAGAAAAGTTGCATATGATTTAAAATAATTGTGCATGGAAAAATGAAATGGTTTTTCATAATTGGAACATCAAGTTTTTATTTACAAATAAAGATTTCCATTTTTCGCATTTGTCATTTGCTTAGTAAAAAATAGTAATAAAACATATATTTTGTAATTGTCTTTAAATAAATGGCATTTAATAAAAAGCGTATCTCCACTTCTACTTAGCTTTAATTTATGAAGCAATAAACTTTTCATATTGTCGATTAATATATTTGATATTAAAATGTAAAATAACTCTCATAGGTCTGAAGGTCAAGCCATTGTATTCGCTTCAAACTTTAATGTTCAAGATATTCGTCAATAAGCCTTGTCCAATCAGATCGGGCACTAAGAACCATTTGGATAATTTTTTCACCAGTAGCACTAGCATACTGTCCTGACATTTCATAATAGAGTTCCTTCTTGGAGTCTCAATTTAACGACTTAGAGAGATTCAGCTTGGAATAACTACATTTCTATCAATCCAATATATCGAACAATAATGATTTGTATAATAATATATACGTTTCTTTTAATAAGATGGCACGCTCCAGATTCCCGAACGTCAGTGGATTCAGTTTAGATTTTGATGTCCACATGAGTGAGAGTAGCATGCGTTGTCGAAAATAACAGCTAGATCACATCCCCTACAAAGCAATGGGATCTTTACTCTTAAGGTATCCGACTACTTGCGACAACTTTTTTTTAAAAAATAAAGATATGGAGATTTTTAAAAGTTATGCTTCTTATTGCGCGTTTGGGAAAAAGGATGATCGTAAATTTTCACACCGTCACGGATGTGAAGCAAAACCGTCATGGGATGTGACGTACACCGTCACGGCACCGATGCGCGCGCACACCGTTGTCTAATATGGAATCTCAAATAATTCCGTCATGTTATCACATCGTAATAACTATTGTTATAAACCTTATCTGTTGGGACGTATCCCCACCTCTACAACTCTTTGGCAAATATCTTGGTACCTGAGCCTGACAGTCCATTTGGACCTGGCTCATTCAATCTCTCCCTATCTGCTCTTCCAGTTATTAAAACTTAATGCTCATAGGGCTATTTCTTCCATAGTTTTTAATTGTTGTAATATTTTTAAATTGGTTTAAATTCTCGTGTTCGAGTCTCGGACTTTAAATTTGAACCAACTGTTCCACTCATAGGGAGGGCTTAAGTAATGCTCCCGTGTTAATCCTATGGGAAAACATTTCTCTCCCCTAAGGAATCGAGCTTGGGACTGGATTTTTGCCATATTTTCGTATTAGTGCAAGCTTTACGTGGAATTGGTCCCCTCCGGTGCTCCCCCTACAGAGCTTCCCAAGTAATATCTACGCCACCTTGGTCAACCGCACTGGCTGGATTCGATTATTCTCCCTAAGATCATCCTAGAGGGCTGCGGTAGCTCAGTAATCAAGGTATCGGATCATGACAGGCATGTCATAAGTTCGAGCCCAGTACCACTAAAGACCCACCGTGTAGGGGGTTATGCATGCTAAATTTGTCCAGAGCTGAAAAATCCTCCCATTGGTGTGATGTGGTAGCTAGGAGATAGGGTTGCCAGCTCAGGTGTCGTTTACGTCTCTTGACTATGGCTCAAAATTAAGTGGTCCGTCGGTGTAGCTGAACAGTGCGACCTTTATATTCACTCACTCACTCATGAGCATCCTAGATATATTTTTCAGGGCCATAGCTCCATTTCTTCATCTATATTTTGTATTTTAAAGTTTTAAATTTTTTTAAATAGCGCATAGCTCCAAGGATTTTTGAGCTTCTTTAATGAAACTCGGACCATAAGCTGTCGTCATTGAGCTCTTCCATCTGTTATAATTCGTGAGTAGATAGTGGGTCTAGAGGAGCGTTATCACTAAAATTAGAATCCCCATGTTATTCCTGTGGGGTTCGATCTTTTGATGACGTTACGATATTACAGAGAACTTTGGGATCATCTACTAATAGGTGTATGTACGTGACCATTTACATCCTCCCCTAGGATGTTAGTTTCGTTTTCTTTTCCCGAGCTAGCACCGTCCTATTTGCAACTAAAGACTCCTAACCGGTTCGAATGGAGTCCTCTTGTGCTTCACAGTGATTGATAAATCCGAAGGTTAAAACACATCTACTGTTATACAAACATACACACAAAATTTCAGCAAATTATTTTAAAATCTTTTTGAGCAATCGTTGTCCCTGTTTGTCCATTTCGAAAAAAAACACCCATTTACAGTAAAAACCCATTTTAAAATTTGACATCTTATGTAAAGTTATGGCGTCTGCTTTTAATAAAACACTTTTAGTTTTTGTTCTAGTGAACGGAAAATAAAAAAAACTTGGTACTTTTTTATAAAGCTAATAAGATGGCTTACAAAATAAAATCATAAGGAAAATGTCTCTTTTTTTTTTAAAAAAAAACATGATTTCAGAGTAGTCGGTTACCTTAAGAAAGTTAGGAAAAATAAGTAAACGTTTTTCCCCTCGTCTGAAAGCAGGAAAGATTTACGTGAAGTTTATATATCGATAGACTCGCACAGCGATCTCTTGACTGATTGATTTTGAGTTACGTCGCCCTCTGAAGGAACACGAGGGCAGTTGGTGACGGACCTCCTAATTTTGAACCTTATTTAAGTGTTGACACGTGAGTAGGCAGCCCCTCTTCAACCTGAGTCTCCTACGACGAGTCTTTAGAGGCCTCGAACCCGTGATTCAGCAACGTTGACCATGAGTCCGTTCCAATGACCACTCGGCTATTGTATAGCGTTCAGCAAGTAGTTAACCAGTCAGCCGTGACACTTCCGTTTGAGAGCGCTCAACTATGTGTGTCCCGGAAATCGAACGATGACGAGTATACTCGTCAATCCCAGAGTAATAGTATCCCTGCAAAAATATTAGATCAAAAAGATAGTTTCAATTTATAAAATTGTCAATTTTAGTACTAATATTTTTATTTGGATAATATAATTATATATTACCTATCTTGATACTAATGAAGATCTTGAATAGGTGCTTTTAAGTTGATCACAGTCCTCTCACCAGAAATTACTCTTATGTCGGTACATGGTTCTAACACCAAACAATTAGCATTTACACCCCTCGATAGCTATTTAACTTTGGACCAGCAGCTGCTATCTATGGGTTCAGTGCTTGGTTCGGCGCTACTGTCTCATGACTGACCATACCTGACGTAACCCTATAATATATCAACTTTCTGACACTTTCCCCTTTTAGGCTTACAGAAACATTATCATCGTATATAAATAAATTAGTTTTGTGCACTTATACGCTGTTTCAGTCGGTGCACATGGGGACGCATGAGCTTGTTAATTTCTCATATTTTTTATTTATTTGTTTTAATCCGGCTGACCTCAAAATATTCTAAATATCTTGAAATTCGAGGATATGTTTTTTTTCCAGAAATTATAAATTAAATAGCCAATGATCACTACGTTTTGCGCATCACGAGTATACTCGTTAATACACAAAACTGCAACTTCTCCATGACGAGTATACTCGTCAATCACAGTTAACTGGTTAAATGGGAAAAAACGCCCTAATTATTTATGAATCAAAACCGTCTTTAAAACGACTTCTCTCTTTGGATGAAATTTCTTTGGTTTTATTCTTTTTTGGATCACCTGTTTTTTTTTTTGTATACGCTAAATACACTTTTAAATCTTGGGAGATGTTTTATTGTTAATGTTATGGAACATTTTACAAGCAGTTTCGCGGGATTCTTGATTCAGTTCTACTTTATGTTTTTCTAAGGGACTAAAATTTGAGCATAAAATACACAGTATGCCTGATAAGTTAACTGAATAAAATATAACAATCAAAAATAAAATTCATTAAGTCATGGAATATGCGTTACATGATTTTATGAGTCTTATGAAAATAAATTTAGAAAAAATCAGTTAGACATGAATGCATTCATCGTAGCCGTGTTCTGGTATTCTTTCGGAAATGCAGTTGCTATATAAGTCCTTTTGAAGCATGATAGTGCACATTTTATAGGAGAAAGAGCTGCCAGGAACTTATCTTACAAACCGACCTATCATCGAGAGGATAGAATTTTCAAAGCTTCACCGATTATCCCAATAAAGTAGACCTCCCTGTGTAACGAGTTAATTCTGTATATCAACTTGATGATTATCTTGCGCTTAGCGAAGGCAATAAACAACACAATGGCATGGGAAAGATATCTCGGAGCTGATTGGCTTCATTTCGACTTTTAGAATACGTAATGAATCTGATTAGCGGAGAGGCCAATAAGTGTGCGCGATTAGAAGAGCAAAGTCTACAACTACTCGCAAATGGGGAATTGAAGAGACTCTGAGGGAAACGCAACGGTAAAGACAAATAACGAGATTTAGATTAGTAGTATTTGCATGTGCATACCAAAATGCTTGAAGGATTGTATTGATTGGAGGGAAAGAAGTCTTTCGGCGTGAGTTATTTGATATTAATTGGAGTCTGAGATTGTTGTTATTTTTGTCTTTCTACCTTTATGCAGACTTTCAGGATCGATTTGGAGAAATGGAAGGAAATGTTCTGATTATTTGGAGGAAATTATTTACATTCAGGTTAGAAGCATAGAATCACCGAAAAAAAGAAATTAACTTCAATATCGTAATATAATGTAGTTACGAAAAAAGGAGGATTGTGATGACGATCAGTGTTTATGAACACCGAAAATACTCCAGGGCTTTTGGCGACAGTCGTAATTTCGAACCATGGTCAAGTAACGAGGAGGATAACTTAGGTATCAAACATCTCTTCAAACTTACACAACATACCAACGTGAGGACCTAGAGTCTCAGGAGATTTATTGCACGTCAGCTCCTTTATGGGGTCTGGCGATAGAAATAAAGCCGGTGGTCAACGATTCGCAACATTAGGCTCATAGCTACATAAGATGTCTTGCGTAATGGGGGGGGGGTGAAGAAACATAAGATGAAATGTACCTAAATAGACTATCCACAGGTTAGAAGTAAAATTTTGGTATTTTTAGATTGAATTTGGGTTAAAAAATTCAGATATAAGACCTCCGGGGGCTATTGACATGAAACACTTCACCATTCAAGAAAATAAATCATTTTTTTTCTTAATTATTCAAGAGATGACGCAAAATGTGTAACGATAGCCAATTACATATCTAGTCATATGTAATTACTTATCTTGTATGGGGTATGTAGTCTTTGTATTTAAGAAGTTAAAAAGACAAAGGACATTATAGTTTTAATGAACTTGCGGTCTTCTCCATCAAAGGTGCGATTTCCTGTTAGGGAACTATCGACTTCCCAAACGTCACAAAGTTTCATCTCGAAGAGTACCATGGAAAGTACGATACATATGTTAGGTTTCAGGTCAAGTCAACCTTTGACCACTCTTTATCCAGCCGACACAGTTACCACGCCAATCTTAGGCTTCAAAGTCCACCGCACGAGACAAGGACTAATGGCCGAATAGTAATCTCGCCTACGTCCAAATGTAAATGATTCAAAGTCCCGTGTCGCTTTTGAAGGCACGATATATTCCACCTTTAAAGAGATACGAAAAGGGTTCAAATACGCTCCAACACACTCCCTATCAGTTTCGCTTGGACTTTCTCAAACATAGAATCGAACGTTTCAAGGCTCCAGCGTAACGTTTACCATGTCGTCCTAATACAGCCTTCACGTCAATAATCCGGCCTTATCAACTCCTTATCAGTGGTGAGCTCCGCCTCAATCTCATTAGCTACTCAATGACACAATGACAATGATCTTAATATATGTTTATAGAACATGAGCAAAAATGAATAACAAGATTGTGACAAAAAGTACATAAAAGTACAATTCTTAACTATAAAAATCATACACACTTATTTTTTAACTTAATCAACGTTAAAACTAACACATTTCTCTCAACGTGCAAAACAAGTTTTTATTTTATTTTTTTCTTTATATTCCATCACTGAGGATAAAATATTTGCGAAGATAAAATAAAAACCGCAGTGTACAAAATAGAGGGGGTAAATATGATATTTAAACAGTGCAAGCTTCAGGTTTCGCAGAACATTTACATTTGCGTGCAAGATTGGTAGATGTGCATCATCGTGAGGCATCATTTGAAAATAAAACCTAGTGATTATGATTTACTAGCTGGTATACCCGTACTTCGCACGGGTGAACTGAAAAATTAAACAACACAGATTGAAGGATAAAGAAGTTTTTAATGAGTTAATTTTACGTGAATTGCAAATTAAATAAAAAAAAGCTTTTCGCGCATATCTCAGCTGAAGAAAAAAAATACCTTTGTTAAATTTTACGTCTGTAGATCTAATAGCTGATAAAAAGGATTTTTTTTATATTTATAACTCCTCGTAACACTCTTGAGGGTCGATTTTTGAAAATACCTCCCTAAGCTGATCCCTGCTCAGCAAAAGTAACACATTGTTAAAAGTTTTGTGACGCTTAAAATATTTTAAATAATTTATATCTGATAGTGTCATACATTAATATTATTTTCTGTTGAATTTATTTTATGTTAAAATTGTAATACTCGCAAGCAACGCCGTTTCCTAAATAACAATGGCGATGTAGCGAAATGTTGACGATAGAGTCAAGTTGACAAATGTCTAGCTACTTTCATAGCTCAAACTTTATTAGAGCTTTGTAAGACCCGCCGTGTAGGAGTGCGATGCACGTTAATGCTTTATCTAGCGCATTATGATTTACTGCAGTTCTTTTCATGCAATATTTTTTAGGTCACTACATTGAAAATTAAAGTACATACATAAACAAAATACTCGACTTAGGGAAATTTGATCGGTTAGAGCTAATAAATTAATTAAAGATATTCCACTGTAAAATTAATTATGTACACCGTTCACTTAAAATAAGTAGTTAAATCATTTTCCAAGGTTTTCATTAACAGACAAAACCATAAGACACTTAAATTTTGACATTAACCATTTTTTTGCGACAAAAATAATAATCTTTGCAATCCGCTGAAAACGCAATATCTGCTACAAAACTTTTCGCCTTTCCCACTAAAATACTCATCATAGAGCCCGTGTTGCCATATATCTTGGAAGAGTGGATTTCAAAGAATATTAAAGCTAAGTATTGGTAGAATATTCCTGCTAAATTGGTCTGGTGTGGTAGTTAGGAGAAGGGGGTACCAGCTCAGGTGTCGTCCACGTCACTTGACCAAGGTTCAAAATTACGTGGTCCGACGCCAAAAACCCTCGTGTAGCTGAACAGTGCGACGTTAATATTCACTCACTCCAAAAAATACAGTACAGTAGTTATAATTATTTTTATACTTAAAATGCAGTATTTCCCTATTCAATTAAAATTATAGCGTTATAATTAACTACTAACCACACAAACAAATTCTGAAAATTTGTCCAAATGATGTACACTGGTGTGCAAAAATTAAGGACGCGAGACGGTTTTTTCAATATAACTTTGTACAAAAGCTTTCCAAATCAACACATTTATAATACCGTAAGATCCCGAATACGTAAGGACATGTATAATGTAAGCAACACTTACTAAAAGAGAAATCAGAGGGATAAAAAGAAGCTTGATTGAAAAAGTAGCATGAAGCGCAATGCGACTGAAGGCCGAAACATCCCTGTGATGGGTGTCCAGCAAGAAACATCTGGTCTTTAGTAGGGGATATGATCTCCCCTGACTGCTAGGCAGGTTTCACAGCGTCTGCCCATGCTGAGAATGAGGGTGTCAATGAGTTGTTGAGGCATTGCTGCCCATTCGTCTTGCAGCGCCAATCGAAGCTCCCGAATCGTTACTGGTGGTAAGGTACGAGCTGCCAAGCGTCTGCCTAGAAAACCCCATACATGCTCGATGGGATTGAGATTCGGAGATCGTTCCGGCCAATCCATACGTTCAATATCCTCACTCTCTAAGAGCTGTTCGGCAGCTACTGTGCGATGACATGGTGCATTGTCGTCCATGAAAAGGAACTGCTGACCCATAGCGCCTCTAAAAAGACGCACATATGGAAGAAGGATCTCGTTACAATAACGGGTCCCGTTGACTGAACCTGCGTCGAAGATGTGAAGGTCTGTACGACTACCAAGCATGATGCCTCCCCAAACGAGAACACCGTGACCTCCATACCTGTCCCTTTCAATGATGTTCGAGGGATGATTGCGGCTTCCCCGCTCTCTCTCTAGATGAGTATGCGATGAGAATCGCTACTCAAACTGAATCTGCTCTCATCTGTAAAGAGTACTCGTCCCCATTCATTGTCTCTCCAATTCCGGTGTTCCCGGCACCACAGAGAACGCTTTTTCCCATGGGCAGGCGTTAAAGGTACACACCGTACTGGGCGTCGTGCAAACAGACCACCACCGTGCAGTCTTCTGGCCACGGTAAAACGCGATATCGGTCGTCCAGTCGCCTGTGTCGTGTGTCTAGCTATTTCTCCCGCTGTCTGCCGCCTGTTTCTTCTGGCCTGTAAGACAATGTACCGGTCATCTGCGGGTGTGGTTCCTCGTGAACGACCACTACTGAACCCCCGGATAGCTGTTCCTGTAGTTTGAAATTGTCTCCAAAGTCGTGAAACGATGCTGTGAGCAATTCCGAACTCTGCAGCCACACTTGTCACACTGCGGCCTTCCTCCAACTTCTCCCAATGATTCGCGACCTCGGGTAAAAGCTTCCAGATGTCGTCTAACAGATTGATTATTCGCCATTTCTCGCTGAGGCAGCAACTCGGTGTGATTTTAACTGCTATACGGCATGCAATCTCTTTGCCAGAAATACTGATACCGACAACTTGCTTTATACTACTCAGACACTCCCCCATTACGTCTACCTGCATATCTTTGCATGTGCTACCGTACATCACCTTACTTAATCTCCTGATTGGTCTTTCTGTCCGCTCTGCCTCTTCGTTCAGCTGATATGCTAATTTTTCGACTTTGTCCTTAATTTTTACACACCAGTGTATATAGGTGTCGTCCTCGTCAGTTGATGAGGTCCGTCTCAAAAAGCCCTCGAATTGCTGAATAATGTGACGTTAATATTCATACTCACTCATTACTTTTCTTTCTTCATTAATACTTTATTTAGGTAGTAAGTATTCGATGTATTTTAATGTATCAGAAAATTGCAAAATTCGTATAATTCCTCATAAACAAACTTTTTGTTTCATTTTATGCCACTGGAATATGGGCTTTTTTATGCTTCATAGTTTGATGTTTTTATATTGTGTAAATTCCTCTCAAGATCCGAAAGAATGGAGGGAGAGGGTTTGGTGGTAGCTTTGCGGTAGGGACACAGCCTCGAGGCCAGCGAGTCATGAATGTATAACTATTACCACTGTAGACCTACCGTGAAAAAAATTAATACATGTTCAATCTGTCAAGGAGCAAAGTCCTCTTGTTTGCAGTCGTGTGGTATTTCGGAGAGGGGGCGCCAGTTCACTGGTGACCATCGTCACTTGATTTAAGTTCAAAATTACGAGAGCTTTTGCCACAACAACCCCAAGATTGTTTTATAGTGCGTCATTAATACAACTCACATTTACTCCCTCAACTGGTTACCAATAAGGAATCAATTATTGGAATTTGTTAGAACTTATTAAATAGTTCTATTCGATTACTACTATTAATTCACTCTCTCCCTATATACATATCTTGGTCAAACTTTCAATCGTTAAAAAATACTTTTGCTCATTCACTGAATTTAAAACACATTTTTTTTAAACTTGTAGTGGATGATACTTGATGTTAATACAGTTTCTTACCAATATTAATTCATTAAATAAATTTCACTTTTTTAATTTTAAATTTATTCTACTCTATTTCTGATGACCAACTAGTACCAACAGATAGCGCCAGAAAGTTTTTCAAACAATTTTTTTCTTGCCTTCAAATATATATTTTTTTAAACTTGCAGTGGATGACACTTATTGTTGATACAGTTTTTGTTTCAAATTTTAACTCATTAATTAAGTTTAATTAACTAAAATAAAAATTTTCTTTGTTGAACTAAGTAGGAATTGGCTTTAAAAAATTTATTTTATGTTACTGGTTCCAAATGGAATTATCGTTTTGTAAAATTTCTCACTTTTAAGAACATAATTTGAGTCAGACTTTTTTCTTTTGTATATAATAGAAGGTAATACATTTTATTACTGGAAAATAAAGACACAGAAAAACTAAAACTATGCAATCGATTGCAACTCATGTACAGTAACAAATGCTATTATTTGATGAATGTCGTATAACAGTTAATTGAATTTTGATAAATACTAGATACTAAACAAGTTATTAATATTTTTATAACTTATTTTATAGTTGAAAGAAAATCTGAGACATTGACGATGGCAATGGATTTTAGATTGGGTCCAGGCTTTGTATTCTTTCTGAATATTTTTGCTGTTTTCGAAATAGCGTGGTAAGTGAAAATTTATTACTATGTGATTCTTTTGACCCAATATAAACTTTCAAAGAAAGACTAATGCAAATATAACATTATCGATGATGTTCTAAAAGCATACCATTAGAAATAGTCTTATTTTTCATTTGAAACATCGTAAAGCTTGTAAGGTACTCTCACGGATGAAGTAATGTCCTTAAGATTCCAAAAATTCAGAAAAAATTTACAAATTTACGAATATTTATGATTTAAAAATGCCTATTCACATAATGTAAGCTTCATTATGGAAAAAAAAATAGCAAAGTATGAATAAGAATGTCACTGGAGTCTGTTGTAGTATGATAATTTAAGGATCGGGGGTAAAATAAATTTTAGGAAAAATGGAAAAGGAATCCAGAACTTTTTTTTATGTGTCCACTTGAAGGTAATTAAATATTTTTATTCAGTTTCTTCATGGGAAAGACTGATTTACAATAAACTACATTTAAAAGAAGAAAAAGATAATTCAAAGAAAACAAATCATTTGATAACTGTGATGTATCCTCAATTTACTTTCTAAACTACTTCTCAATGCAATCAATTCAAACTCAGTTATCTCGATTATCTTTACAATCAAACAAATACAGTTCGTCGTGTTAAAAAGATACAGCAAACAAAGCGCTATGCGGCAGTTTATTACCGAAGGAATTCAATTTCCTTAAGATATCCGGCTACGTTCGGAACCGTGATTTTAAAAAAGTGCATAAACGAATAATTTTCATGATATTTAGTGTCACTTAGATTATAATACATGTATAAAATTGTTTTAAGGACATCATGACAAAAAATTATTTAAATATAATATTTTGTCAAAATATTAACTTAGAATCACCCTTTTTCAAAACAGTCTCCTTTTATAAAAAATGCTTCTATATAATATAATAATATTTTTCTTATATAAAGTAAAGACTTTTTAAGAGAGTCTGAACTAGAATTTTTGAAAAATTCACATTATTTTCATAGTTGACACCCATTGAAATAAATATCAGCGTTTTTTTTTCTTAAAATGTTCCCTTCTGATGTCGTAAAACATAGATAAATCCACTTCTAAGTTATGCATTTCAAAAATTTTAGTTGAGACTCTAAACAGAGATCTGAGCTATATACAGGCAAAATATTATTATAATGGAAGCATTTTTCACAAAAGGTGAATATTTTGAAAATGGGTCATTCTATGTTCATTGTTTGTCAAAATATTGTACTTAAATAATTTTTTATTGTAATACTATTTTTAAAACAATTTTATATACATTTTTTAATCTAAGTGACACTAAATATCTCAAATATTATCCATTTATACGCTTCTGCAAAATCACAGTCGCGAACGCAGTCGTATACCTTAAGCACTTACAGCACTTCCACGCTTCCAAAAACAAGGGCTCTTCTCTCTCCTTTAACCGTCCTGCTCGAGGGTCAACCACCTTCTCCCTAAAAAACAATAACCCGCCTCCGTAGGCGTGGTGAATTGCGCCAAAAACGTTCCATAATCAACCGCTAACAGTAGTTTCAGACACTACAATCTAATTATATATATTATAAATGTGAAAGTTTGTGTGTGTGTGTGTGAAAATCTTTGTGGGTCTTTCCCGCAAAAACTACTTAATGGATTTTAATGAAACTTTACAGTAATATAGCTTATACATCAGAATAACACATAGGCTATAATTTATACCATAGGCTATAATTTATAAAAATTTGTAAAAAGTGTCCAAAATATAACGCTATTTGTCAACTAAGAAAGAAAAAATTCTGCCATCTGCAAGCAAAAAAGCCCACGTCAGCATATATCTATCTTTTGTTTGTGAAAAATTCTTTTTGTTTTGGCTACGCAAGGGAATCGCTTCTAATTAATTCCTGTGATCAGAATAATGTCTATTTTTTATTTCAGAATAAAACAAAGTTTTGAAGGGAGAAGTTGTTATAAATCTCTTTATTTTAATGTTTTTTTTTATGATATTATTATGCACATTTGGTAGTAAAAAGTTGATCTATTTTCAAAATAACTACTTTTATCGCTTCTAGTACTTAAAGTAAATAAACATTCTCCTTCACACTACAACATTTGGACAAACATTCATAATTTTTTGTGGTTAGTAGTTAATTATAACGCAGTAATTTTAATTGAAAATGCAGATATTGCATTTTTAAGTATAAAACTAATTATAACTACTGCACTGTATTTTTTGCAGTGAGTGAGTGAGTGAATATTAACGTCGCACTGTTCAGCTACACGAGGGCTTTTGGAGACGGACCATGTAATTTTGAACAATGGTCAAGTGACGGGAACGACACTTGAGCTGTCACCCCCTTTCTCCTAACTACCACACCACACCAACTTAGCAGGAATATTCTACCAATACTTAGCTTTAATATTCTTTGAAATCCACTCTTCCAAGATATATGGCAACACGGGCTCTATGATGAGTATTTTAGTGGGAAAGGCGAAAAGTTTTGTAGCAGATATTGCGTTTTCAGCGGATTACAAAGATTATTATTTTTGTCGCAAAAAATCGGTTAATGTCAAAATTTAAGTGTCTTATGGTTTTGTCTGTTAATGAAGACCTTGGAAAATGATTTAACTACTTATTTTAAGTGAACGTTGTACATAATTAATTTTACAGTGGAATATCTTTAATTAATTTATTAGCTCTGACGGATTAAATTTTCCAAAGTGGAGTATTTTGTTTATGTATATCCCTTAATTTGTACATGTAGTGATCCAAAAAAAAATTGTATGAAAAAAACTGCAGTAAATCATAATGCGGTTGGATAAAGTATTAACGTTCATCGCTTCCCTACACGGCGGGTATTACAATGCTCTAATAAAGCTCGAGCTACGAAAGTAGCTAGGCATTTGCCAACTTGACTCTATCGTTAACATTTCGCTATGTTTTTCATTGAATCGTCATTATAATTTAAGAAACGGCGTTGCTTGCGAATATTACAATTTTAAAACAAAATAAATAAAACAGAAAGTAATTTTAATGTATTACACTTTCAGATATGAATTATTTATACTACTTTAAGCGTTCATTACGCAAAACATTTAAGAATGTGTGACTTTTGCTGAGCAGAGATCAGCTTAGGGAGGTATTTTGAAAAATCGACCCTTAAGAGTGTTACGAGGAATTATAATGTTAAAAAATCCTTTTTATCGGCTATTAGATCTACATAGGTAAAATTTAACAAAGGTGTTTTTTTTTCAGATATGCAAAAAACTTTTTTTGTTTAATTTTCAATTCACATAAAATTAACTCATTAAAAGCTTCTTTTTCCTTCAATCTGTGTTGTTTAATTTTTCAGTTCACCCGTGCGAAGAACGGGTATACCAGCTAGTAATCTATAATTGTAAGGTAATATTTTTCAAATGGTTACAAGTTCAGACTCAGATACTGATATTGAGCCTTTAATTCTTAATTGTTATCTACGTATTATTTACAATTTCTAAAGTCTGTTTGTGTTCTATCCCGCAAAACCTTAACATTACTACATTTAGAATAGTATTTCACTGCTTGGTGACCACTATACGCGTCACAGTCATGATCGCGAACTCGTTGTCAGCATTGAGATGTGAGTTGGATTCCAAGTTCCGCTAAAGAACAGACGAGTAATAGGGGTGATGTAAGTTAAATGTGTTAAATTTAAGTGTCCTGGTGTTGGCATGTTGTGGAGTGAGTTAATGTTTTTTTAACGGGGCATTCTAAGCTACTGGAAATGAATCTCGTAATTTTACTCCGCGGTCAAGGACACGTGACCTATGCTGACAACTCCTTATATAAACTGCCACATCACGCGAATGGGGAGACTATGGATCGATTTGACTTATATAGACTTATCTACAAGGCGGGTTTTCGGCCGTACTAAAGCTCATGACAAGTCAGTCACGAGCTCATTATCATGACCATTTGCCTGTCGTGGACACAAAATTGGGTGTGGAAGTTTGAAGATGGGATTACCAGTTCAAGTGTCGATCTGGTCTCTTGACCGCGGATTAAAATTTCGAGTATTCGTGCAGATCCACGAATGATTTTTTTTCTAATGGGACTGCGGATTGGTGCTTTACCATTGAAAGCCTCGTTCATTCCAAGATAGCTTTTATCTATTTTTAGTGAGGCACCGTGTAGGTGGAATACAAATCACCACAAGTAATTCTGACATTCTATTTCCTCCCCAGAGGGAGGCACCTGAGCAAAACAGACTTAGGAATTGAATTTTGCATAGAGCACCCAAGCCAAACAAGCAATCAAGGGATGTTTTACATGCGCATACACATACGACATGGACGCTGTAGATTTTCTTCATCTCGAAAATCCACCGACTTGGCCGGGGTCGAACCCGCAACCAAAGCCAGCAACAAACCTAAGTGCGATGTTAATGAGCAATTAATTAATCAACTTTCACTGCTTCGTTGTCTTAGTAAAACGATAAACGAATTGGAATAAATTAAGAAACGTTTAAAATTTATTAATAGAATGGCAGGGGAAAAGGATTGTAAAAACTTGATCTTTGAGGAATTATTTTTTATTCTTAAATCCAATACTCAATAAAGCTTCACAAAAATATCTCTGTTTAAAAAATATGCCAGTATTTTTGCTTAAATCTCTGTATTAATTTAAAAATCATTTATCACATTAAAAAGAATCCCTTTGAAATTAATTATAGTGAAGTGCTCCAGAAACTAGGTATCTAAGAAACTGATCTACATAAAAAAGTCACATAAAAGTTAAAATATTACAATTACCTTCCAAATAGACCCTTTATACTTTGTCTTATTTTATAACACGAGACGAAGAAAAAAAATATTTGTTAAAGTTAAGACTGAATATTTGACGTGATTTAAGGAAATAATTCTCTGGAGTAATCATGATAATCGTCCGATAATGAATTTTTATCTTTAAAATGTTCATTTTGAAAGAAATACAACGCTTTATCAAAAACTATTTCATGATTAAAAATATCTAAGAACGGAAGAGTTCCACTTTAGTTTGATCAACGACTTTTTATTGGATGAAGTTATAAAGAAAAATTTACTTTTATTGCAGACATAATTTCTGCAACTGAATCATAAAATTCAACCTATATATTTTCTCTATGGTCAACTTACATATTTCTTGCTACATAATGCTTTATTATTTTTCAACTCCATACGGATTTGCCCGTAAGAAAAAAATATTGCTAATATTTAACTAGAAAAAAATGACTGTTAAACATAATTATTTTCAAATTTGAAACTCTAACAAAGGATTGCGAGGATTGCATCAAGTAGAAAAAGTATACAAATATTACAGTTGGAACTCGAAATCCATTAATGTGCAGATTACCTAACTAATCTTCAGATTAATTGATTTTCTCCATTACAGTGCGGAATTCCGCATTTTATCTAGGTAATCCTCACAAGAGCGGTTTCGTTGCAGTGTTTAAAAGATTGTTTATCTCGTTCCCATTCTGTTAGGAATTTTAATTGAAAGTCGACTCCTCCCACAAAATAATTACAATTTAACATTTAGAAAGAGAGTGACAGAGACAATAACGATAATAGACTCCTTGAATTAATTTACAATAACTTTTGTTATAACGACCCTATCGTCTGGAAACTTCATATTACACTAATACCTAAGCATGATATCGCAAATTCGTTTCCCTAACTTAACTTAGCTCAGTGGTGCTACAGCTCGTGAGGGCCATGGCCTACTGTGCCCAATTCAGTACACGCGACCTTGGGCCCTGAGGTGTATGAGCAGATGTTACGGTCAGGTAGTCAGCCCGACGTGAAACTTCCAGTGTTAAGTTCCCAAGCAAGCTTAGTACTCAGTTTATCGACCCATTGAAGGGATGAAACTCTGAATCAACCTTGCCCAGCCCGGGGTTTGGACCTTGAACCTGTGGTGTGGAAACGAAATCGTTCTCCTAATTATAATATGTTAAGCCGTTTGAGTGTTTGCATTGTGTCCTTCATTTGATAGATGAATGATTCTATAAACTAATTTTTTGATTGTATTAACTTGTATTTTTAGATATCAACAAATAACATACATTATCACACATATTTTTTTCTCGTAATTTGTATAAATAAAGGAAAGCGACTCACTCATTCATCACGATGTTTCTGGAACTGATAGATCTACAGACTTGAGTTTTTGCAGGCATGTTCCTTTCATGGGTTAGAGATCTGCAAATGAGTTTTGTGAAATTTGACATCCAAGAGGGGTTAAGTGTATTACAGATAAAAATTCCTATTTTTGAACTAATAAACATCGAATTATTATGAACTGAAACTTAGCGGGCGTTTTTCTTTCTTTGAGTAAAGAATATATACAAAAAAATCCGTTTTTGAACATTTATAGACTTGACTTCAAATTTAACGAGAACGTTTCTTTTTATGTCCAGAAATCAACTAAAAATGCTGTCTGAGTAAATGGACTACGCTTCAGCTACTGGGACATAAATAATAAATATACACTCAATTCTCGATAATTCGAATTTGGAGGGACCAATGAAAAACTTCGAATTATCAAGAGGGTAGGGAAAAAACTCCCAAAATGCACGAAAAGAAATTTGTTCCGACACATTTAAATTTGAAACTACGTAATAATAAAACAATTGTGCATATGTGTACAATTAGTTTAAAGTATTTTTTAAATGAACCTATTTTTCAGTATAAATACTATACATGAGTTAAAAGTCCTGTATTTTTTTAAAAAAATGCAGGAAATACAATCGTTTCGTACCCGGTTCCCACAGACACTGTCCCAACAACACTGGTACTTAAGGGATGGTCCAGTCCGGCCCATGCCTTATTTGGTGCTGCATGCTATAAGGCACACAGATGAGCCATAAATCGTCATGTCAGTCCGACGCAAAATACACAATCCCACGCATCTCTTATTCACAATAGCGGTACATTCTTTCTGGACACATGTGTAGCAAGGCCACAAGTTGAACGAAAGATATAGAGGGCGTACAACAGGTGCGGTCAGTTTATTGTCCACTTGAAGAAGGAGAGATGTAAAAGTAAATTTTTGCCTGAGGAACTGTAAAACACTAAGAAGGGGTCGCAGGATGGTTATCAAAGGGGCTACGTTACAGGGGAGACACACAGAAACAATACAACACAAAACTTGTCAACTCAAACCTGTTTGCTACATAACTGTACATGATAGTGAAGGTTCGAATATATATATATATATTGTCCAGTTTTATAAGATAACTTCTAATTATCAGGAGTTGTAGTCTAGGCAAGTACAAAGTTTACTTCGAAATATTGAGTGTACCAAAATGTATTATTTAAGTTCGAAGTATCTACAGTTTTTCTAGGGACTGAGCTTATATTTCGATTTAACAAGAGGTTCGTATTATTCAAGGTTGGAATTAGTGAGAGTCGACTGTACTTTTGTTTTAGAAAATGTCAAGTGAGTGGATATATATTAACGTCGCAATGTTCAGTTACACGAGGTCTTTTGGCAACAGACCACGTAATTTTGAACAATGGTCAAATGACGTGGACGACACCTGAGCTCACACTCCTCCTCCTAACTACCACACCAACGGAGGACGTTTAAGCTCTCGACAGATTTAATGAGCGTCGCTCCCCTACACGGTGGAGTCATCAGCGGTGCTAGACTCGAACTCATGACACTCCGGCCACAAATCCGTTACCTTGGCCACTAAGCTACCGAGACCACTTAAAAATGTCAAGTCCTTTTTTAAATCAAGATGTGTGCGCTAAGAGAATACTTTTCAATACACGCAAAGGCTCAATACTGGGACCATAACTTAGAAATATAATGTTCTGTCTTACTATGTTATGCAATATCTAGAGAAACTTATGAGAAATGGCTATTCATTACATAAATTGTTTATGTAAAATTAATGCCCTGATTTTTACAAAGCGATTTCGCAATAACTCACTAATACAACTGTATAATGCTGATTAAATAGATAGAGACCAATAAAAATAGAAATATTCGTTACTGTAAAGAATTAAACATAGTTTAAGAAGTAATCAATCTTGACATTCTTTTCTACACAGTTATAAATCAAACCGCATTGTTACTTATATCTGAAAGTAAGAGAAATTGAACATCGAGATTTCAAAAATATTTTGCTCTTTTCTTTAAATATATAATCATTTTATAATTTTTTTCACAGCTGAACATTAAAATATTAGTTCGCATCGTAAAACCCCACGCGCAGGGGGTATCATCGCTTCACCCTCCACGCAACCTATGCTTGAGGGAATGAAAGATGGACCTCTAAACTCTGCCATAATAAAATTAGTGTATTATTATCTTAATTTATATCCAACTAGCCGTTACCCACCCGCTTCACTGGGTATTTCACGATGTTGTATATAGGTATTCTGTTCACATATATATTAATTATTGATATCTAGCATTAAGAATTCGATTGTATTGAAAAATATATTTATAGCTGCTACACTCTCGCCCCTTGATATAAAAAGAACAGAAATTATAATATCTAATTTCTATTTATATCTAAAATAGAAGGAGAAAGATTTTTTTCGCTTTCTTAACCTAATAATCAAGTGGATTTCCACCAAAGCAACTTTCAGTGGACTCTACTCCATAAAATAAACATGCGTGCTAAATTTCAAGTCTAAATCTAACAGAGCAAAAACGGAATTTTTATCATCAATACCTCGTTGAGAGCACTCTTAGCGGATTCCAATTCAACAAAAGAAACATGCAAACCAAATTTTATTATTGTAGTCTTAACAGTTCGAAAACGGGAATTTTTTGTCAATTAATACGCTCCAATAACTCTTACCCGCTTCCCCCTGGAGTTGATTTCCGTAAAATCCATTCTTAGTGGAACTCTATTCAACTATAAAGAAAAGTGCTCAACCAATTTCAAGTAAATGAGTTAATTTCAAAAACAGGAATTTTTCTATAACACACCTTACTCCCTCGTAAACCCACTCCTTTGGGGGTCCGTTTTCGCAAAAATCTTTGTAAAAGGAACTTTATTCCATGAACGGAACATACCTTCTAATTTTCAAGCAGGTTTTCTATTAGTTGAAAAGCGGAAATATTTATCTATTACGCCCCTTAATCCCCCTCAGTGACCCTTGGGGATCAATTTCTCCCCAAACCATTTTGTAGCAGATCTCTACACCATGAAAGTAAGTCGATTATATACCAAATTTTAGACTGTACGTCTAATAGTTTAAAAATGGAAATAATTATCTATAACGCCCCTTAAGCCCCCACAATGCCACTTAGGAAATGATATTCACAAAACCCATCTTACGGCAGATCTCTACTCAGTGAATGGAATCTGCATACTCAATTTCAAGATTTTACGTCTAATAGTGTAAAAATAGTTAATTGCCTATAACGCCCCTTAATTCTCCACAACGCCGCTTGGGGTCGATTTTCACAAAACCCATTCTGTAGGGGATCTGTACTCTATGAAAGGAGTCCGCTTACTAAATTTCAAGACTGTATGTCTAATAGTTTAAAAGGGAAATAATTATTTATAACGCCCTTAAGCCCCCGCAACGCCACTTAGGAAACGATTTTCGCAAAACCCATCTTATAGCGGATCTCTACTTAATGAATGGAATCAGCTTACTATATTCCGAGAATTTACGTCTAATAGTTTAAAAAAGGAGTTAGTTGCTTATAACGCCACTTAATTCTCTGCAACGCCACTTGGGAGTCGATTTTGACAAAACCCATTTTGCAGCGGATCTGTACTCTATGAAAGGAATCCGCTTACCAAATTTCAAGACTGTACGTCTAATAGATTTAAAAATGGAAATAACTATCTATATCGCCCCTAAAGCCCCCGCATTGCCACTTAGGAAACGATTTTCACAAAACACATCTTATAGCGGATCTCTACTTATTAAATGGAATCAGCTTACTAAATTTCGAGATTTTACGTCTAATAGTTTAAAAAAGGAGTTAATTGCCTATAACGCCACTTAATTCTCTACATCTACACTTCCGGTCGATTTTCACAAAACCCATTCTGTAGGAGATCTGTACTAATTGAGAGGAAACCGCTTACCAAATTTCAAGACTGTAGTCTAATAGGTTAAAAATGGAAATAATTATGTATAACGCCCCTTAAGCGCCCTTAACGCCCCTGGGAGTTCGATTTCCGTAAAAATCATTATGTAGGGAATCTCTACTTTGTGAAAGAAATCTGTGTACCACGTTTCACGACTCTACATCTAATAGTTTAGTAATGGAAATAATTATCTATAACGCCCCTTGGGGTTCGAACTTTTCAAAACCCATTCTTAGCTGACGTCTGCTCCATGAAGGGAACCTATCTACCAAATTTCAAGTCTGTGGGTTTAATAGTTTCGGAGATATCGTGATTAGTCAGTGAGTCGCTTTTTCTCCTTTATATATATAGATAAAACAACACTAGTCTAGGAGACTTATGATCTGGAGGGATGCGACACACACGTAAACAGAAATTCTTACCAACAGCGCAATAAAACACTGAATCTATATTTATAGATTATTTCCTAACTTATTAGAATTCGCTCTTAATCAAACTGTCTTTCCGCTATTTCCTAGGCGAACAGCTACGGTCCTTATATCGTCACTATATTCTTCAATTCCACTTGATCTAGCTCTTCTGGTCTCGGACCCACTTATTAATTAGTTTCACTGGCGCTATTAGACCGACTCATAGAACTTCATCTAGAACTTTACCTCTCTTCACTTGGCTCCACTTCTCGCATTACTTCTCTTCACTTAGCGCTCTCACGAATACTAACGTTCCAATATATACAATTCCAAATCTGCAAAACCACCCTCTCTTTTTGGGTTGTTTGGAAATAATTGCCATTCTGAACCAAAGAAATCCCAAGAGGACTATTAGTAGAAGTACCAATAAAGTTCCATCACAAAGCTTTCAAATGTAGAATTTTACACAATCTATTTTGTGTATATATATAAAGATTACGTTTGCAATGTTATATATGAATAAAATATATGCAATATATTGTATACTTTTTAGTATATGTACTAAACGTCAAATACTATTTAATTAAATATTTCCTGTTGCATTTGAAGGTAAAAAAACAACAACCTCAAAGCAATTAATGAGTTATCGCTTTTGTATTTTTAAGTATAGATTTCGGGTCAGATTTATGTTTCTTCAATTCAATCTTGTCTTATCTATTTCTCCGTTTATATATATCTCTACCTGTGTGTCTCTCTCTTCATCCACCTCCTCTCTCTTAATATGCACATATATTAGGCAGAAATTTTATCCCTGAAAGTATATTGACACCAAAAAACACAATTAAATTATCCAGTTATAATACATATGGTTAGATTTGCACAGATATCAGAAAATTAGGTGAATTATTGAATTTATTGGAAGAGAACAATATATTATTTGAAACCTTTTAAAATCTATGTTACGATAGAAGATATTATGTTAGATAATACGAACTGTTAATAATAAAAATCTAATTAAAGCAAAAACATAAGAACTATAAAGAAAAGAAATTTGAATATATAGATATTTATATATAATATCTCAGACATGGAAATACAGTGAGAAAAATAGTAGAGGTGTTATAATTACGTATCGAAATGAAAGGAAATAATAATTATTTTTATAAACTATGTAGGCACTAAAAGCGCTTTTTTTCTGTTGGAAAAATGCATGCATAATATTTTAGTTTTTTTGTTATGAGTAGAAATGAGATTAGAGTTTTGAAAATTGTTTTTCATAATTAATTAATTAAAGGTGCATAGGGAAAACATATAAGGTTAGAATTTAAATTAATAGGAAGTTGTTACACACACACACATTATTTATAGCATGGTACTTGCTATAGCATTGTCTTCGTCACTTGACCATGGTTCAAAATGACGTCACTGAAAGCCCTCGTGGGTTGCTTTACAGTGAGACTTACTCACGTGGTTTAAACAAAGGATTGGCAATATTTAAATTTAGCACTGGAATTTTGCTTACTACTTTTTGAGAGTTAGAAAGCTACTTCTTGAATAGTGTTCATAAATAAATAAAATTATACAGAAACCTTTTTTTTATATTGATTTTAGTAACAAATTCAAGTGCAAAATAATTATAGAGCAATGCAAATACAATTCTATTTTACAAATTTTTAAAATCAATGTTCCATTTATTGAAGATTAACGTGCAAAAGATCATAAATAAATGAATTTATTCCAATACCAACTCCAAAGGCATGAAAGTATAAACTCTATGAAATAATTATTGTCCAAAATAGTACAAAGTTAATTTTTATTTGCATCGTGTTAAAGAAGACATGCCTGAACTGTACTGGGTTCAAATTTAACCTTATTGATCGATTTTCACAATTTGGTGTGGAAAGTGGTAATGTAAGCAATAAACCCTGGCAGCGTCGTTTTTATAGCTCACACTGCAAGTTTTGATAACTTTCCTGCGAGTCTTTTATTTGATTCATGTTCAGCTGTTACGAAATGTATCCTCGTGTAAAATGTAGTTCTCTAAACGCTACATTGCGTTGTTACGATCCCACGCCTCAGCTCTGGAACCAAAAAATTTATTTTATTAATACTTAAATTTGCTCATGGAGTTGTGAACTGATTTTAAATCAAAACTCGAAAGGGGACAAATGGGATGGCTCTTGAATTAAAGCTTTCGCAAATGTTTTTTGAACTTTATGTGATAAAATCTAGAAATTGATATTTTATGAGTTGCTTTTGAGCACATCGTAAATAAATTTTTTGGATTAAGTCCTCGATAGGAAGTAGAGGAAGCAAGTGGATAACGTTAACAGTTGACTGTCTTTATTGAATTCATGTTTTGGGTAAATTATCCTTGTATGTGTGTATTTTTAGAATGGTTATATTTATTGTATTGTATCTAGTAGGTAAAGTTTCTATTGTATTGTAAGAAAAATTATTAGGCATTTGAAAATTATACAACATGCATTTAATTCAAAATGTATAGATTGTGCGTATTGTTATTTTGTGTAAGTGTATACAATGAAAATATTTTAACACGAAACTGAGTGGGACATGAATATTTTTATCGAATTAAAAGAAGGAAAAAGAATGTTGGAAGGATACAGCCAAAAAAAAAAACAAGCATATATTCAACAAAATTAAATTTATTAGAGTGTATTTTATTCACATTGGTTTGTATATACGCATGTATTTACCAAAAATAAGTGAAACAAAAACATTCACAAGAACTTAAGGAAATTCAATACAAAAATTTTCAAGTGTTTTGAAAACCAAAACATATATTGAATTTTCGGAAAATGATCTGATAGTTTTCTGTTCATTGTCTTTTTTAGCATCAAACAGTTAACAAATTGTTCGATGCCGTCCATTTTGTTATTCATTTCACCATTGGAATATGCGTCTAAATAACTGCACATGATTTTCATGATGTTCCTCATTTCGGATGACGAGGGAACAGGAGCTGTGTTATTCATTTCCTTTTTGCCGACGTAATTTGTGTTAATGACATTTTTTAACTTTGAACAAATTACAAAATGTAATTGTCTTTTTTTGCATTGTAAGAGCCTTGTCGTCATCTGCTGCACTGAAGTTCTTCGATGATGCAGCGGAACATTTCAACAATTGAGAAAAATAATGCAAAAGCAAAACCACTTATCTTTCATTTACCGTCCCTCTTATATATCTTGGGGTTTTTTTTCGTATTTTATTCATTACCAGAAAGAAAATCCTTTCAATTAAGTGATTTTCGATTCGTATTTAGGGAAAATAACGCATACAAATGCACATGGTTTGTTGGAACCGTTGTATTATGTCGTGTTAACCGATATTTTCTCATAAGCGTTTTTGCTTTAAACGTATTTCACTGAATGTGTACACATTGTTTAACTTTTTTTTTGGAAAGATCTGTATAGGTACAACACACTATTTAATTTGTGCACAACGATTTATAACTATATGATGCACTATTTAATTTCTGTAGAATGATATGAGACTATTTAATCTGAGTAGAATTATTTATAGCTATAACATTTATCTATTTCATTTCCTAACTCGAATTAGTAGCTAATAATCTATTCTATTCATATATATTATTTCATAATTAATAATCTATGTAATGTGCCTTCAAAGGTTTATTGTCATGAACTTCACACTGGATGAGATTCAAGTCCCACCTGAAACTGCTTCTGAACTCATTATGATAATCAGCTAACGCTTGTAAACATTCAATGAAACTTGGCATGAAATCTGTGAAATAAATCATCTCAAGAAAATGACTGTTAAAAGTAACAAAAGAACTAAAAAAAAATTAAGAGAGAATAATCTTATATACACTCAATAAAAAAAAAACGACGCACCATGATCGATTTGTCCGATTAAGACAAAAATTGGCGGGTCGGAATATTATGTACAGAATAGAAAATGATTAAATTCCAGAAAAATTTAATGATTGATTTCAGAGTTACATAGTTACAAAGTAACGGGCTCAATAAGGTGTTAACACATTTTTATCCTGGGTGCAAGCTGCCACACGAGGTGGAATAGAGTGATAAAGCACCCTGATGATCTCCTGCGTTATTTCTTGCTAAATTCGCTCCAATTGTCGGGCTAGTTCATTAATATTTCCTGGTAGATGCAGTCGCATTTACATCATATCCCAGACATGCTCGATTGGAGAGGGATCTGGTGATCTGGCTGGCCAAGGAAGTATTTGAAAAATTGTAAAACAGTTCATATCAACACGTGTGGTAAGCGGTTTGGCATTATCTTGCTGGAAAATAATGCCAGGGTACTGCCAAAGTAATGGTAGCAAAACAGTTCTCAGAATGCCGTTAACGTACCGATATGCTGTGCCTCTAATGAAGACCAGAGTTATCCTTCTTCAAAAGACCATAACTCATTTTTGAAGGCATGTGCGGCGTTCAATAGTGAAAGCAGTATCAGCACGCTGTCTTGGCCGTCTCCAGACACGTCTTTGATGATCGTCAGGAAACATATCGTCGCTAAAATCTATACGTCCCCAGTCAGTTTGCTTCCAATCTGATCGAGCCAATCTCCTCTGTAATATGGCTCGACAGTGTGCAGGCGTGAGTGGCAGGTGGTGTAGTGGTCAGTAGAAGCGTAAATTTCGCTCTATCAACCATCTGCGAATGCATATTGGTGACATTCGTGTGAGGGTCGCACGTATGTTGGTTGATAACGATGAATCAAGCACTGTTACAGCTGATCTGGCAATCAATCTGTCCTCTTTATCTGTTGGGGCCCTAGGTCGACCGTTACCATCATGACGCTGAAATCTGTCACTGTCCACCCGTACTTGCCAGAATCATCTAATGGTCGCATCACTTTGACCCATATGACGAGTTATTCTCCGATTTGACCAGTCTACCTCTTTCAATCCAATGATACAATATCTTTCAAATTCTGACAGTTGCTCGCAATGATCTGAAATCCCGTGGCGAGGCATTTTTTCAGTCATGCAACAGAAATTTGGATCATCAGATTGAAAATCGCTTCTCATAAACACCTGTTGAGTGCGCAGTTCCGATGCGCTGTAGCTCCCGCTATTCCTTCATTGGACACCAAATTTTAATCATTTGCATGTTCAGTACAAATGTCTTTGCATACGAAATATTTTTAAAATCGGGTATCTTCTTCTTGGTGCATTAATTTTTTTGTTTGTTTGTTATAGAGTGTATATTCATAGGGGGGAAACTCAGTGCTGAAATATGTAAATGTATTTAAAAATATTTCATAATTTATTTACTAAGCATTATTTTTTAAACATGATTTGATAAAGAGACGAAGGATATAATTTTTAACACCGTTTCAGAGCTTAAACATTCTCTTTTTAGTAGTTAGTATCCAGAAAAATAAAAAAAACATATTGTATTGTCCATAAAATTAACCTTTAAAACATAGATAAAAATGGTTTTATAAGAATCTTATTAGCTTTTTTTCCTCTATTTAATATGGAAAGATCTCTTTTCATATTCAAACACTAGTTTTTAAAAGTTAAAATTTATGCAAGAGTTTATAAGTGTCAAAATTAATTAATTTATTTTAAATAATAAATAAAAAAATGCATTTAATACATAAGACATTTTGTTTAAAAAAATTGTGTGTTTCAAGCATTTGCATAATATAAGTCAAGTAGTAATGAAAAGTATGTTTAAAATATTCGGATCACATCTTACAATTAACAATTCTGCATTTTGAAAATATACGTGTTTTCATTTCTAATAAAATCATCAAGATATATTTCTAAAGGAGTAGCTTTTAGGACTTATAAATAATTTCTTCAACAATAGCGAAACGGGTTTCATAACTTGAATTCAAAATAGTGTTGACAACAACGATACGGTCTTATTACTAACTAGAAGAGAGAAAATTTAGTAATATACTCCTAGCTTCTGGAATTTTTAAAATCTCTGACAAAAATAAGCTAATTTGATACAACATCTTGCAAGTTATAAAATTGTTCTTCGAATTTTTCAGTTTTAATATCGAATGAGAATTAAGATTTTTTTTTGTTTCAGACAAAATAATTTTCACTCTATTTAATTTCTTTTTCAGGTCTCAGAGCTTAGAATTCGACACTATTCTGCCCGATAATCCCCAGGAATACGACAATTTACAGCCACCCAGGCACAAAGGTGAGGAAATGATTTTAAAATATATTTCTTTATTTTCTACGTTCTATTCTGTTTAATTGTAAAAACTAATAATATTCTGCATTTTGTACTGTACTTTCTAGCCAAAGCATCTTCCTTTTGAACGTAATTCAAGTAGTACTATTATTTAAACATTTTCTTAAATTGTGCGTTCATTAATTTGTGATGAGTCATCAGAGGTCCTTTGTACGGGACACTTTGTAACACTCAAATTATCCTTTTTTTTTATAAAAACAAATAATATACAAAAAAAAATTAAGTTAAATCCTACTTAGATCAACCAAGGAAGTTTTTATTTTAGCTACCTTTTACTGAATAGTTACAATTAATATAAATATGTATATGCATAGGATAGAATCACAACATTAAGGGGTAATTAATTTTTTAAATTATCGTTAAAGTATCGTATTGTCAGTGAAAACAATCGTGTCTATAAAATTTCAGTTCAACTGAAAGCTTTAAAACGTGAGAAAATCTTTTCAAGTTTTGACATAAGTCACTAAAAATGATACCAACGTGTCTGTATTTGTAATTCTTTTAATAATTAGTTTTAATCAATTAAGTTTTATTAACTGTAATTAAATTATTGTATTGTCATTCAAAATAATCATATACACTCAGGAACATTGAAAATAACGACCCAAGGAGGAAGCTAAGTACAATCGCGAAACTTTGCAAATAAGTACAGTGCGTAATGTGATATGCAAATGATCCAAGTTTTGTGCCCATACGCATGCGCATACGCGCCTAGGTGACGCTACAATCAGGAAGAGGGTGCTATATAAGCCAGCGCAAATTCGAAGATTCATAAACGTGACCATTACCCACCTATTGTAGGAAGACTTTGGTAAGCGAAACATGCCAGGTAAACGTGCTAGAAGACATTTCTCACAGTTAAGCGGGTTTGAGAGAGGCCTGATCATCGGGATGAAAACTGCAGGCTGGTCGACGCGCCGTGTTGCTGGCCAGGTGGAGTTAGAAATTGTTGGGAGCAATGGACACGAGAAGGTACCCCCGCGCAGAAAACCAGGTCTGTAGCGATTAGGAAGACCACGAGGATAGAGGATCGAAGGATCGTGCAGCAAGCATTTGTGCACGCCACAGTGACTAGTTCAACGATACGAGCAGACGTAGGCGTAGCAATTGTTCCACAAACAATTTCTAGACACCTTGCAGAAGCAAAACTTAAATCCAAACGCCCTTTCCGTGCATTCCCTTTAACACCGGAACATCGGCAACTGCGTCTACAGTGGTGCCAAGCCAGATCAATGTGGAATGTCACAGATTGGCAAAAGGATGTGTTTAGTGATGAATCCTGGTTTGTTTTGGGGACAGATGATAACCGTGAACGGGTGTGAAGGCGCTCTGGTGAGCGGTAGAATTCCCCCCATACTGTTCTATGTCACACTGCCCGTACAGTTGGTGTAATGGTCTGGGGGGCCATAGCCTATGATAGTCGGTCCACTTTAATTGTGATGCGTGGAACCGTAGTGGGCCAACATTACGTTGATGATATTCTTCAACCCCATGTTGGACTTTTCCTAAATGGTCTCCCAGGGGCATTTTTCCAGCAAGATAAAGCTCGTCCGCATACAGCAAGAGTTGCTCAAAACTTCCTACGTCATTTTCAGTTTCTTCCATGGCCGGCCGCTCCTTCGATTTGACCCCCTGTACAGCACGTGTGGGATCAGCTAAATCGACAGATGCCATCGTGTTACTCTATACATGATTTAGAGTTCGCTGTTCAAGATTTGTGGGCCCATCTGCCTCAGGACAACATAAGGTGTCTAATCAACTCAATGCCGGACCGTGTGGCGGCATGTATTGCAGTTGGAGGTGGTCCAACGCGCTATTGAAGTTGCCTAGTATTTGTGTCGTTGCACACCCTGTATTCGTTTAATTGTTTTGTTTTTGAGATCAAGTGAATCTCTTATCTGTGTCATTATGTGTATTAAATTTCATTGCAATCCGATGCTTTCTTCTTGGGTCGCCATTTTCGATGTTCCTGAGTGTATATAAAACTTCAGCTCAATGGAGCGCTTTAAAAGGTATTTTATTAACGATTCAAAATTCCACCACGATAAATAAATAAATATATAGGTAGTATGAGCTAACAGTAGGAATTGAAAAAAGATATCGTTTCATCATAAATATCAATCTTTTACTTTTGAGATCTGTTAAAACTTTTTCTCCTCACTTTCGATTTAGAAATGGATTTAGAACTGTGAGGGATTCTCCACTCTCTCTTGCCAGCCTAGATGTGTGGGAGGAAGGGAAGGAATGTCAGACATATTCAAAATCAACCTACGAGTATTTATTGATCAACCAAATTAGCAACACTGATTCAATTAAATGGAAGAAGAGAATGTCTCAATATATATAAACAATACAAGTGGAACAATAACGAGATGCACGGATTATAAGAAAACTATAAATATTGACCATTTTAATTTAGGATCAATTCAATTATCCCAATTAGCTTAACGTTACTTAAAGTTTAGTGACCAATCATCACTTAAAACCTTCGTCTATTAAATATTTGAAATATTCAATAATTTGTAGTGATACCTGATAAGTAGCAATCTCACCTGACTTTTAGCTTTCTTTTCTCCTTCTCTTTATTGCTAGCTAGAAAACCCTGGCTATATATAATAAATTTAATTTGAATATGACGGTTTCTTTTTCAGAAGGGTTGGTTGTGAATAAACGTGAATGATAGCCCAAAGATTTCTTAAGAGGATTAACGTAACGATCGCGAATACATCAGTCAATCGACTATTGGTATTATTGATAATTAGAACTAATTTATATTGACACTGGTTTCCATATCCCTTATGGAAACTTGTAATTGAAAGAGTTCGATGATTGAAAACTGTTTCTGAAGCGTATTTATAGTTAAAAAATCGATTACATTTATGCATCATTTTAGCTGATTTTATATATTTTAATATAAATTTTCTCTCATTCAGGAGTTTTTCTTTAAGTATTATCAATATTTATTTCTTCTGCATTTAATGTATTAAAATTTCCACAAAACTTAATAATGTATACAGTAAAAGAATATGCAAATAAATTTATGTATCTAATTTTCAAAATCGGCAAATTTGTGTTGCCTCACCGAAAATCCCCTTTCACTTAAATAAAAACCTTTTTTAAGAATGTAACATATATATGAAACCTTTAGTGCGGTATGATTTTGCAATTGAGTATAAATTTAATAACATTTATATATATATATATATATTAATAATATTTTAAAGTAAACATATCTCTTACTTATAATAAGCATAAAATATACAATAACATTTACCTCTCTGATGCAATAACGATTCCATTGCTTTGCAGGCAGAAGTCAAAGCATATTCGGAACTATCTGAATATGATTCTTGAAACCTCACAAATTGAATTTAACTACAGAAATGCGTTTTATTTTAAGCAAAAAAAATCTTTTAATATATGTCTTCTGATTTCACATCCATATTTTAAGAACACAAGTTTGTAATATTCTATCCAAACTCCGTGTCTCAAAATCCTTACGTTTTTATGTTGGGGAAAATAATGAAATTGAAAAAATGTTCCAATTTTAATACTATGCATTCCATTTATAATTTTAAATACGAACCCAATTCAAAAATTGCATGACTGAATTTTTGTTCGTATCTAGCGAGTCATATTAATCTTAAATTGATTCCCTTTTTCAATTCAAAATATTAAATCGAATTCGATTCAATTTTAAAAAGCATTAAGTAATGGACTTCATGTAAAAGAGACGGAGGGAAATATCACAGGGATTACCTTCAGCAAAGGAGTGTTTTTTTGCGTAATGGAACAACAAGTGAAACAGACATTTTTATTTCCTTATTAAACCTCGAGAGAAGATGTTACGTGCGTCGTTTGATTGGTTGCGTTGTTCCAAAATCATTTCGTTTATTTTTATGTTACATTTTAAGCATCATTCCGCGAATCAATAATTTCGGAGATTATTTCATGGTTTAATGATAATGACATTTTTCAGAAAACCATTGCTTTCAATGGATTTAAATACCGTATTTATTCGAATCCACGCCTCACACCAAATTCTCAATGCACTTTTGTGAAAGAAAAATAGCTTAAAAAGTTTATAGATATTTGATACTTGAGAATTAAAAAAAAGAACTAAAAAGAAGTAGATAATTAATTTATTTTTCCAGTATTGAAAACTTTTAAATGCATACATGAATGAGTAATGGCTCTAACCGTCAGGACCGTATTTAATTTCCCCCATTCAACAAATTTTACCCCTATCGATTCTAAGCCCCACTCGATTTTCAATAGCATTAACCTTAGAGAAAATCTGCGGCTTCGATTAGAATAAATATGGTAATTTTATTGAATAAAAAAGTAATATAAATATAAGTCAATTCCTACTTAGTTCAACAAAGAAAAATTTTACTTTGGTTACTTTTTTACTAAATAATTACTATTAATATAAATATATATGACAGAATCACAATTTTAAGTGGCAAAATAGAAAGCGATTTTCGTTCAATTTTCCATTATATAAATGGCGGTGGACTATTATTGATGTTTGTTCCTATTCATTCGCTAATTAAATTTAACTATTCCAATAAAATAGTGTATTAAAAGGAAATCAAATTAGACCATCTCAAGTGGGATTCGAACCCACGACCTTTGGATTAGATGTCCAACGCGCTATCTATTGCGCTACAGGAACACAACGAACTATTTTCCTTTCTATATATGGTGTTAGACTTTTATTTTTGTTTGTAATATTTGTGTCTTTGTTACTATTTATCCATTTTTTTATTTAATAAATGAATTAATAATTGAAAAACTGTACTAACATCATGTGTCCTTCCATACAAGCTTAAAAAACTATTTGAACTTGAGTGGACGAATAAAAAGTATATTTTATAAACGATTGAAAATTTGAATATATATATATATATATATATATATATATATATATATATATATATATATAGGGAGAGTGTAACACTGGGAATTGAATAAAATCAACAATCTAGGGTGGCAAATCTGGTATTAAACACGTTTGAAGTTATTCTAATATAGATGAATGACAATTTAAATATTCAGAAGTCTCCAGTGTACCCTTTTGATAAATAAACAAATAGAAATTGATTAATAAGTAGAAATATTATAATTAAACCAGTTGCAAACGGTAAATAAGTAGAAATAATTTATCAAATATATAGGAAACGATATATTGCAATTAATAAACATATAATAAATAGAAATAATAAATTGAATAAAAAGAAAATTATACGTGATGCAATTAAATAAATAGAAAACAATAAATGGAAAAAACATAAAATAACTATAAATAACACATATAAACAAGTAGATAAATAATCAAAATAATAGAAATAAATAAATAAGAAATAAAAAATAATTTATAAATAAACAAGTATCAAAAATCAATAGTTAAGTAAAAACATGTACCAAATAAGTAATGTGACATTTTTTTCGAAATAATCACATGAAACAAGAAGAAAATTATAAATGATATAATTAAATAAGTAGAAAACGAGATAATATTACAAGAAGAAGAATGTAAGAATAAGGCATTAAATAAACATAAAATATTATTTATGTAGAAATAGTATATTAAATTTGTAAAAAGTAGTATATTTTCATACCTGATAAATTCTTAGTTTTCTCGTAGGAGTGATAAAGGATAAGCAAACAAAAATTATAACAACAAATTATGCTTATTGAGTGAATTATCTTTGATAATATATTTTTTTATTAAAAACTTACGAAGGCGTTGGATTTCTTTGACACTGACGATAGCAAAAAAGTCACTAAAAGTAATTCATGCATAATGAAGAAATATATTAAAAAGTAAATGAAAGTTTTTTTATTGTCTTCAAAGGTGTCAAATATATATTATAAATAATATTCTGCTGAGAATATTTCTTTGCACCATCATTGTTATTTCTTTTAATGTCTTCGGTTTTGCGAAAATATTTTATTTTATGAACTTTTTTTTATTTCGCTGGAATTCATATCCACAGTTTTCATTTTCAATTTTGAATACAAATAGTCAACAAAAAATTTGAATACTTTTTTATATGAAAACAAATATTTATTTTTTTGACAAGAAATACAATATTTATATATATTTGTTTTATTGTGTTGCCCCTTCCTTTCTCCCATTTCTATGCGTTTTTTTACTGTCTATATCAATTATATCTTCCACATAAAAATCTTTTATCTACGAATAATTCGTTTTGAATTCTATATTTGCAAACACTTTGTTTAAATATTTGATTATTTTAATTGTCAGTTTTATGTTAGGATTCTGTTTTTGTTCTTATTGCTTTGAAAGTAATTTTTGCTGTAAGTGTTTCAATTTTAAAACAAGTTGTTGGACGTAGGGTAGCCTTTTGTACATGATGAGTTTAAGCCCTAATGCCTTTGAAGACCCATCTTGTAGAGGAGCTAATGTTCGTTCAATGTGTCATGGCTAAAAATCCTCCATTGGCGTGGTGGGGTAGTTTGAGAGGTAGGCGCCATCTTAGGTTTCAGCTTCGGCATTTGATCTTTGTACAAAACTGCAAGATCAGTCTCCAAAAGCTATCCTTTAGCTGCAGAGAGCGGCAACAATGAACGCTCACTCACTCGCGTTGTGGTGAAATGAATGAATCTAAACGCGGCAGCAAAGTTTGAAAACTCTTGGTGGGGCATATTTTCCGTTGAATGGGTGGTTCGAGTTTTCATACCACTAAAACCCCACCGTTGCATGTGACTTTTGTCGAGACACAAAATTCACATGATGGAGGGTCGTGAAAGGTTGGAAAGTGGTGTGCTAGTGCAGTTGTTGCGCTCGTCGTTTGATCACGATTTAAAATTTAAGGGGAAATGGTACGATTTACGCAAAAAAATTTTAATTTAAGGATTTTAATTTTGTTTTGGTTGCTTCCTATGTATGTCCACGTTGTAAAACAGATTTAGTGCTCCAATTTCATAAAAGGCTAGCCACATAATTTTTTAAGGAAAACACTTAAAATTTGTGAAGTGATTTTAAAATACTCCTCCTACACACAACAATGTACGTACACACATGAAATTTAATTTACAAGTACTTCAAACTATATATAACAAAAGTTGGTATGGGTGTTGCGATATCATGATTGGTATTCGTACAATACATCTTTTTATGAATGCTTATTGAAAATTCTTTAAAAAATGTATAAAAATTCCTAGTTCAATTATTTTTAAAAAATAGGCATTGCTATGATCAAAAATGTATACCAACTTTTGTTACGTGTACTATTGGCAATAGGTAAAAAAAATTCAAAGCATTAGGCACAATAGAAAAAAGGCCTTAGCGTTTTAAATGAAGACAAACTAGTTATTTTATCTTTCTGAGATAAGCCAGTTTAAAGTTTTGATTTGTCATAGGGATGTGAATAAAAACGAACGCAAAAGCTATGGTAATTCTGCGTTTATTAAATTTAGAGCTTTCAAATTTGGGAGATTATAGAAAAAAGTATATAAAAAATAATTTAGGCTAAAAAAACTAGATTTGATTTTTTGGCCGATTTTGGTCAATTGAATTGTACTGTGTCCTTTTTTAAAAGTCATCTTGTTGCTTCGAAATTCTTGATGTGTTATGTAATGTAATGTAATGTTGTAATACGTTAATAAGTATAATCTCAAATCAGAGATAATGTAACATATATATATATATCAGTCTCATTAAAAGATTTTATATGTGCTAATAAAAGTGAAATTACGTCTCTGTGTTTATGCTCATACATTAAAATGTTAGGTTTTATATAATTTCCTTCGAAACTTCTTTTGTGGCTTTTTTATGCGGATTTCGAAAGAAAATCATTGAATTGTGGTTGCAGTTATCTCTCATTTTTCACCCCAAAACACGGAATTAATTTTTCGATCTGATGAAAATAAGTTTAAATGACTTCAAGATAATGCCTTACAATTATACAAGAAATAGTTAAACATTTTTTAAAAAAAGAAATACATATTCTTAGAATTAAGGAGATAATCTATATTATATGCAGCATGATTAAAACTTGCAAGGAATGAAAATAAAAATATTTCTCCAGAATTTACTAAGAACATTGTTTCAAGCATATTTGGTAAAAATTACAAACGTAATTCGTGCCGAGTTAGTGTGCTAAAAGCAAATAAGTAGGATTATTTTAAATATTTAACCGATGCACTCATTGGTTAGATATTTTTTTAAAAAATGCTTATTTCTTCAATCTGTTAAAGGTGAGAATAATTCAAAACACAATGTTTCTATTTGAAATTTCGCTTAATTTCTTTATTAACGCTTGATTATTGAGTTATGTTGTACATTTATATCATTTTCAAATAAAATATGTTGAATTATTCCTTCATATTAATTAGACTTTGTTTATATATTATGGATTTTAAACTGTATGTTACATTTTGTAAGCTATGTTACATTTACTAACCTTCACTTTTAAAACGAGATTATGAAACATTTATTAGAAGTTCTTCTGCGATAAAAATACATCGTAAATTCTATATAATTTCAAATACGGGTATAGATTTATAAGACGTTATTTTAATTTATTTACTCATTTAGTTTATTTATTTTTGCTTACATACATATTTTAAAATTTGTAACGCACTGTTGCATAGAATCTGTCTTCTTATCGTAAAAATCTTCTGGCGTATTTTTATCACAAATACGAGTACACGTTTACATAAGGTTATGACTATATTGCTAAAACTTTTTTTCATAACCAATTAAAATTTCCTCCCTTAATGTATTTAATTACCATAAGCTTCCATGGAATTAACTTCCCTCCGCACCATCTATGCTTACCGAAATTTATAAAGTATAAAACGCAGATACAACATAATAGAAGCTGAGCCGGATTACTTGATAATATATACAGAGGGATTCCTTATTAGATTGACAAACTTGCAGGGTGTGTAGGAATCACATATGAATACTGGGTCACAAATGATGTAGTTGCGATCTATGATGCAAAGAAGAAGAGAAAAAGAGCAGAAAGAACAGCGCATTAAAGGGAACTATAAACACTTCATTTAAACTATTGTACTGAAATAGATGTTTGAAATTGCGACCAGAATTCGTCTGGCTAATCTGATAGTGAGGCTGCATGGAATTCCTGACTCCCGAAAGGAATGGCCAAAAGAAAGGTTTTGTGGACATGCTGGAAGGTAGGTAGTAGGATGAACTTGTATCCAAACTGGAAGCTGCCAGTGAAAGGGGATGTGGATTACAACGGGCTCGGTGATTGTACCAGAAAAGTCACCGGAACAGGCGTGCTCCACATCACGTGACTTTCGCAAGTGTGAACAGAAGGCTACATAAGAATGGTTCTTTAACGAGTTAAGTGGTTATTTTTGGTGTACTAGATGCCTGTTCTTTCAGTTGAAAACCTTATCGCTCGAATGTCTGTAAATGAGGATACGTGACATGCTAGGGATCTTCCAGAAGGTGAAAAATTCCATGCAGCGTCACTGCCAGACTTGCCAAGCAACTTCTGGTCGCAACTTCGAACACCTGTTGTAGTACAACCTTTCAATAAAATGTTTTATCTACCATTTAATGCGTTGCTGTTCTTTTTCTCTGCTTCTTTGCACTATAGCTCGCTACTACGCCATTTGTGACTCTTCATTCCTATGTAATTCCGAGTCGTCTCTATACCCCTGAAAATTTGCATGTTTGGTAGTAAGTCCTCCTGCATATGCAAATGATTGCTTCGTGAAGTCGTAAACGGAAGAGTAACCGAATGATCATGATAGTGAACTCGTGGCCGAGTCGCAGGTTCAAGTCACTAAAGATCTGCGCTTGTCTTGGAGCTGATTACAGATTCAAATTTCTCGACATTGTTGTGGTCTGATAGTTTGAAGGGGGGAGGGAGTGCAGCAAAAAACGTCCAGTGAATTTTTTAAAACAAAAATTATAATAATAAAAAAATAAAATGTTTTTTGAATCAACTGAAAATATTATTCAAAAAACATTTTATTTTTTTATTATTATTATCTTTGTTTCCTCACTTTCTTTCTCTTTCTCTCTCTATTTCTTTTTTCTTTCTATTTGGTGCATTCATTTTGGATAATTTTATTATTATTATTACTTTTTTGAATTTGTAAGAAAGGTGAACTGTTGCCGCGCGAGTCTTCCCAACAATATATTGGGGAAAAAATATCTGAGCCTTCTATATTTTTGTTCAACTTTCATTCCCACCCTTTTTTCGCAATCCCTTTGGGAGTGGTTCCCCCTCGTGTCTTATGTCTGTTTCAGGGTCTTTCCTTCTCATTAGAAGATAGCACATAAGTGTGTTCGTGTTTTTGTGTGTGTGTGTTTTTTTCATTTGCATTCTAACTGTAAAGTGCTTTTGCTGTATTCTTCCCTTGTTCTCAAGAATTTTGGGGGAGGGTCCCTCATTCATGAGCCTGTTTTTCATGTTTTTGGTTTAATTTGCAAATAAAATAACTTCTCGGAGGGTCGGATGCAGCTCTAAACCCTTTGGGTGAGCTCAATTCTCTGGAGTAAGTAAGCCCAAGTGTTTTCTTAGCAACTTAACCCATTCAGAAGCCCATTATTTTAATCGTAACTCCGTTTATAAATTCATATAAAATCATTCCTGTAATAAAGTATTCCGAAATTTAGAATTTATAAGCATTCCAAATTCCATAAATTTTAAATTCAGATCACACGGGTGTGGTCATCCGCCTCAGAACGGAGGAAATGCAATTGCACATATGATACCATGTTCACTGAAGTAATTGCATATGATGGTCCTGAAATGGTTAATTGTGGTTCGAATTGGCTAGTTCCATCACCACTTCCCCTCGAGAGTCTCTAGAGTAAAGTTAATGAAGAAAGTATCCATAATCAAATCAATCACTTATATCATTCAACAGACCTAAAAAAGTGATGCGCATTCTTTTATAAAGAAGAAATTTAAAATTCTTCACTTATAATTGTTATAGCAACTACGAATAGAAACAAGTAATATAAAAAAAATTAAGTCACAATTCTTACCTAGGTCATCAAAGAAAAATTTTATTTTAGTTACTTTTTATTAAATAAATACAATTAATATAAATATGTAAATACATAGGACAGAATCACAAAATACAAAGCGATTTTCCTTTCAATTTTCCATTTTATTTATGGTAATGGACTATTATATATGTTTGTCCCTATTCATTCACTAATTTAGTTTAGTTATTCCAACAAAATAGTGTATTAAAAAGAAATCCCATGCTCAGAAATTAGGCCATCTCAAGTGAGATTCGAACCAACGACCGTTGGATTGGATTTCCATCGTGCTATCCATTGCGCTACAGGGACACAACAAACTATTTTCCTTTCTGTATATCGTATTGTACTGTTATTTTTTATTGTTACTATTTATTCATTTATTTAATTTAATGCATTAATTAGCAAAACACCTTTAAAATTAACATTAAAAATTTTTAACTGCATTAAATTTGCAATTACTTTTTTTTAAAATTAAAGTTGAATTTAATAGGGGAGAATTTATCTTAAAACCAGTGTAAATGGAATGCTGACGTCTAACTAGCACATGTATATTCATGTTAAGATAAATCTTCATTACAAATTTAACAAAAGCTGTTTTATCCAATGGTGCTGCTATCTAGCGGAATAATGTATATTAAAACTGTAATTAAATCATTAAAGCTAATTAATGAGTTAATATTTGAAAAACCGATATTAACATCCAGTGTCACCCACTGCAAGTTTAAAAATGTACTTTAAGTGAATTGATATATTTTTGAGTGTATGAATAGATAGAGAGTATTTTATTAAAACGATTGAAAATGTGAACAAGATATATATGGAGGGAGAGTGTGAACTAATTTTAGAAATTGAATAAAACCTATGAGAGATGTTGTTTCTCCGTGATAAAATAGAAGTTGATAAGTAGTTTTAACAAATAACTTTTAATTAGCTGTGAATAATTTAAAATAACTAAATGAAACAGATGTACAAATTAATATCTTGGTATGAGTATAAACTTTTGTACCATTTCAAATATTTTATCTCTGTTAGGAAAAGGGAACTAGTTTTCTTCTTTTTCTGATGTTTTAATGCATATTACAAACAAATATTTTTAGTTCCGAGAGCTCCATTTTGTAAATTAAGCACGCTTCGGCTCTTACCTTGAGCTTTAGCTGCCCGAGAAAATTGAAATGTTCATTGGTTATGAAAAAATTCATTTCGAGATGTTGCTTGTTAATATCTAGAAAAATAAAACAGCTAATAAAGAATTCAGTTAGGTTTCTGTTATTATTAAGAGCGAAAACATTAATTCCTACTAAAAAAGTTTTTCCGATTGCTTCTGTGCGTACATGTTGTATTTTTTTAAAAAAAATTGCCTTCAGAACATTTATTAATTCCACACAGCCGTATCATTAATTTAAATGAAGCAGAATCCAAAAAAGAACACTGAAAGAGATGATATTTAATCGCATAACGTAATTACCAAAACAAATCCGTTCGTTTTACTAAAGTTGCATTTTTAAAAGTAAAATATTATGTGTTGATATTGCGAATAAAAGTATAGAAACACTTGATTTCAATAATGAATCTGTTTTCTGGAACGTAGTATCTGCTGTTTACAGTTCACTAAACTTCGTTGCTAATGCAAGTTCTCCATCTCCAAATTCATAGCATCTTATTAATTTTTGTAATGATCAGTTTCTAATTAAAACAACGTACTTTTAAAAAAAAACGCAATGGGTGCCTCTTGATTGTAATGGCAAAAAACATTTTTTTTTGCTGAGTTTACTTTATTTCTGTAATCGAATTTATTTGCCGGTACTTAAATTTATTATATGTATGTCGTGAACATAATTTATTAATTAAAATGGTTTAATTTACGATATTGTCTTTCTGTTGGCAATTTCATTAAAATGTTCAAATCCAATACATTCTTACGTTTGGAGTATGTGCTAATCTTAAAGGATTTTGTTGCAAAATGTTACCATAATGAAAACTAATTAGTTCATTTTTACATTAATTGGTCAGTACTAAATTAAATTAAACGTTACATATTAAGATACTTTATCTGAATAATATTTTTATATTACAGAATTAATAATATTTAACAGAAAGTCTCTGATTAATTAAAGAAAGCCAGTAGTTGAAAGAAATTTTTCTTATACCAAAACTATCCATTCCATAAAACAAAAAAAAAATTATTCAAATATATTCCCTTTAGTTTGATTAATAATTACTGAACTGAACACTCCCCAGTTATTGTGTTGATGGCATTTACTAATGTCCATATCACTTAAAAAGGATTATTAACAATAATAGAAGACCTAATTTCGTGCTTCATACTAATCGCTAAACTATATAAATTAAATGAATTGTAAAAAGGAAGACGTATGATACATTTTCTTTTATTTTTAAGGGGTGTTGGAAAGCTAAAATCTTATTTTTTTGACAATTTGAGATTTTTACATTTTCAAACTGTATAGATTTTAACCTTTCTAAAAATACCTTACTTTAACCTCTAGGGTATTTAGAAGCCCTTAAAACGTATTTTTAAATAATCGTTGAATTTGGGCCACGCCCATTGTAATGGCGAAAATTGTAAACAAATTACTTTGTTTTTGCTTAAAAGTGTAACGACTGATATAAACCAAAACATGTATCTTTTATTTTAAATTGAGCATTTTATTTTTTTATTTCCTAGCCAATTAGAAGTCTCACTGAATACATTAAAATCAATTTATCTCAAAATGTAAATTTTAATGTGCGATGTACCTTTTCTGAGAAACTACTGTTCACAGGTATGCAAATTTTTATGAATTATTTATAATGATGTCTAATATATACTAAAATGAGCTTTTTGTAAAAAACTCAAAAATTTAATTTTTACAAATTTTTTAAGTAAAAAATGGGTCAAATTTCGCAATGTTTGATAAAATATTTCATAATTTATTAAAAAATTCAAAATTAGCTAAAAGCTCATTTTAGTATAATGAGAGAGGTGTACTTTAATAGTATGAAAAATTTCAAGCATGTACATAAAACAGATTTTGAGAAAAGGTACATCGAAAACAGCCAATTTAACATTGTCAGTATATATAGAGAGAGAGGTTTCCAACACCCTTTAAATATTATAAACTTAGATTTGTATAGCAGCCTAGTAAAAATTTCAGAAAACTTTCTCTAAAAATATGAAGAATGAATGAGTGAGTAAATATTAACGTCACCCCATTCAGATACACAAGGACTTTTGGTGACAGACCTTGTAATTTTGAACTATGGTAGACGAATAGACGAGAGAGACGGTAGAGAATAGTCGAGGTCAACATCTAAGATGACACCGCTTATCCTAAATTCCACACTGCACTCTGGGAGGACGTTCGAGTCCCGAAATATTTGACGTGCAATCGGCAATTCTGCATGACGGGACTTCAGCGGCACTAAGCTTGAACTTTTTGGTATGCCGGCCAAGAGTCCATTGCTTTGACCGCTAGGGTACTGCGTCCAGTAAAATATGTAAGGAAGTGGTGAATGGTCACATTCCCGTGGTTGGTGTTTTAACCGTCGAGTCGTGCGTTTGCATCCTAACACAACTGAAGACGCGCAATGTAGAAGAGCCGATGCACGTTAAATCTAAGAGGTGCAAAGTCTTCAAATCCGGTGTGGTTTAGAAGTGTTGGTGGTGGGTAGAGCCGGAGTAGGCATTAAACCGATCAAGATCGACTGATGGGCCACTTAGACATTTTGGGGTGACCATCTTCCCATAAAACGTTAGACGCGAATACTAAAAGAAACACAGCTGGCTATCAAAAGAATGGAAACACCCGTGAGTAAAGGTCACAAGGTGAATAAAACTGTGACCCAAATTTGAGAGACCTTTTCAAGAATTTACTAGCCTAGAATCAAAACTTGCATTCATGGATTACCCATTTGACAATGTTGATGCGAAAAATATAACTAAAATTATGTTATCTTTATATCTCGAGGGAAACGAAGCTATTCTCCTTCAAAAGGATGTAATCTGTATGGAATAAATTTTGGAATCTTATAGACGAAGTATAGTACCCCAATTTTTTAAAATAAAAGCTTTAACTCATATAACATCGTTCTTTCTGTGTGAATCTGCATTTTCTCAACGAAGAATATATTTAAGACAACATATCACTCTCGTTTCTCAGAAGACCTCTTAGAATCCAGTGCAAGATTAGCAGTCAGTAATTATATACCGAGGTATTGAAGATTGGGGCGGATAACATGACGACGAAGTCTTCTAATGACACTATAGCTACAAGAACTAATTTTAAGTAAAAATTATTTATTTGTGGATGTATTGTGAATTGTTTGAAAATGCATCATTTGATATTATTAAAATTATGGGTATAATTATTATGTTTGTATTTTGCTTTTTACTTAAAACGTAAATTTTAAGAGTAAGTTTTTCTACTTTAGTTATGTAGGTAAGTACATATATTCCGTATTTATTGTTATAATACAAATATTGTTGAGCTTTTTTTTGCTCGTCACACCTACGTCACAAGGTGAGCTGCAACACCTTGAAAAAATTAAAAGTAGGCCGTGCCATGCAAGAGTCTGCCCACTCCTGGGGTAGAGTGTCAGTTAGACGTTCTTTCTCACTAGACATAGGTTAAACATTTACGACGTTTGTCGTGTCAATAGTACTTGTGGCGCTTCGAAATACGGCATTATTAACCAATCAGTCAAGAAACGAAATTCAAAACTTTTCCTTCCAACCCGAAATACAAAGACCTAACCATCTCAAAAACCTCCATACGATTAGCAATTTTGTAACAGAAGAACTTACATAAAATACAAGCGATAAATTACATTTCCTTAAACCTAAAATGATCGTAAAATAATTCCTGTGAATAGAAAGGGACATTGTTGAAAGCGTTAGTGAGTATTAAAATATAATAATTAACAGTTTTTTTTATATAAATAGATATAAATGCATCTATTCTGGTAGTATTGCAGTTCTGTGCAATTTTATTTTTCAAAAACGTAAAATTTTGGTCCTCTCAGGTTTTCAAAGAGGTCAAATTACAGGAGTCCATCTATCTGGAGCAAGTGTGCTGTTAGAAGGCACCTTCATAAACAGAACATTTTCGGCAGAGCAACAATTCCCAAGAACTCCTCACAGATGTTAATACGAAACTTTATCTACAGTGGTGTCCCCCTCACAAAACCTGGTCGATTGATAAGTGAAAGAAAGTAATATGGTGTGACGAATCATGTTTCACAATGTTCTCTGCAACTGGAAGGATGCACGTTTGTAGGACACCTGCGCAAGCGTAATTGTTTCTTTCCAACTGTGAAGCATGGAGGTGAATGTGGACAGCGTTTTGTGCTGGACTAATCGTAGCCCCGAAGGGAAGGATCCCTGGGGGAAAAGGACAGAGGAATTTTAGTTGACCATCCTATGACACAAACTTTGTTTCCAGCAGAAGGTGGATTTTTCCGGGAAGATACTGCCCGTGCAGCGGGACTTGTCCCATCATAGTTTGAAGTTCACGAGAATGAAGTGAAACATATACATTGGCCCCCACACTCACCCGACTAGGGACGGCTATCTGAGATAGATTAATCGAAAAATCGATCACTCGGGCCAAGAAAATCGATTTTTTACATCGATATGTAGCACTAAATCGATATTTTATCCTCGAAAATCCACATGCGATTTTTTTCTGTTTTGGTAAAAACGATAAAATATATTATTTACTCTCTACATGTATATACTCTCACTTGCACCGGAAAGTCAGGTCTTAAACGAAAATTTTAAGAACTATATTTATCGCAGGCAGTTGTGCGCCTGAAGTATGATCCTATACTATATAGGCAAGATCAAATAAACTCTATTTATCATCACGTTCACTCATTAGCCATGATGTATATGAGTATCGTGGGATCATCTGTTCCTTGTGAGCTCCTTTTTCGATGGCCGGCAACATCGCAAGGCATGAGCGGAACCGCTTGCATCCCAGTAGACTTGACAGACTGTTGTTTTTAAAAAGGTTAGATTTCAAGCATTGGGGACTATAAGCTACATTATCTCTCTCTCTCTCTCTGTTTTCTATACTTTTTAATATAACAAATACATTTAGAAAATAAATGCCTTCTTTTATATCTATTACTTTGATATTGTAATAAAAATAATTGAAATTGTTGAATTCGCAAAACTAAAAAATTCCCAGATTTTACTGATAAGAAATCGTTTATTATGGTATTTTTCTTGTTTTTCATAAAATAGATTTATTTTTACATTGCAAAAGTAGACTTGGAAAAAAATCCATTTTTTTAGAAATCGATCTTTTACACCTTAATTTTTTTTGTGAATCGATTCATCAGGTTACGATTCAAATCAATTTAAAAATTGATCTTTTTCGGAAAAAATCGCCATCTCTACACCAGACCTCAATAGAAATGAACCGTCATGGTCTATTTTAGAGAGTTCAATACGGAATCTATATCCTCCACCGGCATCTCTCCCAAACGTTCACAATATCTCCACAAGGAATGGTACAGTATTCCCATGGACATTATTCAGTACTTGAATGAATGTATTCCGAGGCAAATCTAAACTGTACCACATGTCAAAGGTGGTCCTACATTATACTTTTAAATAATTATTTATAAATCTAAGGTGTTTCTCCATTACTTTTATTATCACCTTATATGATATAAAAATAATGTATATTTTCTTTAACCTCTGCGCTTGCATTGTATTAATTATTTACTTTCATTCTTCACTTTCTCTTAACTAAATTCAAAATCTCACTAAAAATTCTTAATAAGCCATTTTATAAACATTTTAATATTTTTATTTGAAAAACAAATATAAATATATATATATATATATATATACGTGAACTAATTTTAAAAAAAACCCACTTCAGAAAACTTTTATAAAAATCTCCTGTGTAAAAAAGTTTTTTTTTAAATACGAAAATAAATGTGTACTTTAGAAAGGAACACATTAAGAAAATGAATGTGAAGACCCCACCTCAATGTTTGTTAAAAAGCATTCAATACAAACCTGACATGTTGCTTGAGGCTATTCAATTTGGCACTTTCAACTCACCTTAATCTCAAAGAAGAAAAGAAAAGAAGTAGAGCCAATATCACTTGGAAAAGAAAGATACTCACTTAAAGGGAGATAGAAGAAAACATTTTTCATATGTTTATCTAGCTCATGATTGTGGTGATCTGTCGCGTTGGAGGTCAGTAATATCCCAAACTCTATGTCCAGTTCTATCTCTTTTTGAAGGAATACTTCACGGGAGTAGTACAGATAAAAGAAATTCCGCCATTCGTTATTCTGCAGGAGATTCGATTTGGGTTGAAAAAGGAACAAGAGAAAAGAGAGAACGATGAATATTGTATATGAGACACACAATAGCCTTTTTCATTTATTATTTCTTTATTTTGGTATTTTAGGATGTAGGGTCAAATATCATAGTTGCAACTTTCAATGCATTGATAGACACTTTTTATAAGGGAAAAGAAAAACTTCATATTTTATACTGAGTACGATGCAGGCATATTTTTGATTTAAAGTAGTTCTGAAAAAAATATATCATCATTATGAAAGTACTTTGAATTTATTTTGAGTAACTGAGAGGGAGTTTTAATATAATGTTCTTATTATTCGAAGAAAATTAAATTGTTAAATTAATTAATATTTTACAAATAAAAAAGGAATTTATAAAGTTATGCATTAATACCGAACTTAGATAGTTAAACATTTTGGCTTTAAAAGGTACTTGAAACGACGAAAAAGAAGACATAGAATTAAAATTTTCAGATTTTTAAAATTAAAATTCACTTTAAATGTTTCGATAATGATTTTGCAAAGATATTCATTATTACAGCGTTTCATTTTAAATTACGTTTAAAATGTAGATAGAACTTCCGATATAGACAGGTAGATTTTATTGTTGTATTTACGCACTATAATTCACCAGAATCAAAGAGTTTTAAATTCTACTGAATACATGTTTTTCCTTAGTCTTCTTCCACATTTCATTAAAGCGTTGTTCGGACAATGGAACAGTGTATATTCGACATACGATACTTTGAGAATTTAAACAAAGCAATACTGCTAATGCGACAATTGAAAAATGTGCAGTGTTTATGGTAAATTACAAATAAGTTCTCTAAACTCTATTTCTGAGATACACAGTTCCAGACGAACTGAAGGCGGGGCATCCGTACGACACTGAAGACAACCTTTTAAAGACTACTCAAGAGAAATCCAACTCAATCAATAAAATAAAACAAAGGTAAAGTACAACTTAATCAACTATTTTCCACCACATGGAGAAATTAGTGAATTTCATTTTTGTATTTTAAGTGTTGAACTCTAAAGTAGCACGAGGACTATTAGTGATGGACTTTATAATTTTGAAACCCGGGAGAAGTCATGCACTCGATACTAACGTTAGTAGTTATGCGTGGAGACATAGTTCCCTCAATCCTTTTGTTTTAATGACTTGAATTTTTATTGCACACGATAAAAACTGTAATTCCAGTGAATAATTTAACTAAAAAAATATACTTACCTATTTTTTTCAATTTTTATTTGATAATTTCAGAAAAAAGTCCAATCAAGCTGAACTAAAATATTTCAAATGGGCGTGATTTTAATAAAGGATACAAAACACACAGATATTTTTCGCTAACATTACAGGAAAGATATTTGTAGTTAACACTGTTGTATTTTGTAGCAGTTATAGTAGTTTTATTGTCCTTAGATGATCGACAAATAGCATGTTGAATTTTTCTTGCGTGTGTCTTTTTCACAGGGCGCAGTGTGTCTTGAGGTATACTTGTGGTTTTATATTTTTTTTGATGGAGTTCTTAATGTAGCTATTGAAATCCTTCCTTTCGATTCAAAAGTTTCATGGTGGACACGTGGGGAACTCAGTCACCCCCAAGTACCTTAAGATTGTAAAAAATGTTTACCACTGCCAAAAAAAGAGGGAGATATTTGACAAATACATTTTAATTCCTCTGAAGACGGTAACACAGGAGAATACTGAAAAGGTCGTTGGTAACAAACAGTTTTCCGGAAATTAAAGATCAACAGTTTTCCAGAAATTAAAGATCGCGTGTGACCGCGGTGATTTTATCCAGGTTAAGTTCGCATCACACTTTACAAAATTTTACCCTATGAAGGCTTTGAGCCACGATCAATTGAACGGGCTACATCCCCTCTGCACCGTGGGTCTTCATAGGCACCAGGACTCGTCATCCACGACTTTGTCACCATGATCTTTTAAACACCACGGGTGCGTGAGAAATAAAGAAAGTGAGAAAGAATGCATGTCGCAAATAATTCTTAAGTTTCTGTTGTTTGCTTACCACATCCACGGTATTCCCCGTATCTTGCCCCTACAGACATCTTTCTGTTTCTTACAACACATCTCGACGGAAAAAGTTTAAATTTTAAAGAGAAATCCAATCTGGCTGTCGAAAATTTCTCCTAAACCAAACTAAGCTTATTTTACAAGTAATGAATTGATGGAAGTTGTGAAAAGGATACACATAATATAGTGAATACAAAATAAATCAATAATTTTTTTATTTAATGGAAATGAAATAAATGCGTGTAAAAATTACATAATGTTACTTTATGACTCAACCTAGATAACCTTGAATATTTTTGGGACCGGACAAATTTTTGCATTTATCTAAATTAATTAAAAATAATTGTGCATAGCTTTAAAAATGTATTAAGCCAATGCAAACAATATATTTTTATTATTTGATTGAGAAAACGTTCATATCCCAAAACTAGGTGCATATCTTTAGTTAAATATTTAAGGAATAATGCTACGCAGAATTGCTTGGGATTTCAGTTTTATTTTTTTTTTTTAAAAATCAATGTCTTAAGATGTAGCGTACTTAATATGTGCAAAATCAATATCTTATTTTTCTTTTGAATTAATATTTTCTTTTCCCTTTATCTATATAAGCTCTTAAATTTTGATCTGAATTTTCCTTCTTTTGAAACTTTTTTTTGAGATAAAAAAAATCAGATTGCCAAGTAGAGTGAAACGTTTTTTAAAAAAATGTCATTCAAGTTTCTGTAACTTCATCACACGTGTTATTGATTAAAAATATCCAATCGGATAACCGATACTTTAACAACTTTAACAATACAATCCACTTATTACTTTTTGGCCATTAAAAGACAGCCGTAGTTTAATTAAGGAAATCTGCATTGTGAACCTGTAGCAATTAACAAAGTGCTTTATTCATAATTAGTTTTATAATTATGCTATGTGAGAAAATATTTTTCATATACAACAAGAGCTACATAATTAGCAATTATTGATTCATTGTGCAGGAATTTTACCATATTTAGTATTATATGAACTATTTTATTTAATAATTAATAGTATTTATCTATTTGCGTTGAAGGTGTTCGTATGGAAATAAAAATTTTCTTGTAGTAGACTATTTCATTTGATAAGAACAACATTTCATTAAATAGATTTAAAAATCTAAAGTGTAATGAAAATAGATAGTACAATAAGCAATACAGTTTAATGTGAACACAAATACAAGAACTAAAGAGTATATTTTGTGTTATAAATTAATAATGAATGCTCGCGTGTGTTGACAAGAATCATTCTCCACGCGATCAGTGTCAAAGACTTATACTCATGACATCCGTTAAAAACATTATTATTGACCTAGCAGCTTCAGTGGCCTAGTGGCTATGGTCACAAACTCATGAACGGAGTGTCTCAGGTTCGAATCATGGTGTACCTGAAGACGCACCATGTAGAGGGCGCTAATGCACATTAAATATGTCGCGATTCAATTTCAAATAACAAGGTTTATACTATGAAGTGTTACGAACAAATGTGTGCGGCCGGTACTACACTCGTTCGTTATTGCCCTGCCTTAGTTAAGTCGTGGACTACAGTTGCATATAATGTAAAATTTGTCTATATATAACATAGTTAATTTCGTTGAAATTACTGTAGTTTAAAATTTATTTCAGTTATATTTACGATTTTTAACTGTTATTTAACATGGCTAGTTTAGCAATAGAACAAAAAGGGCAAGATATTAAGTGTAACAGAGAATTTTGAAGTTGTTGAATCTAGAAACATGGCATTATTAGTGAAGGTGACAAAGTAGTGTGTGTTTTATGTTTTGGAATAGTAGTATGCAGAACATCGTCTGTAAAACGGCATTTTGAAGCAAATCACAAATCATCTCGTCAAAAAAGTGAACCACATAAAAAAAAGTTATTTATTTAGAAACCATTTGTGAGGGGGCAGATGACTCCAATTCAACATTCATTCTACTAAAAGCATCATCTTACAATCTTAATATAAGTTATTTATCATCCAATCAGCAACAACAAAAGTCACTGTAATGTTACTTTAATTTGAATTACACGTATAACTAAAACCATTTGAAACTATATTGTGCAAATTGTATTTTTGGTAGTAAATAACTGGGGTTTTGACCACTTATCGTAAGTCAAAATTATTTGACGGCACGCACTCATTACGCACTTCTATAGAAAACACGGCACGTTGATGCTTAAAAATCACCCTCCCCCCTGTTCTCGTCATTTGACCGAGGCTCAGATTGATGAGGTGCATCAGCAAAAGCCATCGTGATGCTTCATAATGCGAAGAGACCAGTCTGTCATATCGGCAGCAGTCTGTTCTTGGATGGCAGACACTCTTATGAATGCACTTTTCCGTGAGAACCGCCAATCCTGTAGAGTAAGCACGAAAGCGATTTACCAGCGGCGACATTTGGGGTGGACCCCCCTCTACACTGTTTTCCGTTGATCAGTACGTTGACGTAAAACGGTTAATATGACTCTCTCTCACGTTTCCGTTTGCAATAATATCATCCAAAATGTGTTTCCGTACGAGTCGTCCTTTTCTTTTCACAACGATATTTATCTAGCAGGTTTGCCATCGACAACATAACAAGATAAATAGGATTGCAAATGGGAACACAACTCATTACTCGATAACCAGTCAGCAGGGCTTATGACAGGTGATGGTGGCGTGCCATTTTTTCTAAAGAAATGATTAATGAGGTATATACGTGCCGTCACATAATTTTGGCTTGTGATTATTAGTAATCAAATAAAACTAAGTACTATATGAAAAAATACCTTTTGTACTATACAGTTGTAAATGTTTTAGTTATACGTGTAATTTAAATCAAAGTAACATTAGCGTGAGTTCTGTTGTTAGGGATTGGAGGACAAATTATTGCTTTTAGCAGAATGCATGCTCAATTGGAGTCATCTGACAGGCGGGTTTTAAGCAACTTATTATTTTGCCGTGGTTCACTTTTTTGACAAGGGGATTTCTGATTTGTTTCAAAATGCCATTTTACAGATGATGTTCTGTGTACCACTATTTCAGAACATAAAACACACACCACTTGGTTGCCTTTACTAATAATGCCTTATTTCTAGATTCACCAAATGTGAAATTCTCTGTTACACTTACTATCTTGCATTTTTTATTCTTTTGCTGAAGTAGTCATGTTCAATAACACTTAAAAATCGTAAGTATAACACAAGTAAACTTTCAAATACAGCTGTGTCAATTAAACTGACTATGCTATGCGTAGACAAACTTAACATCATAAGCAATTGTAGTCCATGGCGTAACTAAGACAAGACAATAAAAAACGAGTGTGCTACCCGCCGCACCAAGACCGATCACTCGCGTTTGTTCGTAATATTTCATGGTGAACTTGGTTATTTTGAACTAAAATGCAAACCATTTTAATCGGTGGCATGCCAAAATTATTATGTTTCGTTCTAAGAATGACATGCGTGCCAATGGTTCACCATCTCTGGCCTAGGATGTAATCACGAACGATATTTATTCACCGCTGGCAAAGCAAGTAATACCATAAGAACATAATCATTTATATATCATGTGAAAGGGCAATTAGCAGCGCCGTTCCTACAAGACAAATGCAATGCTATTTAATGGCTGGTCGAGCATATTTGAGACGTGATTGGTTAATATTTGTGCACATTGCCTCCGCTACTTGGACAATGTAGCCTGGTGGTCATAATCCCGAGCTTGTGGCCTGCGTATCATGAGCTCGAGCTTTATTACAACTGAAGACCATTCCTGTAGAAGGGCTGATGTACGTTGAATGTGTCGTGGCTCGAAGTCTTTCCGTTGATGTAGTGTGGTAGTTTGTAGAGCGGGGTACAAGTTCAGGTTACGTCCTCGTGATCCTAGTTCAAAATTACTGAGTGTCCAATAGCTCTCGTGTTGTTCTATAGTTCTACATTAATAAACACTCACATCATCGCTTCGTTCAGAGGACGGACAATTGAAAATTGATAAGAACACATACTCGTCCATGCCAAGCTACAATTCATTTAATTTCAAGATATGCTGCTGCCTGTATCGTCCATAACCTGTTGAATATCCGGTATTTTCACTGCTACAAGGTGTGGATATTAAATAACGAGACTGACTCTGCAAAACATTTTATTTCAATTTTATGCATATTTATTTAATATATTTTTATATTAAATGTAATCATCTCCTCTATCTCTACAACGCTCCATATATAAGAGCTTCCCATTGTTCGAAAGAGTACTGGAAGACTTCTTTCGGCTCCTTCAGGATGCTTGCTGCTTTCACTTTCATAGCTTCAACAGACTCAAATATTGTATTTTTATTACAGATTTCACCTTAGGAAACATTTAAAATTTGCACTATGCAAGATACGACGAATAAGACGAATGATCTTCAGTTGGGATGCTGCCCGTGGTTAGATTAACCTTGAAAAACATTGCGCTTTTGTCTTGGTGAATAACTCTTGGCTTGTCCTTCAACAATCCAGGCCTATTTTTTCTTCTTCTTTCTCGGAGTTAAAAAAGAACATAAATGTAGCAATGCCGATTAATACTTGAACCTTTAAAAACAAAAAAAAAAGTTACACAATCAATCCCATGAAAATTAAAAAAAACCAAAACAATTATCTTTGCTTTGAATTTTATTTGCTCATTCCAGCGTTCTTGGCTTTTGTTGAATATGGACCCATCCAGTGCATGATTTAAATTTTGCTTTAGGATCGTCAGCGACATTGATGTTTTTTCAACTTCTACAGTCTTGTTATTCACACGAATACTTAACCAATCATCCGTTTTTTTTAATATTGTTTTCTGGTTTTAAAAGGGGGTCACTTCACGAAAATCCATTAAATAATCGATTTTTCAATTTTGATTGAAGCATAAAATACCATTCTTTTTCTTTCTAATGCATTTTAAATTTTTGCTCTAGCTTAATTAGAAGTATGTTTAATATATTTTTTTAAAAGTTGTTTACATCTGTCAAACCCCAAAACCGCTGATTGCCACGCCCTCTCAAATCAAAACAAAAGACACATGCTACTTTTCAGCCTTATCAAATGGTTTTAATCAATTTAAAGAATTTATTTTGATCAGCAGCTTATCCAGGAAAGAAGTGAAGTGAATAGTTATAGATGTTTGTTTACTTACAGCCTATTTTTTACCTCTTTAAATGCAACGGATTTCTGCGATCGTTTTCAATAGTGTTTTCCATCAAAAACATTAATAAAACATTTACAAAACGTTTTTTAAACTCTGTTAAGTAATAAAATGTTTAAAAAACGAAAGAGTTTGGAAAGAAATATACAACATTCCAAACTTTTATGGATTTAAATGTTGATAAGTCAGACAATTTCAACATAAATAAATCAGCTTTAAAATCAAAGTTAGGTAAGTTTAATAAAGAGTATGTTTCTTTTTTAGATTCATTTGAATGTTTCTGTGAAATTCCTGACATTATACTTTCTTTTGGGCTTTGAAACAACATTAATTACATAAAATTAATGTAAAAACCAAGGTATTCACATAAATTTTGGTCACCAAATCTAGGGTTTGGCTACAAAATTGTTAATATGTTGTAACTTTTGTGGTCTTATTCAAACATTTCTTATTACCAGGTTTTCTAAAACAGTAGTTAATCAAAAAAGGTACAAAATTATATGAAGTGGACACAATAGAATTTCATATGCTATGAGGTCTATTTAAAAAGTAGCAGTTGCAAAAATATTTTGCGGAGTTATGCATTTGTCACTTACACCATAGTGGTTTTGTGATTCCATGCAAACATTAAATAATGTGACAGAGAAAATAACCAAAGTGTCTATGGCTTTAGCTGCTGCCGAAACAATATTTAATAATGGATAACCAAATGTACCAGTGGCTATCAATGGTACCTGGCTAAAAATAAGCTATATATTTCTAAATGGTGTTGTTACAGCAGTTAGTTTGGACACTGGGAAAGTTGTTGATGCTAAAATATTATCGCAGAAATGTTTATGTAGTTTTAACAGCGATGTACATAGCAATGAGTGTTCGGCAAGTTACATTGAAAATAGTAGGGGAATGGAAGTTGAAGAGGTGCACTTTTTTTTTTGTATCTCTCATCACTCGCAGACATTACACAATTTACGATATACACAATATTTGGACTATATGGGAACTCTAAAGCATACAAATCAGTTTTAGAATCTAAAGATATGTCAATATTGAACAATTAGAATGTGTTAATCATGTTGAGAAAATGATGGGGACATGACTCAGGGCCTTAAAATTAAAATTAAAAGACAGAAAGCTTAAAGACAAAAAATCTCTAGGATGCCGTAATGGCTTGACTGATGCTGAAATAAACAAATTGCAAAGTTTCTATGTTTTGGCTGTTCAAAACAACTCGGGAAAATTTGTCAGCCATAAGGCAAGCTATATGGGCTATAATTTTTGATAAAATGTTCACAGGTTTGAATCTACGACACGGTTTATGCCCCATGTGATGTGACTTGTGGTGTAGATTTAATATGTCCACATACTGAAAGGTTACACATACAAGCATAAACACGACTTACCTATTGTAATTAGGAATTACATAAACAAAGTATTTAGAGGTCACTTATCTTGAACATTTATCTGGATGCTTGCTTGATAAAACTCAAAATATTAGTGAAAGCGGAAATAGTTTTTGGTGTATAATTCCAAAAACTGTATTTGTGCAATTGGGAACTTCAAAAACTATAGTACATGAAGCTATATACTTATATAATCAAAACTTCATTACCAAATTGAAAGTTTTAGATGTATTAAACATTCAACACCTGAATTTTACCAATGTCGAGCATTGCAAAAAGTAGATCATCCGTGTATTAGGAAAGCAGAATAGTCAGTTTTACAATGAACCAAAGAAGCCAGAATTAAAAACAAACAATTAAAATGTAGGCAAGAAGATGATCTTGCAGATGACACTAGCAATCCAAGTTATAGTTCTGGTATGCATTAGTTAATAGTAAGTTTGTACTTTAAATCACTATTTCTCAAAAGTGTAAATTTCAACACAAAAGGAACATTTTTGAAAAAACTACTTATTTTACAGCCTTGAAACTTTGCACATATGTTAACACTATACAAATAAATATTTTAATGAGAGATTTTTAAAAAAAATTATTCAAAAAATATTTATGGATTAAAATGTACAAGAATTTTCATCGTTTTAAAATTTTTGACGTGTTACTCCACATATGAATTTTTTAAAAAAAAACTAATCAAAATTTTGAAAAATGCTCCCATTAAAATAATAAAAACAATACAATGAATACACAAAAAAAATTCATGACTGTACAACCAGCCAATTTTTAAAAAATGTTCCTTAAACTTGGTCATTTTTAACATTACGGAGATAGGGAAAATGCTGCGTGAAGTGACCCCCTTAACGTGGGCAAGCGCTATGAGCGATCTTGAAAACGCATGAAACGTTCAAAAACACGCGCATGCAATAAACATTCATTGCATACACTTCTTTTCATGAGTTTCAGTTTCAAATTTCAAGTGAAATTTCTCAACAGTTCACTGTTCTATTTTTATCGTATTTCCGGCGAAATGATAAAATAACTTTACTGTTAACGAAGGTTACTTTTATACGGATTTGTTTACTAAAGCGAGATGCATTCCATTCCGAAGAGAACGTTTCACGCTAAACAACTACCACTAGAGTTTGGCATATGCGTACGTATCCTGTCATAGAGAGCTAGTATTTTTCTTTAATAGCCACCCCTCGTATATTTGTGTACAATGTTCAACAATATATATTAACTTTCATTTGATACCATCACACTCTCTTTTTGCACAAGACTTTGTGGACTTTATTTTTATTGAGAGGAAATTTATTTTCACATTATCTTATCTTTCTAACTCTTAAATCGGTAATTTACATTCAAGGCACAGTTGGGTATACATTTTTAAATCTGCATGTTATGGAATTACTGGATATTAATGTGAAGGAGCTTCGAAGTAGTCTTTGCATTCGTATAGCAGTACAACGATATTAATTTGAAGCTATACAATTATAAATCAGAGCTATTGTAAAAGGAAATACACTCTTTAAAATATTTTTTAATCAAATAGTTACTATTTTGGAATAGTTAGAATAATATGTTTCAGTAAGTTTCAATGATCTAAGCCATAAGAGGTGTGGTGGTGCTATCCGAGAACAGAACCCACGACGCTCGGGATTGTAGTCACGTAACATAACCACTATACAAAACAGATCGCCTCCGTCCGGAGACTTACTGGTTTATTAAGATATCGCTATATTTTGTTATGGCGAGAGTTTGAGTGTTGCTGTTAATTGGTGGTGTTGCGTCAAGAAGTTCTGAAGACATTGTTTGCTTTTGTTGTGAGTTGATAGCACCATGACAGATGAGAAGGTTGCGTTTTTCTTAATTTAGCCTAGGTCACCAAATGTGGCGCACTAATTCACAAACTCAGTTAAATGATGCAACCAAGCTGGACAAGCTAAGCAATTTTATTTGAATTCATATCAACTTATATACAAAACTACTAAAATAAAAATAGTGGCAACTATTTATAGAATTGGAAACTACTTACATTATGGTAGAATCGTGACGTCACATATTTACAGTGAATGGTAAACTATGGATAGTATCGTGAGCCAATAGGAGCGCCACCTATACGTAATAAAAGAGTGGTGACGCCATAGAAAGGTATAGGTTTCTTAGGTAATACCATAAAACGTGTACATAATAACGCACTAAATTTCTTTAATATCATCTTTTAAATTGATTATCTGAAAACAAAGTAAGTGTTTCGAGCACGTTTTATTGATTTATGATGACTACATGAACTTTTTACATGAAAATTCAGGGAATATAAAATAAAATAATTAGATGGTTTTTTAACTCCTTAATTATATGGTATAACATAATTACTTAAAAAGTTAAAAGTTCACTTTTTTATCTTGTTCTTTTCAGGGGAGGCAACAGTGGTACGTTTCCATGTGACTGTTCTTAGTCTGGACACAATAGACGAAGGTTCGATGGTAAGTGTTTTCTTTTAAAATTGGAATATTTAATTTCAATTTAATAATCAACGATTAATGATATTTATTAAGGAGATTAACATATAACAAAAACTGTAAAACAAATATCGACCGTCTATTATAGAAACCTTTTAAAGAATAAGTGACCATTATACAGTTCATTCTACTCTTTTTTTTTTTTTTTTTTTAAATCTTTTACTGAGGATTGAGATAATGAATGGACTAAATGTTATTTTTATTGCAAAAAATATTACACAAAATTTGGATTCAAGCCGACAGGATATTATCATCTAAAAATGAATTGCAAGTAAAGAAAAAGAACACTTTTGTAAATAATGCTGGAAACACTTGGGGGGAAAGTTTGTCTAAATTTGTAATACATAATATACGCATATGATTCGAGAAACATCTAGAAGGATCTAGAATGATTGTCATCATATGTAGATTGTCTGAAAGTGATGAATAATAGTCATTATAATACAGTAAGTGTCCCGGGTGTTAAGAGTTTGGCAATAAAAATTGATTTTGATTTGCCGCAAGCGATATTGTTACTAAGGATTTTAATTACTGTGTATTGCAAACCTGCGTGAATTTCAAGCGGTGACGTCATTGTGCAGGCATTCATAAAAATGGTGTTTAATAATAATGATGTCTTATCACACCTGGCAATGGTTTTTGATTGTAGGCAGAAAGTAATAAAATAAATGAAAAACAGAAAATGTGTCGCTGTTGCTTAGAATGTTTATTTGTGACTTAATACTGTGTTTTGAATTGGTACTTTCGCGTATTTATATGCGTATGTTGATTATTTCCTGTTTAAGGTGAATCTGTTTTATTTACTATCGTGCATATAATTACTAATTGTCCCATGAAGGCTATTTATGCTAAAAGTTTAAGGTAAGCAATGAATAACGTTTTGAGATTGATAATTATACCACTTGTTTCTAAATTCATTAAAGATAATCCCTTATATTTATACTCTTCCAATGCTAATAATATTTTTATTTGCTCAAAAATGAGTTAACGTGCCTTTTTGTAGGATATTCTATTGTATCAAATGACATTTTTTTTGCGTAACATTGATTTAAAAAAGAATGTGATCATATTTTCCAATAAAATCACGTAAGGAATAATACTTATTTAGAGGAATGCAAGTTATCTATTATAAAAATTTCCCTGCCAATAATATTTAAATTTACTCAACCTTACAATAGTGTACGTTTAATTTTAAACTTAGGAAACTAATCTCTCTTTGTGTGTGTGCAATTTTTAATTTACAGAGGTAGAGAAGATTTTGAAAGCTATTGTGTAGAAAATAATTATTTCTTACTATAGTAGAGTATATAAAAAAAAAGATAGGAATAATTTTCAATTAAAATGTTATTAAATAGTTTTCTAGGAATAATCTTGTGAATCAAAATAACATTAAATAGTTTTCTATCATGTAAGGATATAAATTTAGCATTTCTGTGAAAAGGACAGAATTTTATATCATTTCCCGAAATTTATTCGCTTTATTATCTGTATTATATTAAGCTTAGAAAGTGAAAGAAAAACAAAGAATGTGTTACTTTTTTTAAGTTTATAATTCTAGTTTTTTTAGATGTTTTTTATATTTCTCTTTCCTTAACGTCGTCTAAAAATACAGAACGTGATTCAATATTTAGAATATTATGCTGATAAAGATGTGATTTGTAAGCGGTATAAGAATCTTGATCTTTTTTATCAATCTTTTTTAACAATGCTTGGAATAGCAATTTGTATCATTTTCCTCTCAAAGTTTTATCACGTTGCCATGTAACTTAACAGCCTCACGTGCGCAACCCTAATAACATCTGTTAAGAATACACGCTTCAGTGGGAGTCAGCCAGAATAAAATGACACCTATTAACGATATTTATTGCTGTATCTTAAATTATAAAAATTATTTACGTTTCGTAGAACATTGATAACTCTTTTTTTACATTGCTTGCACCAAAAATTAAATAGATTGTGTTCTAAACATCAATACTGTTTTTAATGTTAGAAAGAAATCTATATTAGATAGGTATTATTCTAATTAAAGTACAGCATTGTTACGAAATCGCCAAAAACTACATAACTTTACGGATTCCACTCTTGGAAGCATGGTCAGATTGGCGCAGGTTCGAAGACTCGCTGTGTTGAGGGGTTCGATGCACAATTAGGTCGAGGTTCAATGTCATCTCAGTGGTGTGGTGTGGTAATTAGGAGAGAGAGGATCTATCTCGGGTATCACTCTCGTCACATGGCATATGTCATATATTACGAGGGCAGGACAAGGTCACCCCCAGGGGTTATCACTGCAAATAATGACCCATATACCTTGTAAACAGCTCTTCCTGACAGAACAGCCAACGCGATGCGGATTCAAAGACAGATTCTTTTTTACAACAGGTTCTCAATCAAACAATATGAAATGGACTTCAAGTGGGTGGTGGCCATGATAACTTAGTAGTCAAGTGGGTGGTGGCCATGATAACCTAGTGGTCAAGATAACGGACTCATGACCGGCGTGTCATGATATCGCTGCTAGTACCGCTGAAGACCCGATGTGCAGAGGAGTCGATGCACGTTAAATATGTCGAGGCTCAAACATCCTCCTGAGACTGTGGAAGTTAGGCGAGATGTGTGATAGCTTACGTGTCTTCCTCATCACCTGACCATGGTTCAAAATGACGAGGTCCGTCACTAAAAGCCCTGGTGTAGCTGAGAAGTGCTACGTTAATATTCCCTCACTCAAGTGGGAAGCCTGTATGCATGTAGACCAAGGGTGTGTATTAGGTTGACTGAAAGACACCTTTTGGCTTGAAGAAGCTGGGCTGCTGAACATCGAGATAGGATGCAAAATATGCGGAGTCAATTGTTGTTTACTTGATTCAGTTTTGAGTAGGACGACATACGTGTTTTGGTATGGCAACAAAAGAGCACTTGAAATAACCCAACATTCGTTCAGGAAAGATTACTACAGACTAGGACTAGGTCAGAGGTACTCAACCTTTTTTTCTGGTGGACCGCATACATATGTCAGCTATTTAAAGGTGGGCCACATACTTATGTTAGCAACTTCACATGGGCTGCCTTTTGAGGAGGATAAAGGAGGGTGTTTAAAATGTGGAAATTGGTTGAAATATTTTATATAAATCCTGTTGTTTTAATTATTATTTTTTATATATTTTTTTATTTTTGTCACTAACAATGAATAAGAAATATTTTTAGAAACACTCCTTCACAATTTCTGCATCAGTAAACGCTTCAATATGAATACCAATAATATAACAAATTACATAAGACGCTGTTGCCGCTGTGACATTACCATTTACAAAACACTTTGTTGCTGTTGCAAGAAGTTTTCAAGAAAGCTCATTTATTACATCTTGAAAAAAATCTTCGATGAAAAGTGTCATTTGAAAGATTTATGTTTATTTGTATTTTTTAAATTCAGTACTTTCGTGACAAATCAAACACTTAATGATCCATGTTTATTTTTCACAACAAAATAGTCTACTTCCCAATCGTCTTGAAACGATATATTTTCTTCGGATATGTTTCGCTTGTAAGATGTGAAAGATAGTTAAATATTAGTCCCACCCATTAAAACTGTCACTATTTCACAGATGTCTGTTATCACTCAAAATAAACATTACAAACAGAAAATAGTTTCAATTGACACTTGTACGACATCAACAAATCAAAAAGCAAAACTGATATATTTGTTTCCTTGACACCAAATTTTTAATATATTGTTCTTAACTAAGAGAATTTTTCAGAGCAATGGGCACTGACCGGGCCACTGAAAAAGGCTCGGTGGGCCACATGTTGAGTGTCGTGGACTAGGTGGTTTGATGGTATGGACTGGTATCATTACAGTTGAACGTACTGGTCTGCATATTTTGTAGAATGACAATTTGAGTGCCTAAAGGTATGCAAACGAGAGATCCTAAAATCCCATGTCATCCCTTTAGCTGCAGCCATTGATGATCTTTTAATGCTCGAAATCATAAAGCTAATCCTGTGGAGAACTTTCTTGAAGTTGAAAAAATGCAGTGTATGAAGTGATCAGCCTGTTCTTACCTAAATTTGATCTCGCGTGCTTCGAAGTCATTCGGATGACGCATTCAGGGAGATCACAGCGTTCGCTTACTGTTCTGAAAGTGGAGATTACACTTCTTCAAGAGTGGAACAGTATCTCCCAATGTCTCACTGATAACGTCATCGTATCTATGTTAAACAGGTGAGCAGGTCGGATGGACCACACACCTTATTAAACACCCTCATCCTGTATTAATTCTAAGCAATCAGTTTTTGTCATGCAAACAAATTGTTGTCCTGACTCATGATTTCTTGTTCTTTATACCATTCCAAAAATTTTAGTTCCCATACAATTTTTTTTCCTTTTTTCTTCTTTACATCTGTGCTCTCTATTTTATGCCCATACATGGTTATCGTGCAATGTTTTCTTCACTTTTTCGCTTGTTCCCTCAACATTTTTGAACATTGTATAAGGATGCAATGTTGGAGGAGGAAAATAATGAACGTGGGAGATCTCTAGACTTATCGAACGGAGTTTCCTCTGATGAAAGGATTCAATTACCTTCATTTATATGACTCTACTTGACTCTAATGAGGAACCCGTGGCTTAACTATCCCTTCGATTGGGGCTGCACAAGTGTAAAACACATATGATTTCATGTACGTACTGATACTGTTCACCCATTACGGCATCGAAGCTTCCAATATTAAATTACAATCAGTAGCTGTAATTCTGTAAGTTTGTTGTAACCATTGTGTCCATGACTTCAAAATACGAGGTACCTTACCAAAAAACGGTATTAACCTCTCATCATAATTAATAAGAAAAAAGAGAATAATTAATTGAAAGTTCCATAAAATTTAAAAGTAACAATCAAAAATATTAACAACAGCTCAGAGCCGTTCTGAAAGAAAGCTTCTCACCTGTAGCTGAGGTCACACTACCGGTGACAGAGCCAGAAATAATTCAATTAGCAAGTATGGAACATGTTCAAAGAGGCGGCACCATCCCGGAGGGAAATGGCAGAAATTTGTGCTCTTTTCTAATTCATCCTTTCTTTTGCGGGACGAAATCAGAAAGTAGACACAGTATTTGGAAGATAAAAAAATAAAAATGTGGAGAATGAAGGCAATTAATGCCGTGTTGCTCGTGGTACATAATGTTAAAATAAAGGGGAAGGACAAACACTGTTGAATCGTGTAGTGATGACAGGCGGGAGTGTTGCCGAAGAGCAAACGAAAAGAGAAGGCGTTAACATAGAAAGTGTCCATATTGTGATGCCATCTGCTGGAAGATGTATAAAATAAAAGATGATCCACAAAAGATGTAGAAAAAGGAAAATAACTGACATGGAATTAAACTACCACACAAGACCTATTCAAAAGAATGCGGGTTTAAGTCGAAGTAATTTAATGGACATGAACTCTTGCACAAAATGACTAAAGTTAAAATTAGAGAGAATTTTAAAAAAAAATTGAAAAGAGTTACCAAAGACACTATATTCAGAACCTCCGATGTCTTTTAAGCACAGCACTGGGAAATGCTGATGTATGTGGTGAAGAGCAGCTCCAGGTCTTTTTGCAGAGCTTGGGACCGAGTTATCATAGGCAGGGATGACTCGGAAAGATTGGTTAGGAATTTGAGGTAATCTGTCAAAAAAAAAAACTTTTTGGACTGATCTTTAATGAAATCAAGAATTGGATCAATTTGTAACTATTGATTTGATGAAACTCTTTGAAAGGATGATGTACGTAAATTATTTTTCGGGGGAGAGTTGTGTTCTCGATTATTTGAAAGTATTACTACTTACAAATTATATACTGAAGGTGAAAATTTTATCCGTAAAACCTGCTTAACCCTGCATTATTATCCTCAGTCAGCAAATATTCTGAAAAACACATCAGAATGTATGCTCTAAGTTCTAGATTACTCAATTAGGATCTTGCTCCACTTTTCTTAAAATGTTTGCTTACTGACTCGATTTTTTTATTTATTTTGATACATACATACACACACACACACACACATATATATATATATATATATATATATCTGTGACAAAATGTATAAATAATAGCATTTTTAACTAATTATACAGTATTCAATAAAAGGCGCCAAATGTTTACTAAATTAATATTATATTTTACTTAAATGTTCTTGTGTATATCTTGAAGTCTTATTTTCTATACAATTTTATATCAATATGTATGGCTTTTTAAATGTACATATATATAGACTTAATACTATTCTATCATAATTTACTACTTTTACTTTTATGCGGTACTGTTTTTACAGTGCTGTATGCTGTATTTTGCGGGAAACATAACATGTTACTATATTCTTGAAGTAAGTCTTACCATCTACTTTATTGCGTTGACTTTAAATCTTTACTGGTAAATACTAGTAGACTATAATTTTATCGTTATATTTTAATAGTATAGTGTATTTTATTTGTAATATTTAAATTTCTCCTAATATTATTCCTTCCTTTCTCTCTGTTAAGTAAAGGCAAATTACTTATTAGTACATAAGTATAACTTAAACGAAATTGGTTTTAAATAGCCCAGAATGAAATAAAAAGAAAAGTTTAATATATAAGTGATTGGAAAGAGCTCTGAAATACTTAAGGATCACTTCATTCATAAACTTTCTAACTCTTAGTAGTAGCATTTCTTTTTCTTTAGTCAAGAAATGGATGAGGCTAAAAGCCCATTATTATCTGAAAAGTGCAAAAAAAGATAATGCATTCGAAGGGCTTTTAAAACCCACTTTAAGTGATTTTGTATGTAAGTTTCAAAGTAATTGCTAATTGTATTGAAGGTGCATCAGAACTTCCTGAACAGGGCTTAAGAAGGAAATATAATTGATGTTATCTTTAAATAGTGTTGATGTATATTGAGGTAGAGTTCTTAAAAGTTTTATAAAGAGAAGTGGATACTCTTCATTTCATCAAAATATGCTTTTTACGCTACAAACACTCATATACCTTAAGACTGATGAAAAGGGATTGTTATAGAAGAGCTTTTCTCTTATATTAGAATTAATAATAACATTCCATCTTTTTAAATAAGTATTCTTTTAGAACTTTTTAAAAACAGAATATTTTATTTTACTGAAGAGTAAGATGACTTGCTTAAGAGCTTTAATGATTAAGAGTGAATTGCGAAATCTAAAATAATAATCAAAGCTTTTACAAATATAAAATAAAACATGTATTTTTTGCACGGCGCGAAAAGTAATTATGTGTAGTGAGGCGAACATGATGATACAAGACTCGAAACGGATTTTCCTGACGTAATTTTGACCCAACGAGATTCAAATTGACATAATAATATCATAAAGACCGTGAGTAGCGTAGTGGTTAGAGCATGGGACTCCAGATCGGAAAACCTTGGTCCGATGTCACCAAATACCCTCCGAGTACACACGGAGTACGTGCTCCTTAAATCAGTGGGTTCGAAGGTCTTGTGCGCGGTCGCAGCTGAAACCACGAGTGCAGAGGACTGGAGAATACTTCACTCCCCTCCAGTTCCATGAATAAATTGTGGAGGTGGAGATCGGTGGTGTCGCTATCTATCGTAAAGAAGTCTAATCTGTCTCACTGACTCTGACACTATTCATCCCTTCCCTTCGGAAAGAACACGACATTAGCTACAACAATATCATAAGAACCGAAGATACATGCATGTGAAACGAATAAAATAAACAGGATTGCAACAATAAAAATAATTATGAATATCTCAAAAAAAAAATCTTCAAACACAAAATGGGGCAGAAGATCGAAACGTTTATGAGACCAATATTTTAAAAATAGTGATCATTCCTGACTACTGAGCGGAATTTGCATCGTACATTCATACTGAGTACAAAATTGTCAACGAGCTGATGAAGTGTTGCAGTTCAATTCTCTTTTAGGTCCAATCGCAACCATGCAACTCTTGCTGGGGTTTTTGAAAGGATACTAAACGTCTGTCTAGCACATTCGGACCTCTATATAACGAAGTCACTTAATCCCGGAAAAAAGTCCTTTGTATGGAAAATTCGTTATATAAAGGTTCATATTTTAATATACTTTTTAAACCACATAAAACAAATTTTAAATTCATAAATATTATATATTAAGAAAATGAATTATTCACACGATTTCTTAAATTAATAGATGTTTATTTTATATATCCCACCCATCAAAAAAAAAGAAAGAAAGAAAGAAAAACTGAAAAGGAAAATAAGAGTTGTATTTTCAATATTAAAATAATTTTGTATTAAAATTAATGAATTTTTAAGAAATTTTATAATTTAAATCATACAAGTAAAATATTAAACATATATTATTTTATAATTAAAACACGGAGACACGAGACAACTCTACTGAGGCTGAAAGAGGATATAGAAAATGTTTCTAGTAAATTGGGCAATGTAGGTTGAAGGTTTCACTTCTTGGATGAAATGTCCAGAACTCTATTGCTGCTGGCGAGTTAGGATCTAATAAAACCAGTTCAAGATTTATGACCACCCTAAAATGTGTTAAAGAGAGAATAACTTGAATTTTTTTTCAGAAATACTTCAAAAAGAGGGAGAAGAAAAATTTAATTACGAAAGAAAATTTCGTTCTATAGAAAATGCACTTCGCTATAGAGAAGTTATTTTACGAAGAAAACCGTGAAATATTCAAGGCTCCAGGAAAAAGTCGCTATACAGAAAAATTCGTAATAAAGAGGTTCGTAATATAGAAATTCGACTGTATTTCCCACACATTAGTATGTATTTTGACCGGGGAACCTTAATGAGTATTTCGCGTGAATCTCTGTTCACACTTCAACAGCTCTTCGGCAGTTATAGTATTATGAGGTGTAGAATTATATATATATATATATATATATATATATATATATATATATATATATATATATATATATAATTATCGAAAGAGGTTGGAAATTCTATCCCGTCTATCGTGCTGATGCAACAGCAGGCTTTTATAACAAAAATGGTGTGTTTTACAGGTACAAAATATGATACTTCGCCAAACCGTTCCTTTTTGTTGATATTTAAGGGATAATTGCGTGCTCTCCTCTTTCTCTTAAAATATGTATGCGCCCATAATTACATATCACTCTAAATCTTTAAGCAGTCGTCAACTCCACTGTTGATTTGTCCTGTCCTTGCGTTTCTGGTATCACAAAAAAACTGTACCCCCACCCCCTGATAATTTTGCAAATTTACCATTACTGTGTAACCTTCTTACCATGGCGGTCATTCTGCAGTTTGTGACATGGCTGTAATCTGTCTATTCCTTATGACATGTAAGACAACTTCACAATCTCTTGTTCTCATGTTCGACTGCTACTACTGAGTACCTGGACAAATGCTCTCCAGATTCGTTAAATATGATACTTTGGTATTCCATGGCCCTACCAGCCCCACTTTATCTTCTTCCATCTTCCGATTGATTCTATCTCGAATAAGACTGTTCCTATGTTGTTTACTAGAGTTATGCATTAGATATTTTACACAAAGGCAATAACTCGATGTTGTTTAAATTGGTCTGAACTCAATAGCTTCAGAAAAATGTATACCACCAGCGTGCTCAGTACATTTCTGACACTCACATCTACAGGCATGCCCTACCGTTACTAATTATAAACGCCCTCTTGATTTATCTCTTAGTCCCTGCTACCTGCTTGTTCCACTGACAAACAATTTCTTTAGCTTTGTATCAAATTTTTGCCCTTGAGTACATAAAACAATGAATTTAATCTGAATTTTTTTTAAAAAAAGTGAATGCCACATAAATTATTGCAACATGTTTTTAAAGTATTTAAAAAGCGTTTGCGTTTGTTAATGAGAAAGGGAATGTTTTATTTTTAAATGAAATAACTTACTCTTCTTAAAATGAATATTTTTTAATGTATAAATTTTAGCTTTCTTTTAATATCTTGCTTTGATTTTTATACTTAAATAATTATTTTTTTTAAAAAAATTTTCATGGATTCAGGTTTTTAGTTTAATTATACATCATGGAAATCATTTTAACCGAATGCAGTTTTGCTTTGAAAATGAAACCCAGCACGTTTTGTTTCAGCTTGTTATATTGAAAATGTCTGGAATTTACATGTGCATATACACCTGACACACAACCATTAAAAAAAATTCATTCTCTCTCTCTCTCTCTTATTTTTTTCCCTTTAGATTTTGAGGTATTCAAATGAAAAGAATTTCTCTCGTTAATCGAAGTGATTGAGGTAACTAAGCTGTCGGGGTTGCGAAATCATAACTGGCGTTGTCGAGTTGTGGGTTTGAATCTTAGTACCACTGAAGAAACGACGTATAGAGCGGCTGATATATGTTAAATCTGTCAAAATCAAAATCCTCACTTGGTGTAATGTAGAGGTATAGAGCGCCAGAAATAGGAAATGATACCTCTCGCGATCTGACTCAGTGGCGAAGTTGGTTTGTCGTTGGCCTTGTACACCAAAGTTTGCGAAATCGATCCCGGTCTAAGTCGGTGGATTGTTATGATGCAGAAAATCGACATCGTCCATGTAATATGATTACCAGGCATGTAAAAAATTCCTTGAGTGTCTGTTTCGCTTGGGTTCTATCGGCAAAATTTTTTTAAACTCCTTGCACCATTTCGCATTGTCAAAACTCGGGTGAATTCCTCTGGGGAGAAAACTGGGTGGCAAAACTACATTGTGATGATTGGTCCCGTTTGAAAAGTTGATACCAGGTCCCGGGAAATGTACTAGGTCTGCAATGGTAGGTACTAATTTGCAGCCCCTTTGGAAATATTTTCTTAAAAAAAACTCTTTCGCCATACAATACTGTAGTTGATCGTAAATTTCCTTCTGCCAATCCGTAAATCAGATGGATATGTGACAGTTTGGCTTATGTAAAACGTTTCGTGATTCTTTGTGAGCGATGACAGCTCAAATGACTGTGGTAACGCAGTTCTGTTTACTTAAATGCTTTTGTGAGCAACGCCACATGGTGGCGAACGAAAACGTTCACAAATATGGGCTGCTAAGCAAATCTAAATGCCTATGGGGGGCCTACCTCGTCTTAAAGTTTGTTCCTATGAACTTGGGACACCCTGTGTGTATGTGTTAGGAATACCTCTTTAGGAATATCTCGATTCCCCTTACCTCACCATTTGAAGCTAATATTTTCCAATTCTGACAAAAATACACAAAATTATTCCTAGCATTATTATTTTTTTCTCGTTTTTCTTATATTAATTGGATTTAAGAATGAGAATAACATGACTACCTGTGCTCCTTTCTTCAAATAATTTGAGAATTCTAGGTACGCAAGGGTTTCTTAAAATTAGGTAACAAGACCTCTGACAGGTGCGCAAATAGCCCATAGGGATGTAAATCTCTCTAATGAAAACGATCGCAACATTCAAGCAATGTCGTTAGATGTAGTTCGTCCTGCAGTAACATAACTAAATCTCAATTAGAAGATGGTTGCTGTAGCGGAAACATGGTCTACAATTGAAAAAAAGAAGTGTGGCATGATTTGCGAGAGTTCAAAGAAAAATTACCCAGCTGAAATTTAATATCATTTAGTAGAAGTGTACTTTATATGCGTTATATAATAAGTTTTAGTTTTGGTGTAGGGAATGTGGTAAAGACAGAACAGATACGCAAGACGGAAAAAGAGAGTTTTTGGTGTGAATCACTGGATCACCCTCCTTGCATTCAAGGCCAAGTGATTTCCATCTCTCCGTACCATTAAAAAACATTTATATATATATATATATATATATATATATATATATATATATATATATATATTTTAACTTCTGAATAAACATTCACTCTGAATAGGCTTGTTACCTTACTTTTTGAAACTCCTACGTAAAATATCTCAGCCCTCTTAGTAGTTAGTATTATAGAATCCAATAAACTAATTGAGCTAAAAGTATCTACAATCAATCTGTCACTTTAGCACCTAAGACGTACAACTAATCACTGACAAACTCTCATTTAAGTTAGAATGAGTTTTTTATCAAAACTGACTCGCAATGTAAATTATTTCTTTCATATCGTTTTATTTGAAAAGAAAAATTTTCACAAGCATCTGGGAAATTTTCTTGGAATTCCCTCCCCCCTTTTAAAAATTTTTAGTTTGTTTTTCTTCTGAGAATTGAAAAGTAACCGTGAAAGAGTGAAGAAAGGAACTTTTACAAGTGCCGTTGTGAAAAGAGGAGAGAAGAAAGAGGAGAAATCCCTCGTGGAATGGGGCGTATTCTAACTCTGTTTTTCTCCCCACCGAAGAATCTGATTCCCTCTTAGGAATAGAGCAAACAATTTTATTCCGGCCGTTCTCCTTTTTTTTCAGTTACCTGATATCTTAAACTATTCTTCATTTCTTTTTAATTCTTTCTTTTAGTTATCTTATTTCTTCGAGATAAATTGTTCTAGACAATAAGGGCTAGGTTATTGTATATAAAAGCACGGTTTGTTGAACATTAGAAATTCTTTCAGTGATCGAATCCACCGATTTTATTTCATCTATGTATTGCCTATTCGGTGTAGCACCGATTATTTCGATGTTTTTAGAGAAATAGCGTACGTGTTTTGTTAATTAGAAATATAAAAGACTAGTCGTTCCCCACCCTTTTTACTGGGTATTCCATGGCATTGTAAGACTATCCATTCATTTTAAATTATTTTTATAAAAGTCCTCTCATTAAGATTTCGACTGTTTTGAAAAATATTCTTATTGCCTTCGCCTCTTTATTTAAGTAGAATAGGCTCGGAATTTCTAAAGCATAATATATAGATGTGTCTATCTCCCTCTTAGCCGATTTCCACAAGCCCCAATTTTAGCAGATCTCTTTTCAACAGGCTTGCCAATTTCTAAGACTCTAATTGGTCAAAAGTGGATTTTTTTTGTTATGTGTAAGCCCTATATTTTTATAATTTTTGCTCTCGCAAATATAGTTGGAGTAGATTTCCGCAAAAAACTTGTTCTTTAAGAATCTCAACACAACAGAAGAAAATTGCTGAACAAATTTCAAGTCCATGTGTGTGTCCATAATAGTCCCAGTCACCCCCTACCCTTGAGTGTTAAAACTTGTTCTTAGTGAATCTACTCAATAAAATAGTCCCGTTTGGCAAATTTCAAGACTGTGGATGTAATTTTTAAAAAATGGGAATTTTTAATTCCCCCTCTAAAGCCCCCATTGGAAGTTGATTTTCACAAAATATGCTCTTAGTGAATCTCTACTCAACAAAACAATCCAAGAGTGTCTACTCAGAGATCTAATAATGAATGACTGAGTAAATCCCCATTCTCCTATTATATGCATAGATATAATCCATAAATCTATACAAATAACTACAAAACGTGAGTATAATTAGTCAAGATAGTAGGAAATATTAGTCACAGGAGTACAATAGCAACTCCTGACCTTAGGAAAAAAGATTACAGGTTTAAACAAAGTTTTGAGGCTTTCACCTGTAGTTTACCTATACTCTGAGCCATAGAAAAAGGAAGGTATGATTTTCTTAGATCCATAGAATTGCTATTAATTTAGTGAGAGGCTCTCATGAAGTTGACAGCAAAGATGTTTAACGTTTATTTTCAATATAATTTTCAAAACTAAAAACTATTTTCTACAGAAATCGCTGCAGCGCATTTTGCTCACTCCCTCGTCTCGTTTTGTTTCATGCCTGTAAAGTTTGCTTTCAACAGTTTGTTTTACATAGTGGGCACTAGATGACGCAACATTCTCTATACTTGAGTTTTAGAACTTCTAGGAGCTCTCAACACAAAATACAAAGCAAGCTGAAAAAATACTAAAAAATATCATAAGCATGCAATTATCTGAAGAATGATACAAAAGGACATTAGGAAAAGCCAATAGAATTCAGAATTCTTAAACTAAAATATAAAGTAGATATTCTATGAGTAATAAATGAGTTTAATATCAGCAATAAACTTTAACTTGAATTTAAATTTTAAAATTAGAATACTAAAGTTGTTCAAAGGATATTTCATTTCTCAAGTTAATGTGTATAGCATTCGTTTTTTCGGTCAATTTCACCAGTCTTGTACACCCTAAGTATTTTCTTTTAAGATTTCACTGAGCCTTTCCGTGAATCCACCCCACCATGGAACAGATAGTGGGCTTAACTTCCGTCATGTTTGGAGCATCTTGTTTGAACGCAACAAAGGAATAATATTAGGAGAAATTTAAACATTACAACTAAAACATATTATATACTATTTAAATAAAACTATAAAATTATAGCCTACTAGTACTTACTAGTATAGAATGAAAATGGATGCATTTAAGTAGATGATAAGACTTCACGAGAGTACATTAACAAATTATATTTCCGCCGAATACAAGGAATATAGAAATACCGTATAAAATTAAAATTGGTAAATTTTGACAAAGTAATATTAAGTCTCTACAAATATACAATTAAAAAAACAATAAATATTGATATAAAATTTATAAAATAAAAAAGGACATCTCAAACACTCATAGACAATGTTATTTAAATAAAATATATTATTATTAATTTATTAAACATGTGGTGACATCTTTTGAATAACGATACAACTACCTTTAAAAATATTGTTATAACATATTATCATTTCATTAAAAAACTGTTGGAAATATAGTTGTAAAGAAAATTATCAGGGTACCCATGTTCAAAATAATGGTTGATAAAGTTATTAAAATTTAAAAATATATTAGATTGATCGCAAACTAATACATTACTACGATAAATGTAAGAAAAATAATATTTCTATATATAGAAATTGATAAGTTCGAATTCCAGTTTGGCACTTTAAGAATGTTATAATTAAAAGCATCTCTTTTATAAATATTACTATGTAATTTATAATCCTTAATATACAAAGATACATCCAAATAATTAATTTTAACGGAATTATTATTAATTTTAAAAAAGTTTAAGTAATCAAGATAAAAGTTAATGGGGTTAGAATTATTATTTTTACCAAAAATAATTAGATCATCTATATATCAAAAAATGTAAAAAATCATTATTAATAATATATTTATATTCATAAATGTGTTGTTATAAATTAGCCAAACTATTGCTTGCAGGGCCACCTTGAAGCAAATATTTAGTTAGTTTATATAGTAAACTATTAAAGTTAATGTTCTTAATCTATGAGAGTTCTAAATTTGTGGAATTTAATAATAAGGTTATAATAAAATATTGCGATTTTCCAAAATTACTTTAATAATATCATTGATATCAATGGAATTGAAAAGATCTTCAAAATCAAAACTATGGACTGAATAAATATTTTTTTTTTTAAAAAAATCTATAATATCCTTATTATTTTTAATTATAGATTTACTATATTGCTTATTGATAAAGTTTTGTATAATATCATGCAACATTTTACCTGCAGCAGTGATATATGTTTTAAAACCATTTGTTACAGTTCGAAATTTAACAGGATTTTTATGTAATTTAGGTGTTAAAATATGTGTGGAAACTTAATCATAGGAATGCAAAACCCCCAATTTTCTATAAATAGCAATAATTCAATTACTAATTTCTTAATGTGACAAAATCAATTTTTTAAAAGATTTATTGTTTAAAAGTGTTCATTAAGGATATTATAGTAAAAATATTTACTAATTACAGCATAGTCTCCAGGCACTCTTTGTGTATGTAAACAGTAAAAAATTTCTTTTGTAATTCATAAATCTTCAGTTTTACATCTTTATAAATAAATTCAGAGTAAGAATGGTAATTAAATCTCATGAAATCTACTATTGTACTGAAATTTATCAAATGCCTCGATAGGTAATCCATATTTAATTCCAGATTTTGTAACAAAAATATTTACATCTTTATTAATTTGTTTTTAGCAGTATTATTCTTATTAGAAATAGTTAATCTAAAACTAGCGACTTTACTCATTATATCTCTTAAAATTTTGTCCTTGATTATATTTAAGTTGCCTGTACCTGCTGGTTTATCATAACCATTAATAAAAACATGATAATTTTTACAATGATAATCGTCTATGTTAAGAAGAGTACTGTTGGGTGACAAGTAAAACTCAAGAAAAAGTCTCTCTCAGTGGACTGTAGTTTTTATTACTTGTTGCTCAGCTCGCGCGCTCGATTCGACTCCTTTCTCGATGGAGTCAGAGGTTACACAGATTCGTTAGACACTGTGAGCGCTAGAGGGCGCTCTACATTTACATACGTACACTGAACATGCCGCCCGGCCTTGCAATGTTTTTCAACATGCAAGATTTACACAGAACATAATCATAAAGATAACACACAGGAATACAATACTTCAAAATACAAACAAAACAACATACAAATGAAGACAATGTATAAAGCAATTGATAAAACACACAGAATTTTAAAAAAATACTATTCTACACACAAACATTACTATCTGAAGGGTTATATATGCTACTTCACACACACACTGTTTCAATTGGTAGAATGAACAGTTTTGAAATGGGTCTCTTAAATATACCTCTAGTGGTTTTGACTTCCACTACTCTTACTTTAGAATCCTTTCCTGGATTAATATTGTTGATTCTACCTAATGACCATTGACATGAAGGTAAATTATCATCTTTTATTATAAATATATCTCCAATTTTAGCATTCTTTTTCTCGAAATGCCACTTATTTCTCTGCTGCAAACTATTTAGATAGTCTACACTCCCTCTTTTCCAAATTAATTGAATTATTTTTGTAATTTTCTGCCGATTATCCAACCTATTTTCATTTAAATTAGTTCAATCAGGCTCAACAATTGATGTAATTGATCTACCTATCAAAAAATGAGAAGGAGTGAATACATTTAAATCATCTAAGTTAGAAGATAATGGGACAAGAGGACGAGAATTTAACATCCCCTCTATTTGGACAATCACGGTCAGAAACTCTTCATATGTTAATCTAATGTTACCTACTACTCTCTTTAAATAGAACTTAAAAGATTTAACGCCTGCCTCCCAGAGACCTCCAAAATTGGGAGCTCTAGGGGGGAGGAATTTCCAATCTATTCCTTCAGAGGCCATCTAACTTGCAAGTGCCTCATCAGGTTTACACACCAAATTATATATAAACATTTTTTTAAGTTCTATATTTGCACCCACAAAATGTGTTGCATTATCAGAATACAACTTAGCACATTTACCTCTTCTAAATATAAAACGCTTAAGTGTAGCAATAAATGCATTAGAGGTTAAATCAGTCACAATATCTAAGTGCACAGCTTTAGAAACAAAACATATAAATATACAAACATAGATTTTGTTATATACACCTTTTCTCTGCCCTTTATACTTAATGTAAAAGGGGCCAATGAAGTCCACACCTGACACATTGAATGGATAATTTTTGATAACTCTATCCTTTGGCAAGTCAGCCATTATTTGATCAGTGCAAGTAGGATTAGCCTTACAACAAATTACACAATTATGAACTACTTTTCTACAAATATTACGGCCATTCAATATCCAAAAATTTTGTCTGATCTGATATAACAAGGATTGTGGACCACTATGTAAAAACTTTTTATGAAAATACTCAAATATTAAATAAGTCAATTTATGTTTCGAAGGCAAAAGAATTGGAAATTTATGGTTATAAATAATATCACTATTTCTCAATCGACCTCCAACTCTCAAAATCCCTTCACTATCAATAAATGGATTGAGTGTTTTTTTTTTTTACTCGACTGTTGGAAGGTACCATGGCAGAATTTTGAATACCATTCATCTCTACTTTAAACTCTTCCTTTTGCACTAATTTCAATAAAAGCTGTTCAGCCTTTTTTAATTCTCCTAAATCTAGAGGCCCAATTCTTTTGCTTTCTTTGCTCTTACAATTATAAACAAATCTACAAATAAAACTTAAGACACGAATAATTTTAAAATAGTCATTACTAAGGTTAAGTAAATTATTTACAAAAGAGTTAGTAGCGGAATCAAGAAAAAAGTTAGAAAAGTCACTACAGTTTTTAAGTTCACCTGGATCCTTGATCACTGCAACAGGAATTTGTCGTTGTGGGTACTGGCTGCTCATCAGAAATTTAGGACCATTCCACCACAACTCACATGTTTTAAGTTTTAGGGAATCCATTCCCCTGGAAACGAAGTCGGCAGGATTGTCCTCTGTTGCCACATAACCGCATTGTTCACTGGAAGTCATCTCCTGGATTGTAGCAATCCTGTTAGCCACAAAGGTTTTTAGTTGATATGACTCCTTCCTTATCCATGACAAAACTATCATGGAGTCACTCCAAAGAAAAGTATTAGTCACATTTAATTTTAAAGCTTGCTTGACACGATGCACTAATTTTGCTAACAGCACAGCGGCACATAGCTCAAGTCTGGGAATCGTTGTTTGCTTGGTAGGCGCAACTCGGGATTTACTGGCAATAAGATGCACAAGCATCTTTCTATCTGAGGTTATGGATTTGCAGTAGACGACAGCTCCATATGCTGACTGGGACGCGTCGGAGAATCCATGCAGCTCGATCACTTCCGGTTGCTCTACCACAATGCATCGATTGATGTTGATGTCATTTACTACCTGAAGTGATTCGACAAATTGTCGCCATTCTCTATTGAGTGTATCTGGAAGCAAATCTGTCCAATCAATCTTTAGCATCCATAATTTTTGAAGGAAGATTTTCGCCTTCGCCACCACAGGACCTAAAAGACCTAGAGGATCATATATCCTGGCGATGGTTGACAAAACATCCCGTTTGGTATTTAATTCGTGCAAGTCTATTTTTACTTTGAAGGAGAAGCAATCATGCTTAGGGTTCCAATAAACACCCAACACTTTTATCTCTGATGAATCTGAAAAATCATAATTTTCGGAAACCTCAATCAATTCCGTATTATTTCCGCACCACTTATACAAAACCATACCTCCTTTAGCGAAGATATTGATCAGTTGATTTTTCAGTTCTTTTGCTTCTAATAAGGTCTCTGCACCGGTAAGTACATCATCAATGTACATGTCACTTATCACAACTGAAGACCCTAATGGAAAATTCCCTGCTTCATCTAGGGCTAATTGTTTTAGCGTACGTGTCGCTAAAAATGGTGCACTCGTTGTTCCATATGTCACAGTTGAAAACTCAAACGTTTTTATTGGTTCGTCCATGTTCTCTCTCCACAGAATGCGCTGAAGTTTACGCTGATCTGGATTAATCCAAATCATTCGATACATTTTTTGCACATCCGCAATGAATGCAAATATGTGCTTTCTAAAGCGAACCATTATTGAAAAAAGGTCATTTTGAGCAACTCCCCCATTGTATTGTAGAGAGTTTAAAGAATAACCGTTTGTAGTTGCACTCGACGCATTAAAAACTACTCTCACTTTACTTGTTTTTTTATCAGAGCGATAAACACCAAGATGTGGTATGAAATACATTCCACACTCCTCTCTCTCATCTACCTCTTGCATATGGCCTAGCTCTTTATACACTTTTAAAAAATCTCTATATAATTTTTATAGTTAGGCTCACGCTTTAATCTATTCCATAAAGAATTTAATTTTTTAAGGGCAATATCTTTTGACTGGCCTAAACAATTTGGATCCTTTTTAAATGGCATAGATACAATATATCTTCCCGTAGTATCTCTAGTATGAATTTTTTTTGAAAATGCTCCTCACAGATTATCGTTTCCTTATTTTTTATTGTCTCAGGTTCAACATTTCCGATTTCCCAAAATCTCCTCATTGTCTTTTCTAAATCGACATTATCTTTGATTAACCCACAGTGAGGTTTATTTTCACTAGAAACTGGAATACTCCCACTCGCAATATAGCCGAAGACTGTATTCTGAAAAATTAATTTTGTATTGAAAAGATTTGTTTGTCCTGGTAAAAGAATTTCATAAAAGATTTCTGCTCCCAACAATAAATCAATATTTCCCGGAATGTTGAATTTTTCAACATTCAGCCATAATTCGAAGCACTACAAAAAAGTCTGCATTAGTTTCATAACTATTTCCTCTATTGGCAATTGTTGCATTAACGCGCGATTTAATCGTTAACTCTGAATTATTTAATCCTGAAACTAAAATGTTTATTTTCTCTCTTTTTAAATTGAGTCTATTCATACACTGTTGCGAAATAAAATTGCTTGTTGAATCACCATCCAACAGCGCTCTGACTTCCTGCATTTTCCCAAAGGAATCTAATGAAACAAATCGCGGTTGAAAGTAAAATGGATTTCGATTTTTTGTAACTCGTTGCAGTAAACAGATCTCCTACACCCTGAGAAGACACCTCTTTCGAAATCTCCCCTATGTAATTTATGGGTTTGAACACAGACGCCTTCGCTGAAAGTTGACTCATCGAGGATTCCTCTGTTTCTGGCTCTTTCTGCCCCCAATGAAGATCGTAAAATTTGGGTCTCCAGAGAAACACAAAGAAGAATGATGCTTTTTTTTGGCAGCATTTACAAAGAACTTTAGATTTACAAAACTTGACTCTATGCAAATTTAAACAATTAAAACACAAGGAATTATTTTTAACAAGTTCTACCCGTTTATTTACTGATAATTGCTTATATTGAGGACATTTATTTAAAAAAATGACTATCAGATTGACACAAAACACATTTTTTTCCCTTGACATCTGAGAAAAATACTCTAAGACATATTTTTAGAATTTTGATTTTTGCGACAATAATTAATATTCTCACTCAGTGGTTTTCCTCGCGATGAATAAAATAAATCAATTTCTTTTCCCAACGTTAAAGAATCAAACCATTTATCTGCTTGTCTGACACTAATATGCGATGCGGTTTCTTTATCTAAAGTACTAAATATTTTGTCTGAAACTAGTAATTGTTTTAATACCTCGAAATTTGAAACATTTCTCAATTTTAAATAGTATTCCTAATTTGTTGTTAATCTACTCGCAAACTGGACATGGGATTCACAATTTTGCCGTGTTGCTTTCTTAAAATTCTCTAAACACGACTGAGGAGTTGGCTCAAATTCTTGGAGTATTATGGACTTTATTTTATCATAATTTTTAAGATCATCATCTTTCAGATATATAATGATATTTGCAGCTTTTTCTCCTAATAAATTTAACAAAATCTCAGGCTTAAATTTATCAGTAACACTTTTGGCTGCTAATGCACGTTCTAATGATAAAAAAAGAAGCTCCATCCCTCAGGTTTGTCGGGAATTTTCACTGTAAGTGTGCGGATACTTTTAATTAAAGAATCCACAGAAAAGGAATAATTACAATTAACTTCAGTATTATTGTCTTTATCATTTGCTCGTATTCTCGCTAACTCTAAATCAAGCTTAGACTTTTCTCTTATTTTTTCTAACTCTAATTGCTGACTTTCGTCATACTTCCTTTCTTCGATAATTAAATTTGCTAACTCATGCACGGAATCAGGATCATTTTTGTATCTATCACAGTTTCTTATAAGATCCAGGATGTCTAAAACAGTTAATTTATCACTCACACACAACTCTAATTCAGAAGCGATTCGCCTCAAGTGTTCTTTTTTTGCTCCTTTAAACATCGTTAAAGTTTAAAGTTCGATTTTTCAACGAAAAGTCAAAAAACAACAGCACATACCTCGTATTTTCAATGCATAGGTCTCTCCGGTTGAGACTGGACCAGAATGTTGGGTGACAAGTAAAACTCAAGAAAAAGTCTCTCTCAGTGGACTGTAGTTTTTATTACTTGTTGCTCAGCTCGCTCGATTCGACTCCTTTCTCGATGGAGTCAGAGGTTACACAGATTCGTTAGACACTGTGAGCGCTAGAGGGCGCTCTACATTTACATACGTACACTGAACAAGTACTATTATTGTATTTAAAGATAAATCTGTCCAACGTTTTATTATATTTAAATGCTGTTTTAACAATTACATTCGTAATAAGAAAAAGTGGTAAATGTCTATAAATTACATTAGAAAAAGTAACTTTATTAAAAGTTTAATTCATGAATAATAAAGTGCAGTAATTTGTAATAGGCTCATTAATTTTATCAATATTTTTATAGAACTTATTGGCTAACAATTATTACTATCGTCCATGAAGAGTACCAGTAATGTATTTAAAGATAAATCTGTCCATCGTTTTATTATATTTAAATGCTGTTTTAACAATTACATTCGTAATAAGAAAAAGTGGCAAATGTCTATAAATTACATTAGAAAAAGTAACTTTATCAAAAGTTTAATTCATGAATAATAAAGTGCAGTAATCTGTAATAGGCTCATTAATTTTATCAATATTCATATAGAACTTATTGGCTAACAATTATTACTATCCTTCATGAAGAGTACTATTAATGTATTTAAAGATAAATCTGTCCATCGTTTTATTATATTTAAATGCCGTTTTAACAATTACATTCGTAATAAGGAAAAGTGGTAAATGTCTATAAATTACATTAGAAAAAGGAACTTTATCAAAAGTTTAATTCACGAATAATAAAGTGCAGTAATCTGTAATAGGCTCATTAATTTTATCAATATTTATATTGAACTTATTGGCTAACAATTATTACTATCGTTCATGACGTGTACTGCATAACACGCCTTACAGCAATCATTACTTTATATTTCATTTAACGATACAATTTTTTCTTTCAAATTTAATTAAGGACACCCATATATGTATATATATATACTAGCCATTACCCACCAGCTTCACTGGGTATTTCACGATGTTGTATAAATATATACTGTTACATATACATGAATGATTGATATCTAGCATTAAGAACTCTATTCGATTGAAAAATATATTTATAGCTGTAACTCTCGTCTCTTGATATGAAGAGGGCATACATTATAATATCTACTTTTTATTTATATCTAAAATAGAAGTAGAAGGGATATTTTGGCTACTTAACACACTAATCAAGGGGATTTTCGCCAAAGCAACTTTCAGTGGACCTCTACTCCATTAAATAAAAATGCGTGCTAAATTTCAAGTCTAAATCTAACAGAGCAAAAACGGAATTTCTATCATCAACACCCCGTTGAGAGCATTCTTAGCGGATTCCAATTCAACAAAAGAAACATGGAAACCAATTTTTATTCTTAAAGTCCTAGCAGTTCGAAAATAGGAATTTTGTCTATCAATACACCCCAATAATTCCCCCAGCTTCCCACTGGAGTTGATTTCCGCAAAATCCATTCTTAAAGGAACCCTATTGAACTAAAGAAACGTGCTTAATAAATTTCAAGTAAATGAGTTAAATTCAAAAACAGGAATTTTTCTATAACACGCCTTAATCCCTCGAAACCCCACTCCTTTGGGGGTCCGTTTTCGCAAAAATCTTAGTTAAAGGAACTTTATTCCATGAACGGAACATACCTACTAATTTTCAAGCAGGTGGTTCTATTAGTTGAAAAGCGGAAATATTTATCTATTACGCCCCTTAATCCCCCTCAGTGACCCTTGGGGATCAATTTTACCCAAAACAATTTTGTAACGGATCTTTACACCATGAAAGGAATTCGCTTATACCAAATTTTAAGACTGTGCGTCTATAGTTTAAAAATGGAAATAATTATCTATAACGCCCCTTAAGCCCCCGCAACGTCACTTAGGAAACGATTTTCACAAAACCCATCTTATGACAGATCTCTACTCAGTGAATGGTATCTGCTTACTCAATTTCAAGATTTTACGTCTAATAGTTTAAAAAAGGAGTTAATTGCCTATAATGCTTCTTAATTCTCCACAACGCCACTTGGGGTCGATTTTCACAAAACCCATTCTGTAGCGTATCTGTACTCGATGAAAGGAATCCGCTTACCAAATTTGAAGACTGTACGTCTAATAGTTTAAAAATGGAAATAATTATATATAACGCCACTTAAGTCCCCGCAACGCCAGTAAGGAAACGATTTTTACAAAACCCATCTTATAGCGGATCTCTACTTAAGGAATGGAATCAGTTTACTAAATTTCGAGATTTTACGTCTAATAGTTTAAAAAAGGAGTTAATTGCCTCTAACGCCACTTAATTCTCTACAACGCCACTTGGGAGTCGATTTTCACAAAACCCATTCTGTAGGGGATCTGTACTAATTGAGAGGAATCCGCTTATACCAAATTTGAAGACTGTACGTCTAATAGGTTGAAAATGGATATAATTATGTATAACGCCCCTTAAGCACCCTCAACGCCCCTTGGATGTCAATTTTCGTAAAAATCATTATGTAGGGTATCTCTACTTTATGAAATAAATCTGTGTACCAAGTTTCACGACTGTGCATCTAATAGTTTAGTAATGGAAATAATTATCTATAACGCCCCTTAAACCCCTGTAACGCCCCTTGGGTTTCGAACTTTGCAAAATCCGCTCTTACCTGACGTCTAGTACATAAAGGGAACCTACCTACCAAATTTCAAGTCTGTAAGTTTAATAGTTCCGGAGATATTGTGATTAGTATGTGAGTCGCTTTTCTCCTTTATATATATAGATATATATGAAATGATTTTTACTGGAATGAAACCTGTTACGGAAACACCTTTGCATGATTGCAATTTATTTCAAAAATATTTATTACACATATCATGACTGAAACAAATGAAGATACTGTTTCACGTGGAACACTGGTTTTGAAAATGATTGGCATTATATCATAAAAAAAAAGAACGAACATATACGAAAACACACACCAAAAAAGACCAAACTACTGTCTAGTACTTCGGACGGCATACCCAATCCCTTTTTGCAGTTCTGTGAACCTCATAACGGAAAAAGAAAGTTCTACTACTTTCTAGTCATTTGATTGGTTGAAAGTTAGTATGATGTCATTCAATGACATCACTCCAGGAAAGTTCAAACAAATCCGAGTTACAATTATAGTTATTGGAAAAGGTGCGGATTTTTCAAAATTTTAATCGTGATATCCAGAAGAGTGTTTAGGACAAGAAACATGTAAACATGTAATTAAGACCAAACAGGAAATATTTGATCTTCTTGATAATAAAGTTTGTTTCTATATATAATTCATCAATAATAACTTTGATATTATCGATTAAAAATTTTTTGTCCCTATCTTTCCTTTTAGTTCTTTCCTTTCTAGTACTTCCTTTATAACTATAATCTAAGTGGGAACATTATAAAAAATTCTTTATTACTACTCTGTAACATAATTTGCAATGTGTTTTTAGCAATGTACATAACATTAGGACCGTATGGATATATTGTATTAAAACTCCTAAACTAAAGTGATTTTTCCACCATAATCTATACCTAGTATTTAGAATAAATTTAGAAGTTGACAATTGAGCATTTTTAAAATAATACAAGAGAAAGTGTCTTAATTTCATTTCATTAGAATTACTGAAGTTTTTAATATCCTGTCTATGTTGATCAATCCTAATGTTAATAGTATTCAAGGTGTGTCCTACATATTTATACGAACAGACTTTACAATTTTTTAATATAAATACAATTAAAAGATTTATATAGGGTAATTTCACAATCACATTGATTCACACAGTGCAAGTCTTACATCTTCTATCTTTACATTTTTTTGAATCTTATCTTAAGACTATTATTTGATTGGATGTTTTCATATTTGTTTCCAAAAATTTTTCTTTATTTTTATGTAATTTATGACTTTTAATGTAGCTTTTATTACAAATTTGTATATTATAATCGCTAGATCTAATTTTTTTGTTTCACATGATGATTTGACTATTAACCCTTTCAGGACCAGCGGAAGGAGAAAAAAGCGCTTCTCCAGGCTCGTATGTTAGGATAGGATGCATACGCCCGGGACCGATCGAATTTCCCTGCTAAGCCTAATTTCCTTTAAAAATTCATATAAAGTTTAAAATGCAATCACAATAATACGCTAAAGCTTACAAATTGCTGTCATTGATAATAATTGTACATGGAGTACAAAAACTTTTGCTATATTTAAAAAAACCATTGCGAATTTTAAAGAAAATGTTTTCATTTTAATAAAAAAAATACGTAAACTTTAAAAAATTGACAAAAATCCCATAAATTTGCATACGAATATTGAAAATATTAGAAATCTAAACCAACTTATTCAAAATATAAACAGAAATCCTTGGAACAATGGATCACGAACCTTTAAATGTCCGATTCTGTCAAAAAATAAACATGTGTAGTTGCTTATATTAATAAATATCTCGGATCAAATTTAAAAAAACCACGGAGCTCAAAGCACATATTGAAGTTCTATGAAAAATTATTCGAAAAAAGAATGGTTTTTAACCACCATCTAGTGTGTGTGTGTGTGTGCTTGTAAAAATTAATAACTCTGATCTTAATTCTTAACTCTGATCGCACCAGTGCCTACGAGGAAGGTAAGCTCAATCACATATATGATGCCGTGGAGGGAGAAACACGTGATCACAAATATGTGATCATGGTCCTGAACGGGTTAATGAACTTTTTGTTCCGAAAATTCTTTGAGTGTTGAATCGTTTAATCCAGTGCTTCTCAAACTTTTAATACTTGCGACCCACTATTCAATAACAATTTTCATCTTGCCCCCCTCCATACATTGAATTAGATAATGCGACACTTTGAAGCTAAAGTTGCAATACGACTTTGACATCTCTCCCGTCGGCGTATATAAACGTCTTTCTCGGCCAGTGCGTGAATTGCCCCGGGCGTATATATACGTCTTTTCGAAATACGACATTTTCTGTTCACTGCTATCCATAAAATTATTCCGAAGGTTTTGGAATGTTATAAATGGACGCTTACAGTGCTATTGCGAAGAATTCACGTATTTCAGAGGATTTCCTTATTTATTTCTCCCAGCCTACATGACATACGCTCGCCTGCGTGCAATACGTTGGCATTGGGAAGCGAATCGACAAACATTTCATCGGCATTTAAGAGATTAATAATAAACTGTACCAATTCTCAAGATAAGTGTTGATTTGTGTATATGATCTATGTGTATAAAGGAGAAAAGCGACTCACTGACTAATCACGATATCTCCGGAACTATTAAACCTACAGATTTGAAATTTGGTAGGTAGGTTCCCTTCATGTAATAGACATCAGCTAAGAACGGAGTTGGCAATCATCGAACCCCAAAGGGCTTAAGTGGCGTTATAGATAATTATTTCCATTTTTAAACTATTAGACGTACAGTCTCGAAGTTTGATAAGCAGATTCCTCTCATAGAGTACCGATCTGCTACAAAATAGTTTTAGAGGAAATTGATCCCCAAGGGTCACTGAGTGGGATTAAGGGGTATAATAGATAAATATTTAGCTTTTGAACTAATAGACTTACCTGCTTGAAAATTAGAAGGTATGTTCTGTTCATGGAGTTTTGCGAAAACGGACCCCCAAAGGTGTGGGATTGTGAGGGATTAAGGCGTGTTATAGAAAAATTCCTGTTTTTCAATTTAACCTATTTACCTGAAATTTGTTGAGAACGCTTCTTTAGTTGAAAAGAGTTCCGCTAAGAATGGATTTTACAGAAATCAACTCCAGTAGGAAACGGGAAAAGTTATTGGGGCGTATTGATAGACAAAATTCCCGTTTTCGAACTGCTAAGACTATAATAATAAAACTTGGTTTGCATGCTTTTTTTTTTGTTGAATTGGAATCCGTTAAGAATGCTCTCAACGAGGTATTGATTATAAAAATTCCGATTTTGTTCTGTTAGATTTAGACTTTAAATTTAGCATGCATGTTTATTTTATGGTGTAGATCCACTAAAAGTTGCTTTGGTGGAAATCCACTTGATTATTAGGTTAAGTGAGCGCAAAAAATATTTCTACTTCTATTTTAGATATAAATAGAAATTAGGTATTATAATTTTATGTCCTTTTTATATCAAGAGGCGAGAGTTACAGCTATATATATATGTATATTTCAATACAATCGAATTCGTAATGCTAGATATCAATAATTCATATATATGTAAAAAGTATACATTTATACAACATCGTGAAATACCCAGTAAAGTGGGTGGGTGAAGCTATTTTATATATAATAAGCCCATGGGGTCACTGGTAAATATTAAGGGCAGTCGGAAACCTCTATACCGACAATGTTAAATTGGCTGTTTTCGAGGTACATTTTCTCAAAATCTGTTATATGTACATGCTTGAAATTTTTCATATAATTAAAATACATATTTCTCATTATACTCAAATGAGCTTTTAGCTAATTTTGAATTTTTTCATAATTTATAAAATATTTTATCAAACATAGTTTAAGTTAACCCGTTTTTCACATAAAAAAAATTTGTAAAAATAAATTTTGGGGTTTTTACAAAAAGCTCATTTGTATATATTAGCCATCATTATAAATGTATCATAAAAAATTTACATACCTGTGAACAGTAGTTTCTAAGAAAAGGAACATCGAACATCAAAAATTGACATTTTGAGAAAAATTGATTTTAACGTATAATTACTTTTTAATTAAAACATTCCAGCTCCATATTCTAAATCATCAGCATTTTTTAGTAGCTCATCATCTTCTTTCTTCCTTTTAAGTCTTTTTTCCTTCCTAACTTCCTTTGTGTTTTGTAAACAAGAGTATTTTGCTCGTAACAGCCTCTGTTTGTCGAGGCACTCCAACGCCTGTACCGTGTAATCACAGACTCAATACACATTTTTCTCAAAATTTCTAGTTTTGATACATTCCCCATATTAAATGAGGAAACTGCATCATATGTACCCAGTGACAAAACTTCTAATTGTACAAATGTTTTCTTCGGTACACGAGACCATATTACATTATTTACACTTTCGTTAGGATTTTGCGTACCTCCATGTAAACACTTTTTTAGCAATTCTGGATTAGCTAAATCCCTAAAAACAGGTCGCATGGCCTCCACAACATCCACAGGTAAACTATTTCTGTGATGATAAGTCTCCCCCAAGCAATTCTGCCTTTTTTAAATTTGCACCACGTATCTGTATCAGAGGGACAAAATCCATGCTGAGGTTTTTCATCGGTTGATAGCTTGTGTAAAAAATATTGCCCATATGGCTTGTTGCATGTCCTTCACGCTAGACAAATTTCTGCGGATAGCTAGACCATAATATGCTTGCAGACGGTCGATTTCTGCCTGTCAATCTATTTCTTCCGCATAAAGGCTTTCCGTCAGAAAGTTTTTGACCTCTCATCTTAGTTTTCAAGCGTCGAAGACGTGTCCCCATTCTTTTTCATAACATGACCTATGCATTATAATTTCTCGACAGAGCAATGATCACCATATACTTTCTTCTCGACAATAGAAGTAAACGCCTTGGAGTCCCCATCTCCTAAATATTTTTGTACCGAACATTGTAGAGAGACTGGGAACGCTGAAAAATAGATAGAGCTCCAGCTACTTCCATATTACCGCTGTAGCCTTCAAAAATTCTCTTACAATTTTGAAGATGCTTGGTTTTGTTCGGACAAATACAATGTTTTGAAAAAACTTGACATCTATAACTTTGCCGGTATCAACACTTTGTGACTGTCACCAAGCCATTCTTCGAAGAAAACCACGCTTCTGCCAGCTACCATCAACAGCAACAGCAAGGTCCCTTTTTCCATCATTTTCATCAACTGCTTCACGAACAGCTTCTGCCATACTGTGTTCACAGGTTTCTCTTGTTGCCTATGTGGTTGTACTTCGAGAATTTTGTGGGTGGCGGGGGAAGATTCATGATACCGCAAAACATCCTAGCAGACTCAGAACCTTTACCTATGCATCGCATAGCATACACTAGCCGGGTATTCAGTTCATAATTCTCAGAACTATCGCATTTCTTGGAGTTAAAAAAGTATAGTTATATTTACAAGAAGGACATTTTAAGTGAAACTTCACAGCTTCACCACAGTTACTTTCACTGAGGTGCAACCTGACTCCTGTTTTTTCACACTTTATACATTTTACAGCTTCAAAAACACACAAGCTAAAAGGTTAATGTCCACAATAACATTTCTGAAACCAGAAAAGCCTCAAATATGAAATATCCATGTTTACAATTTTTCTCTCACTGGCAGATGGTTCAGTTTCATTAGTACAAAGCTTTGCACCATCAGCACAATTCTTTTTCATCAGCAGAGTTCTTTGGAACAGTAGAATTGCTTTCACCACAACCATCATTACTTTTATTACATCTTCCTTTATTAAAAACTCCTCTTCGTTTCTTAAATACTTTAGTTGATGCTCTAGGCATGGTAAAGTCGATATATTATAGCAATTTTTTGAAAGTTTCTTAATAATATTAAAGAATACTTGCGAGTTCAAAAATTACAACGCAGTTTTGAAAGTGTAAACAAACATTGATTTGACCGTTAAAAATACAGTGAAGTTTCAAATGGGTTAAGAAATAAAATAATAAAAGGCTCAATTTATACAATAAAAGATAAATGTTTTGATTTATACCAGACGCTCAACTTTTAAGCCAAAACAAAAAACTTTGTTTACTTTTTCGCTTGTCAAATGGGCGTGGCCCAGTTTCAACGATTATTTAAAAATAGGTTTTTAGGGCTTCTAATTACCCTAGAGGTTAAAGTAGGGTATTTTTAGAAAGGTTAAAATCTGTACTATTTGAAAATGTAAAAATCTCAAATTGTCAAAAAAATCAAATTTTACCTTTCCGACTGCCCTTAAACTTGTGCTTAGTATAGTTAAACTAAATATAAAATACATTGTGCAGTACTTATACATTTATAAGTGTATTACATCCGTGTAAATGTGTACTTTATTTTTAATTATCTAGGATTGTATTTTGTTTATGTTAAGTAAATTAATAATTTTTTAAAACAATCTTTTGTTTTCGACTTTTCAGTGGGCTCGCGCTCCCTTTCCTAGGGTTATGACGCCTCCCCAGGGGGACGCGCCCCACAGTTTGAGAAGTGCTGCTTTAATGTTAGAATCATTAAAGTATTTAACTAAAATGGATTCCTTTCCCAAATTGTCATAAGATAGTGAGTGATAAAAATCCATCATCCTAACCACTTAACAAATCACTAAATTGATTCGCAATATTCAGTATATATAGAGTAAAATAAAATAAAATAAGATACCAAGTGATACTGCTGTTTGTAAAAAAAAGCAACACCATGAAGGAATCATCAGAATTAAATTAAATTTTTGCACAAACGATTTGTATTAGTACAAATAAATGACGAAATTTTCAAAGCAAAAAAAAAAAAAATTAAGTGTCCAAAATCAGTATTTGTTGTAGCTACCACGCGCTGCAATAGTTGCTACAATACGTGGCAAAGAGTCAAACAGATCTTGAATGTCTGCTTGTGGTAAAGAATTCTATATTGCTTGTATGCGCAGCCAAAGTTCGTCTTTTGAAGCTGAAGAACGCGGATCACGAGCGAAACGCCGACCAACAGAATCCCACATGTGCTCAGTAGGTGACATATCCAGCGAATAAGCAGGTCAAGGAAGAAGTTGAATGTGTTGGGCTGAACAGAAGTCCTGAACAGTCTTTGCAACATGTGGGCGCGCATTATCCTGCTGAAAGATAGCTCCAGGGATGCCTTAAAGAAAGGGAACGACGTCGGGTGGTAGCACTTCATGGACGCACCTGTTGCTATTAAGATTGCCCTCAATTCGTCGCAAATTGGATCATCCATGATGCGGATTCACACTCCAAGCCATAACTCCAGTAACGCACTTTAGAAGGTAGCGTTCACCGGCATAGGGTCTAGCACGAATGAGGCCATGATGGTCCTACAAATTGAAACTGGATTAATAGCTTCATTAATCTGAGAAGACATCTTGATGCCAATCAGCTTGATAGGCTCTGTGCGCATGAGCTTATTGCAGACGCAGCTGTCGATGGTTTGCCGTGAGGGGGATCCTGTGTAAAAGCACCCTTCCACGCAATCCACGGTGCAGAATACATCGACGAATTGACGAAGCCGACATTAGTATACATGTAGCAGTAAACCAAAGTGCTGCCAACTTTCTGGAGTAAGCTGTAAGGTCATACATCGCCATGCGGAGCCGGTGTCGCTCGTCGCTCCCTGACGTTACCTTTTCTCGTCCAATGCCAGTTTTTCGAGTTGTTCGGTGCTCGCCGGTACACTGCTTCTAAACTCGGAACAGTGTGGAACTGTTCCACTGCATACGAGCTCCTATTACGTGATAGGAAAATCCTTCTTCTCGAAGGCCGATAATCCTCCCCGTTCAAACTCCTTAAGTTGTTGGAGTTTCTCCTTATTTCGTCGTGGAGGCAAACTTGGGTCTCACTAAACGTTCGCCACTAACAAATAATCACTAAATATTTTCAACGTCCTGCTACAGTCCTCTATTTATACACTTTCAGCAACAGTTCAGAGGGCGCTGCAAACTCCACGCGTGTGTGGTGGCTCTGAAACTTTACTTTTTTACATAAAACCCTACAATTGATATTTGCTGCAAAGTTCATTTAATTCTGATGATTCCTTCATGGTGCTCCGTTTGTTACAAACAGCAGTGTGCAATATATTTTAGCCCTCGAAAAATTTGTTTAGAGGTGATTAAGTGGTGATGGCCGAAAAAATAACTAGGTTTGTTTGCAATCGCATTATTTATCTGAGCCTGCTTCTCGTACAGTGCCAAAATACAAGATCAAGTTTTTATGTACAGCAAAGAACAGTCAAAAATGCATTAGAAAAATACAGCCGCGTGTTTAGGCGAAGAGAATAACTAGTTATTTATAAAAATGACAACATTGTTTAGGGAATATTAAACCCAATTACTACGGCGCATAAAAACCATTAATGATTTTGCATTTATTGCAATCACCAATAAATCTATCGGGATTTCGAGGTCTAAAGAATCAGTTAACTACCAACATGTTCTTAATGTTATAGATAGATAGAAATGTGGATAATACTCACACTTGTTATATTTTTTAAATCTAGTATTTGTTCGTTTAACTAATCAGTCGCACCAGAGGGCTCTTATGGTCACGAACACGTTGCCAGCTTGTCAGGAGTTCGAGTCCAGTGCGATTGAAGACCCACCACGTAGAGGGGCTTGTTGCACGTTAAATCGGCCGAGGCTCAATGTCCTTTCGTTGATTTGGTGTGGTAGTTAGAAGAGGGAGATGCAAAAAAAGGTGTAATCCTCTTGACTTGACCGAGTTTCGATGTCGATAGTGAAAAGCACTTGCGTTGCTTTACAGTGTGATGTTGATAGAACTCTCTCAGTAGCACCAGAAGTCGAACCCTTGATACTTCGGCCACGAGTTGGTGGCCATAATATATATATAATCACTCTATTTATATAAATTATTAAGCATGCTACTATCTCCAAAATTGTTATTACGGTTACAAATATTTATAACTAATGTAATAGTTTACAGAAATATATGTAAACTATTATAATCAGTTATTTAAACCCAATGATTTTATTACCCGCACCAGGTTAAGCTACACTCAATGATGCAATTAATTTATTCTTATCCAGTTCACCTCCTTGAAAGATTTCTAAAACTCTTGAATGGTTAGATTTCCTGTTCCTTAAAAGAAATCGAGACTGTAAGGTGTCCAGGTTCGGATATTCAAATAACCGAAACCATAAAATCGCCACCTAATTTCGAGCGCGCAAATCACGAATCTCTAAATTAGACAACTTTAATGAATGATGAAAAGATGTGAGAGACAGTTGTATTTTTGGGCACCTGAAACAACTTCTAACGGTGTTTTCGCACACTCAAGTTGAAACTATAATCAGAAACACCTCAGTTGTAATTATCGCTATTAACTAGTTTTCATTCAAAATACTCGTAGTTAGTAGTTGATTATAGTGATAGAAACCAATTTATAAAGAAAGATTATGCAAATATATATTCACAAATGAATCATTCGTTTTATTTTAATTCAGGGTCTCTTAAAGGAATATCTACGAAAAATTTATCAATGCAATTGTTTTTTACTTTTTAATGAACTGTAGGTAATAATAGCGGACTAAAATTGTACATATTTTTGTCTCGCTTCATAAGATTCGCTTGCGTGGTATATCGATAACTCAAAAAGAATCTTAATTTCTTTTCCACAAAAATTAGTTTTTATTTAATTTTATGAGTGATACACTTTTAATTTTGAGGCTAAATAATCTTCAAGTATTGATTTGTTTTTCGCTTTTCCGTAATTTATTAACGATTTTAAGTTTTCAGTAAAAGAATTAAAGATAGTTGGAAACATCTTTCTATCTCTATACTGACAATGTTTAATTGGCTGTTTTTTCGATGCACTTTTTCTCAAAATCTGTTTCATGTACATGCTTGAAATTTTTCATACTATTAAAATACACCTCTCTCATTATACTAAAATGAGCTTTTAGCTCATTTTGAATTTTTTTAAGAAATTATGAAATATTTTATCAAACATTGCGAAATTTGACCCTTTTTTACTTAAAAAATTTGTAAAAATTAAATTTTGAATGTTTTAAAAAAAGCTCATTTTAGTATATATTAGACATCATTATAAATAATTCATAAAAAATTTACATACCTGTGAACAGTGGTTTCTCAGAAAAGGTACATCGCACATTAAAATTTTTACATTTTGAGATAAATTTATTTTAATGTATGCAGTGAGACTTCTAATCGGCTGGGAAATAAAAAAATAAAAAGCTCAATTAAAAATAAAAGATACATGTTTTGGTTTATATCAATCGTTACACTTTTAAGCAAAAACAAAGTAATTTGTTTACAAATTTCTCGCCATTAAAATGGGCGTAGCCCAAATTCAATGAATATTTAAAAATACATTTTAAAGGCTTCTAAATACCCCAGTGGTTCAAGTAAGGTATTTTTAGAAAGGTTAAAATCTATACAATTTGAAAATGTAAAATCTCAAATTGTCAAAAAAAATAAGATTTTAGCTTTCCAGCCTTAATTTGCAAAAAATCATTTGTTAGATCAGAGAAAGATTTTCAGTATTACTTATATATATACAGGTGCAGTTATTTATAATATTATCTTTATAAAAAAAGAAAAGAAAAGTTTTACGAAATATTTTACACCATTTGAACAAACTTTTTGTTTGTAATTTGGTATGATAAGAGTACAAGATGATTCATATAGAAGTATACATTATTCAAATGTAGTAAAACCATAACAATCAAAGGCAAGCACTACTTCAACGTACCGTAAGTTAGATGCACTTTTACAGTTTGTGTTTCGCCTCTGAGGGAAGTGACATTGGCAATAGTACACGTGTCATGTGACCAGTCAGATGCAATGGCTGCGTTTGCAGTGGAACAGTCTTTTTGTAATCTCTAGCAACATTTCACAGGAGCCTCTTAATTTCATTCTCCAATAGGAGGGTGCACTAACACACGGGTCTTCAACGTGTGAGATTACCTCGATGAACATATCCCTAACCTATGGATTGTGGTATCGTACTTGTCCCTTTGTGACGGATCTATACACGTTCTTCAATTAATCCTCTTGAAAATCTTTGGGCTATCAATTCGCGTTATTCACAACCAACCCTTCGGAAGAGCATCGTGATTATTTAATTTAACACTATATATAGTCTAGTCTAGCTTGAAGAGAGAGTAAGGGAGAAGATACATTCGAGTCAGATAAGATTGCTACTGAAAATATAATAATAGAATTATTGTGATTGGATTTTTGGATTTTTAGGGAATCATTTCGCCTTGCAACTTCTCGTGTTGCTCGTGATAAGCCTTGGAGTACACTATGTAAGAAATCCCACGGTATTCCAAGTTCTACTCGTGCTGCTGCTGTGGCTAAATTTAGACTTTTAACCGGACATGACTGCCTTTGTGCTCATCTGTTTCGTTTTAACTTAGTGACTTCACCTATCTGCGTTTTGTGTGACACTGGACAAGACATGACTGCCGCTCATTTGGACGAGTGCTCTGCACTGAATGATCTTAACTGCATTGTAAAAAGGTATTGGAGAGCCCGTTGCCTAATGACCTGATGGTCAATGGCCTGGCATTTGTAAAATAAATAAATAATAAATTATTGTGATTTGAGACTTATTAGGAGGAAACTTTAAAGTGACGATTCTTCACTAAGATTGAATTGATATTGGACTAAATCGGATGATATGTTATATCCTTTATTATGGTATGAATCAAGTTTGATAGTCTCCTAATCGTTTGCGTTTTACCATCGTTGTTCCTCTTTAGCGACTAGCATTGCAACATTCTATTACTATTATTACTTGAAATTGTGTATGTTCCTTGCGTGGTAAATACATAGATTAATTGGATCATGTTGAGTGTTTCTTCCCGACCTCCCACAAATCTAGGTCCCCGACAGAGAGGTCCGGGCCTCTCCTAACTTGACCATAGTTTAAAATGACGAGGTTTATCCCCTAATGCCCTCGGGTAGATGAACAGTGAGACGTTAATATTTATTCACTCACTCACAGATGGATTGGACGATCGCAAAAAACAATATGCTGCTTGCCCAATGACCAACCAGAATTTCAGACTTAACACTTTGTGATTTCTTCCTGTGTTGGTACGCAAAGGACAGGACAAGGTCTTCGTCCCTTCCTGTTGATCTAGCGAAGCTGAGACAGCGTATCACATCCACTATCGATGGGCTTAACGCGCGTTTGGGTGGAACTGAATGACTGATTCAATGTGTGCCGTACGACTAAGGATTTCACACATAGAGCATTTGTGATTCGAAGAAAACGTTAAATAACGTAACGATGGAAATATTTGAAACGTAAAATATCTTAAATTGTTTTTTATTTCTAGTGCATTGAACATGCTTTATAAATCACCCTTTACTATTAAAAATATTTTTTAAAAAAATTCCAACCCTTTAAATTTAAATGTTCGTGTTTTCTTGTCTTGTGAATTTTTTCATTAAATATTTATTTCATTTATAATATTTTTATGTCTGGCGTATCAGAGTCGAAATCTTCATGATCTCGAGTTGTTGAGTCATGGGTCAAGTCCTTGTGCCGTCGAAGATTGTAACGTCGTGAGTAGCTAACCATAACAGACTAACATGAAAATAAAAGATTGTTTATTTGCTAAAGAATTTGTTAGTGAAGCAATAGATTACAGCTCATATGCCAAGCCGGTGCAGTCAGTCTATATTCTATTCTCAACGCCACCGGCATTTTCATAGTCTTTCTTTCCTTCCTTTCCACTCCAAACTCCTTAGCGCTCTCCTCCAGTCCGTTCCAACCAGAACTCTCTTCTCATGCTTTCTCGATCCCGGGCAGGGCTTTTCCCTTTTCTCCATCCCCAAGGTCGGGCTCCTCTCTCTCATTTTTTTCCGTCTCCTGAAAAAAAACCCATTTAAACACCAGGGGTGTGTCCGCAACACGCCAATCGTCCCTTCTTATTGGCAGGTCACAAAAGTCTCTCTCGGCCTCCCTCGTCCTATTTGCGCATAACACACCAAAACACACCCGGGCCGTCTTGTCCAAGGCGCCATAATTCCTTGTCCAACATCTGGACACACTTGTCCATCACGCCACCTGTTTCTATTATCCCCTTCTCTCAACAGCAGAAAAGACGACATGATTCTTTTAAGACAGGCTTCGCCTATTGTCAATGGGGTGCCGGCTCTCCTTTATGATTATGGCGGCCAGACTGGATATCGTCACTCCCCGAGTTCAGGCAATAAACAATGACCCCATGGCCACGTGCACTGGTCATTTTACAGCTGGTGGATCTGTAAAATTTGAAGACAATCGATGGGTGTGAGTTCACAACAATCGAAGACGTCGTACTTGTCATTTAACAGCTGGTGAAGCTATAAAACTTATCGTTAATTGAAGGATGGAGATTCACAACAATCAATGACCGTATAAAGGGACTGATATTCGTTAAATCGATCGAGACTCTAGGTCCTTGCGTTGGTGTGGAAGTTTGGAGAATGAAGTGTGTCATCTCAGATGTCGGTATCGTCACATATGACCTCAATTCATCCTCAACAGGCAGTTGCCAGTAACAGCCTCCAGACATATGTGTTCACTTTTGTCTAGAGGATATGTTACTAGGCTACGAATCCGAAGGTCGCGGGTTCTAAGCACTACACTTGTGACCTTGACTGAATTAAGAAAACGCATTTTTCTGAACTGTCATGACGCCTCTACCGTAAGAAAAATAAAACAAATAAATATAAAAATTCTGTAATAAATAATAAGAAGAAAAATAAATAAATGAAATACATAAATAAATATAACACGCTCTCCGTAACAAACAAGCACAAATATTGTACGCCTATCCACTAACTCACTGGTGGGAGAGTAGTGTAGCGGTGTCTAAATAAAAGCCAGTAATAGCCTCCGTACAGAGGTGATCACTTGTGTCTAGTAGATATGTTACTAGGCTACGAACCCGCAGGTCACGGGTTCTAACCACTACTTGTGTGTTCCTCATAAATATACAAGGTGATTCGATAACCAAACCGACGAACTTGAAGAGTGCGTAGGGAGATGACTCGGAATCAAACGGGAATGCAGGATCGCAAATGCCGTAGAGTTGCGAGGTATGGTGCAAAAAAGCAGAACAAAACAAAACAGAATTAGCAACGCATTAATGATACAGTAAACGTGTTATTGAAACATTTTACTGCAACAGGTGTTCAAAAGTCCATGGACTTCTTCTGGGGTCACATAAAGAGTTTGTGGCATGGGGCACCCGTTTTTCAGTTGAAGACCTCATCCATCGAATATCTGTAGCTGCCGAAAGAAAATGGGGCATACCTGGCATCTTTCAGAACGTAAAGAATTTCACGCAGTTGCACTGTTAGGTCTTCTAGACGATTTCTTGTCGTAATTTTGAGCACCTGTTGAAGAACAGCCTTTCCATAAAATGTTTTCGGTTCCAATAATGTGTTGCGTTTTTCTATTCCTTTGCTTCTTTGCAGCATATCTTGCAACTAATACATCATTCATTCCTATGTGTGCCGTATCTGTACCTCCTACATACCCTGCAAAAGTGTCGGTATGGTAGCGAATCATCCTGCATCAGTGCTTCTCAAACTTTCAATATTCCTCATCCAATCAGCCTCCCCCACCCTCCATACAAAAACAATGGATTGAATTCAATAACACTGACACTAAAGATACAATCCGATATTAATCCCTTACGTGCCACCGACGTATACAAACATCTCGTTCAGCCAAAGCATTAATTTTTGGACGTATATATACGTCTTTTCGAAGTACGATCTTTTCTGTGCACTGTTATCCATACAATTATTCCGAAGGCTTGGGAAGGCAATAAAAGGACCTTGACAGTGTTAGCGAAGGATTTACTTATTTCAGAGGACTTTCTTATTTATTCATTTTCTCTTCTCCCCCCAAAAAAACACACCAAATTATGCACGTGTGCGGGGTAAACGGTGTCATTGGGGAGCGAATCACGTAATTTTTAATCGGCAGTTAAGGAATTAATTATAAACTGTGCAAATTACCAAGATAAGTGTTAATACAAGCCCATGGAGCCACTGGTAATGATCGCACTTGTTCTCCACTTAGTATTGTTAAATTAATCATAAAATACATGATACATTTATAAGTGTATTATATCCGTGTAAATGTGTATTTTATTTTTTATTATATCAGAAAGCGTTTCATTTGTTTACTTTCAGTAAATTTATATTTTTTTGAATAATCTTTTGTTTTCTACTTTTCAATAGGCTCGCCCCCCCCCCTCGTACAGAAATCGCACAGGCACCCCACAGTTTGAGAAACACCGTCCTACATATTAGACGTAATTAAATCTATGATTACGCCGCAGTTTAGGGCTACTTAAGGGACTATGGGTGACAGATGGCTTCCTCTTGAAGCACAGTCAAATTACGTGGACAAAACGTGAAATGGCACTCCACTGTTTTAGCTACCACACCATGGCAACAGGATGAGCCTGGGCAGATTTAAGCGACATCATCCCCTTTACGCGGTGGATCTATTGGCGGCATTAATACTGGATCCCATGACTAAACAGATTAATTGAAAGCAGTCTAATTAGAAATTCACGGAGGGCTGAAAACGATATTGCATATTTCACAAAAAGCTACGTTATAAACTTTTCAAAAAAATAACTTTTGATAATTCAAATGTTTTTTCCTTGTGCTCTCTCTCTAATCTTATATGATTTTCATAAAAATTTTTAACTTGTTTTTCTTCTTGCAATGAAGCAAAATTGAATAAAAATACTTTTTCATTTGTGCTGTTTTGTGTTGTGTTGTTTCACTTTCCGAAACAACGCTATTCGTATTTTGTTACGAAAAGTCTATTTACCCGAAAAGTTACATTTTCAATACTTTAGTTAAAAATTCATTTTATTTCCAACACAAAGTTGCTGTTAAAAAGAATAACTTTACTTTAAACTGAAAGATGTAGTAGAATATAAGAACATAACATATATCAATAGATATATAAAAGAGATCCTGTGTAATAATATCTAATATAGTATGTAATAATATCTAATACATGACAACAATTATGAACAAGTAAATTTTTTTTCATTTCTGAACTTTAGATTAGCAATATAGAATTTCATATTTTCCACGAGAATAAATAATTTTTTTTAAATATACTTATCTTATATTTTGACATTATACGAATAGTATAATTTACATTTTGTTTTCAACTTTGATAGTGAAACGTCTGTGAAGCTCCTTTTTTATTTTTTTGAAAACAGAAGCAAGCAATATGGGAAAATGCATTATTTCTATTCCGATGTCATAGAATTTTTCTAAAAGAGATAAAATAGTATGCGATATTGTGTTTTCTAACAAATAGTATTTTATGAGATATTTTTGTTTTAATTAAATACATCTCTAGCCTTTTTCCCCCTTACTTGTTTTTGATGCTAGAAATGCTTAAGATGGATTACTTTGATTCTTAATAACAAAACACAAGAGTAGAATAGTAATATTTTTGCTTTGGACTTGGTAAAAGTAGTGCTTCTTTTATGTTCTGTAGACGTACGTTGCAGACATCTTCATGTCTCAGAGCTGGAAAGATCACCGCCTGCGCCTCCCAGAGAACATGACCATGAAGTACAGACTGCTTCCGGTCAGCTGGCTCAAGCGGATGTGGAGACCAGATTCCTTCTTCAAGAACGCCAAAAGGGTCACCTTCCAAGAGATGACCATCCCTAACCACTACATATGGTTGTACAGTGACAAAACCATTCTTTATATGGTCAAGTAAGTAGTTCATAATTGCATGTGTGTAAAGTTGAAGAACAAATAACATTCTCAACTACTGTGATTGCAAATTACTATTTTTTCTTTTGTTTGAAAGCGTCATTAGCCATGCCTGGATTTTATTAAACGTCTATGAAGATATATTCCTCTCTTAATACAACCAAGTACTAACAAGTGTTTGCAACTACTTTGGAGAAAAGACAGGCAAAGTGATCTTTTTAATTAATTAGTATAATATGTGTTTAAATTTCTTTTCTTCGGACTTTGAATACATCTAGACGTTGAATACGAGGGACGTTCTGCTAGTAATTTTCATCATTTTTTTACACTAAAACGTTATTAAAAAACATCATACATCATAGCATTATGATCTATATACTTTACACTAATTTTCGACATAATCACTATCAGCATAGATACATTTATTGTAGCATGCAATCAGTTTGAAGGAATCGCTCCCGTAAACCGCACAACCTACACCACCTTAGCATTGTTTCACAAATATTTCCCCCTCACTTGTGAAGTGGGATGCTTCCACGTCATTGATTTCTAGGGAAACGCAGGGCCCCCATATTTCCTATCCTCTCATGATACTGAACGTTTTCCCTTATGCCTGCATATTAGCAACTAAGCCTTGGCAGATACCGCTTTAAAAGTGAGAGCTGTTTTATGGCGGCACCATACAGTGGTGGCTCTCGCTACTAAATTTCGATGCTTGAATTACTTTTAATCAAGCTCTCGTCGGATGCTAAATATTGATGTGATTTAAATTTATCGAGAGTACGAAATCCAAATGGATTCCAGAGGGATCTTTTGCATGCTGCCCAATCATGACATGCGTGATATTAATTTTCACATTCAAAAAATTTAGCGACTCCAGTCGGGAACGAACCCACAACATTGGGCTTACAAAGTGGGGCCGCCTCCTCTGAACCTAAACAGGAACTCATATATTTCTCTCTCACGTATCGATTCAGTGATTGAGGTTGATTTTTATTCTTACACTCTCGTGAACCAGACAGTCAGGTTTCTTGGCACCTACCTATTTTGCAAATATGTTCGCGATAACACAGCACGTAGTGGAACATGTGATAAGTAGAAATACGTATCGTATACGCCTTTTTGACATATTTATGCTCCTGTCGGGTAGCACCAGATGCAGATGGACACTCAGCAGAGGACTAGTAATGCATAAGAACGCTCACTTTTCCCTTCTTCCTGCCATCCTTCACTGAGCATGCAACTCCACCGACCAACCATTTGACGAGGCATGACCTCTTTAGCATACACGGTCTGTATGCGTGGATGACGGACAGATTAGTCCTACGAACCCATTCATACCGGTTAACATCACGCACTTTATTGGTGACCAAAATAACTTCGTGCATGCCGGTCTGCTCCTACTATCTCTTCTTCTTCGCTTGCATCATTTTTTCTACGTTGAGGCTTCTTCCATCATTTGATATTTAATGGATGGGTTTTTTTTAGCGTGATTGTTCGTTTCACTTAACGTACGATCTCCTTTTTTAACCCTCTCACGATGGGTGTGTCATATATGCACCACCTCCCTTATCGCGCATCCCCTTTCCGTGGGGAGGATCATGTACAAAACGAGATTTACCGGGTACATCATCTGGCTGCCGGTGATATTTCGAATGGAGGCATATGAGACATACCCGTCTCTAATATGTTCTTCGTTGATCAGAACGTAGTTACGAAAAAGTTTAAAAATGATAAAATTTGCTTTCGACATGCACAAAATCTTTTCATTAATTAATCTTTAAAAAAATTATGAATATAATTTAATCGAATGCGATTCCATTACAATGTATTAAGAGGCTAATCATAGGGAATTCACACAAAACAAATACTAGAAAAATACTTCACACGCGCACGATATAAATTATTCAAATCGAAATGTAACTCAAATGTAAGGAAACATTCATACTACAAAAATAACAATCAGTAATATTTTGGAGTAAATAAAGCCTTCCAAAAGTATGAAATATTAAAATATTCATTAAACACATGGTAGAATCCGTTTGAAAGTTAGCCAATATTTCTCAGCGATAGCGAATTACTCTCAGGGATTGTTACAAATTGATCATTAAACTTTAAGTAAAATAAAGTTCATTTCACGTAAGCATATTTTATGAACAATTTACATAAATGATGGATCGACAAAATAGCACTAGGGGGAAGGTACTGACGTTAAAAGCAATATTGACGATAAATTAAGTTATCTGGATCAGAATATCTTAGCCACTAAATTCTATTTTAACAGTCTTCAGTAATATTAAATGTTAACTACGTTTACTTTGTAAGTTTTATTGGTTACGTTTTAATGGTAATAAAATATACCTAGTATCTTCTAAACTTTTACTGAATTAACAAAAATGTTTCATTTAATTCAGAAGCTTCCGAAGTAGATGCATGGTGGAACTTGACTGACATCGCGATACCAAAATGTAATCAATCATGCGTCTCACTTTTTATTTAAAAAATGTTTTCTTTTATTTACAGTGTAATGAAAATTCAATTTTGGATGATACGGTTGAATGATACGGTCTCTAATTAAATATTTACAAACACAATGCATCGTAGTAGATAGTTTGCTGCATTGTAGTAGTTAAATTGTGATTTAGGTAATTTGAATTATGTATATATATATATATATATATATATATATATATATAATTTTCAGACATGGCGAGTGGTTGATGTTAATGTGGTGAACCAAAAGATTGGATGTGGCCGGTGGTGAGTGAATGATACTATATTACGTGGCGAGTGGACGAATATTGTTTTATCGAGGAGGCAGTCTTGTAAATCAATAATCCAGTTTATTGCACTTCTTGTAAAACGCAGGCATATTGCAAATATAAAGACTGGATGGCAAAACACAGACAAAGACAACACCAACACACAAAGCGTGGCAGCCGGCTGACTACATGTTTGCAGATAAGAGAGAGGGTGTGCTTTCCAGATCTCAGTATTTATAGTCGGCGGTGAAAAGAACTATGATTGGTTAAAATGGGCGGGACTGGGATTTCGGATACTAGTTGATTACGATTAAGGTTAAAGTGTTATTTTTTAACCAAAGAATTAAAGCTAGTTTAACTATTAGTAAAAAGAGTTAGTTAGAGGATGCCAGAGGAAATTATTACAGATATGTAATAATTCCAATAATCTGTAATAGATCTTGAATTATTAGCGTCCAGTCCTTCAGTGTGTATTTGTGATTGTCCTTGTCTGTGATGTACCGTCCAATTTTTGTATTTGTAATATGCTATATGTTTCAAGAAATACAACAAATTGGAGTTAATCCTTTCAAGATTCCTGCTTCTTCTCTTCTGTCTGTAGTCATGTAGCTGGCGGAATGCTGCTTTGTGTTGTAGTTTCTTTGTCGTTGTTGTGCCGTCTATCTTTATATTTATGTGCTTCAAGATGCAATAAACTGGATTATTGATTCACATGACTGCCTGGTCAATCCCATCATAGAAAAGGCATCAACATACAGTATCATTCACTCGCCATTGGCCACGCCCTACATTTGATTCGCCATTGTTTAAATCAACCCCTCGACACGACCTAATATGCACTCCTAAAGTTTTCTTATTACATTTATGTATATATATATATATATATATATATATATATATATATATATATATATATATATATATATAAATTTTGATTTATCCAATGGAACAGAATCCCTAAAACTCTTTCTCAATCCTTTAAGATTAAATGTCTACAGTTACAATAATAAAGCTAGTGATTAAGTAAACAAATATAAGAATGCAACTCAATTAACTCTAAGGACCATTGTACTATTTTAATTTTTGAATGCGAACAATGGTAAGGTTATTACTTTGAACTAGCTGCGTAATCTCTTATAAAGGGTGTTTTTTGAGAGGTATAGAACTTTAAATTGCAATAAAACTACGATGTATAATTTGATTGACATGAATTTTTTTTTTTCGAAAGATAATCTTGTGGCATAAGATTTAAATATGATTTCTGGCATAGGACTGCCACGGCTGGCTCGGATGTAGTCCAATCTGGACGTCCAATTTTCGATGACTTTTTCCAACATTTGTGACCGTATATCGGCAATAACACGGCGAATGTTGTCTTCCAAATGGTCAAGCGTTTGTTGCTTATACGCATAGATCAGTGACTTTACATAGCCCCACAGAAAATAGTCTAGCGGTGTTAAATCACAAAATCTTGGAGGCCAATTCACAGGTCCAAAACGTGAAATTAGGCGGTCACGCAACGTGTCTTTCAATAAATCGATTGTGGCACGAGCTGCGTGACATGTTGCGCCGTCTTGTTGGAACAACAGCTCCTGGACATCATGATTGTTCAATTCAGGAATGAAAAAGTTAGTAATCATGGCTCTATACCGATCACCATTGACTGTAATGTTGTGGCCTTCATCGTTTTTGAAGAAGGATTCCACCAGCCCATAAAGCGCACCAAACAGTCAGTTTTTCTGGATGTAACGGTGTTTCGACATACACTTGTGGATTAGCTTCACTCCAAATGCGGCAGTTTTGTTTGTTGACGTAGCCATTCAACCAGAAGTGCGCTTCATCGCTAAACAAAATTCGCTTATGAAAATCAACCATTATTTTCGAAATAAAATTGCACAATTTGAAAGCGTTGTTCATTCGTGAGTCTATTCATGATGAATTGCCAAACCAAACTGAGAATAAATCACTCTACAGCTGTTAAATCGGTCGCCATCTTGGAAAGTAATGTTTACTTAAACTTCTATACCTGTAAAAAAAACACTCTGTAGATACAAAATAGTGGAACAATTTTTGGACCAGTTCATTTCCGACATTTACACTGTAGATATTACTCTCAGTTTGAAAATCAGTTATGAGTGAGCTTTGAGTTAGGCAAATATCACTAGTTGCCTAACTCACGTAGCTTTGCTGAGAAACACGCTTTTCTCCGATGAGACTTTGCACATGTCCTCTTAATGATACAGTCGAAAATTGGAAGCTCCAAACTTCATTCTAAACAATACCAAATCAATGCCACTATTGCAAACTATACCAAATTATTTAAAGTAGTACATTGTGTGTGTGTGTGTGTGTGTACTATGTAGAATTTAACATATCGGAGTTCTACGAACAGGTATCTTGCTAACACGTGACCACGATAGCCTTGTGGTCATGGTCATGAACTCGTGGCGTAATGATACAAAATTGATACCAAATACTATTTTGTTTGACTACATACTCCATGTTATATATTTTATGGAACAACTATGCATTACCTATCTAATAAGGAGGAACATATTTATGTGTGCTCTCAATTTACTTTAATATTGATTGAATATTTTATATAAACTTTTTTCTATGGAGATGATTTTCTGTAATTAGAACACAAAACTGAGAAAAATACTTCAATTGAATTTCGAAAGCGTATCTCTTAGTATACGATGCTTTCACACATTTTCAAGTATAATTTATGTTTTAATTTAAGTCATCAAAAAAGTCTTCAAAACCAGAAAAAAGAAATTAAAAGAATATAAATTACAGAAAATACATTCTTAAGACTTAGGTTAAAACAATGGAAGTAATTAAGACACCAAGATTCAATGAAGTAATGTTCCTTGGATAAAGCACAAAAGCCATTAATTTGGAAAAAAATAATTTTTTGATCTATCTGAAAGTATTTAAAAAAATTTCGAGTTCCATTAATAACCTAAACAGCCTACGGTATCAAATTTAAAAAGTGTCTTTTTTTGCTGAAACACATTTGCATAAACGTCAAGATTAATTTAATACAAATCAAACATTCCAAATACAAAAGAGTCATTTTTCTTCCTTTAATGTATTTGATATGGATATTTTGAGTTTTCTCCGCCGGGATTTCCAGTTTCAGAATGATGGGATATTAAATTGCAATAAGTGCTTCTGGAGGAAGATTAATTTTCAGCTGATTTATAACCCGATTTCGAAAATATTTTTAATGTTTGATGAGTTCGCATATTAAATGATACAATAGGGGAAATTTTAGTATTCGTTTCTTTATATTTTTGATTCATTATTACTATAGGACGTAGGAATTTTCAAAAATTGACCTTAAGAAGTCCTTTTTAGTTCGCTTTAGATAAGTTTATTTAAATAATAAGAATTTGTTCTATTTTATAAGAATCAATTACTTTTACATCTAAGCATCAGACAAACCAAAGTATTTATAACAGCGCAAAGCAATTAAATGTTTTGAATTGCTATCTTAGATATGTGGACAAGTAATAAATATATAATTGAGTTACATTAATTTTTCAAAAAAAAACCACTTCTCCGTCATTTTTTAAAGGCTTATATTCATTTTTCAGTTGTATTTCATTTCTGATGGTACTGGAGTGGCCGACTCGAGTCACGAATTCGTTATCAGCGTGTCGTTGGTGCGAGTCTTGATGTCAGCGAAGACTCACCGTGTTTGTAGGTTGATGCATATTAAATATAACAATGTCGACTAAAGTTGGCGTGATGGGGTGGCTTTGAAATGGTGTACCGGCTCAAATGTCTTCCTCCTCACATGGCCACGGTTCAAAATGACGAAGCTCTCCTTCAATAGCCCTCGTGTGTCTTTACATAGCAACGTTAATATAACACTCATTCAATAAGGAAGGAAATTGTAACTAAATTGCCTCCCCTCTTTTATATGCACATGCATGCATCATAAAAACAAGTAATATAAAAGAAATTTTTTTGAGTCAATTCCTACTTAAATAACAACAACAAAAAATACTTTATGCATATATAATTACTTTTTATCGAATAATTACAAATAATATAAATATGTATTTTTACATATGACATAATCACAATATTAAGGGCAAACTAATTTCTATTAATTATCATTAAAGTATCGTATTGTCATCCAAAACAATCCTGTATATAAAATTTCAGTTCAATGTGAAAAAAAAAAACGTGGGAAAAAATTATTTTAAAGTTTTGACCCAAGTCGCTAAAAATAAGGCAAACGAGACTGTATCTGTAATTCTTTAAATAATTAGTTTCAGTCAATTCATTTTAATCATTACATTTAAAATGCCGCATTGTTACTCAAAACAATCGTGAATAGAACATTTCAGTTCAACTGAATGCTTTAAAACGTGGAAAAAAACCTTTTCACGTTTTGACAGAAGTCGCCAAAAGGGTCGCTAAGTCACCAAAAATGATTCCAACGTGGCTGTATTTGTAATTCTTTGCATAATTAGTTTTAATAAATTAGTTTTTATTAATTATAATTAAATTACTGTATTGTCGTCCAAAATAATCCTAGATATAAAATTTCAGCTCAATGGAACGCTTTAAAATGTAGTTTATTAATGATTGAAAATTCCACGAAGATAAATAAATAAATATAGAGAAAGTGTGAGCTAATAGTAGGAACTGAAAAAATTTCCCATGCACACAGATTGAAAAATACTATAAAAAATTCATTTGCTTATTTAAAAAATGTCTATTTCAACATAACCTTTAAGCATAAAGCTCAAATATTAATTTAAAATAACTTTTTAAGTACTAGTGGCAACACTTGTGCTTAATCAATAGATGACATCTGAACTAAGCACAATCGCTGAGTCATGTGAAGTACTCATGTGTGCACTTTAAATACTCTCCATTATTTAAATCACTTTATATAAAAATATTTTAAGTAATTTATAGATGCATATATATTACAGAAATCTAATTTTTCTGTAGCATCAGTACTGTATCCCGTATAATCTAGAGTATCCTAATAATTATTAATGCAATAAGTATAAATATACCTCTGAATTCCCGTATTCTGTGGATCAGATTTATATTTTTATCTCAAATCCACTGCTCAAAAAACCGGGGGAACAAATAAAAAATTAAAGAAACCTTTGCATGGGCAGAAAATGGAGGGTACAGGTGTAACAAAACTCAATACAGGATAAAAGAAGCAAAAAACAATTGTACGGGAATTTCGATTCTTTGGAAGAGCATGAAAAGACGCTTCATACCAAAAATTGGATTATGTGTAAATGGCAAAGAACTTATTATTTAGATTCGATACAGGCTGTTTAATATAGTGTGTTGTCCCACCTAAACTGTTAAGACTGTCCCAAAACTGCTTAGAATGGAAGCGATGAAGTTATGGTTGAGACTTTCGAGGATACTGTTCCATTCTTCAAGAAAGGCAATCTCCACGTCCTGGATAGTAAGCGAAGAAAGTGATCTTGCTAAATATGTCATCCGTAGGAGTCCCACACATTCTGGATAAGATTTAGGTGAAGGGAGCAAGTGAGCCACTCCATACGTTGTATTGTTTCAGCGTCAAGAAAAAATCTCCACACGGTGGTCTGTATGACTTCTGGCATTATCCTGCGTTAAAAGAACGGAATCATCAATGGCTGCGGCGTAAGTTACGACATGGAGTCTTAGGATCTCGTCTGCATACCTTTGAGCCTTCAAATTGCCATTCCGTATGATATGCAAGTCAGTATGTCCGCTTATGTTGATGCCAGCTCAAAGAGTCAAACCATCGAGTCTGAACAAAAATTGGGTTAATTCAAGTATCCCTTTCTCGTCATACCAAGACACTTTGGGCGTCACACTCTCAACTGAATCCCTGTAAACAGCACTTGACTCCAATCACTTAACATCCAATATCAATGTTCGACAGCCCACTTTCTTTTGACCGAAGGCAGAGGTGGATTAAGGGGTCATTACCTTTTAAAATTTCCGGAAAATCGATTTTTTTATTATTTTATTTTATAGAGTAAACCTTTCTGAGTATTCTAAAAGAAACCGCATGCAGATATTCCCAATAGAACGGACGTTATTAAGAAAATAAAAAGAGTAGAAAAGATGATTTAAATACTGTTTACATTTTGGCTCCAGGGTGACAGCTGTCATGTGCTGGTGACAGCTGCGTTTCTCTGTTTCTAATATTTTCATTCTAATTATTATCAAATGCTTGAATCTAAGCCTCAAATATTATTATTGTTGTTCTGAATATTAACTACAACGTCTACTAACTTTATAAACTTCTACTTCTACTTTGTTTTGATAAAGTGAATCTTGAATTTATACTCACTCGTTTTTGATTTTCATACCGTATCTTATTCTAAGATAAGTTTTAGGAAAAATATTATTTTTTTTATAAACTTTTGAAGGATGAATTCGACTGAATCTTCTAAAAGACCATCTGGTAAACGTCCTAAGAAAAGGAAGTTTACTGGTATAATGCATACGAGATGCAAAGCTGTACACAGTGTGGATGAATCACTAAAAAACAGTGCATCTGAAAAAAAGATTCATCTGCAAGATTTTGATTCATCTTTTATTGATCATGATGACGGTTTTGATGGCTACAGAGTGTTTGATAAAACTATCATATTTACAAACATTCAAACTTTGCTTCTTGCAAAAAATGTGGTGGTGATATTAAACTATCAGAAAAATGTGTTAGAGGTTTGTATAGTGTTTTTTCGATTGAATGCAAGAACTGTAAAGACTTGTGTTCGTTTAGAAATTCAAAAATGCTGGGTAAAAGAAAAAAAAATCCAGAAATAAACAGACGTTTTGTATACGCAATGAGGACAATTGGACAGGGTCATGCAGCAATGACAACTTTCTGTGGTGTCATGGACTTTCCTCCTCCAGTTGCTGAAAAATCCTATAATAACATTATAAACAACTACAATTGTGTAGTAAAGAAGTTGTAGAAGCTTCAATGCAAAGTGCAGCTTTGGAAGAGGTAACTTTGACAAATTCTTCCGATATAATAATTAGTGGAGATGGAACTTGGAAAACTCGTGGCTATTCTTCTCGTGTTGGTGTGTGTGCTGTTATAGGAGACAAAACAGGAAAGTGTATTGATGCTGAAGTGATGTCTTCTTTCTGTAAAGGATGTGATTCTTGGAAACGAAGAAAAGGGTCACCTGCTTACAAAAAGTGGAAAATTCTTCACGTTAAAGAATGTTTGAAAAACCATAATGGTTCAGCTGGCATGATGGAGACTGTGGGAATGTTTCGTATATTTCAGCGTTCATTAAGTCATCGTTCTGTGAGATATACATCTTACATTGGTGATGGCGATTCCAAAACATTCTCATCTATTACTGCATCCAATCCGTATGGAGAAGATATCACAGTTTCAAAAATTGAATGTGTTGGACATGTTCAAAAAAGAATGGGAACTCGTTTACGAAAATTAAAACAAATGAGCTCCAAACTCAGTGATGGGAAGTCGATTGGGGAAAAGGGAAGGTTGACCGACAGAATGATCGACTTAAGTACAACGTACTATGGAAATGCAATCCGACAAAATAAAACATGCATGTCAGATATGCGAATAGCTGTTTGGGCTGTATATTTCCATATACGTTCAAGCGACGAAGAACCATTGCACAGTTTTTGTCCTGTAGGTCCTAATTCTTGGTGTAAATATCAAAATCTTATTTAGAGGGCAGTGTGGAAACTTTTAGACACAGTAACAAATTGCCAGTGGTAGTAATGGATGCCATAAAACCTGTGTTTAATGATCTATCACAACCTAAACTTCTACAAAAATGTCTAGGGGGTAAAACCCAAAATAATAATGAATCCATTAACTCATTAATATGGAAATTATGCCCAAAAACTTTAGGTTGTGGTAGAAAGATTGTTGATATATCTACAAATGAGGCAATTGTCATTTTTAATGATGGCAATCAAGGCAGACTAAAAATTATGCAATCGCTTGGTCTGACTGTTGGTCAATTTGCACATAAATTTGTTACACTTGTAGATATAAAAAGAATTCAGACTGCAGAAGTACACTTTAATCTCCGCACAAAAGAATTACGACAGGCTAAAAGAATGCAATTTAAAACTACTTGTAAGAAATTAACTGAAAAAGAGGGAACATCATATGCATGTGGCGAATTTTAGCATTTTAGAATCATATTAATACACTACATTCATATCACAAATTATTTAATATTTATAATAAGTAGTTGTTAATTAAGGTATTGATTGTTTTTTAAGTAATATTTATAAATTTTTAACTTTATTTTGGAGAAATGAATCCCTTTGTTGCATTTTGATTATTTTGTAGCTTTTGATATCGTTTCGATGCTTGTACTGCATTGTTATAATATGTTTTTAGTTATAATAATTTTAATAAATTGAAGTTTATTGACTAAAAAAACTTCACATTAGTTTTAATTTAAATTTAGTTGTTGTTTGAGTTACCAGAATAATATACATATAAAACTGTGGTAAATTTTACGTTTGATGTCAATTTTCTCAGAACGTCATTTTTTCTCATTACGCGCATGATATTTTCAAAACCGTTCCATGGAAAATAAAATTTTTACTGGAGATTCTGATTATATCTGTACTTAAAATAACGAACCAGTTTGAATTTTTAATGAAAAAAATTAAAATTACAAATATAAAATAGCGAAAAAAAATTTAAAATTTTATAGTTAAATTTTAAATTGTTATAGTTTACTAAAAATTTTAAATCAGTGTTTCATGCTTCGTCATTTTAAAGATAACACAATTTCCAACACTGAGCAAACATTTCATCAAAAAATATTGGTAACTTTTTTTATAAAGCTGCGCGTAATGCATATCACTTGCGAAAAGAAAACAAAAATTTCTTTTTGTAATTATCTAATTAAAAATTTATCCTAATTAGCACTGTGTTTGTCGGTCATGTTTTAAGTAAAGTAATATCTATTTGTTTATACCTCCAAAATTTACATTCCAAGAAACAATAATAAAAAAATTACAGAGCTTTAAAGAGCTCACTATTTTTAACCATTTTCAACTTTTTAAAAGGTATGTGACCCCTTAAGGAAGTTGGAGGCTCCCGGCGGTAAAAGGTTTGAGGCCCATGGGCTCCACAGTCGAAAAATAAATAGTGAAAAGAGTTGCTTACTTTAAATTTTCAAAATAAAATGTATTGATAGTAATAAAACTCAACGTCTAAGGAAAAACCTTAACTGTATATAAAAAATTAAAAATCTTATTGAAGAGCTTACAGTTTTGCCATACAATCTTGATTTCTCTCTTTGGAAAATTCATCATTTATTTTTGCCATATCTATTTTGTCCAAAATATTTCGTTCTGTATATATATGTACATGTTGTTCAATTTGTCTTTTCTCCCATTGTACTTCTTAAATTATTCTTTAACACGTTTTAAAACTGAAAAAGATCTTTCACCTGATGAATTCGATAACGGTATTGTTAAAAATATTTTTAAAAGTGTTTCTAAATTAGGATTTCTTTTGCAACTCGATAAATTTATATATAAAGTGGGTGTTTTCATACCTTAGTTTTCTTTTCTTGCTCCAATTCATATCGTCAAAATTAAAGAAAGTTTTTTAATTTTGACTTTAAACTTTGTAAGTTTCCTTTAATTTGTGTGCAACATTCCTTTCAATTTCAGGTTATAAACTCTTGTCAAAAGTACAATAAAATGTTCTGCAACAGTTTGATAAGTTTCAGCTCTTCGGGATAATTCTGATCTTGCCCTATCATATATGTCATAAAATTAATTCTTTATGCGATTTTCCCTTCTTTCAAAAATTCAAAAAACTGACTTCTTTACTTTCACGAAAAATATGTTTTTCCTTTTACTGCCAGCGAGTTTGTCGAGCTTCCTCTTCAAACAAGAACCTTGTTAAATCAGTTGGTCCTTCTCCATTTTTCCAAATTCATTTCTGAAATTTTGAATATAATTATCTAGAAGTTTTAGTATGCTAGATCTTTTCAATTATTCACATTCAATTAATTGCAATGATTTGCTGTTAGCATTATTCTCTTCAGTATGATATTCCCAATCATGGTTATTACAGGAGATTCATAAGGAAAGTAGCCTCCAGTATTGTGCAATTTTTTTCCTCATTTGTATCACGGATATCAGCCAGGACCCTCTTTATTAATTTTTATCTTCCTAGTAACCCCTTACTTCTCGCTCCCGTCAATATCACGGGGTGAAATTTCCCTCTCTATTCCTCGTGGCCATGATATTTCTGGGCAGGAGTGTTCGAAAGTAACGCGCCCAAAAGATTAAAACTACCTGTTTCTTATGCCCACAATCATGTTTATTTCTCACCAGAGGACAGTACCAGATTATTAGTAGCGTGTTTAGAGATAGTTATTTTATTTTAAATTAGATGTTAGCACAATCAAACATATCTATATTAGCAATATGTTTTTGTAACCTTACTCAATTACTTAGTTCCGCTCTTCGTGAATAGGTGTGGGTTGCGTTCTGTGATAAAAAAATACATATTTTAATATTGTATACATTATAGAGTTAGTTTGGAAGAGAATCGGATTTCATTTTAAGTATAAAGAGATCTGAGAGTGATTTTGAATTAACTGATTGTTTTGAAAGTTCAGTTAGTGAACCTGAGAGCATTGATGATAGTTCTATATTTTACCTGTGATATATTGACATTTTTATCTAATACTTTGAATTTATCGCACAACAAAAAATTACTAATGTGTTTTGACATTAAATAAGTCTAATAAAATTCTCCTTTGTTGTTTAAAAACATATTTTTTAAGGTATCCGACTACGTTTGGAAATGTGATTTTTGAAAAGCGCTCAATTGGATGATAATTTTCATGATATTTAGTGTCAATTAGATTAGAATACATGCATAAAATTGTTTTAAGGATATTTTGTGAGAAAAAAATATATAAATACAATATATTTTGGCAAAAAATTAATGTTCTCCTTTTATAAAAAATGCTTCTAAAATAATAATATTTCGCTTATATAAAGTAAAGATTTCTTCAGAGAGTCTGAACTAGGATTTTTGAAAAAAATTAACATTATTTTCAGGGTTACCATCAATTTTTTCTTAAAATTACTCCCCTCATTTGTCGTAAAATATGAATAAACCCACTTGTAAGTTAACTATTTCAAAAATTCTTGTTGAGCCTCTATAGAGAGGTCTGAGCTATATACAGGCAAAATATTATTATAATAAAATCCTTTTTCACAAAATGAGAATGTTTTGAAAATCGGTCATTCTATGTTCATTTTTTGTAAAAATATTGTACTTAAATAAATTTTTACTGTACTAATATTCTTAAGACCACACAAACTTATATACATTTTCTAATCTAAGTGACACTGAATATTATAAATATTATCCATTTATACGCTTTAGCAAAATCACGGTGCCGAACGTAATCGGATACCTTAAATTTTTTTCTTTTTGCTGGAAAACCAACATTCACAATCATAATAACCCTAAATGTTAGATTTTCCTAAAAAAATAATTTTTTTATTTCAAGCTAAAAATTTACTCAAAATTTAAAACTTAAAATATATATATTGAACATACACTTAGTTTTATATAATTTTCTTGAATAAAAAATAGGCACTTTTATGACCGTTTTCTTCAAATTTATACGACCTTTAAAGGGTTTTAAGGCCTAAATTCAATTAACTTGAAATAGTTTGCTTTGAACTAGAAATGTATTTCATCATTTAACTTCATTTCATTTCATTAGTAAAATACACAGAAGGAAATGAAAATCCCTTCACAAAGATGGATTTGTGAGAGGCCGACGAAATTAGGTAGGCGTGTTTATACATCTGAAAGATGACTTGGATTCAAATCTCTCGCCAGACGCATAAGTGCGATGCTAGTTGCACCACGTGGAGAATGTGAATCAAGTGAACTTTAAATGCACTCTATAAAGTTTGTGAGAGTCATTTATCGTTGAGGTTCGACTTAGTGAGTTGATGTTAGTTCAAAGTGACTTTGAGACAACAACTAAGTCATTATCAATAGCTCGCTTATTTTGAACGCGAGGTTGTATAGCAGAGCTAAAAAAGGAGAATTTTCTTTCCACGATATTACAGAATGTCTTGGAAGAAATATATCCACTATGCATGATTTTCGGCAGCTGTGGTCCAGGGAAGGCATTACCTCAAGAAAGGCATGATTCAATCACACACGGGTCACCGCTGACAAAGAAGATCGCAGTATCCACCATATGGCTGGGGAACGTAGTACATCTACATCAGAAATTCCAGTTTTTCTGGCACCAGAGTGACACAGTGAACTGTAACAAATCAACCGTTTGAGAAATAGCTCCCAGCCAGACGCCCTGCAGCGTTCATACCATTAGCTCTAAATCATTAACATTTGTGACTTCAGTGATGTCACGCTAGTGATCATCGGAGAGTGGAGTGTCAATGTTTTGTCGGAAACAGCTTTTATCGGAATAAAAGCTGTTTCTGTCTTAGTACCAGTGATGCAGTGGCGTAATGGAGAGTATTAGGGGCCCTCTTCCAAGTCAGGTTTGGGGGCTCCAATCCATACTTGAGGCCAGTCAGGCTATGGGGCCCTAGAATCCTGGTACAGCACTGCGATGCGGGGACTAAGAGGTGTACGTTAAGCTACTGCAGTGATGGTTGCAGATGAAGGCCAAGTCAACGTCTGCAAACAATCTTTTTATCACTTATATAAAGATACCTCCACCTACAGTTATGGTCTGATGCGAGCAATTTTCTTTGTTTGATGGAGCACTCTTGATGTTAATTCATACCCTGAATGTAAACTAGTATGTCAGTCTGGAGATTCAAATCGTTGCACTGCGTTTTATAAGCATCAATCAAAGGAGTGTTTTCCAACAAGTTAACGAGAGATCCCTCGTACTCTATTGTAATCAAACATGTTCTATAGGGTGTCAACGTGTTACGTTGACCTGCTAGATCACCAGATATGCATCCAATTAAGCATGAAAGGGACATCTTTGGATGGCAATGACAACCAGAATTAAGCAACCTACCATCCCACAAACTGATATCCGGTACTATTATGACACATGGCATTACTATGGTTTTTAATGTATCATCATTTCACATTTGAAGTGGCTCTACTCGCGCTTACATTAACCTGTGATCTAGAAACATAAATAAATTAAATATGTTACCTATACAAATGTATTGCCGAAGTTTTATTAGTAGACAATATTTTTTTCTTGGTGTTGGGATTTTTTTTCATCATTGTAAAATGCACCAGAGAGTATTTAAGTACGGCTGTGAACTGAAACCCAACTTATTTGATTTTAGTAGAATTAACTTGTTCCGAATAAAATTTGTACAAAAAAATGTATGTGAAACATTTGTACAGATTATAACAATACAGATATACGAGAAAAATATTCATAGGGTTGCTGCACGACTCCGATACGGGGAAAACATCAAGGTTTCAAGATCGGCTTTTTGTAACCTGTTTAATTTCTAAATGGAATCCATCAAACTGACGCTAGGGTTCCGCTTGATCCACCTCTGACCGAAGGGTGTCTTTCTGTCACTGAAAATTCACATCATTAGCGTACAAACCATCCACATGAAGCTTGTTTTAGATTAATTGGCTTGAGAACCTTCGTCCTTTTGCCAAAACAATCTGTCATTGAATGTGCGTTGCATTAGATGTTTTGTCTCAAAGATTTGTTTACATGATATATCGATTATAATTTGCAGTGGTAACCCGTGGACGACCATATCCTGACCGACGTCGAACATAGCCTTTTTCTTAAAATCAATTTCGCAGCCTTATAATGACACGTATTGCTTGTAGAACTGTAGAAGCCGTTACATTTCTCATTGTATGCCAAGATTCAAATCTCCTGATAATACACCCAGCCATAGATTTTGGTAGATCACTTTGTTCGTGACATTTTCCAGTCCCCTTTTCTCAAAAGTACAGCCGAAAGGTTGCATTTCGCCACTTAGACATCGAAAGGCAACAGATTCTGTGAAATCACGATTTATGCACTTATTTCTTTTTCTGGTTTTTAACCTCATGTACGTTAATTTGCATATGGAGTTTTCTTCTATTTTCTGCTACATTTCAGACTATAGATGTTTTGTTTTACGTTAGTTGTAAGAAGAAATATTTGTGTAATTTCGTAAAAATCCATGAGCTTCCCTAATTCTTTTAACAGTAGTTGACAGTTTTTAATAGAAGTATAACCCAATTCATATAGTCATTTTCCATTCAGAACTTTTCTCCAGATCATGGTAATAATATGGAACAAAATTTAAATTCAAGTCTTTCTCATCCAAAAGATTCCAGTGTTCCGAGTGATAAAATACTTCCATTGTACTTAAGGTATCCGACTACCCTAAAACCATGATTTTTTTCAAAAATTGGCAAATTTTTTTATGACTTTATTTTATAGAGCATTTTATTAACTTAATAACAATACCAAGTACTTTATTTTTCCTCCACTAGAACAAAAACTACAAGCGTTTTAGTAAAAGCAAATGCCATAACTTTACACAAGATGTCAAACTTTAAAATGCGTTTTACTCGAAATGTGTTTTTTTCGAAAAACTCAAACGGGGACCGCGATTGCTCAAAAAGTTTTGAAAATAATTAGCTGAAATTTTTTGCTTATGTTCTGCATAACAGTAGAAGTGTTTTGACCTTCAGATTTATCAATAACTGTTTTATTTCAAAATTTGCAGTTCTTTATGTGAATATAGTCAATGTTTTTTTAAGCAATTTCGTATAATGACTTAGATAAAGTGCTCTAGTTTTTGTAAAAATTAAAATATCTGTTATCGTGAAGGTCACTTCAAACAGGAATAACAAAGTAACACATCAAAATTGAAAAATTGAGAATTTTTTCATAAAATCTTTGTACAGAGCGGGCCCCGTTTATGTAATTTTTCGTACATTTTTACTAGTTTTTTCCATTTTAAAATTAATAATTTTTTTTCTTTTACCAATTTTAGGATTTTTTCCTTAAAATATACTAAATAAATATAAAAATCACAAAAAGATCTCCATATCTCCTTTTTTTCAAAAAAAAGTTGTCGCAAGTAGTCGGATACCTTAAGTATTATACCATTGACCAATTTCGCCATATCAAGTCATTACTAAATGCTATCATCGTATGTTTGAACAAGATTATCATGTTTTTATATGCAAAGAAACAGTTTTCCACCATGGACTGCTTATTGCGGCACTTGGCGATGTCATTTTTTTTAACTTGGTTGGACGGTATAATATGAAAGTATCACTTCTATTTTCGAAATGTAATTACAGCCGGACTTCCATTTTAAAAACCTCTATTTGGTGAATTTCAAGCTGGAAAGTATACTGAAAAATCAATCTCTAATTAACAAATTTTTCCGCATTACGAACTTTGTTTCGGGATTTAGTGACTTCGTTAAATAATGGACTGTATATAGAATGTAACGGTGTTTTTTCTTCTGTAACCCGCAATAAATGCTTCATAAAATACTTATGAAACATATTTCTGTACAACCATCTCTCGAAACACTGAAAAATATATTAATATGGATATGCATTAAAGTTTTGCATTTCTATGTCGAATAAGGGATCACGGTAGCCTAGGTAGCGTGCTCGTGACAAGTGTGTCATGAATTCAATCCTTTTGCCGTTGAATACCCGCCGTGTAGAGGAAGCCACTGCACATTCAATAAGTCGAAACTCAACTATTCTTCCGTTGGGGTGGAGTGGTAGTCAGGAGAGAGATGCCAACTTTAGATGTAGTCCTCATCATTTAACTAGGGTTCAAAATGACGAAGTCTAGCGGCAATAGTCACCTTGCATCTTTGTTGTTCGATGTTAACATAACTCTAACTTTTTTAGAATCAATCGCTCTTTCAGATACACTTTTCTTCATTGTTTATGATATCCGACACATTTTAGAAACTTTATGTGTCAAATCTCGTTAAAGTAGATTAATTATGTTATCTGACAACTAGGAAAAATAAAGTTGGAAAAGTTCTTCGATATTTTGAAGGACGCGAATCAATGTATTCCGCCTTTCGTTTGTAACTTTAGAATTAAAAAGTGATGCTTATGTATTTGATGACCACAAATCACTGTAAGATCACTTAAAAGAATGTTTCTGGCAGCCTTATTTTCTCAGATCTGTATAATTCGACAGTTAAAAACACATTAATACAACGCATTTTTACTTAATTCCAACCTAATTCGACCTAGGGTGGAATTTTATTCAGAATATCTGTTGAATGAAACATGAACTATTTTTGTAAAATTCTCCGGGTAACTATCTCTTTCACATATTATTCTGAAAGAATTAGGCTTAATAATTCAAACTAATGGCAGCAACGCATTCTGAGAACAAAGATGTTTTGATTTAAGAAATGGACATTACTACCAAAATTTACATGGACAATTAAGAATAAAACATCAGTTCAGGGCAGCTTAAATTCACAATAGTACTTCGAATCCTACTATTAGCTCACCTCTCTATATATTTATTTATTTTATTCTTCTTGGTGGAAATTTCAATCGTTAATAAAATACATTTTAAAGCGTTAATTGAGCTAAAATTTTATATACGTGATTATTTTGGATGACGATACAGTAATTTAATCATAATTAATAAAAACTACTCGATTAAAACTAATTATTCAAAGAATTACAAATTCAGCCACGTTGGCATCCTTTTTGGCGACTTGTATCAAAACTTGAAAAGATTTTTTTCCTCACTTTTTAAAGCATTCAGTTGAATTGAAATTTCGTAGACACGATTGTTTTGGATGACAATACGATAATTACGAATTAATTACCACTTAATGTTGTGATTATGTCCTATGTATATACATATTTATATTAATTGTAACTATTCAATAAAAATTACCTAAATAAAATTTTTCTTTGTTAATCTAAATAGAAATTGACTTAACTTTTTTTAATATTACTTTTTTTTAAAAAAAAAAATTGTTTAACAAAATTTTCTCCTCGTGTCTTTGAGTGCATGAATTTAGGAGTTGTTCTGGTACCGCAGTGTTTAAGATCGCCAACTCGCAATCGGCGATATTTTCGTCGAGTCGTGGAACGTAGTCCTGGTGCTATTAAATGCCTGCCGAGTAGAAAATCTGAAGCCCATTCAATACGTAGAGGCTCAAAGTTCTGACGATGGTGTTGAACGGAAATTTAATTAATTGGAGATAGTAAGAGTTAATTAGCATTTTGCATCGCTAGACCAAGACTCAGCGTCCGTCAAGTCCGTCGACATAAGACCTCACGTTGTTTTAGAGTAGAGAGTCTTCAGCTCGTGGCCCGCGGACCTCGAACAGTCCATTATGCCATTTTAGTAGTCCTTCATTTGAATTTGATTCATTAAAAATGCGTTTTCTGTTTTTTTATCTGAAAAAACGCTGTGTTCTATTATTCTTGATATTTAAAACATTTGACTGATGTGTTTGATATCCACTTGAGATAACACTTTTCTGAAAATGAAAAAAAAAAATTAAAAAAAAATCTGAAAATCAAAAAAATCACCGTGTTGTAAATAATTTTAAATGTAAAATATCTGACTATGCATAAAATTTTGGAAATTTTCAGAAAAAGGGGACCTCTTTTCTTGAACAGGTTTGCAAGAAATTTTAATTGGACTTTCATTTAACTTTTTTGCAACTGGTATATGCATAGTAGGATTCAAAATTTCCCGGACTGTGACTATAACGTGAGATATTTTTACAGTAGAGTGACTATTATTACGTTTATTTGTTTGTTGAGCAGAAAATTAATATCAAGTTTTGTGCTCGCTTTGGAAAGAGTGCTACGGAGACTTACAAAATATAAAATCATATTTTCGTAATCGGGAACTCATTTTGAGTGACATTGTCTTTTCAGTGAAGCCAGGTAAAGTATCGAAGGTGACGGACGCTCTGGATATTCGAACACTTTCCGCACAGCTGAGAACATCGAAAAGGTGGTACGTAAAGAAAGGCTTCAAACTATAGCGCAAATAGCAGAATCAGAATATCCAAAGCGACATGTCAACAGAAACTAGCTAAGGATCTTAAAATGCATATTGTGTGTCGACATGTTAAACGAAGACCAAAAAAGCAATTCAGATAGAAATGACGGGAGGCTCAATCTCAGATGTTGACAAAGATTCTTCCCTAATGGCAAAACTGTTCCTGGAGACGAAAAATTGTGTTTTTATACGACCCGAAGTCAAAGCATCGACAACTTAAAAATCCCCACAATCTCCATGAAAGCGGAAATTCCTCCAAGTTCATTTTTAAGAGAAGATCATTTTGGGTGTGTTCTTCTATACCCAAGGCAATGTGCATATGGAATCTATCCCAAAAGATCACACTCTAAACAAAATCTGTATATAGACATCCTGCATCGTTTTCGCGAATCTATCCGAGTGAAGAGGCCAAAATTGTTAGCCGAACGGAGATGGATCCATTTGCGTGACAACGTTGCTGCACCCCGATCCCTTCTTGTCACTGACTTTCTTGAGAAAACGAAAAAACCACTTTTTTCCACAGCATCCTTAATCACCTGATCAGTTTAGCTTTTCAAGTCGCTCATTTCAATCTGCAGATAAAGTTCATCGCAGGCTGAATTAGAGGACGAGGCTAAAAATGGATTCTAGAAATGCTTCTATGACCTTTACAATCAATTGCTAATGTCTGTTGTTTCTCAAGGGTTTTATTTTGAAAGAGGATGTGTTTTATAGTCATTTACTTAGCAATATTTTTTAAGCTTTGACACAGTCCGGGAAATTTTGAATCCTACCTCGTGTATTCAAATCTAAAAACACTATCTCTTTCCTTAGAATCAGTTGTAATCTTGTAAATTAAACCTTTTTTTATGTAAATTTCCTGACTACAATAATTTCTTACAAAAATGTCGCCCACGGATCAGTGTGAATTCCTTCATGCGGCTTGTAGTTCATTATAAATTTATTAATTTGGCCTTCGAGCGTGGAGAGTTTAAGACCCATACCTTAGATTGCGATATCAATTAAAAATTCAAAATCAAATCAATAATTTAGATTCGACTCTTGTTACTAAACTATTATATATTTTTTTAATATGGTTTTACTATTCGAACAAATTATGTTATTCATGACGTTTTACTTATTTCGGATGGTTAAAAACTCATTTTTTTAAGAAATTCTTTTCAAGATATCGGAATTAAAAAATAAATAAATGCTTTATAAAAAATGGAAAAGCAATACATAAATAAAAACTTGATAAATCGACATAATACGAAGAACTGATTAAGAGCCCGCTTATTAATTCTGACTTTTGTGATTTCGTGCTTATATATCTGTAACCAAAACTGCTTTAAAATTGAAGCAGGCAAGATAAAAAAAGTTGAAATAAATAATTTTTGTTTTTCTGATCTCTGAATTTCAGTTTATGTACTTGTGTTTGTAACATTAAGCAATCAATGAACTCACATTCAGTGTCTTCAAATATCGAGCAGAATCTAGCACAGGCCACTGAAGACGATACATTAAATAAAAATAAGCGATGCAGAATTTAATTTTCAGTTTCTTTCAATTGCATTCTCAGATCTGCATCGATAACTGTTGCCAATTACTCACATGAATTATACATAGATGTTAAAAAAAGTTTTTCGTTTTTGTTAAAAAGAAAGAATAAGGAAATAACTTTCAAATTCTATACGAAGCAACATTTCTATTTCTAATCGGATAATTCTTTTCTAAAGAAAAGCTTAAAAAGAATTCATCCGATTCAGAGAACTAAACGTTCCTGAAGAATTGAAAAGGCAGTATGCTGTAAAAAAAGAGATTATGTTCAAAAGAGATAAAATCTTTCTTAAGATCAGAAAGTCAATGCAGGGTCTTGAACATACACTTTCTGAGATCCAGCTCACTTCAACTTTGTGTTGGTGCAGTCTTATTTTTTCACTTTAGAATATTTACATTTGCACCAATTTATAAATATTTGATTTGCAAAAGTTTCATCTCTTGCAAATAATTCTTTCTTTCGGCTTAAAACTGCACATAGTTTTTTAATGTTTTTGTTTCGAATTTTTCAATGGTGCATCCCGTTGAAAAGTTTAGTTCAAAGCTTATGTATAGTTTGTTTTGAAGGTATTTTGAGTTTCCTTTTAGTATTGACAGTCTTAAAATTTATAACTTTACAAATTTTAGATACTTTTTGTAAGACATTTTATTTTTGTTGTTTCAAATATGTGTTCTAGGGATTTTTTATTTTTTGTCACTATAAAATCATGAAATCTTTTGTAGATAACTTCACATACATGCACCACATAAAAAATAGTATTTATTTATTTCTAAGAACTCTAGTTATTCTTTTAAATTAAAAAAATAACATATTTTATAATTCATGGGATTTTTTTTTCAGTCTTAACTCCACAAAAAATAATAACTTTCTTTCTGGAAACAGAATTTCAATTATATTTTAACTTTTGTTTCCAGTAATCTAGGAAAATGGTATCATTTAAAATAACTAAAAAAAGTGGTTGTGTACTTATATATATGTACGCACGCAAGAAGTTATATTTCTTTAGCGTATCAAGATTAAAATCTTTCTAAAACTCTTGAGCAGGACAAGCTGAGCCAAGGACGAAAGCCGGTCATCAGCAGAGGTGAACGATACTAACCTTAAGTCAATCGAACCAGCCAAAACCGAGATATTCATGATTTAAATAAATTTAAACACCCCCGCACAGGGACAATAGGACCCATAACATGAGGGGAGGGTTCATCAGACTGTATCTGGAGATGAGATGAACCGAATGAGACACCTCTGACCTCATATTGAATGTCTCGGCGGGAAGAATCTTTCCTGAGAAAAATTAAGACATCCGCCTGAAGAACCCCCAAGTTATAGTCGTTTTAAAATATATAAACAAATGACATAGAAGCAGGGTACCCAGAAACTCAAAACTCGGCCTGGTTGTAAGGAAATACAAGAGGAATGCATTCGAACCGGTCCGGAGTCTTTAGTTGCAAATGGGGCGCCGCTAGCTTGAGAAAGGAAAACGAAACTAACTCTCCCGGGGATGGGGGTGGGGGCAACTGGAACGTAAATGGTCACGTACATCCCAACGATACACAGAGTAGTACGTTATTCCAAAGTTACATCCTTCTATATCTGTACTACCGTGACATCATCAAAAGATCGAACTCCACAGGAATAACAGGGGGATTCTAATTTTAGTAATAACGCCCCCTAGTTCCACTATCTACACAAGAATTATAACAAATGAAAGAGCTCAATGAGGAGAACCGATAGTCCTATTTTCATTAACAAAGCTCAAAAATCCTCGAAAAAATTTAAAACTTTAAAATAATTTTAAAAGTTAGATGTGGGTTAAGAAATGGGGCTATGGTCCTGAAAAAACATATCTAGGATGCTCATAGGGAGAACAATCGAATCCAAACGGTGCGGTTGACCAAGATAGCATAAGATTCAAGTTATTACTGGGGAAGCCCTGCATGGGGGAGCACCAAAGTGCGCCAATTCCACGTAAAGCTCGCGCTAACACGAAAATATGGCGGTCCTCTAAAAATCAAGTCCCAAGCTCAATTTCTTAGGGGAGGAAAATTTTCCCAATCCCCATAGGATTAACATAGGAGCATGATATTTTAGTGCATAAGCCCTCCCCATGCCTACACAATGGGAATGAAGTAGATAACTGGATGGGTCTCTACGAGTGGAACATTTGATTTTTAAATCTCAAGTCCCAGACTCGAACAGGAGCCCAGATATTGAGAATTTAAATAAGTTTGAAACAATTAAAAACTATAGAAGAAATTGCCCTATGTGCATGAAATTAAAATAACTGGAAGAGAGGGATCGAATGAGCCACTTCCGAATGGACTGTGAGGCTCGGGTGCCGAGATATTGGCCAAAAAGCTGTAGATGGGGAGGGGGAATGCGTCCCAACAGATATGGATTATAACAATAGTTATTACGATCCCCCAAATATCAGCCCCCTAGCACCAAAAAAGCGGCATGTTAAAATATTAGACAACGAAGTGCGTGCGCATCCGTGACGGTTTTGCGTCACACCCGTGACAGCGTGCTCGCGCATCGTAAAAATTTACCCTCATCCTTTTCCCTAACGCGCAAAAAAGAAGTAAATCTTCAAAAATTTTTAAAAGTTCAGAAAAGAGCTTAAAGCTTAAAAGCTTAAAAAAAGAGTTTAAATAATTTTTAGTAAGAATTTGTCAAACTGACTACTTATTTTAGAATAAGTGTAATAATGTATCTAAACATAAAACATGAATTATTTTTAATATAATGTCTTCCAAAGGGTTTTGTTTTTTTCAAAGTAAAAAGTTGAACACAGCATTTAAAATTTTTGTACTACAACTACTACTAAACTGCTATACAGCTTTAAAAATAATTAACGTATTTTTTTTCCTTATGTCTTATATCTTTTTCAGATTGACTCTCCTGCTGTCCTGCGCGATGAAATTTGAGTCTTATCCCCACGATACCCAAACATGTACGATGAAGATAGAAAGTTGTAAGTAATTAAAAACAAAAACCTTACGTTCTTTTTTTAATTTAACCCTTTTTTCCAGTTGATTTGCGTATTATTATGATTGCTTTTTCCAAACACTGATCTTTAAGAAATTTTTTAAAAAAAAATACGTAATTAATTTTTTCGCAGTTTTAGAAAAACTTGATTCTCTTAGGATATTGTATACTTAAATTAACTACTCTACTTTATTAAGTGCCAATTTGGATAGACGGAAGAAAACCTGAGGCAGAGAGAGGACAGACTTCCGCAACAGCCCCTTGTCAAAAAATGACACAAATTTACTTTTGAGTTAGCTATCCTATTTATCAATGTACACAAAACAAGAGCTCTTAACAGTGATTATTTATTTTCCATTAAGAACTCTACGAAGTACGCTTTAATACGGTAAGTAATAAGGGAATAGAATTGGGTCATAAATGTTCATATCTAAGAAATTACCTTTTGATAAGATACGAAATTCGTGTCTTGTCACGTCACTGTCAAAAATATTTCCTCTTTCAAGAATCTGCTCACATCGCATGACTGATACTGGAAAAACATGCAGCTAAAATTCGTTTTGCCGTTTTCCCTATAATTGTAATAATAAACTTCAGAAATGCTTTTCTCCTTATTTTAATAAAAGGAGCATGAGATGTTTCTTGTTTTTCCATTATTCTGTAACAATGCTAATGTATTCAGTCTTCTTTGATCTTTTGTTAACTTATCAGTGACTTGAAATGGGCCCTTATTAAGATTTGAAGATTCTTTTCGATACACATTTTGTTCAAACATGTGACCGGTTCTAGCCACGATCCTTCTATTGGGGAATTCTTCCTTAACCGTGGTTTGAATTTAAAATCGCCTTCCGTAGAGATAACTTAATTTTATGCTAATTTGAGTGATATTTAAATAATTAAGAGGTAATAGGTGCGTTATAGTTAGTTGTTAGTCCTCCCGTTATTATTCAAGCGAGTTGAAGGATTTGCCTCAAGGAAAAGTGGAAGCAAAAGAGAAGCAGTTTTGAAGTGGACTTTTCCAATCTAGGAAAGATCCGACGAGTGTTCTATCATAAGATCAAGAGGAAAGTGTTTAATTGATTATCTTATAAGCTTAAGGTAGGTAACTAATTAGGATTGATCCCACGATTCATAAACTTTTAATTGATCATTAGTGTATCAGCCAAAAATAAAAAGTAATTATTTTTATAACAACGTTTGTGTCTTTGGTGTCCAAAACTACACTTGTAAGCTCCAGTTTGCGACAAACATATAACCTAATAAAGTTAATAAAAAATAATCACAGTCATTTTTATAGGAAAAAATACTTGCAAAGTAATTTTCAAAAAAAATGTATATTTATTTTGTTAAGTATAAATATGAAATTACAGGAGAAGCTAAAATGAAGGGAAGAAATATGTGGCTTGAAGATATATAAACAGCTTAAAGCTAACCCTGCTAAATTTAGCTAAAAATAAAAAATGTATGGCTCCCATCTGGTAGATAATGAAGTCGAAGACGGGTCGATTGATTGATCACTTATTTGCAATACCAAGCAACATATGTGAAACTCCTCGACAGTCTTTTTAAAGTCTGAGGCGAGTGGCTAAAGCAAATGGTTAAAACAAGACCGCGGCTAAAGCAAGTGGCGATGTTAACATTTGAGTTGGAAACGTTTACAGATCGCCAGTAGGGAGACAGTTAATCGGCACAAACTGAACATGCTTCAGCCTCACTAACCATGTGTCGTTAGTGACTTCAGAATTGGAACTCATTTAAAGACGGAAGCAATGCATATGAGGAAAATTCAGCTACCTCAATCTCGAAGATGTCAATATTTATTCCCTACTCTTATCTGTGAAATTGAAATTCCTCCACTTTAAAGCCCACTGTAGTTTATTTACAAGAAAAATACGTATTAGGGGGAGTGACAATATCCGGATGTAAGGAATAATATCCTTTATTTCGAAAAAAAACTTTTTATTCGACATTAAACAAACAATGATTCTCTTGGAATTAAAATCATTGCGAATTCCAATAAACAAATACTTCTGCATGTTGAAGAAAAATTAAATTGTAAGCAATTGAAAATGAAGCCATGTAATCATATTTCGATCAGGGTTGAAATAAACTTTTATTGAAATTTGTATTAATGTTAATAGTTTTGTGCTAAGAGACTCATGCGCAGTTATATATTCCATTTATTTCAGTGTCGTATACCACCGACGATCTTATCTTCGATTGGGAAGAGGAGGTTCCTCTGGTGGTGGACGATTCCATCGAGTTGCCTCAGCACAACCTAGTGGATACAACCCTTGGGGATTGCACCAAACATTACTCCACAGGTATAAATTTCCATTCCATTCCGTCATTTTAATTAACGATTTAATTAAAGAGACGGAAATAAAATACACTGCTGGCCACCGTAAATGCAACACCCTGAAGGAAGCATTCAAATAACATGAAATTTACAACATGCATTGACGAAGGTGAGATATGCAAGTTATTAGAATTTTAGCGCAAACACACATCACGCGCGCCTGTGGCGCCACCTCAAAGCGCTATTTAAGGCTTGGAGATTTCGACTATTTGAAGTTCAGCAATTGTATTTTTCTTGTGTTTTTTTTTCAAAAAACGATTAGTTATGTCACGTAGAAAACCACGATCAGCATTTGATCAAGTATCCGAGTTCGAAAGAGGAAGGATAGGGGCCTACCGAGATCGTGTGTGGATTATCTTTCAATGAAATCGGTAGTCGTGTTGGAAGAAACCAAAAAACTGTAATGCGGATATGTGACTGTCGAATGCAGGAGGGTACGAATGACCGACGTCGTCGATCGCATCCACCTCAGTGCACCACTTCACGCGAGGACAGGCAAATTGTGTGTTTGCTCAGTCACATGACGAACCGTAGCACAGCACATTGAGTCTGTAACGTATCATTCAGTGTCTGCACGTACCATACGACGCCGTTTACACCACAGTGGTCTGAACGCAAGACGTCCATTGCTTGGTCTACCCTTGACGCAGAACCACAGACGTCTCCGCCGCCAATGGTGCGATGAAAGAAGGATGTGGGTGGCAAAAAGGAATGAAGTTGTCTTTACTGATGTGTCACACATCTGTCTGCAACACCATGTTGGTCGGATTCGAGTCTGGGGACACCGTGGAGAGAGGATGCTGAACAGAGCTGCGTTATGCACCACCACACTGGTCCGGCACCGGGTATTATGGTATGGGGAGAGGTATTTGATATCACTCTCGCACTCCTCTAGTACGCGTTTCCGGTACTTTAAACAGCCAGCGCTACATCTCCGAGGTGTTGGAGCCAGTTGTCCTTCCTTACTTTCAGAGCTTAGCCACAACCCTATTTCAACGGGATAATGCGCGACCACACGTGACACGCATTGTCCAAAGATTCTTCGTCAATCACCAGATCGAATTGCTTCCCTGGCTGGCTCGCTCTCCGGATCTTTCGTCGATAGGAAATATGTGGTCCATGGTTGCTCAACGATTGACCCAGATTACACCCCCAGCTGCCACATCAGATCAACTTTGGCAACGTGTGGAAGCTGCTTGGTCTGCTGTTCCCCAAGAACACATCCAAAGTTTTTTTGAATCAATGCCGAGGCGTGTGGCAGCGGTGATCTCGAACAGTGGCGGCTACTCTGGCTACTGATTTTGACAGGAACAACACTTCACAGAAGTCTATAAATTTAATCATTTGATACTTGGTGAACATGCTATCTACAAAATAAATTTTGTTGTGCTATCTCTTGTCTTTCTTGGTGTTGCATTTACGGTGGCTAGCAGTGTAATATATTTGTTATATGACACAAAATTCAAACAATCTGACTCATGGACGTCTCTCTCTCTCTCTCTCTCTCTCTCAAACTGTGACTTATAAACATCATAGAGTTATCTCTATGAATACACATACATGTGTAAAGTAAAACTGAAAATAGAACTGCCTTCGGATTGCATTGTATCATTTTCACATAGCATATACAAAAATTAATCATGATGTTAAATGGTTTTAATTTAATATTTACAATTTACATATGTGAATAAAATACACACAAACAATGATTATGAGAAATATAATCATATTAAAGTAAGTTTAGGTAAACAAAATCAATAACGAAACATGTACTCAACCAAAGTGCATTTATACAGATTCTTGAAGAACTCGTCTCTTATGACGATAGAAGTCTTTGTTATGAAGACAAATAAAAAGATAAAATAGGCTGATTATAAATTGTTAAAATGTATCTTAATATTTTTAAGCAACCTTGAAACTCTTTTAAGAGACAGCGTTGTTTCTCCAATTTAGAATGTTTGCCATCTGACTAGTTAAAATATGAAAAAAAAAACAGATTAAACAAACACGTTGACAAAATAATATGGAAAACGTTCAACAAACTAAAGAATTTTATTCGAATTTTATAAGTGAATCCTTGACTTGTGATAACTATAAAAATTTTCATTTACTTTAAAAAGTAATAGACTATATAATAGTTATAAAATTCTGCTCCAAACCTAACTTAAAATAAAATCCTTACGGTAGTAACTTAATAAAAGATAGGTGGTAGATATAAATAAAAGTTAAATCCCAACATTATAGATATATACACAATGTTGATTTATAATTTGAATTCTAATCGTTAATTGGAGAAGTTTTTATTCGATATTAAAAATTAGGATATTGTATCCAAATTAGGTATTGATACAACATTTAAAAATCATGGAAATGCGTCTAAGGAACTATTATTATGATGGTTATGGCATATCTTTACTGACATTGAGCTTCTTTAAATATTCACTGTTGGCTACAAGTTTGATACATTTAATCCACACACTACAAAAGTCTTCTATTTTATTTGATTGATGCACATGAATGTCGGATTTTCTTTACATGTGAAGTCTGTTATACTTTAGCTTTTGGCATAACCTCGTTCACATAATCGTATTGTCAATTGCTAAAGTCACATTTAGATAAAGATTTTCTTAAAAGGGATTCATTTTGTTAATTAACACGCTTTTATATGTTTCACTTGTATGTAATGGAATCTTTGGACTCGATTTTTACCCGCCTTAAAAGGTCAGATTAATTAGAAATTTTGCGCACTTGTCAAGGACCGATGGCAATACTATAATTTCATAATTTTGTTTCATTGTCCTGATCAGAATCCTCAAAAATAAGTATTCCGAGATTTGTCGACTAATTGCACATACCATTTCCAGATTTGGTGACTAATTCCAGATATGACGACTTAAAGACCCTACCCCTCAAAAAGGTGCAACCATAAAAATGAAAACGCTCTTAATACAAATAATACAAATTACAAATAAAACAAAAAATTGTTCTTTATGTGAGAAAGGTGTGGGTGGGTGTGTTAGCAATTTCTTACCATTTTTTTTTCCTACCTAGTTTTTCTGAAAATGGAAATAAAAAGACTCGTAAATGTGAAAAAAAAATTATGTTCTAACTGCTAAATAATTTTTTTATTTTGATAAAGCTATACATTTAGAAGGGATAATATGAATAAACATTATAGAAATACATTAAAAAGGTGATAATGCGATTGACATTTAATACTTCTTCTTACACACTTTTATTAGTTAGATAAATTAAACAAAGAATAAATGATAGTTTTAAAAACATAAAAAAACAGGTTTTTATAGTAGATCGAAATAACAAATGAAAAATAAATTGTAGTTTACATATATAAAAAAAATTAAAAAAGACGCTTTTATAGTGAATCGAATTAAAGAAAAAAATAATTCTTAATATAAGAATAAAAAATTAATGTCATTGGGGTAAAAGCGTGGGGTGCTTTGTACTACATTTTTACACAACATTTCGGAATATAATTTGTAAGAAACTATAACAATTAAGAGGACTTGGTACAGTAAAAATCACAAACCTATCGTTTTTTTTTATTTTCATTTAATCTTATTCTTTGCATTATTATCTTTCGATTGATATATCACTTGTGCATGTCGGAAAGTTAGAAGTTGGCTAAAACTTCATTTGAAAACAAATTAGGCAATTCAGCCACACCCCCTTTTTAGAAAAAAAAAGCTAAAAAATGCGTTATGATAAAAAAAATCTATTTTATAAATAGAAATAATAACTATAAAAAAGAATGTGTAGTATTAAAAGCAGAATATTTCCGAGGCAATACAATAATGTAATTTTTCTTCCTTGTGAAATGTGTGCATGTAAAATTTTTAAATTAAGGCATTTTATATTAATAATTTTATATATATAATTTCAGTTCTTATTCCTGATATATTTTTCATACAAATGTAATACTTTAATATTATAAGAAGAAAAACAGCTAAAATTTCTGTCGTGACAGAAAAAAAAAATTTTTAAAGTTTTTCTTGAGTTTCTTGTGCAATTAGTACTCTCTAAAAGTTGATCTTTTATAAAAATGTGTGGGTTGAAAAAATATGAAAATGCAATTATTTTAAAGAAAAACGGATAAGTAGCATCTTAAAGTGGTATTTTAAGTTTAATTAAGCTTATAATAATTATTTTTTCAGAATTATAAACTTTAAACTGCTTTTTCTCAGTTTGTGTTTTTCGAAACCTTAGTGCATTCAAAATGCTACTTCTTCGACAATTATTTACCAATCACTTCCATTTTTTCCTGCGTGTTAAAAATAAGGCATGTAATAAAATTAGGCATCCGTTTTGCTATAAACTGAATACTTTTTTAAGAAAAAAATAAAATGCAAGACATGTTGGCTTTGTCGTTGATTTTTAGCCTGTATATCATTTTATTTTTTTCTCGAAAACGAATAAAGTTATTCTAAAATCGATCCCTAAAGTTGTTTAGAACATCCATAAGAATATTATAAAAAATTTCAGGTCAAAAAATTTATTTTTACAAAAGGAGTAGAATTTTAAAATTTTCCCAATTTTCTTCAAAAAATTTAAATTTTTAAAATTGTGTGAATAATACATGAAAATTTTCATCTGGTAACATTTTCTTGAATAGAAACATTGTATAAAATTCTAAAATATAATTTTTAAATACGTAAATAAAGAAGTTTGCTCAAAGGGTACCAAGTCCTCTTAATATAGTTTACGCTTCTATCTCAATGGCAATATAATTTTCTAGTTAATCATTTTATTCTTATATATATATATATATATATATATATATATATATATATATATATATATATATATATATATATATATATATATATATATATATATATATATATATATATGCTATGTTGTTACTGGGATGAATTCGTAAACTGGGATTTGCCAGAATAATCTGTTTTTTTTTTTAAGACAAGAATAAATAAAAGGGAGAATAACAATTAATGAATGGAGTGAAACATTTAAACGCGCGTCGTAGCCTAATTGGCTTTCATTATTTTTTAAGAGTTATTACTGCTCTGTCAATGTGCGCGTCTGCTTCTCTTGCGGTCCCAACGGATTCTGTCTAGTTCTGATGTTCCTTCCTTCGTCTCTCCTTTCCCATTGCCCTCTCTGGGGGGATGCTAAGGGGGCTTGCAATAGCGCCTTCACTTCACATATATATATATAAATATATATATATATATATAAATATATATATATATATATATATAAATATATATATATATATATAAATATATATATATATATATAAATATATATATATATATATAAATATATATATATATATATATAAATATATATGAAATTGCATAAATAAACTATGATTATATTCACATAAAGAACTGTAAATTTTGTAATAAAATAGTGACTGATAAATCTGAGGGTTAGAACACATTTACTGTTATACAAAACACACAAAAAAAAATTTCAGCAAATTATTTTAAAAACTTTTTAAGCAATCGCTCTATCCCCGTTTGAGCTTTTTTGAAAAGAACATAGTTCGGGTAAAACGCATTTTGTGTAAGGTTACGGCATCTGCTTCAACTAAGACACTTGTAAGTTTTGTTCTAGTGAATGGGAAATAAGAAGATTGGTATTTTTATAAGGCTAATAAGTTGGCCTCTAAAATAAAATCATAAAAAAATTGTCAATTTTTTAATAAAAAATCATGATTTTAGGGTATTCGGATACCTTAAGAGTGAGAGCCATTTTATTAGCAGAACTATCTAGAGGAGGCTTCCGCTACCATATTTTTGACGCTTGAGTTAATTCCATTGAAGCTCTGGTTGGATGTTAAATTAGGTATGTCAATGATTTTCTTTTTCACAGGCAACTTCACTTGCATCGAAGTGGTGTTCACCCTTAAGCGCCGCTTAGGCTACTACATGTTCCACACTTACATCCCGACCTGTCTGATCGTGATTATGTCATGGATTTCCTTCTGGATCAAACCCGAGGCCGTTCCCGCAAGAGTTACCCTCTGCGTCACGTCCTTGCTCACGCTGTCTACGCAACACGCCCAATCCCAGAAGTCCCTGCCTCCCGTATCCTACATCAAGGCAATTGACATCTTCATGTCTTCTTGTACCGTGTTCGTGTTCGCTTCCCTCATGGAGTACGCCCTGGTCAACATCCTGCTGGGTGAAGGGGCGGAAGACGGCTCTTCCGATGACGATGGAAGGAAGCAGCAACAACAGCCCCAGAGGAATTCAGTGCCCAAAAACTCGCGCAATGTTGTCATCGTGCCTAAAATGCAGGTAAAGGGTTTTTTTTTATTTCAAAATGTCTCACTCCGCTAAGAGTATTCACGTGTTCTAAATATATAGGGAGTCCGAAAGGTATGGCTACACTTTCGAAAATGAGTTAAAAATAAACAAAGATTTTCAGTTATAATTTTGTAAGTTCAATAAAGAAAATATTGTCCAGTGTCAAGTGGCTAAGGGGTTAGTGCATCGCCCTTGCACACTACATGTCTGAGAAACTGGGCAAGGTTGACTCAGCCTTTCACCCCTTTAGTGGGTTTATAAAGGAGTACCAACCTTGCTTGGGAACTTAACACTGGGGGTTTCGCATCAGAGGGATCACCTTACCGGAACATCAGCTCATTCACCTCGGAGCCCAAGGTCGTGTATACTCAGTTGGGCACAGTAGGTCTTGGCTCTCATTGGCTGTTGCGCCACTGAGTTAAGTTAAAGAAAATATTAAAGTCTGTTTAATGAAATGCAAGCTAGAGGTATTCCAGAATTCTAGTATCTAAATTCACTAGAGCAACAAACGCAAGTTTATCGAACTTAAATCTGCATCACTTGTACCACGTGAAGGGTGCATCACCACACTGGAGATTGGAGGTTCCCCGGGCGATTAATGGAAGTCCAGTACCGTGCCACCTAAATCCCTTTTCAACTTCTTCTCGTAAGGATACATCCAAAAATACTGTTTACCAATTTCAATGAGTGACGCTGTTGAATTGGAAATTCAAATCACAGTGGGCATTCAGATTTTTGATCCTTCATAAAACGTTACTTAAAATCTCGTACAAACTCGATGTGTTGCGCCCATTGAAACAAACATCGTAAAAAAAAAAACCAACAGCAATTTTTAAGAGAATATTTTTTAAGGAACATAAGAAATCGTAAGTTCTTGGCTTGTTTTCTAGTATTTAGTACATGCCAAAGAAGTCATATTTTTTGGACACCTGGTATTTTGGACATTAAGAAATTCAGTTTCCCTGTGACAAATCTAGATAATCATTAGAATTATGTAACATATTCCTGATTGTCTAGTATTCACAGCTTCAAAGTTCAATTTGAAACACCACGTATTTCTTTAAATTTGAATATCACGCAAAAAAAAGGAAAAGTTGAAAAATTCACCTTTTAAACGTATTTTTTTATCTGTAATATTTCTTACTTTTCTAATACTCACTGAGTTTCATTCATAAAAAAAGACTTCTTATTGGCTTCCCGCAAATGAAATTACTTTTGAATCGTGCGCGGGTTCTAAAGATTATTGAAAAAAGCAAACTTCAAGTAACTTCAAGTTTTAATGTCACGTGACAAAGTTATATGATAGTACAATTGAAATTTGCCAGGTGTAATGAGTATTAAACAATCACTCGTGTCAATTTACTCAATTTCTTAGGCCACTAGCAGCTTATGTTTTTAAATACACACCCCTGTTTTGCTTAAAGATAGTGCTCGCTCCATATAAAATAGGGGCAGCCATACAGCAAATCCTTACTTTTGGATATTGTAATTATGTCCAATTCTTACATTTGTTTAAAATTGTATATTGAAAAAATTATAAAATATGTTTCTCTCTCTCTCTCTGTCTTAGAAATGGTTATCCGGCGTCACATTACTGCGTGTATACGATTGGTTAGGATTTCTTCTAGGGTCATTGATATTTAGAAATACAGTCGAACCTCTATATAACTAACCTCTGTGTTGCGAATTTTTCTATAAAATGAAATTTTCTTTTGTGATTAACTTTTATTCTTTTTTTAAAGTATTTCTGAAAATATTTCAAGTTATTCCTTCTTTAAATCATTTTATGGTGGTCATAAATCATGAACTGGTTTTATTAGATCCTAAGTCACCGAGAGCAAAAGAGTTCTGGACGTTTCATCTAAGAAGGGCAACCTGTAACCCCCATTGTCCAGCTCTCTTGAAACATTTTCAATATACTCTTTCACCGTCAGTGGAGTTGTACCGTGCCCCAATTATAAAATAATGAATGTTTAAGGTTACTTGTATGCTTTAAATAATAAAATTCATTAATTTTAGAAAAAAAATTATTTTCTTAATATTGAAAATACAGTGAGTTCTTCGAAATTATTTTTCTTGTTTTCCTTACAGTTTTTCTTTTTGATGTGTAAAGTTTCTAAAATTAACATATACTAATTTAAAAAAGATGTAAATAATTCTTTTTTTAAAATATATAGTGTTTATGAATTTAAAATATTGGTTTTATATGGTTTATAAGGTATATTAAAAGAGGAACCTCTATATAACGAATTTTCCATATAACGAACTTTTTCCGGGATTTAGCGACTTCGTTATATAAAGGACCGAGACTGCATAGTATAAATAGCGTTGTTACGTGTTCATCTAAATGTGTTAGTAATTACTATTAGTATGATCATTTATTTTTCTATGTTATCATCGCCGAGATATATCTATTTATATAAGTACGAAATTCAATAAACCAACGAATGTAAGTGATATTCGTTACCTCACGTAGAATTTGCCGTTTTAAATAAACAGAAATGGCGCCCACATCTAACGATGTTTACACATTCATTCTTTCTCCGCATCATGTTAGTCCCATATTTTCTGTTTTTGCATATACATGCTGTTGCTTCTAATGCCCTGATGGATGCCCACAAAATCCATTGTGGCAAGTGGCTAGTGTACGTCTATCGTTAGCCACAGTTTTGGCCATCATACACGGGACAGTACGATTTGGCTCGATTCCCCCTCAATTTTGAGGAACAATATCTTAGGGGGTGGTTAGGGGCCTCCCACTCTTCTTCCTTTCCAGTAGCCTCACGAGAGGATTTAAGGTTCGACGAATATTTAAAATACCCCCATGCCGCATAGACACCCTATATCTGCAAACATCCATGTCTCCTCCTTCGGGATTTAAACTCAGGCCCTACGGCACAGCATTCAGCACCACTAACAGTTATACTGGATGGGAGGCATAACATGTACAGGATTCAGTATGTCTTTTTCGTAAATTAAGAAATGTTTCGTGCAAAGGGCTAAATATGGTTCTTTCATCATAAAACTAACCAATCAATCTGTTGTTTTTATTTTTCTCTTTTTTCAATATGCTTAAAATTATTTAATTCCTTCGAAACAACCAACAACGTCATTTATGCAAATCAATTGGGACCGGACACCGTTCCGATACGCGATTGTTCGGATAACCGAAAACTGAATAGGATCCATGGAGTATATAAAACAGGAGATTATACGAATATTGAAAATAATCACATGCGGGAAACGTGCTTGAAGAAAAAGCAAAAAAAGTGCAAAATGTCGCTATTTTACATTAACTGTGGTAAATATAGGTCACTGTACTATTGTACACCTTCGTTTTTTTTGCTGCAAGGTCTCTGAGTCTCTTGAGCAGCAGTACTTGAGTGGGACATCATTCTGATTGTTGTTCGTAGCACTCCATAGATGTCTCTAGCAAGAAAACGCGTAAGCACTTGATGGACCCTTGCTACTTTCACTGTTGTTGTTGTCCTCGTCTTCATCCATTTCATCGTCGACAGGGATGGATTTTTCTTGCACGGAAGTCTCAATCTCGTCATCATTTAGCACTTGAAATCCACAGTCTTCTACATTGCATGCCATCCAGGTTTCTGCATCTTAATGGCATTCTTGAAATCCTGGGATTGATTGGACAAAGTCCGTGTTCTCCTCCCCGTGGTCGTCATAGAGGTCTTTTTTGCCTTCTAAATCTGGCCACAGCTTATTTCATGCATTTTCACATACAGTACATGTAGTTAAGAAAAAAAAGCTGGTCCGGATACTTGACTCTCCAGATAATAAACGTTCGTGTAAACGACGTTCTACTGTACAAAAATTAGAGAATCATTGAACAACTTGTGTAAATAGTAATTTTCTTAATAAATAATCTACATAACTCTTTTTCCCACCCTTATGCGTTTAACTTCTGTGTATTTTTAGGAAAGCAGTCCTCCCCTCCCGAATGGCACCAAACCCAACCCAGTATCCTCAGTGTACCGGCACAACCGACACCGACACCGGGCCCTCCTAGTGGACAAGATCTCCCGAGTCGTGTTCCCGCTTTCTTTCGTGATACTCAACACAGCCTACTGGTCAGTGTACCTGGACACCGTGGATGGACCTCTGGTGCTATGAGACAGGCCACTTTTTCATTCTCACCATTTCCTTCACGGAACAATGCAGCATTCCACTCAAAGAAAAGCATTCTTTGTCGTCGTTATACTTTTAATAATTGAACAGAAGTGTCATATGACAGGATCTCACATCGACAGTGGACCAATTGTAGTTTGTGCATTTTATCACCCATTGAAATAGCAAATAGACTCGTAATTTGAAGATTTTATTTCGTAAATGCTTACGTACTGCTCCTACTTTATATGATATTTGTTATTCTATGTTACCACTTAAGTGTATACATCTGTTAATCTTCCGTTTCGCAAATTAATCTTCACATTAACTAGTGTAATCCGTTAAAGTGCGGAAAATGGTTTCATTTTTCAAATTAACTAGGTAATCTGTGAATTGCCTAAATAATCTGCATATTACTTACTAGGCATTCATTAAGGTGAAAATAAAACCTTTGGGGGGAACACACACACAACAGCAACGTTTCTGTACGTTTAAATTAAATGTCGTTTATTTATGTTTTGATATCTAAAGAATCAAATTAATATAATCAAGAAAAGTAGTTGTTATAATCCATGATCTATCAATTGAAAAGTTACAATACAAAGAATAAAAATGGGTAAGGGGGTAGGTTCACGAAACAGAATCTGTATCTCAGTAATGTTAAAAATAGATATTTTTAAGGAATATTTATAAACATTCTATCGAATAAAAATTGCCAATTATTTTACTGAGTATTCTTTGGACCATAATACATACTTTAATCAGAGCTTTTATCGATAGGATGTCTCTCTAGTTGTTTTTTAAAAAATTATTTTTTGCACATATCTGGGTTTTTTTTTTCAAAAACAGTGAAATTTCATTATGTTTAATGCTATAAATTAAATTACAATAAGTTTTTTAAAAAATCCCTTGATTAAAGTATGTATTAGAAGGTAATTATTAAATATGCAAAGTTATAAGCTGTTAAATGCAGTAGTTAAGGAAAAAATGTTCCTTATATAGTAAAAACTTTAGTTTTGAGAAAAATTGATTTTAGTAAAACTACTTACTTGTAATTAATGCATAGCAGCTTCATAGCTTGGATTTTTTTTTTCTTCAGCTGAAGTATTCTCTAATATACATTTCTTATGCCTTTTTTTCACCTTTGCTTCTTTAGAATTTTGTAAAATGTCATAATTGGCTTTTCGTAGTGTCTCCTGATCAGCTGTTTCCATTGCTCGAGCTGTGTAAAAACCTGGTAATATACATAATGTTTCAAGAACATGACATTTAGTGATATTACCTTGATTATAGGAGGCAATAGATTCCAGTATTCCAGTTTTTAATGTGCCTAATTGCACAAAAATGTTTTTCGGTATCCGTGACCATATTATGCGATGTACACTTTCGTTACAGTTTTGTGTCTTACCATATAAGCATTTGGCAAGGAGATTAGTTGTTGACCTGTACACACATATTTGATGTAATTGAGTACTTCTGATGGCAAGGTGTTCTAGTGTTTATATACTTCACCTGTTGTAATTGCTCGGTTATATTCACACCAGGTATCTTCGTTTGTTGGGCACAGACCGTGTTGTGGATATGCATCAATAAATGTTTGATGAAAATATGTAGCCCAAATGGCTCTCTTCATTGAATTAATACTATCGGTACATTGAATTAATACTATTAATGCTATCGGTATTGTTTCTGATAGCCAATCCATAATAACGCTGTAATTTATCAATTTCTGCGTCTGCAAGTATACCGTGATCATCCAATGTTTTTTGTCACGTAATTTCTTACCTTTTATTTTTAGTTTTAAAGCTCGTAGTCGAGTCCCCATCCATTTCTCGACATAGCCAACACAATCCAGTTTTTCAATACCTATATCTCCATATGGCTGCATCTCGTTAACTGTTTTATACGCTCTGGCGTCACCATCGGCCAAAAATTTGGTATATTGCATACTATGCAAACTTTCAGAGCGTTGGAAGATTTCGATGGCTCCTGAAACTTTCATACTTCCACTATTTCCAAAATGATTCTCCTTATAGTTTTCATTATGCATTTCGTTCGTTCACTTACAAAATCTTGATAAAATTGAAGCATCAAACACTTTGCCGGTATAAAAACTTGTTACAATGACAGCACCATTCAAAGACGTATGCACATGCTTTTGCCTAGTACCATCAATAGCAACTAGTATATCAGAATGTCCGCTGACATTTCTGGCTTCTTTAGCTGCAATTTGCATACTCACCGTAGCCACAGTATCTACGGCTGAATCTAATTCTTATTCCTTTTTATTAAATCTTTGCGATGGAGTTGGTAAATTCATAAATCCACACAAAACTTTAGCAGAAGACTTAACTTTTACCAATACATCTTATTGCATATGAAAGTCTGGTATTGACTTCATAATACTTAGACTCTTTTCCATTACATGAAACCATATATATCAGTATTTAGAAATGGTTGTCTGAATCCACAAGTTTCGCAAGAAACAGAAAATTCTGTGGCCAAGCCTTAAACTTTTCTTAAAAACTTAATTGAAATGATATTATTTTTGCATTTTTTACATACAACAGATACTTTTATAGCTTCAGACAACAAAGTCTTATTTATAATTTCATTTTTATATTTCCATTTTCCCCAAGAAAATTGCTGTAATCCATACAGGATTTCAGCTTCTTGGCTGAAGCAGAAACATTCAACATTCAAACATTCACATTAATAGATTCACTTACCATCGACTGTGAATGCAAACAAGCTGTTCTTCTTTTCTTAAAAGTTCTAGCTTTATAACGTGGCATTATGAGAAAAAATTGTTTAAAAAGTAAAAATTACCAGGAAATATATGACAAATCTTAAAATATTAGTAAATGTAGCCCTAAGAAAAGCTCCTTACACTTTCAAAATTCAATGCAAACAGCACGTTTCAAATATTAAACAAGCGTTTGCTTCACTTCATTTCTTCTACCAGAAGTTGCCGTTCAAAGTATTTTAAATGATAATAAAAAAGAATAGTGAAATTGGGGACTTACAATGCAGAAAAAAAGTTTGTTTACATATTAGTGGGCGTGGCAGGTGGAATCTGACAGGTGGTAAAACATTTTCAAAAAATTATTAAAAATACTTTCACTGCACGTAGAATGATAATTTTTGCACCATTAGAAGCGTAAAAGTTCATATTTTATAAAAGTGAAAAATGGGTTTTTGGGTTGAAATTCTGAACCTACCCTCTTAAAATATTTTTTTTTACAATGAAGAAAATCAATTTGCGAAGCATAACATTATTCATGAACTTACTATAATTTTTTTATCGTACCTGAAATGGTTACATCGGTTTGTGCAGCTGTACTTTGTAATATAGAAACATTTAATATTTAATTTGTTTTCTGTAGATACTGTGTGTGGTCGTCGTATTTAAATTTACAATAAACTAATTAATTTTAGGAGTGTTTTATCAAATATTTGTACTGTAACTGCTTCAATGTTTCTAAATGTTTTGTATAAATTATTCTAGAATGTGTCAAATTTTCCAATCAAAATTCCTAACAAAAACATGAGAAAAACTTTTGAACTTTAACAATACAGAAACCGCTAATGTGAGAATTACCTAGTTAAGAAAGTAAAAATTATGTTTCATTGCTTGAACAGAATAACTTAGTTAATCTGCAGATTACATAGTTAGATAATCTGCACATTAATGGTTTCCCAGCTTTAATGGTAACATATACATTAATAATTAATCTTACGATACTAGCTTTAGTATGGTATTTATTTCCAAGCACAATAATTTACTTTATTTTAAAGCACTTTATTTATTTTTTAATTTTTTTTACATTGCTTTTTTTTCTATCTCACTTTATAATTCTTCCCAAGCTTAATAATTTTTATTGAATTAAAATAATGAATGTATATATAACTTCTAAAGAATGCTTTTCTTTCAAGAACTCGCTTTTGTTTTCATTCGCACAGGAGATGAAGAGTATAGAAAATGTGTATAAACAATAAACAGAAATAAATTCAAGAAACACAGAGAATATCGAGAAATGGAGGCCTCATAGTGAACTTCTAGCAATAGCTCAACAGATTTAACAATAATACTTACCACACGTTGTCTGATGTGATGAACGCAGATAAAATAACATGTCTGAAAATGACGTGTAAGATGTATCTGACTTCTTATTCTTGGAGTAAAAGAAAATGAGTTTTCGAACCAAATCAATTATATCCCGTTTTCAAAAGAATATTAATCCATTGTAAGCTATCGATAGGCACACGCACTTGCAAAACATAATTCGATTTACCTCAAAAGTGCAAAAAAATTACAAAGTTATCATTGTTTAGTACTTAATAGTAAATTGTTATTAATAAATATGTATATTAAGTATAATTGGTTTTTCATTCACTTGCGTCCTTTGAAAAAAAAGGGAAACCATACAATGGGTTTCCAGGAAAAAGTATTTTTCTCCAAAAATATTTGTAGAATTTTACTAAATTTTTAAGAGTTTAAAATCTAACTGAATAAAATATAACTAGATAGAAGAAAAAAAAATTGAATTTTCAATTAAAAATTCTACAATTTTCAAAAGCTGTTCGATAGGGAAAAAAAAGGAATCGTGCTCTGAATTATCAAATTTTGCAACTACCAAGATATCTATCGATACGTATCGATTAATATTCTTAATTAATACTGCTATTCTTGTCTATTTCTCTCTGCATCAAAAAATGTACATAAATTCTCAAAATTAAGATGATTAGAAGATAGTATGTTAAGATGATTAGTTCATAGATATTAACATTTTTCTAAACTCTATAAACTCTTAGATTTTAAAAGAAAAATATAAATTCGATATTCTTTCATCCTCATGTTGTATCTTTATTGTTGGTGTAATAATTATCAGGGCATTTAATGTATAAAATATATATTTAAATATATATATGTGTCAAAAATGAGTATATCCTATCATATTCAAAGGAGTTTTATTTTACATTGAAGCGTCAACAGATTTAAGGAAAAGATGAATATAATATTTTCTTAAAATATTTATAACACGAACAATATAAAACTTATAACATAAATTTAATTTTAAAAATATATATTAGTAACAATTATTAATTAAGATCTTATATCATGTCCATATATTGCCACTATTAGATTGAAGGAAGTGTTCATATTTTTGGTATATTTCTCATCTTTTTTGTAATTTTATTTATACTTCGAAATGTTCGTAATGAAAAACATGCACACTCTTCCACATATTTATACTCTTATATATGAAAATAAATAAATCGTTCAAAAATAATTGTTGAAGGTAATTATAGCTAATTAGCAAGGCGTTTAAAAAAAATATTGTGCATGGGTATGCTTAAGTATAGCGTGTAGCCAATTACCAGTCATGAAATACCTCATAGTTTAAATATAGCGAAACACAGATCAGAATTCAATTAAAATTAATTCTCTAATAGAACCCACACAAATCTATTGTATGATAAAGATGACAATATATATCTTTTTCGAAAGATTCACACTAAATTAAGCTTTAGCATGAAACTCTTCATAAGCTAACCATTTAATACATTAACTATTTTTACTAAATTATATATTTACTTTTATTAATATATATTTTTCTTACTTATATAAAATTGTATACTCTGATAAAATATTTGAAAAATGCAAGGAAAACTTGCATCCACACACAAATAATTTCCTCTATAATATTTAGTTGTAGATAATAATTTAACACCCAAATTTGAAAAAAATATAAGAAATAAATCAGAATGTGTATAGTTATTACATTCAAACAAACTTTAGAATCTGATTGGTAATAAAAATTGATTAAAATCATTTTTCAATCATCATATCCTCATCTTCAATTAATGCAACATATATCCTATAATAATAAATAATTAAAAGTTCTGTGTATTTTAAACGAATGGAAGAATTATTATAATTGATGATGTTTAAATATTCTTTAGATAAGGATAGTATTTAAAGAAATTGTCATAATACACTTAATTTCTCTCAAAACTTTTTTAAACGTAATCTTATTTAAGTAGGAAGTAAATCGGACAATTCTTGTAATTATTTAATTTAAATTATTATTATCTCTCTAGCTTCCCAAAGAAATAAAAATTTGGTTTTTATGTATTCTTTTCCTTAAATCTTTTGTGAAAAAAAGAAAAAAAAAATTCTTATTAATGCATTTACTTCAGCTGTAATATCCCTTTACTCACTTCTTTTTCGTTTTAACTTTTCTTTCAATAAATAAGTCATTTGTAGGAACTTGTAGGAAAAAGAATTGCCGACAGTTCTAACGAAAATTTCCTTTCCAGAAACTTAAAATACATTAAGTAATTCTTTAAACAATCACAAGATTTTGGAAATATTTCAGAAAAAATACTTCTCCTTTAAAAAACTGTTTATTTATATAAGTTAGTTAACTCTCTATTTGCTCGTTGATACCATTAGTTTTTTTTTAAATCACAAGATTTTGGAAATATTTCAGAAAAAAATACTTCTCCTTTAAAAAACTGTTTATTTATATAAGTTAGTTAACTCTCTATTTGCTCGTTGATACCATTAGTTTTTTTAAATCACAAGATTTTGGAAATATTTCAGAAAAAATACTTCTCCTTTAAAAAACTGTTTATTTATATAAGTTAGTTAACTCTCTATTTGCTCGTTGATACCATTAGTTTTTTTAAATCACAAGATTTTGGAAATATTTCAGAAAAATACTTCTCCTTTAAAAACTGTTTATTTATATAAGTTAGTTAACTCTCTATTTGCTCGTTGATACCATTAGTTTTTTTAAAAAAATAAATACTTTTTAATATGGGTACAAAAATTTTTTTTAAGGAAAAAACATTACATTCTGTTGCACAATTGATTATAGGATGAAATTGCTCAAACATAAAAAGTATGAAATTCACATAAGTTAAAATATTTTTACATTTTACGTAACTTCAAAACATTTAAATGTGGAAAATAATTTAAATCAGTTTTTTTCCTTAACAGAGATAAATACTTGGGTTTTTAACAGTATTTTAATAGAGAAAACTGTTCCTATGTACTCATAATTTGTTGAACTGATAATCATATCTTGTTGACAATATTATTTTTGAATGGAATATTATGGTACAAAGTTAATTTTTCTCTACGTTATGATTATGTTTTTGATGTATTTCAAAATATTTATCAAATAACAAGTAATTATTATGAAAAATGCTCGTGTTACGAAGGGACCAGGAGATATGTATTTATATATAATTAGATAAACAAATGTATATAAAAAAATTTGTCATAGCTGAGCTTCTTGAACAAGAACAGGCACGAAAGATATCAAGTACTAGCTAAAGGCAATGAATGAAAATAAAAGCATTCTCTGTTGAAATAAAAAAATAATATTAATTGTGTAACTGATTATTTTTTATCTTTTTAGAAACTCTCTTACCCATATTGCATGTCCTATTTTTCAGAACGATATGTTAATCTATCCTTGTTGTGAATTGATAAATATTTATAACATTTATTCAAATTTGTTATTCGAGTTGATTTGAAATTATAGATGAACATTGGTTAATATTTTTTCAAATTTAAGTCTCTTTTTGATCAAATAGAAAATTATTCTAATGAAGAAATCACATGTGTCATTTGTCAAATATTATTACAATTTGAATAATTGCTTATATAGTTTTCCAATTCATTCTGATTTTTTAGTAACAGTTATTTCATGAACGCTTCTGAAATTCTTTTATTAAATAAGTACTTCTCTCTGTTTTTTTCTTATAATGTATAATTTCCTAATATTTTTTATAGTAATATCTTATTTTTTTTTCTTTTTAATTTTAGTCTTAATAGTTTAGTTCATTTCAATTACAGCAATTTGTAACAATTGAAACTATCTTGATGTAATATTTGCTGATCTATACTTTAGGAGAAATCAGTTTCTTCTTAACACATATATTATTTATTTGATGCACTCAATTGTGTGCATAGCTATTTTACCATGAAAAATGTATATATTTTATGTAAAATTGATACAAAATCGATAAAAATGCTCTTAGAAAACAGTTGTTCCTTCTAAAGTTTACTGGATCAGAAATGTTTATTTACACGGAATCTAATTTTGAGCACATAGTTTGAAAAGAAGTTTAGAACTAAATCACCGTGACAAAAATTGATTTGTTAAATTAATAACCTTCTTGTTATCAAGAAGCTCAGTTATAAGTGTGAGAAACGTAAACGTCCAAATTGATAACTTTTAAAATCATATTGAAAACTATATTCGAGTTTGTGCAGATGTTTATGTGTAAAAAAGAAAAGTATTGTTCCACGAAAAATAATATTGGTATATTGTTCAAAATAATTTTGGTATATTGCAAAGAGTATTTTAAATACTAGAATTGTATCACTCTTGTAAATTTTCAAATCATTCAGTTGTTATTTTTTCTGTATGTATCACTAGAAAAGGATAAAATCGAGAGCAAGTGGAAAAAATGTTTTTTAAAATTGCCTTTCTTTGTTATATCTTTCTTGTTGCGAACTGTCTCGTCATTACCGAAGAATAATCAAAGAAAATCCATAAGCATTTTATGTGGTAGAAATTTACGGTACTTTTTCTTTTGTAACTTTGAAACAAATCCTAAAAGAATATTTCGCACGAAGATTTTTTTTGCATTTCCAAACACCAAGGTACTAAACTTGCCTTATTATTTTCTTTTCAATGACATAATAACTGACAATAGCTAAAAAAAATTTGAAATTTACAAGAGTTATATTGTTATAGGAATGTGTTGTTGAAGTTAGTTATGAAATACATATAAGTGTGTGTGTGTGACCAAGAAATACTTGACCCAATGTACAGGGTGTTTTAAAAACATGTATTTAGAATTTCAGTCTTTATGCGCACATATATGATTTAGTTATCTTTTTGGAATGTAATAAAATTTTATTCTTCATCTTTAATGGTAGATTTAATGGTAACGATTCTTAGCAAACTCACTAGATGCTTTACATGAGGTAATTATTGTCAAATTAAGATCAAATTCATATTATATAGGGCTCAAAAATTAAATTTTAAGGTTTCTAATTCAGGTGATTGTTAACTATATACAATATACTAATTTTATTCTCATTAATATCAAAACAAAAGAATTGAAACTGAGATACAAGAATTTTCAGTAATTTTATCAGAAATAATATTAAACATTTATATTTTTACATTTATGATCTACATTTTGGAAATAAAATTGTTTCTTTGTATTGCAATTGTGTTGCCTTAACTCTCCCGTATAATAAATGTAGAACACAGAATTTATCAAATAAACTCTTTATATTATTTACAAATGTGTCATATTGTTCTGTTTTTTACTGTATGTTTTTAAAATACAAAAGAATTGATTTTTAAAGTAATAAGCAGCTCTTTAAATCCCGTATTTTTTTACCTATCTGTTGAAATGTGGAGTTTTCTTTTATACATTTTTATCATAACTTTATTCGTACAGATTATTTTAATTATCTTCTCTAATGGTGTTTTTTGAAACAAGTATGCTTTTTACAATGAAAATAAACGAAACTATTGTGGTAAGTATATTTTAGTGATTAATAACTGAAATCTACAGCAAATTTTGAAAGCTACAGGAAAGCTACACATGTATTTTCAGGTACCCGAAAATCTTTTTCAAATGTTGGTACAGAAAGTCACTGCAAAAAGAACAATTTATGTAAAATAACTTAAGAAACATGAACAAAATCACGATATAGAACAGTAGTGACCGTGAATATTGTTTTCGCTCCCCAAACATAAACATCTATTATCTTAGCTTGTATATCAACAGGAACACAAAAACTATTTTTAAAATCTCTCAAAGATTTAATATGAACTAAAATATGTCCACGTAATTGAACGTAATAATTCAATGATATATTTTTACGCATACAAATTAATTTTATTAATATGTCTAAATTAATTCGAAATGTTTTATTAAATCTTTAAATAAATTCCCATGACATTTTATGGCTATATCATTCTAGGCCTACAGTTGATTTTTGTAACATTCTTTCACTTCAGAAAACTCCCACTACTTTTTAAGATTTTTTTTTGTTTCTGTATTCACGGAAACGATTATAACTCTTATGAAAGAAAGGAAAAGGAATTCACATGAAATAAATTATCTCATTCTATGTGAATTTCTTTGACATCCTTTCATAAATAATTATCTTCTGAAATAAATTATTTTATTTCATATAAAACTCAAAATATAAATATTACTATGTATTTTCGAAAGCAAAACCAAATTTAAAACGAAGGTCTATCCTGGTTTTTCCGAAAGCTCGCAATATAAGCCCAACCAAAATAAACCCTATTTAAAACTGTTAAATAAAAAGTTTCTTGTGTTGTCAGAAAGCCTCAATCAAACTTCAAATATAAATCGCTAGAATTTTTTGATAACTTGTTGACATGGTTATCGAGGATTATAGTCTTCGATAAGAGAAATACCATTAATACTTAAATGAATAATACATTTGAAGGGAATAATATTCTGATTCTAGAATACGATTAGTGCAAAAAGGAAGACTTTTTTGGTGAAGAGCAAGAAAAGAATATAATTGAAGGTTCCAAGTGTAAATATTACAATTTACTAAAAAAAGGATTTTTTTGGATGCTCGCAAAATGAGCTCTGATCCACAACGAAACCCACTCAAGATCAGCAAACAAATGTCAGATGTTGTCAAATAAACAATCAATTTTATTAGATAATTTATTAACGTTCCTATTTGAAAATGGATTGGTGACGGATCTCGTAATTTTAAACTTCGTCAAGTGACGAGTAGGACTCTAAAATGGACACTCCACTCACCAAAATTGCACACCAATCCAACGTGAAGGCTTTGAATTTCTAACCTCCAGATCTTGAATGGTCTTCGGAATCAAATCTATGATTGCAGCCGAGTCATGTAAATTTAAACATCCCACATAGATACTGTGTTACACTTTGGCGTGGGATGACATTCTGAAAAGTGAGTTGCTCAAGTGTTATTCTCGTCATTTGACTAGGTCTATCACCATTGTCATGGTGTAGATTCCGAGTTTGACGTTAATATTGTAGCGTTGATCGGAGCTCAAGGATTTCATGCAAAACAGTCACAAAGAAAAAAAACAGTTATTTAAGAGCGAGACAAATTTACTGTCGAAATTTCAATCCTAGAAAAACAGGATTCAGCAGCAATATTCAGAAAGTAAATCTCAGAAGGTCTTCACACTTTCAACAGCACTCACACATAAATACCTAGTGTCTAAAATACACGAATGTGAAAGATTATTCACAAGCACAGCCAAACTAATCGCTAATTACGGCCAAAAATGTTTAATAATCGCTAGTGGAATCAAGACTGACTCATTACGGCTAGCACCACTCTATTTATAGACCCAGCAGAAAGTTCTAGAAAGATCTGCTTGCGTCATAGTGCGTGAAATTCGTATATTTCTTTACAAATTTCTAGAAGAGTCCAGAGGGTCCCGAACTCAACAAAGTCACCGAATTGGTGTCTAACTTGGCCGACAAATATGATGCCAACTTGGCTCTATCGCCAAGTTCCCATTGAATCACCATTATAACGTAAGGGACGGCGTTGTTTGTGAATATTACATTTTTAACGTAAAATAAATATAACATAATGTTAATGTATTACACATCGATATACAAATTATTTACACTATTTACACAAAATTCGTAACAATATACTAACAACTGAACCTCTAATTCGACAACGCTAGTGGTGAGATCGCGACCCTAACAACTCGCCTAACATGGCCACAAATGGCCAATTGAAGTTCAAATGAAACTCAAGTGTACATCTGATAAAAATGGTCATCGTCAACAAGACTTGTTACCGAATAGATAATAGAAGCTCTATGAATTAAAAGAAAACTGACGGACAGGGTTAGGAATAATTAGAATCTACAATACTGAATGCGTACAACTGACTGGTCTTGATTGAATAATTATTGTACATTAAAAAAATCAACATTTTTATCCTAATGTAAGATAAGTTTAAAAAGAATCAGCTTTACGGTCGCGTGCAAGAGAGTAATAGTAAAGGATACCAGTGGTAAAATCTTACATTCACTGAATTTTCGAAAAATTTGAAAATATCGAGTGAGTGAGTGAGTGAAGACTAACGTTGCACTGTTCAGCTGCACGAGGACTTTTGGCGACGGACCACGTAATTTGAAAATATCTATTAGAGTACAACTGTCAATAAGTGAATTGAGTAATCTCTATATATTGTGAAAGTAAAACCAATTATCGGTAGAACCATTCAACACATTACTTACATACATCAAGAACTGTAAACCAACTAAATTATAAGACCATTTTTGCATACTATAAAGTGTGCACCATATAAAGTGCTAAAGCATAAAAAAACCTTTCGAATCACTAGTTAAAGAAATATTAAGTGTGCATTGCTGGGTCCACTAAAATTTCAACCCAAAGAAGGAAAGCAAACAATATTTTATTTATTACAAGTACAAAGCATGGTAAGAGGAAAACATTAGATTTATTGGCAATGTAGCGTAGAGTATACAGCATCAAAAATTAGTACACACAACTGCCGAGTCAAGAAATCAAATATCCTCCCGTTGGTGTGGTGTGGTGTGATAGTTAGGAGAGTGGGTGCCAGCTCTGGTGTCGTCCTCGTCACTTGACCATGGTTTAAAATAAAAAGGTCTACTGAAAAAGGTCTTCGTACAGCTGAACAGAGTGACGTTGATATTCACTCACTCACAGCTGCCACTCTCTGGCAAGTAAAACGGCTCCAGCACTGTCAGGAATTGAGTCGAACAGTGTCTGGATGACAGTTGCTTCAAGTACAGGCTCATCAGTTGTAGAGATGGAGAGTGGTAAAGGCTGGGACTTGCGGAAACTATATAGCAGTTGTTTCCAATTGATGAAAAATCTGAAATACGTAATAGCCACGGTGGTAACACTTGAACTGTCGAGATAATTATGGATACGAGGGGTAGTATGCGGTCTTTCATTATTTTGTAAAAATTATGTATCCGAGGCTTCGAGAAAATAGCGCATAACCACTGACATTAAGATCTTAAGATACAGATTGCCATTGAAGTGAAGAAGAAGTGTTCGTGGCATGCAGTCATGCACTGCCTTTGGGTGCATCACACGATATCAAATGCAAGTCGAGCACGGGGTTTTTCCTCGAAACCTCAACACGGATACATCAATCAGAACCGAGACTCATCTTAAAAGATGACGTGGCATCAATTCTCTATTCAGGCTGCCGTTGGGTGCACCACTGTTGTCGCGTGTCTCGATGTTGCAGTGTGGAATCGCAATAATCACATAGCGCAGACAATCTCCAGATGTCGTTGTACTGTTCATGTGGAAACTTGTCGTGAAGCAAGCAATCCCACTTACTGACACAAAAGCAATGACTATACGATCCTGCAAGGCCAAACTGATATTAAGTCCTCTTGGACATAAATGGTGGGAGAGCGTTCAGATTCCATTTGATGTTCAGTATGACTTAAACAAGTCTATTCTATATTCGTACCACACATTTATTTCCGACTAGTATGCTAGTATGAGTTACAATATCGTTGAATAATCTGAACCAGATATCATCAACCGGTGGTCCGTAAAAAAGTTGATGGTCCACAGAAAAATTGAGGTAGCATTTTAATTTTTTTATATATGAAGATTTGGCTAAAAAATGACGAGTAAAAAAGCATATTGTGAATTATAGGTACCGTACAAGAATATGGCTATCATTTATGGCGAAATTGGTTTCGTGTAAAATAATTTTTCTGCTACTTTTGCAGGTGTATCTAGAAAGATTTGAAAGTGAGGGTTGGCAACCATGATAAATTGTCACCATAACGCAATTTGTTGATATTTCTTTGTACTGCCGGTCTGTTATTGCTTTTCAGGAAGTTCAGTTTCGGTAATATAGAAATTTAAACATAGACATGAATAAATGAAAATATGTTTACTTGATGTATGAAGATTGAAAACCACCATGTTTATTTGTTGATTCATGCGCATGTATGGTTTTTATTTATATAGGTAAGACTTTTGTGTATATTTTATATATATTTTTTAATGTAAACGAAATATGTATATCAGTGAGATTTTAATGTTTTATTTGTTACCGTGAGTAATCAGTGTTACTTAATTGCCGTATGAAGGAGACTGTAGACCATTTTTGTTTTGATTTAATTACTAATGCAGGATAAATAATGCATAATAAAAGGCCTGAACTTAAGCTGTGTATAAAATAAGAATAATTACCGCAAATTGAAAAAGCAGTGAACATTTTAATTCACTGTCAGCAATATATTTGTGTGTAAGTCATAAGCATCTGTAAATTCTAATAAATCTCGCTACCGGTTTCGGCTTTCAATGAAAGCGGCTCTCCATTTCCAATAACGTCATTAGAACCCAAAAATCTAAGTTCAAACTAATGGGTACAAATATCACAGTGAAAATCTGCAATACTTAAATTTTTCATTTTTTTAAAACAGTTTATAACTTTGTTACTTTTCGATGGGTGCATTTCACATTATTATACTAAGGAGTTCCTGATGATTATTATATAAATGTAATTAGGTATTTTTGAAATTTATATTAGCCGTGCACCAAGTATAAAATTATTCATTTAGGAATCCATGAAAATCTTAATTGGAAGCAATGATATGAATCTCATTTTCTATATATATATAGATCATGATCCTGCTGGTATTAAATTCTGACGTTTGCTGAGATAGCCTTTTCTCCTTTCAATACGATGCGTAATGTGCTTCTCATAAATAACAAACAACCAAATACATTTCCGAATGAGAAACCAGTAGTATAACTTTCCATTTATGCAGTTACAAGTGTTTGCAACATCGTTTCTACATCGTTCGATTTTCCTTAAATGCTATCATTCGCAGATCCATTTCATACGAACTTTCTGGTTGTATTAGAATTAGCAAAAAAGAATAAAACTTAGTATAATAGCGGATAATATAGCCATTTTATAATAAAATGAAAAACCGGTTTACTGGTTTTTAGTGTTTTTTTAAACCGAAGTATAAAAATAGATTACTTTAACTATGCAATAAAACCAATCTGAAATACAGCGGAGCGATGAACAAATAAAAATACCGAACGTAAAATGTAGTAGTTAGAGCTACTTTCTAAGTATAATAGGGGATAAAAAGTTAGCAATACATAGATTTATTATTTTATAACATGAAAAAAATAGAAAAATAACATAGAACAACTAGATAAAATTTGTTTTATAAAATTATAGTTATGGAAAATGAATGCTATCAATAAGCCATATTTCATAAGTGAACGTAATTTAATACATAAATTGCCTATGATAGAAGCAAACTTTCACAATGTTTTCTTATTTAAAATTGCTTTCACCGTATCTTTTTAAGTTTATTGACATTTAAATTCCGTTTATTTCGCTATAATTTTTTTACTTTCCATTTAAAAATTGCTTTTTCATTAATACGATGTATACTATCTATTTTTATTTTAATTAAAATAAAGTACACCATTTCACGAAGAGCAATAGAAAATAAAATTATGCGTCACCTGAAAAAAATAACTGACTTGTTAGTGTTCGGGTTAACCCTAATTTTTATGGTAAGGTTAATTTTAATAAAAACGGTTAACTCATAGCAATTTATTGTTAAATAACATGGAACACCTATCCATTATCCTACATTAAAATCCACTACAAATGGATAAAAATACATTTATAATCTACTTTGAACTAACCATTTTAGTCGTAGATAGCCGCAGAGGGAGAATACAGTTTGATTAAAAAATTTGTTTTGCAAGAATTTTTTAATTCCCTGGATTTGAAAAAACTTACATATAACTCGTTTTGAAACTTAAAAAAGCTGGAAAAAATAATTCTGTTAATTTTTATGGCTATACTCTCTAAAATATTTATTCCTTATTATATTTAAAACTTTATATGTAAATCGCACGCACAATAATCGAACATCACATATCCAGTTCATGGAACGCCCACTAAATCAAAATGGTTCGTGTGACTCTCACCAAAATTTACCTGCGTACACCTTTTGGCCTAAATAGATCGCCTCTTTCTACCAATTTCTTGTTGAAAATCCAAATTAAAATTATAATGAATTACAAAGAGTCGGTATATTGCAAGCATTCGTTTGAATCTTCTCTCGTTCGTATCGTTGAGAATTTAATGCCCAACAGGGATATTGGTTAGGCTTACTTTTTTTAAAAAACATCAACTGCCGAACAACGATTTCATAAAATTAAATAAAAATGAGATTTTTTTTCTCTTTTAGTAAGCTACATCTTTACCATACTATTTTTACTATTTACCATACTAGTGTTTAGATATATATTATATCATCTGCAAATCTATATATATTTATGAGAAAAGTGACCCATACACTCATCACGCGAGCTCCGAAACTATAAAACTTACAGATCTGAAATTCAGCATGTATGTTTTTTCTGTTGAATATCATCCAAGAAAGAGCTTTGCTTAAAAGCACCTCAAAGAGAATTGTGGGGGCTCAACATATGGACCGAATAAAAAAAATGGCAACCTTTTTTTTCTTCTGCTCGGTAGAACTACACTAAACACGTGCTTTGGGAAACAAGACTCCCAAGGTGGATTGCGGAAGTTAGGGACGTTATAGGTAAAAAAAAAGTGTGCGTACTTATGTACGCACGTAAAAAGTTATACTTCTTTGGCGTAACAAGACTAAAATCCTTCTAAGAGTCTTGAGCAGGGCAGGCTGGCCAAGGACAAAAGGCGACCAGGAAAAGAGTTGAACGATACTAACCTGAAGTCAATCGGACCAGACAAACCCGAGATAAACACGATTTAAATAAGTTTAAACACCTACGTACACAGACAATAGCACCAATAACATGGGGGGTCCGCAATCTGCATCTGGAGATGAGATGAAACGAATGTGACATCAGATACCTTATATTGAATGTCTCGGCGGGAAGAATCATCCCCGAGAAAATAAAGAAATCCGCCTGAAGAGCCCTCGAGTTATGGTCATTTTAAAATAATTAAAATATTTATAACAATTAAATAAAATAGATACACCGGGTACCCGGCAACTCGAAACTCAGCCTAGTTGTGAGGAAACACAAGAGGAATCCAGTCGAATCGGTCCAAAGTATGTAGTTGCAAATGGGGTGGAAAGGAAAGGAAAACGAAACTACTGTGACGTAAATGGTTCCGTACATCCCAACGATATACAAAGTAGTAGGTGATCCAAAGTTCATCCATCTATCTCTATAATATCGTGACTATTAATAGATCGAACTTCATAGGAATAACATGGAGATTCTAATTTTGGTAATAACGCCCCCTAGGCCCACCTACACATGAATTTATAACAGATGAAAGAGCTCAACGAGGAGAACCTATGGTCAGAGTTTCATTAATTAAACTCAAAAATCCTCGGAGTTATGCGGGATTTCAAAAAATTTAAAACTTTAAAATAATTTACAAATGTTAAAAATATGGGTGAAGAAATAGGGCTTTGGTTCTGAGAAAATACATCTCGGATGCTCATAGGGAGAACAATCGAATCCAGGCGTTGCGTTCCCCCCAAGATGGCATAGGATTCGATTTATTAATGGCGAAGCCCTGTAGAGTGAGCCCCGGATGGGACCAATTCCACGTAAAGCTCGCGCTAATATAAAAGTTTGGTGGACCTCCAAAAACCAAGTCCCAAGCTCAATTCCTTAAGGGGGGCGAGGAAATTGTTTCCAGTTCATAGGTTTAACATGGGAGCAATCGTTGGGGTGGCTTTCGGAGTACTTAGTCCCGTCGGACTCTAACCTCCTATCCTGGAATTTTAGATGACTGAACAAGATTTACCAATGCCCTTTTTAGAAAAGTATGTATATAAAAATAAAATTTAAGTTGAGAAGAATTTGAAAATATAAAAATTTATAGTGTAAAACATTTAGATGAAAAGTTATAATGTTTTACACTATAAATTTTTATATTTTCAAATTCTTCTCAACTTAAATACTTGGTTCAAATCTAAAGTCCGGGACTCGAACAGGATCCAAGATATTGGGTAAAATCCTAGGAGGACCCACTGCTGTTTTTGGCGCCAAAAATATTTCGCCAAAAAGCGCCAAATTGAAGGTTTTCAAAAAGGCGTCAATGACGAAAAACTCTTGGGAAGCGCATGCGTCAGCGGAGGGGGGATGAAATGGGCGTTTCGCAAAGATGAAATCGAATAAATACATTAAATTAATCATTATATAAAGAAAAAAACGGAGAAAGCAATGAAATTCATTTTAAAAAAGTATTCTAAAACCATTGGTTCAAATCTAAAGTCCGGGACTCGAACAGGATCCAACCAGTATAACTTCAAAAAAGTTCCCGTTTAAGAGCTATAAGACCTACAGGCAAAAGAATTAAAAAGCATGGTACTTTTGTTGAGAAGATATCCGCTAAGAATGGGTTCTGCGGAAATCGATTTCCAAGTGGGGGCTACGGAAGCTTTTAAGGTGCTTGACTAGTTGCGGGGACGTTTTTTTGAAATAATGCTGAAAGTTTATTTTTAAACTCATCTTTTGTTTGATTATAACTGAACACTTATAAAAATAACAAGGAAAAAAAAATTTTCAATATATTTTTGTAAGAAAATGGACAATTTTTGGTTAAAATTAGGCATTTTTTGCACATCGAGGCAAACACTGTAAAATAAATTCTAATGCGTAAGAATAAAAAGCTCCTTGAACTTTATTCAGAAAGCGTTTACCTATGTTTTGCTCTATCATCTTTGAATATTTTCAATTTATCACAAAATTAGGAGTCAAAAAGTACACAAAAGGAAAAATTTTCAAAAATTTTGCGTTTATCACAAAGAAAAACAATCATAAAAAGTGGAAATATATTGTTTTTTATTATTCTCTAGTGCGCAGTATTCAAATCATAATAATAAGCAATGATGCGAAATTTCATGCAATTATCTCAAGGGCTTTTTGAGATATCATGTTTGCCATGCGATAAAACATGGAAAAATCTGTTTCGTAGAAAAACGCATTTAAAGATTTAAAATATACATATTAAACATTTTACGGCTAAATCCACCTAAAACATATTTATATCAAAAGAATAAACCTTTTTTAAGCCCATATCAGTAGTATATATTTGTGTGTGTGTGTTTCAAATTCTTATTTTTTAATTTTGTTACCAATTTTATAGAATCAAAAAAGCTTTTCTTAACATCTAATTGCATAGTTTTTTTAAAATACAAATTAGAGATATAAAAAGCACACTAGAAAAACTTTATTGCGTTAAAAAATAATATTTCTTACATGGAAAAATAGGTATATATTTCCGCTAAGTATCTTAGAACTTAAGAAATATGTATATAAAATATATTAATGTGTGTTATTTTGTCAGTAAATATTCTCGAAAATTTCTTAAAAAAATATTGCTTATCACAAAGGTTATAAAAAATTATAATGAAAATAATACAAATAACAGTTTTTAAAACCTCCATATGAATACACTTTGACTTTTTTTCCTCCCTAGTGATTTAGTTCTCTATGCAGCTTTTTTTCCGCGAAAATGTTCTGGTGTCCCACAGAAGTTAAAAAGCGTTACAGATCAAATTTTACAAATCCATGTACAAGATCTTAGGAAGGGAAGTGTTTTTGCATTTCTAATTATATATATATATATATATATATATAATTACAATAAACCTATATATCTCAAATTAAAAGAAATTAGCGTTAATAAGGCACTTAAGAGAAATATTTCAAGTTTGATAATTGTATCTTTATGTAAAATACTCCATAAAATGTTATTGAAAAAGGCTTTCTGAGTAAATTTCGAAACATTTATGAATATATTTTAACTTTTTGTCACCAGTTGACTAAGTATTATTGGGATTAGCTCTGTGTAAACATTCACATTACTGCTAGAACCAATGAAGAAACAAATTCCTTAGACCTCCCAGACTTTGCTTTAGGCATAATTCATTAATATTTTGTCTTTAAGAACAGAGTGTTCTATCAAATATATAAAATAAAGTTAAACATAAAACAAAATATCGAGAAGCAATGGCATAAGAAAATCGGAAAATTACAAAAATTTTACGAATTTATTTGCCAAATGTCACTTAAAAGTAATAAGTTATTTTTTAAAAAAATATCACCATATCCCGTCATTACCTTACCTAAGTTAATATTCATATACACCAAAAAAGTGTTTAAAAAGTATTAAAATGCAAACACTACTGGTTTCGATATCTAACTTCCGGTTCATTTTTGCTGCTTTCTCTTGACATAAAAACTGTTATAACCCGCAAATATCTGAAGTACTATAGCAGAGATAATAAAGCAGAAAATTCAACTATATAAAATTTAAAGTAAAAAAAAAATCGTCATTTTCATCAAAATTGACGTTTTTGCTGCTCTGGCACCTTAAGATAATTATGCTTCCATTTTTTAAAATCAATGTTCAAGGGATATAAGAATGTTGTGGCCGCAGTTGCCTAGAGGTCAAGGTAATGGGCTCGTGGCTGTGGAGTGTCATGAGTTCAAGCCCAGTACTACTGGAAACCCGCCGTGTAGTGGAGCGATGCACATTAAATCTGTCGAGAGCTCAAACGTCCTCCCGTTGTTCTTCCTTACATTAATAATGTTTATCAATAGTATCGAAAACATAACGCTAGGGCTTATATTTAAATTTCTTAAAAACAAAGCAGCATTACAAAATCATGAAATACCCAGCAAAGAGTGGTTTACGGCTAATATGATGTATATTAAGACCAAGGAGCTGTCGCGTTTATATTGTAGTACATAAATCCTGTCAATATTGTTTTCTATTGAAATAGACGTTGTTTCCATCAATTGATGTTTGCCCATTCTTAAGTGGCAGACACTTGAATAATCCATTCCACTAAGCTCCATAATTGTAACAATGGGTTTCTAAGTGTCATTCTACGGATTGTGATGCATGAACTAGTCCAAGTCTTGAATGATTGATCTTAAGATGTTCGACGTTGTATGCTGCGCAATTTACAACAGAAATACACACAAGTAATTCACCCTATAACAAGTATCTAAAAAGACCATTTTTAAATGCTCGCAATTAGCACTTAAATTTATTTATTTTGTTCAGATTGTAAGTGTCTTTGAGTTACTTCAATGAGTTAATGTTGGAACCATTCAACACTTAGTTAAGCTCGTAATTCGAGGGTAAAATAATTTTGTGTTAAGAAATGTGGTAATAATTTAAATCAGAATAAAAGATGAAAATATTGAGATTATTTTATAGTTACTTAAGATAAAAGTTTTGTTCGATCTTGGAAAAAATTCCATTGCGAAAGAAATAATTTCAACTCTTTTGATGATTTTTCTCTCTGAACCACGTTTCTACATTTTTTTTATTTTAAAAAAAACTGTTAATCGACTACTGGCGTATGTTTAATCAGCGATGTTTCAGTGAAAATGCACAGTAAATAAAAAAAATACCATTAGAGATAAATGATGAAGTAATATAGTTATGAGAATGCACCAAAAAGTTCCATCAACATGAGGAAGGCTTCTAGTAGGGTTATTTCTTAATGAGAACACGAAGGCTCTATGCGATGGACTTCGTGATGCCCGGAATGTAGACTTTACTTGTAGAAATGTTTAGAGTTGTATGGAAAGTATAATGGGAATATTAACTCGCCTTTCAAATTACTACAAATGTCACAATTTGATTTCGATACCCCTTTTTTAAACATATATTTTTAACTTAATATCCCGCTCTTTATTTTAAACCTAGCTAACATTCTTTCTTTTTTATCCTGAAAGACGATAGAAAATGCGAAGATTCATTTTCCCTACATTTTGCTTTTTTAATTTATGCTTCGTGGAAATGCTAGGAAGATTTATTTGGTGTATCTAAATGTCAGATTCAACGTTGGTTTAAATGATGGCTCCATGCAGGGAGCTTCAGAAGCTTTAAGATGAACAGTGGGGAGGGGGGAAGATCGACATTGAATTATCTACCTTATTCATATTCAATCTATTGGTCATAGTCGCAAATAAAATTCGCAAGGTGGATGAAAGATTATAAATAAGTAATCGAACACAAATGTATCACGGACACACTTTTCAGATTAAAAAATGCGAAATGCCTCGAATATTTTGAATGATACGAATCTTCCCAATTACACACACACACACACACACATATATATATATATATATATATATATATAATTTTAATTTAGTCACGGTCCAGACTAGCGGCTGTAGACATGGTAGCCTAGTGGTCAAATCAACGGACTCGTCACAGGCATGTCGTGAGTTCAAGCCGAAGTACCACTGAAGACCCGCCGTGTAGAGGCAAGCCGATGCAGCCTAAATATGCTGAGTACCAAACGTCCTCTCGTTAGTGTTGTGTGGAAGTTTGGAGATAAGGGTGGCAGCTTATATGTGTCGTCACTGTTGCTTGACCATGGTTCAAAATGACGAGGTCCGTCACCAAAAGCCCTTGAGTAGCTGAATAATGTGAACGGCGGCCAACACGTCATGAACGATGGTTAACGTATCATGTGTTTGAATATAATGCCTCTAAAGATCCACCGTATAGAAGGCATGCTGCTCGTTAAAGCTTCCATGGATCAATGTTCCTATCGTGGGCATGGTGTGGTAGCTTACAGAAGAGTGTTCAAGCTCAGGTTTGGTCCTCGTTATTGGACCGAGCTCAAAATTGCGAGGTCTATGGTCAATAGCATTTATGTTGCTTTATAATGGGCAACTTTAATAAACACTCACTCAATAATTGCGACTTTTTATTATTATTTTTGTAGATAGAAAATAGTTCGGGCCATAAAGATGAAAATAAAACATTGGTGCATAGTTTTGGAAAAAAATCGTAGTAGCAGGAGTCACATCAAAATCTAATAATTGTGTTTTGAAGGAACATATTTAAATGAAGCCACAAACCATGGTCACATTAGCATGCGAAGGAAAGAACAATATTTTAAAAGTTGGATTTATGTAAATAAATGAAAAGTCATTAAGATGCAGTGCTAATTTATATTACTAAAATGCAAATACGCGAATCTCGTAAAATGTAATGAACAAGAGTCTGTTAAGTTACATTTTGGGATTCTTTCGTTGGCAACAGCATTAAAAATAACAAATAGTGATGACAAGTGTTTCTGATTGGTTAGTCTGTCTAAGCAAAAGAAACTAAGTTAGAAATGAATAATATCTTTGTGGATGTAGTTTCTATTTCTAACTTGGTTTATTGTGTTGTCTAGTAGATACAGAAATACAGAAAAAACGCAACACATTATTCATAAGATAACTTGTATCTCACAGGAGATAATTATGCTTCCTGTGTTGAGTTGACACATGTCACAAAATAAATTGTGCATCGTTTATCTTGTTCTTATGACTTGAAAAGTATGAATCTACCACAACCTTTATTTGAACATAAGTTTTAAATTTATAGTGTGCGATCAAAAGCAACGGTAAAAAATGAAATAACCTAATTTGAACAAAAAAACCCCTCTTTTTAACGCGAGATTCCCAGATCTAGGTTGGCAAACATTCAGGCTAGATTTCTGGATAGGTTTGTTTTTAATACAGCTCCCTCTTTAGTTTTTATATATTTATAGATAATTGCTAGTTTTTATTTAAGATAGAATATATATATAGCGTAAAATATCTATAAAAATAGAATACTTATTATGTTATAGTAATATACAATCCATACGCACTTTTTTTTTCTTTACGTTTTTCCAATTTTTGTGAGATTCGTAACTATATTTTTGCTTACATTCGAATGTCTACTTTGTTTTTTAAATGAACGCTGTTCTAGTCTGGATTCAAGATCATCCAACAGTAAATTGTGGAAGCTGGTGAAGGGCATTAGTAAAGAACAACCCCAATGTGAAAAGTGTAACACTATTCAATCTACAGAAGAACTCTTGGCTCAGAATGATGAGCAGACAGCTAATATTTTAAGGGAACGCTACCAATTAATAAGTAGTCTGAATTTAACTAGCAACGACAAATACGTGAAGAATGTGGCGAGTAATGTTGTTCAGGGCTGTCGCAGTAATCCTCATATGGGTCCGGCTATTTTCAGCCAAGCCTTCTCAGCTCAAGAACTTGATGTGCGATTTTAGGTTTGAATTTAAACACCTCACCTGTGTCTGATGGTATTCACGATCAAATGATAAATTATTTGGGTCCACATGGAAAACAGTGACTTTTAGACTTCTTAAGGTAATTTTCGGTTAATGTTAAGGAGTAGAGCCCGAATTTGGAACATTTATTTGATATAAAAGAAATGAAAAATTAATATGATATTCTGGCTTCACTATCCTTTAGAGAACAGAAATTTCGCATTTTCTGTCCTATACAGTAATGTTAAATAGGCTTTGCCTTCACGTATTAAAACAAAAAAGAAAGTATTCACGGAATATTTTGAATTTTTTAAAAACACTATATTGTTAACAGAGGTACGAGTTATAATTTTGCAAATTTCCATGGATATTGGGTCATTTTTCTGTCTGAAAATGTTCTTCGTGTTCAGGTAGAGTTCTCGTACTTTTACCAAACGCAGCCTTAAACGACTCCTGGAGGCTGAGTCGTCTTCCTCGAGATTGGAAAAAAGCGATTATGGCACCTATTCGAAAACCTGGCAAGAACATCGCTTCTGCTAGAAGTCTTAGACCAATTGCTTTGACTTACATAACATGTAAAATTATGGGAAATTTTTTTTTATTATTTTAAAATTTTTTATTTAAATTTCCACAACCTTTTGCCGAAGGAGCAATATGGTTTTAGAGAGGGTTACAGCACAATTGACCAGGTGCTTTACTTAAGCCACAGCGTCAGAGACGCTCAAAACAAGAAAACTACAAACAACACTATAGATCACCCAGCTTTGGTAAAATATTATTTTATTTACAAACTTGAATGGAAATTGACACAATTATTATGGTACGTATCAGTACGATATTTTACACCTTTAGCTATCAGCTACATGTATCAGCATTCACTGTTCCGCGGGTCTTTAACTGGATATAAGGGTTCTGATCCACGTTCTGATCAAAATGGAGTTTCTAGTAGATCGTTTGTTACTGTAAATGAGTTTCCTATTTTCCAGAAACACAGGTGTAATTCCTTCGCTGAAACGCAGCCTTTCGAAAGTCTGGAGAAAATATCCAGTTTAGCAACTCGCTGATGTTTCCGATCTGTGATCCTACAGCCCCGCAGTATTCGCTCCTATAGCTGAACTCCCTGGGATCTTGTCGCCGACCTTCCCACTGCCTAGCAGCTTTTCACAGATTTACTACTGCCTGACCACTCGCTGCCACACAACCTTTCACAAAAAAGTCCCTAGTCATATTTTGTACCATCTCGTTAAACCCCTGGGAAGATCCCCAATAATTTCTGATTAACAGGAACACTTGTCGGCACCCGATACACTCTGTCTTGGTCCCAATCGCCATTGGCTCTTCAGGGACAAAAGTATGTTTCTACAGGAATCTTCTTCCCCCAGATCTTAAGGCGTATATAGGATCTATAAATTGACTTCGACACTGGGAATACATTTCTCATGATTTCCTTCTTCACAAAAGTGGCACTTCTTTCCATACAAGTGTATCACGACCCCATGTGAGAGGGAAAGAATAAGCAGCCGTCAAAACATGTGTTTCTTCAACTGATCGTTGTGAAAAATATGCCATTTGATGGATCTATTCACTTTTGGGTGTCGGAGAAGAAAAAAAAAGGGGATAGAGCAAAAAACATCCGTCTAAGAGCCGATGCCGCTGCTGTTTCCACCCAGGGCGTGAGGACCCCCGAGCTTTAAAAATGAAAAGAGGGGTATCAAACTGCCGTCTAACTATGCGGCGCTACAACAGCGATTGCTGAAAACAGTTATGGTGACAAATAAAACTTTTTTATTTCATAATATAAGAATTGTTTTGACCTAATATTTGCAAAACCCACTATATTAAAACTTTTGATGCCAGTAGAATTATGCATACGTGCCTTTTATGCGAGCGGCCATTTTTATTAATATTTCATAGAAATATAGCCGACAATGTATAATAATAAAAATTATTATTCGCATTATATTCTTGTATGGTTTTATCCAAAAATGTATGAATTTTAACATTACAGTACACAACATACGCATTATTCATAACATCCTAAACTAATCTTTCCTAACGGTTTTCTCCAGAAGACAGCCACCATCAGAAAATTATACCTGAACAGTAAAAAAACTTGTCATACTTGCCAAAAGCTACAGTTATAACTTTGGTAAAGTAATATACATTTTCCTATTTATTTCCTTTATTTATCTTGTATTATTGTAGAAGGTATTATTTTTTTTGTCGTCAAGAATTGACATCTATTTGCTCTGTATTAATAAACATGGAATTTTTTGTGCACAGTAAAAGGAAATGTGAAAACGAATACATATATTAAACAGGGAAACATGAGGATATTTACTTTCCTTATGTTTCATCGGATATGTTTCTTTTGTGCGCATCAACAAAAACAAACATATCTTCTCTTTCTTGAATATTCGAACCATTAAAAGCGGGATCCACTTGCACAATATTCTTTTACTTGGTTTATTTGACAATGGTCACATATACATGTTATTTATCCAGGATAGAATTCTTTCAATTTATGGGCCTCAATGTACTGATCAAAACAAAATGAAACTTTATTCCATTTTAAAAAATCTGGACTAATTTCCCCTTTTTTAAAAAATTCCTTTTATTACCTCTTGATATTTAAGTTTCATAATAATTATATTTTTAAGGTATCTGACTACGTTCGGAACCGTAATTTTGCAAAAGCGTAAAAAGGGATAATATTTATAATATTTAGTGCCACTTCAAATTCACTAGATTTCAAAACGCATATAAAATTGTTTTAAGAATATTATTACAATAAAAAATTATTTAAGTACAATCTTTCGACAAAAAATGAACATAGAATGACCCATTTTCAAAACATTCTCCTTTTTCTGAAAAATGCTTATTACAATAATATTTTGCTTGTATATACCTCTGTACAGAGGCTCAATTAGAAATTTTTAAATATATGACTTAGAAGTGGGTTAATTCATGTTTTTAGACAACAGAAGGGAGAAATTTTAAGAAAAAAACGTCGATAATTATTTCAATTGGTTATAACTCTGAAAATAATGGGAAATTTTAATTTTTTAAAAAAATAGTTCAGACTCTCTGGAGAAATATTTTTTTATATAAACAAAATATTATTTTAGAAGCATTTCTTCTAAAAAGAGAACATTTTGAAAAAAAGATTATTTTAAGTAAATCTTTTGCCAAAATATTGTATTTAATTATTTTTTTGTTAAAATGTCCTTCAAACAATTTTATACAGATATTCTAATCTAAGTGACACTAAATATCATAAAATTAACCTTTTATGCGCTTCTTTAAAATCCCGGTTCTGAACGTAGTCAGATACCTTAAGATTCAATCGATGTGTATTTTTTAAATACCATTTTTATCATGATCAGAAAAAATGTATTGTATTAAACCATTGTATTAAAAATGAACTCAGTAATGTATTTAAATGTTTCTTGAGTTCTTCCACAAATACTTCAGAATGTTTTTAACTACTCTGATACAAAGACAAAGTTTATAATTACTATAAATTAAATTTCCAATAACCATGAATAGCTAAGGTATACGTTCGGATTCGTGATCTTTCAAATGTGTATAAATTTGTATTTTCATTCGAGTTTTAGTGCCAGTTGAATTAGAATACACATATAAAATTCATTTAAGAGTATTATTACACTAAACATTATTTAAAAGCATTTTTTAAAGAACTGAACATGGAATGTTATATTTTCAGAATATTCTTCTTCTAACTAGGATTTGAAGTACATATTAACAGCAAATTTTAACAAAAAACACTACGGTTATTTTTTCGAATAGTCGTAGATGAAAATATGAATTTTTATAAAAAAAAATCCTTTGTCAAGCCCTCTAGCTTATCTAGTTTGTGTAGGCCCTGTATGGAAATTGTTTGGGAGCTATTTTTGCGAAATTTTGTCAACGCATTTTGGGGCTCCTGTGACTTCAGCCTCGTATCATTGATACGGCGGTAGCTACACCCCTGGTTAAGCCATGTATAAAAGTTCTAGTTATACATGGGCAGAAACATTTTACATAAAAGAATATTTTGAAAATATATCTCCAATTTTTTTGTCAAAAAATTACTTTTGAATATTTTGTTTTCGTAATAATATTCTTAAAACATTTCTCTGTATATTCTAATTCAACTGACACTGAATATAAAAAAAAATTCGTTTGTAATTTTTTTACAATCATGGTTCTTAATGTAGTTAGCCACGCATAAACTATAAAACACATTTATTTATACTTCGATATTTTTTTAGAAGGAATGACTTTTCATGACAGATCAGCTGAAGTTAAATGTACTGAATTCCATACGTTATTTCAGAATCTAAATAATAGTTTGTATCTTGCTACAAATTTTCATAAAACACTCACTATTCTGACTCTAAAGACATTGGCATAGAAATGTTTTCTGCATCAGAACTCCCAGTTTTATCGAATGGTGTACTTACTAAAAGTTCAAGTAAAAAATCATTTTTTCATTTGTCAAATAAAAATGTCTACCAAGCTCAAGTGTGTTTGCCATCAGGCAAGATTAGTTACTATGACAACCTACAGAAATTTGAGAGAGAGAATTTATTACTACTAGTATTGTAATTATGTTAAACGGTGTACCATTTAATATGTTTAGTTACGAGAAAATTGAAAACAGTCTGCATCAAAAACAAGATAACTCATGAGTTGCAAAAAATGTTAATTATGAAATATATTACACTATCTACACTATTAAAATTCGTAGGTAGACTAACGTATCTACATATCTATCTTTGCTTGTTTGTATGTACGTCTATATTCGCACGAAACTCACAACGCAGAAACTCGCCAAATGTATCAAAATATTGGAAATGATTCGAAAAATCCGCTTTTATCATTTATATTCCGATATTATAATTAGTTAAAAATATATTAATTAAAAACCTTAAAACGCGTAATTGTTTTATTTCTGCGTGTTGTTTCTTCCACTAATACATATCGAAACTGAAATAAACAACCGGGAATGAGAACTGTTTTTTTTTACTCCCCACGTTTTTAAAACACGATCTAATTTTTTCTATGATACTCAGACAAAAAATAATTACAGAATCAGAAAGATAATTTATTTCGCCACGATACGATACACATATTTTTTTTTTACAAAATAATGATATTTTCTATTTTTTACGAGTTCTTCTAAAATGAGTTAAAATCGAAATTATTTTACGCTTTAGAAAATTATTTTACACTTTAAAAATAAAATAATTATTGTAATTACATAAATATTTATATTATAATTTATAAATATAACTATTAATGAATAATACTATTTGTAAAAATATGTTATAATAAATATTAAATGATGTATTTTATATAAAAATATTAGTTACAAACATTTTAATAATATAATATACAATAAATTATATATAAGATATTATAAATAATATTGTAATATATAAAATATATAATTATTTATAGAAAATATTTTTAATTAATATAATTAAAATAATATATATCTTATATAATAATTTATTTTATATATTTTTTTGAAATATTTAGTAAGTCTTTATCAATAAACGAGATTTTCTCTTTTACTGCTACTTCTTAAGCAAACGGTACGTCACAATTAATTGCTAAATGAACATTTTTAATTTATGTTATTTTTTCAAAACCTAAGGAGAAATTTACTCTTTAAAATAATGAATATATTAGTATTGGATAATATACTTTTTTTCGTTAGATATATGTTTAAAAAATTTACTAAACACAGTGGAATAAAAAACCTTAAAATTAAAATAAAATATCAAAATGTTTTTATCAGGTAGCTTTTTTCTTTTTGAATGTTTTTTAAATATATGAATATATATATATAGGCTTTCTCCCATACTGTTTTTTATAACTTTATATATATATATATATATATATATATATATATGTTTGTATGTTTATATGTTTAATCAATAAACATATAATTATATGTTTAATCAAACATTCAAACGTTCAGAAAAAAGAAGCAATCGTTTCAAAGCTATCTGTAAAGTTTTCTTTTACTTATTACTTATAGAAAATGTGGATTTTAATTAATATATATATACGTTTTTTAAAAGGATTACTTCCATTATTTCATGACTAAATTCACTATTTGTTAATTAAAAAGTACATCGTCTTCTATTTTAGATAAAAATACATTTTAGAGACATTTTTAAGTTAAATATATGTTACGATTGATTGATTAATAAAAGTCTGAAATCTATTTTTTTATTTTATATTCTTAGAAACAACTATTATTAAAAATGATGAAAGTCTTTTGTTTTACTCTTAGCATCAGAAACGTTTTCTTTTTATTGCTTTACATTAACAATTTAACTAACGCAATATTGTTTTCATAATTTCATAGATCGAAATTTGAAGCTATATCTTATCTGTGGGGTGGGGGAGAGAGAACAATAATTTTACACAAAAAACCGTGTTATGCTGGACTAGAGAGAGGGAAGAAAATATGTCTTAAATCGAAAATAAGTGGAACAAATTTCGAAAAAGGGAAATTTAATGACATAATTATAGAAATCACTCACATTGCACGCGGACAAACACATAGAAATGCTGGCGTCATGACGGCAAGTAAAAAATTGTGCTACTCCGGGCCATGTAGCTAGTATGCTAATATTCATTGTTCTAATGAAATCCAAATTGATAACTTTTAGCTTTGTAAGACATTACAAATTGTTAAATTGCATAGGCAATGAGAGAGACAGATGATATATACTTCTATTTCCTAAGTTTTTTTTATTACATTATACATTGATTTGAGAAATAATGTACTGACAATATCCATTATAGGTTAGTTATCGATTTAAAGAAATTCAAAGAAAATAGTTTTCGGAGTTTTTACAATTACCTTTAGAATCACTTTAAAACAAATAAAATCGTCTGTAAAAAAATTCCAGACACAATAATCTATCGTAAGCTTAGAAAGTCATCTCAAGCCTTTACTAGTTGAACTGAGAAATGTTCCTGGAACTTTGATTTTTTGATAGGGTTTAAACCTTTCTTCGCGAAATTTCATTAAAATACATTACATGTCTCTATTCTTACTTTATATATTTCGTATGTTATTAGATTACAACTTTCATGGTTACATCAAGTTACTATATGAAAATATTTATAACTCTTTAAATTACAATTTTACTTCTGTTTTGTTCTTGTATTTAGAAATATATTTAATTCTACATTCTTCAAATACACAGTGGCAAATACTCTAGAAACTTAATATCGATACACATTAAATTATCAAAAGCATTTTTGAATGGAATTCTTCTAAAATGTGAAATTGTTTTAATACATTGAGGATTCTTATTTTGATATTTTTATGCAAAAAGGCAAAAGAACAAATTTTATTTCAGAAGTGATTAATTTCATTTCAAAAGCTACATCGCATTCAGTAGACGTAGTAGAAAAAGTCTGCGTTCATATGAACACAACGAAAAAAATTTAAAACTGGAATTTGAAAAAATGTTTGAAACTATTTTATTTAGTTCATTTTAAGTATTCAGAACAACAAAAATAAATTTGAGTTGCTTTAAAAATAAAGACAGGTTTCTAGCGATACTAACAAAAATCAAGTAGAAAAGTCTGCGTTCACTGTTTTAGTAATAACAATAAAAATTATTTAAAAAGGGGATAATGAAATATTCAGTAGCTGTTTGGTTAATCTCGTCTTTTGAGAACCTCCTGAAGTCGTTTCAGCATTGAACTAACAAATCTTGTAGTTTCTGCAGCGCTTATATTCTCCCATTGGTTCTTAAGAAAACTGTGTTCAGCTATTCTTCCTAGATGTAATGTGTCGACGAATCCTACGCTCCATCAAATCTCATAGGATTCTACATGATTCAGATCAGAGGACTACGGAGCCTGTGCAGTTAATTTGAGACATTATACAAGATCCAAAGCTTCACAATCTCAGCGGTGTGCTTAGGATCGTTGACGTGTTGGAAACGAAACGATGATCCTAAGTCGAGTTTGATGGCACTTTCCTTTAAATTGTTTTTTAAGACATCAAGGTAGTCATAAGTGTTCAAAATTGATTCGATGTACTCCAACTTTCCAACACCACTGATCACCATTGACCTCTACACCCTGACTCTACCACCACCGTGCTTTACCGTTGGTACTAAATGTTCTTTTTGAAGCGCTGTGCAAGGTTTTCTCCATACCAATTTACGACCCTTTATGCAGAAGATGTAAAATTGGCTCTCTTCAGAGAATATTACTGTTCTCCAGAATACAGGAGGCTTATGTACATGTTTTTATGTAAAAGTTATCCGTCTAAAGCGGGCTGGTCATTGAAATATAAGGATTTTTCTGCGAGTCACTTGGCTACGTTATTCCTCTTTTTTCAAGAATTTTCTTGTATAACCACCCAAATGTTTTTGTTAAATTTCTTTAGAATGTGTGTTGCTATTTAAGTTGCAGTCAAACGCGGATTTTTCCTCACTATTCATATCATGCTTCATTTTTCTTTGATTGTGAGTTCAGATGGAAGACCTAAACGAGGTTTGGACTCTTGTAGATTTAGAAATAAATAACTCACTGGGTATATATATAGATGAATACTGCTGCCCAATGGATCTGGTTATAATTCTTCCCGACGACTTTTTGCATTTTTCCGCATTTTCACACTGATTTTACGCTCATTGATACTAATTTTCTTCTCCTTTTACTTTCCATGTCCTTGAATTGCTTTGTATCTCACAAAAACATAGAAATTATTGCGTCACAATTTTCATACGCTATTTTTCTTGATAACTGAATGCAAAAATTATGTTAACCTATAACACCTGTTGATAAAAATCTTAAGAATTAAGAATATTCAAATAGACTTATCTGCCTACGCAGATAAATAAACGCAGACTTATCTGCCTACTATTTGTGTGCTTTGCTACAAAACTCTCGATATCTTAAGTAGTTTTAATTCAAAATTAACGAGATAATTCACGCATGCTCAAAATTTAAATAATAGTAAACAAGTTCGTGAAATTTTGTTAAAAAAATTTATTTCTATTAAATTTTACCTTTGCTGTATGATTTCTTATGGGTGAACGCAGACTTTTTCTAGCAAGTGGTATCGAATGGTAATACCATAAGACCGAATCTTAGACTTCAAAACTTAAATTTTCGGAATTATGTAAAAGAATTGCAAGAGTTTGTGTGCGCTTAAGAATTTTGTGAGATGAAAAATGCAAAACTATAGAAAAAGAAAAATCGGCATGTCACTTTTTTTAAAACTATTCGTAATTAACACGCTTTTATTAGATTAACCTGTATGTAATGGAATCTTTGAACTCGATTTTTACGCACTTTAAAAGGTCAGATTAATTCTGAATTCTGCACATTTGTGAAAGACCTATGATAATACAATAATTTAATTACTTTATTCCATTATCCTGATAAGGATTAACGATTTTCCATTTCCAGATTACGTTACAACTCTAAATCGAAAATGTTCATGGTTAATGATGCATCAGCAATTTCTTATCATAATATAAACAATTTCCCAGTTTTTCTGAACATGGAAACAAAAAATATATATAAATGACTCGAGCATTTTGGAAAAAAATAATTTATGTTCTAATTGCTTGAAACTCAGGCATAAAGTCTGTTTTTCTAAATTCACTTGTTGTATCTGTGGAATGAAACATCATGGATTGCTTCATTTTACCCGAACAGCTGATAATTGATTCAGAGGTCACCGGGTTAAATAAGTTCTCAAACTCTTTTCTATTCAAAACGTGTACTTTTATGTCTAATGCTGATGCAATTTTTAAAGAGAATATTGAGGTTCTTTTAGTGAAAAATATCATTGACTTCACACCTTCTTTCGCATTAAATATTTGAAACTTAGCTCATCCGCATTTCTTTCAGTTGGCTGGTCCTATATTTTGCAAACCAGACCGTATAGATGCACTGATAGTATAAGAGTAAATAATTTATGAATAAATGATTGCTTAGAAAACTAAAAAGATACGCTTTAGATGCAAATCGGACTAAAAAATTAAAATTAAGTTATAATTTACAAAAACTAAAAAAAACATGCTTTTATAGTTAATCGAACTGAAAAGTAAAAAATAAGTCTTAATATAAAAATAAAATTATTAAAATCAGAAAATTAATGTCATTTTGATAAAAGCGGGTGGGGGTTGCTTTGTACTACATTTTTACACTCACTCTGCATTTCGGATTAGAACTAGTAAGAAATTATAACAATTGATATCGAGCATTCCACGCTTTTACCACACTAACATTAATTTTCACTTTAATCATTTTATTCTTAAGTTAAGAATGACTTTTAAACTTTTAGCTCGATTAACTATAAAAGTGTATTTTTCAGTTTTTTTTAAAAATATAATTTATTTTTTCAATAACATTTTGGTTTCGTTTATTTTAGCAGAATTCGAGGCAGGGGAGGATATGTAATGATTGTTGTATACATCCAAAAAGTGTTTGCTGTTAAATGTAAATTAATTTCAATAACTTACTACGTGAGGATCAAAAAGCTAATTTTAATTTTTTAGCATGAAAAATGACTTTAGGAGCACTTGTATAATTGGAAATAGGACTCAAATCTTTAACACTTTTTCATAACGTATAGCATGATCCAAACAGCGTCGATCTCAAAACTTAACTCATGTCCTTTGTTTAAGCACTTCTCATTGGGGCATCACGTCCGTTTGGTAAAAGGATTGTGTTATTTGAGAAGAATATTAAGGAAATAAGGCTGAGTCTCTCTCTCTCTCTTCATAAGGAAGCTTTTAATTAGGAAAAAATAAAACATTAATCTATTCACCCTTTTCTTATATTAAACAGATTAAACTGATTTCAAAAGCCCAACTTGAAAGGGCGAAAAATTGTTACTGTCTTTTTTTCTTTCCATAAAATTTTAGATAAAAGAAGTAATCCCTACTGCGTCCTTTCTTTTTCTATCAGTTTGAGCCCCCCTCTTCTACTTTGAACAGCCCTACCTGGCTCCCATCATATGGCTGAGTGATTTAAAGATTCCTCGAAGATCCTAAAACTAGCTTCTCTGTGCAACTTAAAAATGTCTGTATAACATTTTCTTTTCTTTTAAAGCAGTAAACATCTAATTAATATATTATTAAGTTCTTAATTTAATGTTGTTAAACTAATATTCTTTATCGAGATATATGTTCTTGTAGGGGAAAATTGGGGAAAATTTAATGATCTAATTTTGGGTGGCAGATCTTTCCATTTTTCCGCTAGACCAGTGGCGTAAGCTGAAGGGTGCAGAGGGGGCCATGGATTCGGGCATCATACGAAAAGAGGCGCTGAAGAGCACCATGATATTTAAATTCAAAAAATATTTGAAACACCAAACCTCGATGAAACTGATTGTGGCCTCGGTAGCCGAGTAGTATAGGTATCGTACCGTGGCTTGCCTTGTCACGAGTTCGAGCCCAGTACCACTAAAGACCCGCCGAGTAGGGCAGTGATGCACGTTAAATCTGTCGAGAGCTGAAACGTCCTCTCGTTGGTGTGGTGTTGTAGTTAGGAGAAGGGGGTGCCAGCTCAGGTGCCACGTCACTTGGCCATGGTTCAAAATTACGTGGCCCGTAGCCAAAAGCCCTCGTGTAGCTGAACAGGGCGACGTTAATATTCAATCAACCCAAGAAGTAAATCTGGAGATATTTGCTGTCTTCAGCATTGGCTGGATGAAGAGTTCCAGCATGGTGGTACACTTGGCCTTGAACCTTAAATGCTGGCGCGTACCCATTATTCAGGACAACATTAAACTTGAAGTCATGGCAAACATATTATGGAATAGTCTAATATGTTTCACAAAGTCCTTTGATTGTGCAGTTTCACCCTTCAACAGACGGCACAATGACTCTGTTGGCCTTAGAATTGGCGGCAGTTTGACTTTACTGCTAGAGCAGCACATGCCTGGAGTTTCTCCTTTGTCGGTAGGGCCTATACCGACAATGTTAAATTGAGCCAATTTAGAAACCAGTTTCTCAGAAACTGTTAAATATATGAACTTCAAATTTTGTCTGTATATTAATTAGGCTTTTTTATTTAACTCTACTTGTATATATATTTAAATTATATTGTTTACTTTTTAAAAAAAATTCATCGTAAAAGTATCACTTTGAAATTTTTGAAAACTGTCATATATTTTACGATAACTGCTTTTCAGCAAAATATTTCAGGAAAATCTCCAAAAAAATAGCCTTATTATATAGAGTTACATATTACTTATATGCAGTAAAAATTGCATGAGCACTCATTCTGTAGATTGTGAGAAAACGGTACACGTGGTTTGAAAACAACCATTTTGAGATAATTGCATTTTTAGTGTAAAAAAGCACTTGATCACAAAAATAATGAATTTCAACATGTATTTGCCCTATTTTATTAAATATTATCTTATTCTCTATTACTTTTAAGGATTTTTAGTTTTTTCTTTTACTTAGATTTCTCAGAAAATACATATATAACATTTTTCACTTTTAAGCTATCGAGGTATTTTTTAGCGTTTGATTATTTTACTCAAATTCTGTATCAATTTTTGAGGAATTTTGAGTTCTGATACATTACTTTCATCAAAGTTGACTATAAAGCATCATATATACCATGTGTAAAAGTGTCAATACATGAAAATATGGCTTTGGTATAATACATGATTATACACTATTTCGAAAAGTTTCATTCGCCTGTTAACACAATGTTTTACAGCGGCAGAATTAAAAAATTTCTATAAATTTTTGGTAAATGGTATTCAAAACAACAAAAACATAAAAACAAAATTCTTGAACATGAAATTTATGTATTTTTATATATGTAACAAGCTATGTGCAACGAAAAAAGGCATTGCATTTTTAGATATTTATAAACCTTTTACTAAGAAACTATTGAACACCAAAGCTTAAAAATTTGTAAAAATACACAATACATATGAAATATATAGCAAAAATTTCCAGTTCATGCATACAGTAGATGTATAGAAAAAGGAATACACAATTTATTAAAAATTGTCATTTTCTGTGTCACAACATCTGTTCATTAGTGAAAAATGTCTGAGAAATATTAAAATTTTACATAAAGAATAAAAACCCACAATACATATGGAATATATAGTAAAAATTTCCAGTTCATGCATACAGTAGATTTAAAGAAAAAAGAACAGACTACTTGAAAAACATATTAATTAGAAAACACAGTAGCTTTTGTATTAATTTTTACCTCGTCAAAAAGATCCTGCACTGTAGCCGGTTTTTACATTATTTTTCTTAATATTATCTTCTTTCTTTCTTTTTCTTCTTTTATCTTTTCTAATTTTCTTCGAGCGTCCAGAAAAAGCATAAATTGCTTTCATTAGTCTTTCCCTATCGAGAAGTTTCATGGCACTTACTGAAAATTCTCCTGGTTCTACGCCCATTTTTTGAAGCATTTTTAATTTCGATACATTACCATCATTAAAGGAACAAACAGCATCATAAACACCAAGTGAGAGTGTTTCAATCTGTACAAATGTTGCTTTGGGAACACGTGACCAAATGACATTATGAAAACTTTCATTTGGGTTTTGTGTTTTTCCATGCAAACATTTTTTCATCAGATCAGGATGGGAAAGATCTCTAAATATAGGACGCATTGCTTCAACAACAGCGACTGGAAGACTTTTTATGTTTGTAAGACTTACCTGATTCTTCAGCCTTTTTAAATCCACACCATGAATCTTCCCCGATGGGACAAAAACCATGTTGAGGATATTCATCAATTCATTTCCATAAATGTTTATCTTTTTTACCGCATCAAATGCTTTGCAATCCTTATCTCCTAAGTACGTAATATATTGGGCATTATGTAAAGATAATGACCGTTGAAAAGTTTTAGACTCACCTTGGATTTCCATCGCTCCACTAGATCCAACGTAGTTCCTTTTACAATCCTTTTCATGAAAAGGCAAGTCTTTACAAGCGCAATATTTCAAAAGAATATCAACATTTATCACCTTACCTGTATCAATGCTGGTCACAGTAACTACACCATTCAAGGATGTGTAACCACTCTTCTGCCATGTCCCATCTACAGCTACAGCTATATTTCTGTTACCTTCATTTTAAAAAATAGCTTCTCTCCTTCGCAGCATTTTGAATTGAATCCTCGTAAACAAGTTTGGCAGCATTTAAAATTCGCTTACCGTAAGGAGAAAACCTTGTAGGTGGTTGCGGAAGATTCATTATGCCGCAGAACATTCTCTCTGCTTCTGCATCTTTTCCAATTGAACGCATAGCATACACAAACCTGGTATTTATTGTAGAAATTTGTGTTCCTTCATGAAAATTTGAAGAGAATTCTACACGATATGGACAAGCAAAACATTTCAGGACAAACGTAATAGCTAGTCCAGACTTACCTTTTAAAACTTGCATGTCTAAACCACTGTTGCACATTTTACAGTGAACTTCATTCTTGAAAACAAAAGCAAGAATATTCAAATTCATGATTGCATTTATAATACCTACGCTATCACCAAAAGAAGAAAAACTCTCATTTAAATTGGGAATTTTCTTTTGCACATGACTGCTTTGAATCATGTGCATGTTCAGAGCTTGAGCATTTAATTTACTATCAGTGGTACTTACTTTACTATTAATAGTATCATGTCCATGTTCAGCTTGAGCATTTATATTAACTATCAGTGGTACTTACTTTACTATTAATAGTATTCTTACGTGGATAATACTTACCTTTGCGTTTCTTGAAAACTTTTTGCGATCTTGGCATTTCAAAATTTCAGAAATCTTAAGTATCGATAAACGACAAGTGCTCAATCAAAACGAGTTCGAAAGCGCCCAAAATAGGTAAACAACCCTAACAGTTACACTTGCAGTTATTCTACAGTTAATTTCGTGGGAATAAATAAAACAGATAATGGCTTTGCAAGAGCATCCCAGTTTTAAAAGGCCAATGTTTACATTTCTATCTGTCAAAGTAGGCGTGGCAAATCAGTTGATTATTTCTTATAAAACATTTTAAAATACTTCTAATTCATAAATTGACTAGTATGTTATATCATTGGAAAGGGCTTGATTTGGAGATTTGAGAAATATCAAAATCTCCAAATCGATTTCTGGAAGGTGTTTACCATACCGACTGCCCTTAAGTGCACTACACTTTTGACAACATTTGACATTCTTCCAATGTAAAGAAGATTGTTGCTTTCTTAGTCATATCTTGGGTTGTACATGGAGCCATTGCATTTGAGCTTTCCATTTCAAAGTGATGGCAACATTTCTGTTTTCTTAAACCAAGAAGACGTGCCACATGCTGAATAGGTCTTTCAGCTGCTCTGGCATTTCTGTGGCGGACCTGTTCTTCCTGGAGACGTGATTGCCTTTGCTCAGGTGTTCCAGCTGCTCTAGATGCATTCTGGCGAACTTGCTGTGACTGGAGTCACACTTGATATTGTTCTGGAGTTTCAGCTGCTCTCGCAAGACTGTGGTGGACCTGATCTGCCTGGAGTCTTGCTCTTTTTTCACCTGGAGCTTCTGCTGCACGTGTATGTTCTACTGATTTGACTTGCCTGTTTTCCTGCCCAGACTCCCCCTTTTTCTCAGAGGCATGACTGTAGCAAAAGATGACAATGCATTCCTATGAATGTGAAGGAATTGAATGTAATAATGTAGTAAGTAATGTGATATTTGTTGCAGTAAAGTAAATATTACAAAGAAGTATAGTTTAGTAAAGTTGTCTCTAAAATGTAACCACGGCTCAGAACAGGCACATGGAGCACTACTTTTCGCTGGAGGAGGCCAGAGTGAGGTATGGAAGGAACGAAACCTGTTGAAGAACCTTCCCCATGTAAGATGACTGCTGGAGGTGAGGTCAATCCTACAAACATGGGTCTGGAGGGAGAAGGAGGGTCCTTCCACCAACCCCCTCTCTCCCACCCTACACATGTATGACCATCACTTTTACTTACATCCTCATCATCTCATCATCACCACAAAAATATTCAAAATCACTCTCAATGACCAACTTGCATGATTTCCTTTTTTTTTCTTTTTTTGGTTCATTATCACACGGTTTAGAAAAGGCACATGGAGCGCTACTTTTGGCTGGAAGATGCCAGAATGAGGTTGGGATGAAACGAAACCTCTTTGAGAACCTTCCCCATGTACTTTTGTGTACGTGTACCAAATTTCACGTTATTTGGGTATCTGGATCTTCAGTTATAAGGGAACAGACAAACAGACAGATAACAAATGCGTCTTATATGTACATAGTTAGTAAGCAAATTCATGAAATTTTGTTGGAAAAAAATATATTTCTATTAAATTTTACCTTTGTTGTATGGTTTCTTATGGGTGAACGCAGACTTTTCTAGCGAGTGTATAATGTTTTCCTGAGGAAGATTGGATACCAAATACTGGTGTTCTTTCAAAATGTGTATAGGTGGGTATGGCGTCATCTGAAGTTTCGGCTGATCCTATAAATATGCTATTGTTAACTTACAGAAATCAACTAATATGTAGATTATTTAGCTAATACAGTCATTAACTAGGATGATTCGTAAAAGTGCGGAAAATTGTTTCATTTCTTGAACTACTAAGATAATCTGCATATCGCCTGCTAGGTATTTGTTGTTGAAGTTAACAAAACATGATCATTGTGGAACAGCTGCAACGTTTTTGTACACAGAATCAAATAAAAACAATAAACACATCAGTTGATAAAATCGACCATCGATCAATTAAACTAAAAAACAAGAGGTTTTTTCTCAAAACTACTCGCCCTCTAAAGGTAAAGGAATAGATTAACGTTCATTAACTCGGAAGGACCACGGTAGTTTAGTGTTCATGGTCAAACTCGTCGACGGCGTTTCATGAGTTCAATCCCGGTGCAACAGAAAACCCGCCGTGCAGAGGAGCTTATGTACGTTAAATTATCGGCTCAGTATCCTCACGTTAGTATAGTGTTAAAGTTCAGAGAGGGTCTAGCGTCACTGAACGGAGGTCAAAAATTACAAAGTACGTCGCCAATAGCTCACGAATTGCTTTATAATGCGACGCTGATAAACACTCATTTAAAAACGATTGGAGTCGATAAAATCATCATCAGATGACGAGAACAACGCCTCAGTTGGAATCTCGTTTCTGAATATGACATATGGTCACTGTTAACGGGAAACTGTCCATGTCTAATTCAATTTTGTATCACCTTCCATCATTCCATCCGATATTCCAGTAGCCACAGTAGCCTAGTGGTCAAGGGATCAGATTATGGCTGGTGTGTAATGAGTTCGAGCCCAGCACCACTAAAGACCCGCCGTGTAAGGGAGCGATGCACGTTAAGTCTACCGAGAGCCCAAACGTCCTCCCGTCAGTGTGGTGTGGTAGTTAGGAGAGGGGTGGCACCTCAGATTCTGTCCTTGTCACTTGACCATGGTCAAAATTACGAGGTTCGTCACTAAAAGCCCTCGTGTAGTTGAACAGTGTGACGTTAATATTCACTCACTCACACCCGATATTTCAGAGTGGAACCTACACTTCTAGATCAAGAAATTTGTGAATTTTACAACCAATATTTAACGATTTGGGTTTTTTTTTAATACATGCATATTTGTAATATTAGAGCATCCTAAACAATATTTCTTTGCAAATTTTCAAAATAAATAATAAAGAATTCTTCTATAAATAATAATTTTATGAAGATTGAAACAAAAAGTACTTTCCTTCCCATACTTATACACACACAGTTACACTCATTAATTTCAATTTTAGTATTTTATGTCTTCCTGCAGTAAAAAAAAATCGACGTTCTTATGCTGAGACTTACGACAGAACATCTTAGACGAAAACGAACTTGCAGTCATGCATGGGTAATCGAAAAGAATTGTTTTAAGACATTTTACAAAATTGAAAATTATGTCGATTCGAGATGAAAGATCCTTCACAAATTATTAGTATTTGTGTGTAAGTCGTTTTCCTTCTTTCTATTGTTGTCATTAATCAGTTGCATCTTCCACTTTTATCGCATTCTCTTTAGAAAATAGAAAGACAATTTTTTTATAAAGTAACTAGCCGTCAACCACCCGCTAAGATTGGTACCTCATGATTTTGTATGAATATACAGTCGAACCTCTATATTGCGAATTTTTCTATATAAGAACTTTTCCTTTTGTGATTCAATTTTTTTTCTCCCTTTATTTAAGTATTTCTGAAAAAATTTCAAATTGTTTGCATTTTAATACATTTTATGGTGGTCAAAATCTTGAACTGATTTGATTAACCTTTAACCCAATCGACATGTTTACTGGAGACATCTTCGATATCCTTTTTCACCCTCAGTGGAGTTGTCCAGTCTCCCAGTGTTCTAGTTATTAAATTATGTATGTTTAATATTAATATTGTATGCTTTAAGTTAGAAAATATCCTTAAAATTCGTTAATTTTAATACAAAATTATTTTCTTAATATTGAAAATACAGTGTATTCTTCGATATTCTTTTTTTCTTGCTTTCTTTGCATTTTTTTATTAGTAAGATATATAAAATAAGCATATATTAATTTTAGAAATGTTCTGAATATTTACTTTTTTATTATATATTGTTTATGAATTTAAAACTTATTTTATGGGTTTATAAAGTATATTAGAAGATGAACCTTTATATACAACGAATTTTCCATATAACGAACTTTTTTCCAGGATTTAGCGACTTCGTTATATAGAGGTCTGAGTGTATACTGTTTATTTATATATATGACAGAAAGTAGCGAGTGTAAGCAATTTCTTTAATCATATCATATTTTGGATGGTTGTTGTTATTGACGAAGCATTCATTTGTTAAAAGAAAATTCTGTTTATTGTACACGTAGACACACACAAACATACGCATCTTAAACACTCAGCACACATCGATGCGCACGCGTTATATTTCTGCGAAGACAAAAGAAAAATATTCTTGGGGCTTTTTACAATGGCAGCCAACCGGAAGTGAGAATCCGCGTCACTTCCGCAAACGGAGACTATGATGGGTGTAAAGATAAAATTCTGATGGTAATCTTATTTTAAAAACGCAAGCTAGTTAAATACACTGCTGGACAATTGCTAAGGATGGATAACACTATCATCCATAGCAACCACAAAATGAAAGGAAGCAAAATGTGGAAAATTAGAATAAGTGCGGAATATTAGTAAGAAGAAGTATGGGTATGCAAATTTTTTTCCACGTCTGTTCATCACGTGATAACGTTCATAAGAGCTTTAAAGGTTTTCACGCGTGTGGACAGTTGTTGTTTCAAGTCAAAGTTTTACAGGAAATATTTAATAGATGAACTTAAAATTTTTGGCATGTCTTCCCGAAATCACATAGATGATTTTATGTGTGGCCGAATTATTGGAAAGATCGAAGACGGGCGAAAAATAACAGATATTGCCAAGGAGTTCGACATCGCTCACAGCGTTTTTTCACGGCTGTGGAAGTAATTTAAAACTGCTGGAATGTGTAGTAGACGGCACGGGGGAGGTCGTGTTAGAAGTACGACGCCTGCAGAAGACAGATATATCGTCCTATCAGCAAAAAGGAACAGGCGCACCACAGCTCAGCAGGTGGCAAATCAGTTTCTTGCTGCCTCAGGAAAGCAGATCTCCCGAAAAACTGTAGCCAGACGTTTGAGGGGAGGAGGACTATACGCATGCAGACCTGTTGTGTGTGTCCCATTGACCAGACAGCAACGTACTGCCTGTTTGCAATGGTGTCGTGAGAATCACTGGACAGGACTGGGCATGCGGACTATTCTCAGATGAGAGTAGGTTCAGTCTGTCATCGGATTGTAGACGCCAACTGATCTGGCGCGAGAGTGGTACTGCTTATCGTCCAGAAAATATCCAGGAAAAGGACCGATATCCGACATGCAGTATCATGGTGTGGGCCGGCATCATGATCAATGGCCGCAAGCGCCTACATGTTGTTGCGAATGGGACTATGACGGGCAAACGATACATTGATGAAGTTCTACTTCCTCATGTTTGTCTTTTCCGTGGTGCTGTCGGTGATAAAATTGTTTTTATGGACGACAACGCAACATGTCATCGAACACTCGCTGTTCAGGGTTGTCTAGAAAGCGAGGGTATTCAACGTCTCGTATGGCCAGCGCGTTCTCCTGATCTAAACCCCATTGAAAATGTGTGGGATGCTTTGGGGAGGCAAGTTGCTGGTCGAAACTATCCTCCGACAAACAAGAACACCCTTATCCGTGCACTCACAGAGGAATGGGATAAATTGCCTCAGCAGCTGCTGGATAATGTTGTGCAAAGTATGGTACGACGTGTGAAATGTTGCATCACACTCCACGGTGGACATATCCCGTAATTATACCTTTCTTTAAGGTGCCTACTGACTTTTAAATGCATTGTTCCATTTCTCCGTACACAGATCAAATGAACATTTTTTTTCTTTCAGATGTTTCACAGCTTTTGTACTTTCCAGAATAATAAATATTCTTTATTCTAATGTCTGAACAGTGTGGCAACTATATTTTATCCTACTAGGCCTCATGTCTCGCTTAATGTTATGCTACATAGAAATTTGTGATCCGTCCTTAGCAATTGTCCAGCAGTGTATTTACGCGCGAGTCCTGAAGGACAGGACCATTACCAATTAAAAAGTTGTTCAGATAAAATTAAAGAGAATTATATACACATAACTTTTTGATATCTTAATCAAAGCGTTGAGCATTAGATTGTATTGGAAAATATTCTAATATGAACCTCCTCTACCAATCACCTACCCCAAAAAGGATTTCCGTAAAACACAGTTTCAAGGGTACTTAACTCAACAAAATAAATATGCTTGCCTAATTTCAAGTCTAAGTCTAATAATTTAAAAAAAGGAACATTAACTCCCCTTAATACTTTGCAACTGTCTTGGTTGGGGGGGAGTGGAGATTTTCGTAAAATTCCTCTTGTAGCTGGACTCTTCATGAAAGGAATAGACCTGCCAGATTTCAATTTTGTATGTCTAATATTTCATAAAGGCATAATTATTTATTCCACCTCTTAAAACCTAGCAACACCCCTTGGGGATTGATTTCCGAAAAAAATCGTCTTAGCTGATCTCTTCATGAAGGTGTTGAGTGAGTCTATTTTCTCCTATACATAGATAGTCATATATATGATTGAGAGAAGACAGGGATTGAAAAATACGTCCATTACAAATCAACAACAATTGGAGCATATTCCAGTAATACCTAAATCTTGAAAATAAAATGAGAAAACTGAATAAGCGTAGTTTCCCTTGGTTTTAATTTGGCCACGTTAGCCGAGTGGTATAGGTATCGGATCATGGCTTAACTTGTCACGAGTTCGAGCCCAGTACCACTAAAGACCCGCAATGTAGGGGCACGATACACGATAAATCTGTCGAGAGCTGAAACGCTCTCACGTGGTGTGGTGTGTTAGTGCCAGCTCAGGTGTCATCCACGTCACTTGATCAGGGTAAAAAAGGATTTGGTCCGTCGCCACACACAAAAGCCCTCGTGTAGCTGAACAGTGCGACGTTAATATTCAATCAATCAATCCTTTCGTTTTAATTTTATTAACGTGACAGTTTATAACAGTTCAAATCAACTGCAGATCCACTAAGTGTATAGGTCACAATCCTAAAAACATACCTTTTTAAATAATATTCAAAAATATTTCTCAATGAATGTCATAAAATGATTCTTAAATCGTTTTTCAATTTTTTTTTAAAAAATTAAATACATCTTTAAAATTTATTAAATATACTTATAAAATGCATTAGAACAAAATGTTCACACAGGTATATATATATATATATTCCTTCACAAATTATCCTAAATGTGAAATAGTCTTGGAACGGATTATGTTCGTTAACCGATCACCCACTGTACTCTAAAATCATGATGTTTTTCAAACATTGACAGGTTTTTTTATGATTTTATTTTATAGATAAAACTTTATAAAAATACCAAGTTTTTTTATATTCCATTCAATAAAACAAATACTACAAGTGTTTGAGTAAAAGCAGATGCCATAACTTTCTATAAGATGTCAAATTTTTAAATGCATTTTATTCGAAATGTGTGTGTTTTTTATCGAAAAGTTCAAATGGTGACAACGATTGCTCAAAATTTTTTTAAAATAATTTGCTGAAATTTTGCGTGTATGTTGTGTGAAACAGTGGAAGTGTTTTAACCTTCAGATTTATCAATCCCTGTTTTATTACAAAATTTATAGTTCTTTATGTGAATATATAATCACCGTTTTTTTATAAGCAATTCCATATAACAGCTAATATAAAGTGCTTAGTTTTTGTAAAAATTAAAATATCTCTTATCCTGAAGGTCACTTCAAAAAGTAATTGCAAAGTAATACATCAAAATTGAGAACTTGTTCATTTACTATTTGTACAGTCCCTGTTTATGTATTTTTTTGTCACTTTTTACCCATTTTTTTCCACTTTAGTAGTAATAATTTATTTTTCTCAAAATGTACTTAATAAACCTAAAAACCACAAAAAACTCTCCATATCTCAATTTTTTTTAAAAAAAAAGATGTTGCAATAGTCGGATAACTGAAATTTAACACAAAAATAAGTCCTATTTCTTGATTGACATTTATAATTCATGAATGAACATGAACTGAAGAAGGATCTCTTCCAAGTTTTCTATGGGACCGTGTAAATAGAAATGCGGATTGTAGCAGTGGTCTACATCTCATCTGGTTATATCAGGTAATATTTTATTCTTTACATCAGATATAGTAAGTCTTCCCTGTAAAGCTTTAGGTGAATTTTAATCAGTGAATATATTTGTATCTATGGTAATAGAGATTCTACACCAACTGACACGATTTATTTACGAGTCAATCTTCCAAGCTTGGAGTTCTTAGTTAGTAATGCAGACTTTGGAGGTTTCTAATGTCAATATGCTTTTTTACAATGATTTTATTTAATACCTGTTTAAGCGCATCATTTTTGAAATACTGATAAAATAAGTAATTCTATTAAACTATCAATTTTAAAAGCATCTTCAAGTTATATGTTGATTGTAATTTTCTATAAAATCCAAAAAAACCCGCAATAATTTTCAATTAACCTGTGTGTGTGCATGCACTTTTAAGCAATAAACGAATCTGCTTAATATTTGTTATTGAGGAAAATATTATTTATCATAAAGTTGAATATTAAGTGTGTGTAAATGCAATGACATACTGAATCTATGGTATTTAAAATATCTAATTAACAAGATCTTTCCCATCTATTTTTTCTTTAAATACTAACTCCAAGGATGTATAACAAAATCTCAAATAAGTTTTCACATTAATTTTAATCATATCTACTGGACCTTTTCAGTCTGACGAAACCAAATGGATAAACTTCCAAAAAGTGACAGAGTAAATATTTATAGTAGTTTTTATAAAGAAAAGATATCTTTCCCACGCCTATATATACTTTTTTATTCATAAATTGTAACATGTATGTTGAAAATTACACTATATCCCCCCTGATCAAATGCCATCATAAAAAAATTCAACAATTTCTATTCATAAGCCAGAATATATATTGATAACAACAGGCCACATTCACCTCGAGAAATTGAACATAAGTTTTCGTAATCATATTGTTAAGGGGGAACCACATTAGGAGGTTAAAAAATCAATTGGTATTGCATAAATCGTTACCTTAATTATTCAGGAATACACTGTCAAATTTTCAAAGCGAAATTTACATTCGTTTAGATTTTCAGAGCCCTTGAAATGGAACATGAACCTCACCCTTTCTCCATTGCACACCGATGTATAGAAGGAAATTCTTCCAATATATAAAGATTAATCAAGTGATAATTCAGTGGAGAGATGTTTAAGTGTCCACACACAAGATGCAACAAAGGTTTTAACTCCACTACTGAACGATTAACTCCTAAATACTCCGGACTATTGGGATCGTGTTAAGCAGCGGCTCTATTCAATGAAGGCTGATGATTATGAACGAGGCAGGAATAGTAGTAGACAGGCAAAGCTTCTTTTATGCCGAACAAATGGATAACCAGCGCGTGAATCGACGTTGGAATCAAAGGAGGCTCGGAAAGGGCAAAACGAAATCCATTAGGAAGCAGGACGGCTGTGCTCCAATGAATCGGTGAGCATTTGACAGGTTAACTTCTTTGTATTTCTATAGTTTCTGAGAATTTATTTTTCAAACGAGTTAATCTCGAAATGACTTTTTCGGATTGGAGTGCAGTATTAACTCAAAAAGTATAGAGCCGATCATTATGAAAATTAGTAGTATAATGCTTTATAAAATTACGAATTATATGAACCATTTTGTGAGATATCATGATTTTAAGGGTATTTTTCTTTGCATAATTACAGGAAAAAAATCGTGAAAATTTAAGTACATTTTTCCAATGCCTGCGGAATTTTTAGTTTTCATTATTTTCATCTGCATTGAGGCTCATATTCTTAGGAAATATATCGTTAATGTAAAATGAAAACCTTTTTGATTTCAGATGAAAAACGGAATGGCTACACTGCACGCAATTAGAGAATAATACTAACAACCTTCAGCGGACGTTACAGCGTTATGTTGTTATTGGCTGAAATGTTTTGAAAAGAAATCGCAAAAGACTATGGAAACATAAATGAAATGATATCAAAATTTGTTTGAATTCTAATTAGTTTTTCTCACCCCAAGAAATCAATGTCAGACAGACTCCTAATGTGGTTCCCCTTAATTTTTTTTGTTACATAAGTGCATTTACTTATATATACACTCATGTCCAAAATTTTCTTTACATACCCAAAAATGATGATATTCAATGAAATATCCAATCAATGTGATCCGTATTTGCAGGGAATGTGTGAAAACCAAGCCTAATTACATTATCCAATCAAAAGTAATCAAACGCTTTGTGATATGCAAATCTAGGCGTTACGTCATCCAAGGGTGAATCAAGCGCTTTTTGCGCAAACTGAATATTTGAGTGAATTTCTGCAACATAGCGTTTGATTTCAGTGTGTAGGGACTCAAAGTGGTTTGTTATGGCTTCGAGGTATCATTTGGAAGAATCTGTAAAGTGGCGAATTATCGGCCGTTTAGAAGCAGGGCAGTCTATCACGGAAACAGCCACATGTCTGAATATTTCAAGACAGACAGTCTCTAAGCTATGGAAACAGTTTCAAAATGATGGAACTGTTGTAAGGAGGCCTGGACAAGGTCGGAAACGAATGACAACTGCTTCTGAAGATCGGTATCTGGCATTAACTGCCCGTCGTAACAGAAAGGCTACTGCTCGCCAGTTAAGTTCAGAGCTTGCAGCCGCCACTGGAGCTGTTGCATCACGGCAAACAATATACAGAAGGCTTAACGAAAAAGGCCTTTATGCCAGAAAGCCAAGGGTATGTGTTTTACTGTCTTCACAGAAAAAGAGGGATCGTTTTAATTGGTGTAAAGAACATCAAAACTGGACTGAACATCAATGGTTCCATGTTCTCTTTACTGATGAGTCGCGGTTTAGTTTAACAGGTGATTCTAAACGTGTTTACATCTGGAGGGAGTCAGGAACACGAAATGATCCCTCGAACATTGTGGAACGTGACCGTTTCGGTAGTGGAGGTGTGATGGTATGGGGGGAATAATGATCGATGGACGTACGCCTCTACACGTGTTCAGAAGCGGATCTGTGACAGGCCAGATATATCGGGATGAGGTCTTAGATTCTTATGTAAGACTTTTCAGGGGTGCATATGGACGTGACTTTTTATTTATGGATGATAATGCTCGTCCACATCGAGCAAACCTCGTTGATGAATTCCTTGAAAGTGAAGACATTAAGCGAATACCTTGGCCAGCAAACTCTCCTGACCTTAACCCAATAGAGAACTTATGGGACTACCTTGGAAGAACCATTGCACGTAGGCATCCTCCTCCTAGAGATGTAAATGGCCTGAAGACTGCATTGCTGGAAGAGTGGAGTTTAATTCCCCAGACTGTGATTAACAACGTTATTTCCAGCCTTAAAACACGTTGTGATATGTGTGTACGAGTCAGGGGAGATCATATTCCATATTAAATTCGTAAGACTTAATTCTTTTTCTGAATAATTCCTTTTTTTCTTAACTCTCTTTGTCGCACTTTATTACCATTTTTGTTTCATGCTACATGTGGTAATCTTCAATTTTTTCTTTTGCATTTATGTGTAATAATGTTATGTATCATTCCACGAAAATTCATTAAATTATAAGTCATAGTCTCTGAGAAATCCGTGAATTTATGCATGTAAACATTATTTTGGACATGAGTGTACAATGCTTAACGGTATTTCTTTAAAAAATAAAACTAATCGTTTACTATTCAAAATTTGACCACAATACTCTTATTACATACATATTAGTATCAGTGGTAGCCGAGTGGATAGGGTTGCAAACTCGTGACCGGTGTTCTTTCTGTTGAGTCGTGGGTTCGAGCTCTGGTACCACAAAAACAACCGGCGTGCAGAGAGCCTGACTGACGCGAAATCTCTCAAATGGTTCGCATTTACGTACTGTGTTAGCTCGAAGAATCCACAGGGCTGCGGTAGCCCAGTGGTCAAGGTATCGGACCATGGCAGGCATGTCATGGGTTCGAGCCCCGTACCACTAAAGACCCGCCGTGTAGGGCAGCGATGAACGCTAATTCTGTTGAGAGCTCAAACGTCCTCTCGTTGGTGAGGTGTGGTAGTTAGAAGAGTAGTGGAAGCCCAGATGTCGTCCACGTCACTTGACCATGGTTCAAAATGACGAGGTCAGTCGCGATAAGCCCTCGTGTGGCTGAACAGTGCGACGTTAATATTTACTCACTCGATTTTGGATTCAAAGGTCTGTCACCAATAGTGAGAATGCGATGTTAGTAATCAATGAATATATGCTCTCTACTAATAGATATTCATTCAAAGTTATTGGGAACAATATTTCGAATTCTAAACTACTAAGTAGTAAATTTACTACTTAATGTCAAATTTGTCCTCGAGATGCGAAGTAACAATTTACAACAATATATTTAATGCATCCCATACCTAATATTTTCACGGAACATCAGCTTGGAAACAGATTCGAATCATTTTCGTGACAGGATTGTATTGTAGAGTACGAAGTGTGTGTTAGTTGTATACTCTTAATGGCTGCCGATCGGAGCGTTTATATTAGATTGAGAAACGAGTACGAATCAATGGATCGAAATCATCAAGCGATGAAACATTTAGGCTCTTCGATTCGCGGTAATGGGGACATGAAAATATCAAGAGGTTTAATGCATTTAATGTTAAGTAGAATACATGAACCTATATTTGATGTTTTATATCTGTTTGGTCACTTGCTGGAAATACAAAGTAACTGGAAGGGTCATACAGAATTATTCTGATCAATTATCTTCTATGAAGCTATGTCATAAAGTTTAATCACAGATAAGTTAAGACGGGACTACAAAACCAAGCTAGCACATCGATCTCCAAACTTCTTTACAGCTGTAGCATGAAAACTTTAGATTCACCGTGTAGAGGGGGCCGCTGGGCATTAAATCTGTTGAGGCTCGAAGCCCTCTCGTTGGTGTGAGTGTGTCAGCTCTGATGTCGTCCTCGTTGCTTTATATGAAACGTGCATCTGAATCCACAACTAAAGGGAAAAGACGTCGGTCACGTGTTGTTGCTCAAAATTATCACAAGGGGGGGGGTCATATGTAATATAAATCCCCGTATGTGCTAATTATATTTTAATGTCTGCCATTTGTCTGCATAGACATTTACCTACCTGGCAGTTAGGCCTTTTGCAAAGTATCAAACAGAAGCAGAACATCAATTTAATAAAGCATATAATTGATAAAAAAAATACTTTTATTATTTATTTAAAACTATAATCCAATAATTTCTAGATGAGCTCAGTCATTGCATCTGAAGTCGCCGAGGATTTTTAACCACTCGTCCAATTCCAGTGTGAACGACAGGAACAAAGCCAAGTTCTGGGGCTCGAATCTTTGCTGCAATGAAGAAATGCTATCCGGAAAAAGATGGTTGTTAGTATAGCATTGCTTTTTTGGAGAAAACAGTATGGTTACAAGACAAAGTAAGAAGCCATTTTGTGTTTAGCCTAACAAACTATTTTGGCAACTGCTTGAACTTTAATTAAAGCTGTTGTGTTGTGACTTATGCCTCCTGCCTGACGAAGTCAGATCGATTCATCCAGGCCAAGAATTTTTACGCCTGTCGTTAGCCTTAGCTTTGAGCACCATGCAGATGACAGTACGATTTTGCTCGGTCCCAGATCTCTTCCCCTTCCACCAACCTCACGAGATAACTTGAGGCTCGATGGCTATTTAGAGTACCCCCATGCCGCAAAGGGCACTATACATTTATAAACATCCATGTCTTCTTCGGGATTCGAACCCAGTCCTTATGGCACCGCAGTCAGCGTCGCTAACCACTCGACCGGTTGGGTGATAGAAAGCTTGTAGTCTTAATTGAACTAATTATTCCTTTCAAAATCCGTTCCATAGGTAATAGATCCGGAATGAATCAACTGGTAATTATCAAATGCAATGTACAGTACTCATACATTTGTGTTTTTTGTTTATTTACTTACAGTAAATTGTTTACAAAATTTAATTTTCTTTTTTTTTTTTTTTTTTTTTTTGACTTTTCAATATGTTCGAGCCCCACAGTTTGAGAAGCGCCTATCCTGTATCGACACAGATTTCGGTTTGTTTTTCAATCACCACGATAGTTCTAATAGGCTGTATTTGAAATTATCAGAGCTTAATGGGTGTTGGAAAGCTAAAATCTTATTTTTTTGACAATTTGAGATTTTTACATTTTCAAACTGTATAGATTTTAACCTTTCTAAAAATACCTTACTTTAACATCTAAGGTATTTAGAAGCCCTTAAAACGTATTTTTAAATAATCATTGAATTTGGGCTACGCCCATTTTAATGGCGAAACTTGTAAACAAATTACTTTGCTTTTGCTTAAAAGTGTAACGACTAATATAAACCAAAACATGTATTTATTTTAAATTGAGCCTTTTATTTTTTTATTTCCTAGTCGATTAGAAGTCTCACTGTATACATTAAAATTTACATTTTGAGATAAATTGATTGTAATGTGCGATGTACCTTTTCTGAGAAACTGCTGTTCACAGGTATGTAAATTTTTTATGAGTTATTTATAATGTCTAATATATACTAAAATGAGCTATTTGTAAAAAACTCAAAAATTTAATTTTTACAATTTTATTAAGTAAAAAATGGGTCAAATTTCGCAATGTTTGATAAAATATTTCATAATTTATTAAAAAATTCAAAATTAGCTTAAAGCTCATTTTTGTATAATGAGAGAGGTGTACTTTAATAGTATGAAAAATTTCAAGCATGCACATAAAACAGATTTTGAGAAAAGGTACATCGAAAACAGCCAATTTAACATTGTCAGTATATAGAGAGAGAGAGGTTTCCAACTCCCCTTAAACTTATTCGTTTATTTAATATCATTTAAGTTGACTAATGTATTAGCAATATAAAAATATCCTTATTAAGTTTGCCAAGTCCATGCAAAATTTCCTCATTAACAAATGATGAAGCGTTGCCACTAGTTAAAAAGGACTCGGTTGTGAGGGTAAACTTTCAAATTCTTGTCGGTTGATAGATTGAACATGAACGTCACACTGTTCAGCTGCACGAGTGCTTTTGGCGACGGATCACGTAGGTTTGAACCACGGTCAAGTGACGTGGACGACACCTGAGCTGGCACCCCCTCTCCTAACTACCACACCACACCACACCAACGGGAGGACATTTCAGCTCTCGACAGATTTAACGTGCATCGCTGCCCTACACGGCGTGTTTTTAGTGGTGCTGGGCTCGAACTCGTGACAAGACCAGCCACGGTCCGATACCTATACAATTTGGCTACCACGACCACCAAAATCTTTAAATGTCTTTCCCAACTTTTTAAAAATTGTAAGAGTCTCCAATGTTTTATTTCCGAAAACCATTTAATGTGCTAGGGATAACCTTTAGTAAACTTTGTCGTTTAGTCAGGGGGAATTTTTAGAACGCGGATAGATGCATTAAATACTGACCGAACCACAGTTGTCTCATTCAACTTTAATTACTATTATATTATTACATATTCTTTTTGGGAAACTTTTACACCAACGATAGGTTTTAGTACTATCTCTTTTCATAAAGTGTTTGAGATTATTTTTCTGAAACATTCGTACGGTATCTCAATATCTAAAAGCCTGCTAACTTCCCATTAAAGTTCAGCCTAACTTAGTCTCAATGGCCTCCAGAAAATGTACAAATTTTTTATGATTTTCTTTGAATTTGAGCAGTTTAGAAAATATAATTTATTCTTCTAACTCCATGGCTCTTAGTGGCCGCCGTAACCGAGTGGTATAGGTATCGGATCGTGGCTTGCCTAGCCACGAGTTCGAGCCCAGTACCACTAAAAACCCACCGTGTAGGGCAGCGATGTACGTTAAATCTGTCGAGAACTGAAATGTCTTCCTGTTGGTGTGGTGTGGTGTGGTTAGTTAGGAGAGGGAGGTGCCAGCTCAGGTGTCGTCCACGTCACTTGACCATGGTTCAAAACTACGTGGTCCGTCACCAAAAGCCCTCATGTAGCTGACAATGCGACGTTAATATTCAATCAATCAATCCATGGCTCTTAATATTTGTTGAGTAGTGAATTGGTTTAAAGTTTGGAAATAGGCTTCAGAAGATATGGACTTATTTGAAAGAAACTTGCTACATCTAATATCAACCTTTTAAAAAGCATCGAAACCTTTTCATCGTTAATTTACGAGAGAAGCTGTAGACATCGCAACGATGAGACGAAACTTCTTAAAATGACTTTTTAATTGCTTCTTCAACCGCGGGAGTTTAATTTCGTTCGAGCAGGGGTAAAAAGTAAGTTTTTCAAATTCAGTTCTGTAACGTTTTCCCTCCTCGCAAGCTGCAAGATTGTCTTTCATATCCACGCGAACACCCCTAAAATGTTACAGGATCTTTTCATATGACAACCAAAGTCCATATAAAATCAAGAAGGTACCGCACATTGGAACAATGAAAAAGACACACTGTGCTTTCCCCTCCTCCGTCATCTTTGAATAACTTTAATTACTAATTTAATTGTAATCAATGATTGAATTTGTTAATTCTCACGGTACTCATCGATTTTCCCAATACGTAATAGTAGAAAGTTATTACAAATATTTTAGAGATTGGATTAAAAAAATTAGTAAATTGTGGGGAATTGAATTTTTTCCAAAAGCGAAAACGTTCATGTGTGTTAGTAAATCGGCTCTTTTAACCGGTTCTTTTGGTTCACTGTGGCGTGTAACTCTGTGTGTCGAGCGATGACGAGTAGACTCCTTAATTACAAAATATAAGTGAAATATTGCATCAAATTTTATAAAATTGCACATTTTACTACTACTAATCATTGTACAGGGAGTCTATGGAAGGTACTTTAAAATAATTTAGCTTGGGTACGGGTTCATGAGGCGAACATTAAGTTTTTATACATACCTAAACACACTGATTTACTTTTTTCTCTTCTGACAAAATATTTTCTACCTTCCTTAACACTGAGAAAGCTGTAGAGTTGATTTTACCAGAAAGCACCCTTGCCTTTCCCATACCAATAAAATAACTATTCGTAGGTTGCAATATCAAACAATTGGTATTTACACCACTTGATAGGTAAGTAACTTGGGGTTTGCAACTATCAATGGGCCCAGCGCCTGGTCGATGTCATGAATTTAGCCATACCTGAAGGAACCCGTATTATAAATCGACTTCATTATGCGATGTTTCAGCCAGTGCATACGCGGGAAACGCATGAGTTCGACTTAAACTATTCATATTTTGCTCCGGCCAGGCCTCAAAATATTCTAAGCATCTTTAAATTTGACAATATGTCTTGTTTCTCTCTAAAATTTAAACAATCTCTACTTTGTAGGCATGGAAAGTCTACTCGTCAATCATAGTCTGAAGACGAGATATAGGTAAATCTCCAATTATACTTAAGGCTTAGCGTTTTAATAATTAAATTTATCTGTCTTGTCTAAAAGCTTCGTTATTATGGATAGCAGATTCAATTATTTCCCTAGAGATTAGATCGAATTTGAATTCTAAAGAGATGGAACCATCATGAGATCACTAAGAGACTCGTAATTGGAATCAGTATTTCTAGTAATTCGTTTAGCAATGAAGTGACTGTTGCACTTAAGACGCAGCGCGTTTCTTTAAGTTTAGTTCAAATATATCTCATACAATGAATCAAACTGGGATGCCAATAAATATTACTTCAAAATTGTGAAAGTAATTTTTAAAATAAAAAGGTAAAGATATACTTTTTACCTGCCTTTTTTCAATGAGACGAGAGGTGTGATGTCTTTGATTCAAATTGAAGCTGTTTGAACTTTAAGTAATGTATACAAGTTTACGAAGATTTACATGACATTTCAGCGTGCTCAAGCAAAACATTTCTTTCAAATGGGCTGTACCTTAGCAGTATTGCGTTTGCAGACACAGTCATTTTATTGCTGACACCCTCTAGTGACGGCTTCCATTGAAAAACCTTAATATTTCGTTGGATACTAAGTATTGCTGTGATTTAATTTTGCGTAGAGTACCAGAGCCAATTGATACAATCATATGGCAGGCATGCTTTCGAGTTTCGCTTCCAGAAAATCTATCGACAGCCGACATGCTACCTCTAAGTCACCGAGTCGACTTAAGACACAATGCGAATAGCTTAGATCCAAGGCTTCTAACAAAAGTCGAAGAAAACACTACTATAAATTTTACACGGTTTTGTTGAATTCGACCGACGAGTTCAGAGAAAGGTACAAACCACCTTTAGTTGGTGAAAATCACGATAATAGTAAACGTAGGGAGGGTGATGAGAAGGAAGTGGACAAACAAATGCGATGATTTGAAGCCTGAACGTATACACATTTCCCACGTCCTCCAAAGTTGCTACATGGAGCAGCAGTCACTGTGCACCATAACGTGTAGTCTATGCATGCTGGTGCGCCATCACATTTTTCAATTGCTGTGCTTAACGACCTCCATGCTATATATACCAAGAGGATATGTAGCATGGATTGAACACGGCCGACTTGTTGCTTGACCTTCACGGAACTTAATCTCTCGAATTTCTTCTTCTACAGCCACCTGAAATTTCTTGTGTATGAGATGTTGGTGGCCACAATAGAGATTCTCATAGCATGGATCATCATCGCAGCTCATTAAAACGCGTCCAACAATCTTTCGTCTGTTGGTGTCGGCTGTGCTATGACCTATGCAGCAGCAACTTGAAACATTTCCTAAAACAATCACTTACGTCCAACTGCCTTTTCGTATTGTTAACATAAGTTACGTCTAATAAATGTATTTCTTTCCTTTTATTGTCCTTTTTCATTCTACTCCACATCATGTTTTTGCGAATTACTCCCACTGAACTTGGCTTGTGGGACAAATTCGGCAAAACCCTGTATATTCGTGAAGGGTGCATTTATTACTTTGCAACAATCAAAATGTATCTATCAATCGTTGTGAATCAATTAAAATGTTTTAATTATATTTTTAGTATAGCATTTACCGTAAAATCCGGCGCAAAAAAAATAATCTCGAAACTTAAGGGTGCGCGTTATACGCCGGGTATAAAAGCAATAGCTTTAAAAATAAAAAGAGATGCGCATGAAAATTTTTTTTTTAGTTCTATATGTATCGTAGTACTGTTAATTTAAAAGAAATGACTTTCCTTGAGAACTAAAAGAGTTTTAGTTCTAGAAGAAAATTATTTTGTCAAAAAAAAGTCTGTGATAAAATCTCAAATAAATGACTTGAAAAAATAATAGCATTGTATACTAATATTTCAGATTTCTTCCAAAAAAGAGGGGGGGGGGGGCGTTATACAGCCAAAATACCTAAAAAATAAAACCTTAAGCTTGAAAGAACAGGTGCGCGTTATACACTGGATTTTATGGTACCTAAAATTTTAAAAGAATGTTTAACCTTTAAATTGAAAAAATGCTTTTATCCAGATGAAATTTTAATACTTAAACACACATATACTTAATCTGAATGGTGGTAACAGATACCAGAAGTAAAATACATTATTTATTTCGAACATTATATAGTTCATTACGTACGTGACTTGCAGAAGAAAAAAAAAGTACACATTTTAAAACATAAAATGAAGTATGTGTAGGATACATAAGTGTATATGACTAAATAAATTACATTATAAAAGTAATAAATTTCCTAAGTCCTTTAAATTCTGGATATGCTTTAATGCCATAAATTATACATAAATTTCTCACGTATGGATACGTTTGATCTGTATATATGGTCCTATATTGATTCGCGACCTTATTTTTTCCAAATGGAAAATTGCTTAATACGAAGTAGGGTTCAACCATAACTCTTCTCGCATTATGGTATAAAGTACAGATACACTAATTCAGAATCCAAAATGCATTTTGAATAAAATTCCAAATCAATCTGCTTAAACTGGTTCTATCCAACACAAGTAGAGGAGCAATTTGAAATGTAAAAACATACTATTTTATTCATAAACCTATTTCTGCATATTATATTATTCTACAAATGATGTCGTTTGCCATTTGAAATGGGGCTAAAATGCAATATTAATAAATAAAAAATGGAACATTATTTAGTTTTGAAACAAAACTTTTATATGTGATTAAATACTCTGTAAGGCGGATACATTTATAATTCAAATTATGATTATTAAAAGAAAAATTCTTTTTACTTCCAGTCTGTTTTTATTTCTACAAAAAAAATTAATCACTTAGAATACAGCTTTGATTCACATTTATACACATAAAATTTTAGAAACATTTATCAAAGTATTCCTTATCACAAATGATTTGAATCATCAGCATTTAGAAAACTTCAAGGATCCCTAAGTGAACAATTAAATTTGGTAGAATGCTAATATGAATTTAGAAAAAAAAGAAACTAGTCTTACAGTAGTCGTTTATGATGTGTAACATCTGACTTGTTATCCTGGTAAATACGCAATATTAAATTTTCCTGAAAAAAATATCAATCGGGTATGATTGGAAATAATTTCCTTCCTAATAATTATATCTTTAATAAAATTATATTTATTTAACAAAAGGAGTAAAAAGCAATATTTTATCAAAAAAAATTATTCTTGTTTAATTTAGGGAAGAGCGGAGACAATAGATTTATGATAACTAAAATATGAAACATATATACTTGTGATTTCAAAGCATTTAAAAACCGTTGAAAAACCGCGTCAATAGCGGTTGAAACATTCTAATTTGTGTTCATTTCGAGCTTGAGTTCATCATTCATAAAAGCTATGAGCGGCTTAGCTTTGGGCAAACTGAAGTTAAAGTTAAAATCACCTCTCAAAATCAGGGTAAGCGAGTGATAATTTTTTTAAAAGAGCAGAAACACCTTCGTTATATGGTAAAAGTACAAAATGCAGCAAATATTTAATTTTTTTAACCGTTTGATTCGAAGAAATGTATACGACCACCGAAATCACAGTTTGTCCATTTTCAAATAAGCATTCTGCCGTACTTATGTCCCCCAATATCGTGACTAACGGATTTAGAGTCAAGCGCTCGAGTGCTTGATGGCTACTAGAGTTGGACCCCCATGCGAGGGTAGCGAAAAGACACAGCCACGCACTCTCATTGGTCAAATCAAGTAGCGCGCGCTTACGTCACAGTCTGTTACACACATCCGACCCTTTTCATGAAATCACTCCCAACAAATATACTGCAACCGAGAGGAACGATATTACACATCCAAAAAAGGTAAAAACATAATAATCTGAATGAGATCATTAGATTAAAGAAGGTCCAAAAAGTAAAAAATTGAACTTAAAGAACGTTTTAAAAATCCTAATAATTTTAAGTTAAAGAACATTTTGTGTGACAAATAATACGGAGAGGATAATCATTATATTTTCAAAATTTATCTTGCAATAATAATTGAAAAACAAAATCCCACTGTCCTTTAAATAGGGTTACTAAATGTGTGTGTGTGTGAGACACTACTTATACAAAGTTTTAAATACTATGTGCACAACAACTAAAATAATATTAACACATTACTGATACGTAGGGTGGACCAAAAGCCTTGCCCTGATTATAAATATTTGTGCTCAAACTATTATATAAAATTATTCATTCTACTTAATATAGATAAAAAGAAACATGTCTAATTATAGGACATTTCACCTCAGTAAATTTCAGCTTGGGCTTTCTTGGTAGCTTGGAGAATGTTTAAAAGATATTTCTGTACCCCCCAAAAGAGTATTCTTTAACATGTCTGGCTCTTTATAAGCATTTAACTCAGTGCTTCTCAAACTTTCAATACTTGCGACCCAATATTCAATCATAATTTTCATCGCCCCCCCTCTCCATACAACAACAGTGTACTGAATTCAATAATACGATACTTTGACTCAGCTAAAACGTTATTTTCCCTAAACGTATATATACGTCTGTCAGAAATATATTTTCTATTAACTGCTATTCATAAAATTATTCCGAAGGCTTTGGAATGCAATAAAAGGGCAGTGTTTTCGAAGGATGTGCTTATTTCAGAGGATTTTCTTATTTATTCATACCCCCCCTCACACGCACTTATGCATCACACTTACGTTGACTTTGGGGAGCGAATCGCATCACCTTTACTCGGTAGCTACGGGATTAGTTATAGGCAGCACACAAATTATCAAGATGAGTATTAATTTTTGTATATAGTGTTATATATGACACATCTATGGGAATTATTATACTTGTTCGTAATATTATTGTTATAAAATACATTGGTGCAGTACTGCTACTTTTATAAGTGTATTATATCAGTGGAAATGCATACTTTATTTTTTTATTACGTCAGAATGTATTTTGTGTTTATTTACTTTCCGTAAATACGTAATTTTTTTTTTCAATAAGCTCACGCCTCCCTCGTAGAGTTATGTAGCGAAAGAAGCTTAAAGTCAGCAACTAGGAAGGAAGAGTAGTAACTAAATTTTGTTTGAAAAAGTTCTACATTATATTCTGTAATACGTTTTGTAGCGTCATTTTTGAAACCGAATCAATATGAAAATATGAATACTATCCCAATATCTCTGCGGATCACCGAATGGAGTCAGCAGATTTAAATCCTAAAATATAATATTCTATTGATTGTTGGAAATATTAGAGAAGCATTGTTTATCTGCAACGCATTTCAAAGCAACACGAGGGCTGTTAGCCATTTATGGAGGGCAAAAATGCTGACTTCGGACTTCATTGTATTTGCTTCAATGGTGGAATTCTTTTTCAGCTGTAGAATGTTATGCAGAATCTTGTAGCAAAGTGTGGCGAAAAACGCACTATAAATGACGCTTCTCCAATTTTCGAAGAAATAAATTGTTATTGTGGCTACTTGAGTTTCCACTGTTGTAACATGTAGATGTTTTCATTCAGAATTTGAACTTTCCCATATGAATGATTATGTAAATATGTAAATAAAACATTATTAAAAGTTTCAAAAAATCTTGGCTGGTGGGATCATTTTAGTTGTGAAGCAGGCACCTTTGGTAAAAAGTAATTGTTTTTCAAACTGTAGGGCGTGCCCCCTAGGGGGCGTGATAACCTTACAAAGGGGGCACGATTATATCGAAAAGTCGAAAGCAAAATATTTAAAAAAATTATTAATTTACTGAAAGGAATCAAAACAAAATATATTCTGACATAATTAAACCAATACACATTTACACTAATATGCTTACAAATGCATCAGGACTGCACCATGTGTTTCATAATTCATTTGACAGTACTAAGTGAAGAACAAGTTTATTAATGACCACTGACCCTATGGGTAGGTCATAAAAATATATATAAAAATTTAATACGTATCTTGACCATTTTTGAACGGCTCATAATTAAAGTCTTATTATAGCCTTACGTTAAAAGTATATCAGTATTATAAAAAAATTCAATACATTTATACTGTTTGAACGAGGGGGGGAGGGGCGATGAAAATTAGGATTGAAAATTGGGTCGTAAGTATAGAAAGTTTGAGAAGCACTGTAGTAAGTAGTAATTGTAGTTTTTTGTAACCACTGAACCACAGCTAGACTTCTAGTAATGGAAGTAATATGCGCAACATTAAGTTTTACCCGTAACGTGTTTTCTTGTTAAGTAGGTATATGTGCAGGAAAGTTAATGTTCGTTCAGAATCACACTTCATTTCGTCCAGAGAATAGAATTAATAGGCATACGCCGAGAGCAATTGATTTTTCACGTTCTTACGCATGCAAATAAAGACAATTTCATCTATCAATGGAAATTTGCATTACTTTAATAAATGTTAAGCGCATTGTTTAAATAATAAGTAGTTAAAATTGTATCTCATTTGGACCAATTAGAAACATTCTGCAACAGCAGCTCTTAAACTTTCAAACGCCGCAGCCACTCTTTACGTATCAGCTTAACATTCCCCCCCAATGTTTTAAACAATGTATACCCCCCAAGACAAATATCTGAGAGATTTAAAGATCCATCAATAATTCTTAGTTAATAGTGAAAATTTTATTTAGGAGTTTTTTTTGTCGAGAAAATTTTTTTAATTACAATTAAAAATATTACATTGGCTTTGACCGGAATTAACCTCAAAGTATGAAAAAGATACGCACTTAAATATTTAATTCGAATAATTCCTTATTACTTGCTCGTATTTTCTTAAGAATGTTGAATTTTGTCAGACACGCTTAACAGTAAAAATATATAATTATTAATATAGTTTACATATAAATTAACCTCAGATTTCTTACACAACGAGTACTGAGACTTTATCGTAGGTTTATCCTCAATAAGAATTCGAATTTTTTTAAATATTAAATTTAACGATATAAAAAACGACTAGACTTGAAACCCGATGCGAGGGTAGTGACCATGCGCTCTCATTGGTCAAATCAAATAGCGCGCGTTTACGTCACTTCCTGTTATAAACTTCCGTCCCTTTTTACGAAATTACTCCGACTTAATTCAGCAATCGAGAGGAAAGATGTTACACATCAAAAATGCGAAACACATTTTATAAAAGAAAAAATGTGTCAACTCGGATAAAAATGAGTAGTATGATAAAATCAGGGGGATTCTCTGCAGAAATATGTAGCCAGAAAATAATATTAATGCTTGAGTACTTTTATGTATGAAAAAATATTCCGAATTCAGCCCCTATTCTTTAACATTAGCTGAAGATAGCCTTAGAACGACGCGAATTTATTATCGAAATTCCAATCGTCGATATACAGAATTAAGCAGTAATATCCACAGAGTAAATCTCAGCAGATCTTCACACCTTCAACAACACTCAGACACAATTATCAGTGTCTAAAATACACGTATGTAAAAAATTATTCACAAGCACAGCCGAACTAATCAGTAATAATGGTCAAAACAAGTTTACTAATCGCCGGTTGAATCAAGACTGACCCTCGTTTTGTCGAATATCTCTATTTATAGGTCCGGCAGAAACTTCTAGAAAAATTCCGCTAGCATCATAGAGCGTAAAGTTAGTGTATTTCTCCACAAGTTTCTAGAAGAATCCAGAGGGTCCCAAACTCGCCAAAATGGTCGCAATTGGCCACCAACTTGGCTATATTGCCAAGATTTCGCCAAGTTCTCATTGAATCACCATTATAACGTAATTGATGCCTTGTTGCTGGTGAATATTACAATTTTAACATATAACAGAGTAATATAAATATATTACACATCCAAATACAAATTTTTCACACAAAATTCGTTACACATTTAATTAAAAATATTACGTTATATTTATGGCTATGTAGCTGCAAACAATAGAAAAACCGAATACCCTCGATTGAAAAACATTTTCTAGTAGAGTGATTTCATTGAGAACCTACCATGGGATAAGCACACCTTTCCTTTCCCCCCAAGATTTACAGAGATAAATAACATTAAGATTTTCGCGGACCCCTAGAAAAACTCTAACAATTCCCGGGAGTTGAGAACTTTTGTGTTCTAAATCACTCTAAAGAGGGTGAGTAAGTGTTTATTAACGTTGGCATGCAAAGCAATACAAGATATTTAGGCGACAGATTTCGTCCTTTTGAATCCTGGTCAAGTGGCACTTGCATATAGAACTGTGACTCAGATACAGTGCAATTAGATTCATGTCTTCAAGCTTGCGGCCTTCGCCAAGATTTCTGTTCGAAAGTGATACAAACTTCATTATCCTATAAATAAGGCATATTTGTCTAATTACTTTGGTGGAAGCCGAATGGTTATGCTTTAGGAGCTCATGTCTAGGGTTGTGATGACGGGGGCTGAATACCTAAGGACACTGAAGTCCCACCGTGTAGAGTGGTTATTGTGCATTAAATCTGTCAATGTCCTTCCACAAGTGTAAAATTCTAGCTGAAGTGTCATCCTCTCATCACTTGACCATGGCTCAAAAGGACAAGGTCCGTCGCAAATAGCCCTCGTGTTGCTTTAAAGTGTGTAGTTAATATAACTCTCAATCTCCGTCACTCGCCATTTTTTTATTATTTGTCCCAATTGAGGTTTCTTTATTAATTCTCCCCCAACTTTTCAAAAAGATATAAGTGTGAAAAAACTTTATTTCTTCTAAACGGAGTATAAACATTTATACATCGAAATATATAAACATAAAATATAAAGAAGTGCTGGACTTTTTCACATTTTTCTTTTGTACAATTTTTCGAATAGTTCATGTTTCGAGTTTTCTAAAATACTTCACATTCCACTTTCATAATGAATAAGAAAGGGAGTCGAAAGAATTTCAAATAAGGAACATCAGAATTGGGAACTTGACTTATCTGCAGTTAAGCATTTAAGAATCAAATTGTGCGTTTGAAAATATATTTTCCCTTACAACACATTCTTCCGAAATGGCTTTAAAAGAAAGGTTTAATTTATAAATGTGAAAATGTTTGCAGAAATTGAGGGATCATTTCTAATGTAAATGCTTCCATAAAGACTTCAAAAGTATATTTATGTTAAGATTTAATGATTTGTAAAACTTTTAAGAGGAGTTGGAAACCTTTCTATCTATAATGACAATGTTAAATTAACTGTTTTCGATGTATCGTTTCTCAAAATCTATTATACGTAAATGCTTGAATTTTTTTCATACAATTAAAGTACACCTTTCTCATTGTACTGAAAAGAGCTTTTAGCTAATTTTGAATTTTTTTCCTAATTTATAAAATATTTTATCAAACAGTGAAATTTGACCTATTTTTCACATAAAAAATTTGTAAAAATTGAATGTTTGAGTGTTTTACAAAAAGCTCATTTCAGTCTCTATATTAGCTATCATTATAAATATATCATAAATCATTTATATACCTGTGAACAATAGTTTTTCAGAAAAGGTACATCGAACATTAAAATTTATATCTTGAGATAAATTTATTTTAATGTATACAGTGAGACTTCTAATCAGCTAGGAAATAAAAAAATAAAAGTCTCATATTACAATAAAAGATACATATTTTGGATTACTCGTATATCAGACGTTCATCTTTTAAGCAAAAACGAAAACATTTTTTGCCATTCGAATGGGTGCGTCCGAGTTTCAACGGTTACTTAAAAATAGATTTTAAGGGCTTCTAATTACCCTAAAGTAAGGTATTTTTAGAAAAGTTAAAATCAATACAATTTGAAAATGTAAATATCTCAAATTCTCAAAGTGCTTTCCGACACTCATTAAATTTTTTGTGATTATGTTATGATTATTATAATGACTGTTATGTGCATTATTTGAATACTTAGAAACTTTATAGTAAACTTTACTTCGCGATCATGATAAATTGACGGTTTTGGCGACTTGGATCATGATGAGGACGACACTTAAAGTGGATACAATAATACAAACGAAGAAGTATAATGTAATCTAAAGAAAATTCATCTACGACTGAGTTGTGAAGTCATTGAAATTTTACCTCGACTAAACTATTTGGATAGGAAAGGAGTTATACAATGAGTAAGCAGATTTTGTGAAATACCCGTGCTTAGATCAAAGAAATTTTAGGTACCATACCATCGAATTCCTACAAAAACATTCGACAAAATTGTTCATAACTCAAGACATGTAAGAAATATACGTAAATTAACACTTTTTACTCAAGTTCCAGTTATTTCAGCATTTACTGTATCAGCAAGTATTTGAAATTTAAGTATTTTTTTATCACTATTTATCGTGAAAAGTTGCAAAGGGTATTTCTGTTTCACAGACTTTCATTAGCTGTTTGCGATATATGCATGGATTTTCGAAAAAATAACATCTGCATTTTCCCCATAAATGTTTCATTTATAATATTCAGAATTTGCTATCAAATTTTGCGAAACTTATAGAAACGTTTTAGTTTAATAGAAATATATGAACAATTAATATACTTATAAAAATAATTTCTTACTGTGCATACATGTCGATTTCGAATTAATAAAAACAATTATTTCTACTTTAAATGATTTAAAACGCTCCCCCTCGCTTTAAGCAATCCTTTCTTAGAGAGAAATTTATTAGGAATCGCCAAAAATTGAAGTAATCTTCTTGAGAGCAGAAAGTGCGAGAAGTAAATGCGTTTTATCATAACTCTAAATCTGGATTAGCTGATCCAATGTGTTCGACATTCAGTATGAGCCGTAAAAGAAAAATTGACCGATGATAATTTTTTTGCCTACATTTGCCATAAATTCTGAAATGATTTCGATTGGAAATTGACTGGAACCGCTAAAAATAAAAATCTTCCTCAAAGGTTTGCTAATGAACTCTTGTGATTGGATAACTAGCATGGTGAAGTGTGAATACAAGTGGAATGCCGACAATTGATTAGATTTCACCTATACCCTCCCCCCCTCAATGAGAAAATCTCCCAATCTCTTAAAAAGCGCAAGATGTTCATGGCTGAATTAGGATAGAGGAGGATTACAAATGATGGATGTGAAAATTATCGTGAACCGCGTACCCACGACTTTTTTGAACAATGAGGGTCCCACCTCTAAAAAAGATTTATTCTACTTGTGTTTCTAACTTTTTTATTATACTTTGTTAGTACAATTTTCATCTACATTTTGTGTAAAATTAGCAGTTTTAGATTAAGCTTCATTTTGCTCATTAAAGTGTTCTTTTTCATACAATTTGACGTATTTGCTTTCCTTAGACCAGGGGTGGCGAACCTTTTTGGGTCAACGTGCCATTTTTTCTAAAGAAACGTTTAATGAGCTATAGGCGGCCATCAAATAAGAGCTAATAACACTAAATACGAACAAATCAAAATTCTTTATTTAATACGAAAAAATGCATTTTGCACTCTATAATAATAAATATTTTAGTTATACTTGTAATTTAAATTAAAATAACATTAGTGTGACTTCTGTTGTTGTAGATTAGATGACAAATAACTTATATCAGGATTATAAGATGTTATTTTTAGTAGAATGCATGCTGAATTAGAGTCGTCTTTTAAATGTTTTCTAAGCGAGTCTTTGATGTTATTTATCTCTCAAAGTAATGACTCGCAGGCATAGGTAGATGAAAATATAGTTAAAATAGCACAAGCCAGCTTCTTCAAACAGTTAAATGCGTCTGGAATCGAATTCCTTGTTTCCTAAATTTCGTTACTGGCATTTTTACTTATATTGCTTGTCAATCTTTCTGCTTCAATCAACTACAACTTTTTCCTTGTTTCAATAAACTTTTCAATCCATATTAAACTAGACTGGAAATCAATCAGTTGCATTTCAGGTTCTTCAATTTCCAACCAATTGAATTGAGACAAGTTCAGTTTATCAAACGAAATCACATCAGGGTATATAATAAATCTGAACGTTTCCGATAATTCCTTGAACTGAGAAAATCTCGCTGAATATTCTTTGATTAAATAATCAATTATGGAAATAAATTCATCAGTAACTGTTTCTTCATTTCGTTTCTCTTGGGCATCTAAATCTGATTTTTTTTTAAGTTTGAGAAATATTTGTAGTTTTTTGTAATGATATCGTTTCTGAAAACATATAGTTTATCTTCAAAAGCGCGAATGAGATCCATCATGACGATAACTGTTTTATTCGGGCCTTGAAGCTTTATGTTCAATTCATTGTCATATGTCTGTAAAAAACATAAATTTTAAAAGCCAGATAATATCCATCAACTGTGGGTATTGTTCAATTTCGCTCTCATTTTGAGAAACAGTCTGATTTCTTCCAAGCAATCAACAAATCTTTGAAGTACGTTCCCGCGGCTCAACCAGCGAACATTATTATACATTAGTAAGCCATTATACACCGAATTGACTTCGTCTAACAAAGCATCAAACTTTTTTTTATTTAAAGCCTGCGACGATATGAGGTTGACTATTTTTGTGACAAAAGTTATTACATTATCAAGAGAAGTCAAACCACTCTTTGCACATAAGGCTTGTTGGTGAATAATGCAGTGGCATTCAAGAATCGAATGTCCTACGTCTGCTTTAAATGAAGAAATGAAACCATTTTTTTTGCCTACCATATTTGAAGCACCATCAGTGGTTACGGAAACATTTTTTTTCAAATCAATTTCTTTCTCAGCAAGAGAGTTTCTTACTGCCGTACAAATATCTGTGCCCTTTGTAGTTGTTAACAACGGTGTTATCGCAATTAATTCTTCCTTAATGATGTTTCCTACACAATATCGAGCAAAGACAGCAAAACGTGCCGATTTAGTAATGTCAATACTTTCGTCAAGACATAGCGATATAAAAGGAGCGGAGTTAATGTTATATTTTTGTTGATCTGTAACATTTTCTGCCAGTTTCAAGATTCTATCTTTTATTGTGTTTCTAGATAGAGGAACATCTTTGATGCGTTGAATTATCTTTATTATAAAAATCATCAAAAGGTGAGGGCACACATGCCAACCAAGCTTCCTTCAAAAACTCTCCCTCTTGAAAAGGTTTACTATGCCTAGCAATGGCATTTGCAGCCGAGTAACTTGCCGCACTTGTGTGACAATTTTTGCTTACATATTTAAACATCGACGTCGACTGTTTATTTCTGTCATTTATTTCACTTGAAATTAATTCTTTTTGCTCTGGTTCGCTTTTTTCACACTGTTCCAGAACATAAAACACACACCGCTTTGTCGCCTTTATTGACCATGCCATATTTCTCGGCCCACTAAGTTTGAAATTCTCTGCTACAATTACTATCTTGCACCTTTTTTTGCTGAACTAGCCATGTTAAATAGCAGCTAAAAATCGTAAATTTAACGCAAATAAATTTTAAATGTACAGTTGTGTCGACGAAATTGTCTATTCTATGTGCTCTCGCTTGATCACCCCCCACCCCACCACCACCACAAAAAAAACCATTTTACTGACTGCGCACGACTGCGGTCGCTTGAGCAGATTTATTTGTTTTTAGCAAATTGAGTACTTGTACGAGATTTCTGTAGTATCTGCTCTTTCGCTTTTGTCTCAGGTCATTAAAATTTGTAAAATTAAAGCAGTGAGAGTTACTTTATGAATTAGACTTACAAGACAAGAATTAGATGACATTAATAAATTAGATGTATACAAGCTGAACTATAAATGTAAACGTTAGAATATATTTTTAAAACAACTTTAATATATTTAGAAATAGTTATATACACACACTATGCGTAGATAAACTTTGGATCATTAGCAATTATAATACACGAAGTATTTAAGCAAGACATAGCAAACGAGTCTGCTCCCCAACTTGTCGGTTGATTGATTGAATATTAACGTCGCACTGTTCAGCTACACGAGGGCTTTTGGCGACGGACCACGTAATTTTGAACCATGGTCAAGTGACGTGGACGACACCTGAGCTGGCACCCTCCTCTCCTAACTACCACACCACACCAACGGGAGGACGTTTCAGCTCTCGACAGATTTAACGTGCATCGCTGCCCTACACGGCGGGTCTTTAGTGGTACTGGGCTAGAAAACGGGACAAAGCAAGCCACGGTCCGATACCTATACCACTCGGCTACCGCCCCCCCCCAACTTGTCGGCGTCGCGACGTATCACTCACTTTTGTTCATAATACTTCATAGTAAACTTAATTATTTAAGCTAAATGCAAATCGTTTTTGATCGATGGCGTGCCCAAAATATTCTGTCGCGTGCCATTGGTTCGCCATCCCTGCCTTATACACTACCCAAGGCTGCCCCAGTTATGTTTTGAATCGAAATTGATTAGAGAGCAAAATAAGTGGATTGCCTCTCAGGCTGACTGGACCTGATTCAGTTTCATTCAAAGGTGCACACAGTAAAAGGTTACCGAAAAATCCGGCGTATAACGAGCACCCAGAAATTTCGATCCTATTTCTGGTGTTAAAAGTGCACGTTATACGCGGGGTATAAAAATGAGATAAATTATAGTGTGTGTGTGTGTGTTTAAAAAACATCCTTTCGTAGTTAATCGAACTAAGTTGTAACTTAATCTTTTAGTCGCCAGATGCGAGATGAGATCTGAAAGTGGGAAATCTATAATCCTGATGATCCTGATCAGGACAATGGACCGAAAATTATTAAATTATTGTACTGTCATCGGTCCTGGACAAGTGAGCAAAATTTCGAATTTATCTTTCCTTTCAAAGTGGGCAAAAATAGAGTTCAAAGATTCCATAAAATACAAGTGTAGCTTATAAAAGGGTGTTAAAAAGAGTTGAGCATAAAAAAATCTACTTAGATCCAATCACTGTTTATTTAAAAGAATCGATGTGCCTGATGAATTTAAAGGGATGTAATTGTAGAAGGTTTTTATTTTTTAAAAATATTAGTGTAATATCTCTAATAAATGACTTTCAAAACTTAAGGGGACTTGGCACCCTTTCAGCAAACTTCTTTATTTACGCATTTAAAAATTATATTTTAGCATTTTATACAATGTTTCTATTCAAGAAAATGTTACCAGATGAAAATTTCCATATATTATTAACACAATTTTAAAAAATTTAATTTTTTAAAGAAAATTGGGAAAATTTTAAAATCCTACTCCTTTTGTAAAAATTAATTTTTTGACCTGAATTTTTTTTATAATACTCTTATGGATGATCTAAACAACTTTAGGGATCGATTTTAGAATAACTTCATTCGTTTTCGAGAAAAAAATAAAATGTTGATATACAGGCTAAAAATCAACGAAAAAGCCCACATGTCTTACATTTTATTTTTTTAAAAAAAATGTATTCAGTATATAGCAAAACGGATTCCTAATTTTATAACGTGCTTTATTTTCAACACGCAAGAAAAAAATGGAAGTGATTGGTGAATAATTGTCGAAGGAGTAGCATTTTGAATGCACTAAGGTTTCGAAAAACACAAACTGAGAAAAACAGGTTTAAAGTTTATAATTCTGAAAAAATAATTATTATAAGCTTAATTAAACTTAAAATACCACTTTAAGATATTAGTTATACGTTTTTCTTTAAAATAATTGCATTTTCATATTTTTTCAAACCACATTTTTATAAATGACACTTTTTTTCCCAAGGCTAAATAAATGATCAACTTTTCAAGAGAGAGTACTAATTGCCCATGACGCAAATTCAAGAAAATGTTTAAAATTTTTTTTTCTGTCACGACAGAAATTTTAGCTGTTTTTTTCTTATAATATTAAAGTATTACGTTTGTATGAAAAATATATCAGGAAGAAGAACTGAAATTATATATAAAATTATTAATATAAAATGCCTTAATTTAAAACTTTTACATGCACACATTTCACAAGGAAGAAAAATTACATTATTGTATTGCCTCGGAAATATTCTGCTTTTAATACTACACATTCTTTTTTATAGTTATTATTTCTATTTCTAAAATAGATTTTTTTTATCATAAAGCATTTTTTAGCTTTTTTTTCTAAAAAGGGGGTGTGGCTGAATTGCCTAATTTGTTTTCAGATGAAGTTTTAGTCAACTTCTAACTTTCCGACATGCACAAGTGATATATCAATCGAAAGATAATAATGCAAAGAATAAGATTAAATGAAAATAAAAAGAACGATAGGTTTGTGATTTTAGGGTACCAAGTCTTCTTAATAGAACTGCTCACGTACATTGCAGGTTTTTTCGTAAAAAAGTGGGTGCGCGTTATAAGTCGGATTTGACTGTAAGTTAACATCACACAAAATCACACATAAATACCTTTTGGTGATCCCAACTGATTGCATTTTCTCCTATCAACGACTTAAGGAATTCCCCAGAATTAAAGTTGAATGGGATCGATTCAATTGTCCTTTAGAGCATCTCATTGATAGTTCAAAGCCACCACCTTTACATGATACGGTAGTATCCCTTTGAAGCGCGGGAGTTTGCTTTGATCCTAATTGTACAATAAATGTTGAATTTTAATTATGTGGTGTACATTTTTGGTACCATCTGATATGTTTTTGATTTAATAATACTTCTTATAAACAAAAACATTCTCGAAATCTCTCACAAATGCTGAAAGCCGCGTTATAACGTACAGAAGATAAAGAGCCTTATAATATCTGAATTTAGGTCTCATACGGTATAATTTTGTATGTTCCAGAAAAAGTATCTGTAATTTATTTAAATATAGAACAAAAAGACATAAAAAGAACAATTTATTTAAAAGATAACTAAAAGACATGAAATAAATTAAGATTTACGTAAGAATGTCTGCGCACTAATAAATCACTATTCAAGAAAAGTACGAATATTCAAGATAATACTCACAATATTCAAGAAAAATACGAATGCAACAATTAATTTTAAATATAACCATAAAAATATCAAGATAATAAAAATAGGAGTGAATTAAGCACTAGTCTTTCTTTATATTTTGGCAAGAGAGAAATCCGTAATGAAATTAATTTTAAAAGAAACTTCAACATCTATCAGTTTTCGATAAAATGTAACGGGTTTTTACTTTTGTATTTCTTTTTAATTCGAATACTCCTACAATCTGCATTTTAACATTAGTTTTTAATTAGAAATAAAGCTTTCTTCTATATTTGTACGGTTAGAAACGATTTAATTAATGCCCGAAGCTGGAAATTGATTATGCTTTCAAAACTTTAGTTTTATCTCCCGAAGTATTTCACATAAAAAAACTATTTCTTAAGTGGTTTCAAATATTTGCATGTAAATTAAAAGAATGATTGGCCTTAATGTAAAATAACTGATTTGCATTTTGCTGGATTTTTTTTCTACTTTTACCTCTAATTGGTGGGAATCGTTTTTTTCTCTTCCTAATTTATATTCAATATTCATTTTTTATGACAAAGTAAAAAAAAAATTACAGTTTATGTTAATTTCATTTCATTTCATTTTTATCACTGTAAAATATATAATGAACCTTCCTCAATACCTTAAGATTTTGATTAGCCCCTTCGCGACGGGCAGTGCAAATATGCATTCCTCACAGATGCATCTCATGGCCGGGCGGTGCAAATGTTCCTTTTTTCAAAGGTGCTGTGGTAGGCCGGGCGATGCAAATATGACTTTTCAGCTGGAACCTTTTTTAATGACCACTAGATGGCACCCTATGTCCATTATATTGAAACTAAACATAGCTAGAGTAGCCTGATCTTCAGTTTGCTTAAATTCTTCCTGGATTTGGTATTTTGCTCATCAGGCTGTGGCGGGGGAGGAGATAATCGAAATGTAAGCAAACAGCTCGTAAAATTCCCCCTTGATATAAAATATTCGCGTTTCTAATAACTCTCTCAATGCTTTTTTATTTTCTTTTTCTTAACAGTGTGGAGTGTTTTAGGGTTTTAGCGTCAGTTCTGTTACATTTTTTGCTTTCGGATATATTTCGCGTACTTTTCTAATTCAAAAACTTGACTTCAGGTTATTATTTGATTGTTTTGAAGGTATTTTCCTAACCTTAATATGAACAAAAAGGGTGATAAAAGCCAAAATGTATAGTCACAAACCGTGTGTAAATAAAAAAAAACGTAACAAACATTTTATGCTTGCAAATCATACAATGTAGGACTTTGCGTTTCTCCATGCGTCGAGGTTTTCCGCACTCAATCTTCATTTTAATTTTGCTATTTATTTTTGTAAATAATTTTTGTCATAATTTTTTATTAATTTGAAAGTGAATTAAGGTGTTTTATCAATGAAAAGTTTTGAAAAAATTGAATAGTACTTACGAAATTTATTTCCCAAGGTAAGTCATATTTTTTCTATAGTTTCATGTAAGGGAAAACGTAATTACATTCTATTTTTAATGTAACTGGCAACTAGTGTAATAATCTGAAGGGATACCAAAAATTACAACCTTAGCACTTAAATTTTATTATTTACGTTTTTTCTTAAGTTAGGCTTAGCGACGAAGTGCAAGTCCTAAAGCATTCACCCCGTCCCTAGCGAGCGTCTCATAGACAATCACCCCGTACTGAAGATTTTAGAGTTTAGCTAGAACAATTTTCTTTTCATTAAATGAAAATATCTATTACCTGAGTCCAGAAAATGTTGATATATTCAAGTACATATATATTAATGTTTTCCAATGCATATATTACAAATTTATCAATTAATAATTTTGTTTTTATCTTTCAGTCAGGATGTGTTGTTGCAATGATTCTCAATTTATTAAATGTGATGGTCACTATTCGTTGTGTTAGTTCTGTAATTAGAACTGTACTGTGGAACTTTCTAGAATGTGGGATACGGAGTATAAATGTTTGGTACTGAATGGAACACTTGAAGTTCCAAAGAAATCCATTATATATATATATATATATATATTGGAGTAATTCTTAAAGATTTACAGCCGTTTATTCTATCATGCTTTATTCATTCATTTCATTTCACATAAGAGGTTTAAAACTTTTATTTTGACAGAGTTATCTGCGATTCCTTGTTAAAAGCATTATTTGGATTGATTAATTCACAATTCTTAGAAAATAGCGCACTAGCTTATGTGGACTTCACTGAGGAGTTGAAACTTTTCCCTAAACATTTACTGAAGGAAGGAAGCATGGAGGCTTTTCGGGAAACATTTTTTATTCATTCATTAAGACGGTTTTCAACATCTTTACTGCGAGGTAAATCAACGCCAACTGTTCGGATTTCAAATTAGATTCTATATTTATTTCCATAATTGTTAAATCATCATTAGGTATCACTAGGTAATTAATTTAGGTATCAAATGGAGAGAAAGGCGTAAAAATATGGCTTATGCGGTGAGATTAAAGTTTTGAAGGTTGGAAGATCTTTTCTGAAAAATAATTAGCTCTTTTATTTTTTCTTTAACTTGTACCGCGGAGAAACAAATATTATGCGAAAAGTTTAATTATATTTTGCTTATGAATTAATTATCCTTATATATTTATGGCACGGCATATAAATTTAGAAACGAAAATTCTTCGATTTAAACAAGTTCATTACAAATGAAATAAAATAAAATTAGAAATAAAAAAAATATGTTACAGGATTCTGAATATGTATATTTAGTCAAAGCTTTAATGTGATAAAATACATGTAGTGTGCTTTATTGAGAATACCACTCACTGATCGAAAATAGTACTTTTATGTTCAAGGTAACACCCTACTAAGTTAAAATTTATCCTCACAGCCAATAAGACATCCATTTCTTTGAATGACGGAAATTATTACTATTCCTTATATTATGAAATGTTTAGCTTAAGGTAGCTACAATTATCTCAATTGCTTTATAGTCCATAAGCTTCTCGCATCCCAAATTTCCAGACCACGCTAGCATAAAGACTTTTAGACATGTATCAATACCTCTACTCGGTGCATCTTTATTGGCACCAGGACTTGAAATATCGATTTACTGGCAATATATTCGTGATAACTACTGGGCTACCATGGTCATGCTTGCGAATCTAAACACTACAATCAGATTACATGTAAACTGGTTCTTCAATTATTATTGCAAAGAATATTTTTAATTTTTGAGAAACATTAAACCAGCAAACTGCTTTGAATGCTAAACCCATTATTAAGTTTGTTAAATATGACATCATAAAGAGTTTCTTTTTATCGTGATTACACTTTGTCATCCCAAGACTTATCTGTTAAAGAAATATACTCAGTTATCATAGCAATGTAGATTTATCTGTTAGATTTTAAATATTTATTTTTCCATACTTCCCTCGATTATCCCCCTTATTTTTTCCATCGAAAGACCACCGTGAAGTAGATGTCATGCCCGTTCAATAGACCGTAACTCAACCATCACGTAAGTATGGCTTAAATGGAGGGCAAAATGTTCTAATTCAGATGACTACCTGCACATAGTCCTGATCAGGAACATTTGAATGTATGCGCAGACTAGGTCTATGCCTAGGGTCTTAGCCTGGTCTCGTTCTCGACTTTGCCTCAATAATATTATGATATAAATTCTTTTAACCATGAAATGTTTTTTGCGACAATTTCTCTGAAAAATTTGGGATTTAAAACACTATGCAAACTGGGAATAGTGACAAGACTACATAATGTCCGTCGCACGAGTCTAAATCTCCTACGATACACCATTACTCATTGAGTAGGAAGGCGGCTATCCGTCGACTTCATTCCTGTCTAAGTTTGCGAAAAGGAGAGAGACAGTTTTATTAAGATACGAGAAGACAACGAATGGTATGTATACCTACTTAAAAAGGTCGCTGGTGGGACCTACTTTTGCACAGAAGCCGAGTGTCTCAATCTAATGACTGGTCCAGATAACAAGATACATTAGCTATATTAATCCTTTGGAAATATTAGTTTTCAGAAGAAATTGCTCCTCCCTGGGACTTCCTACTATGTTGCTTTACCCTGCCATTCATTAACACTACCCCATATCGTCGTCTAGTGGCAATACTTTTTCGTGATGCTCAGTAAGTGGGTTTCAGAAAACAAGGAATAAAGGGGGAATTTTATATTTTACTCTTCTAAAAACAAGAAATAGTGCAGCCCCCCGTGGTTTTGGCCTCGGACATTCATTACAGAGAATGAATTTGTATGGTTGATGTAGGGTTTTGTTTTTTATGCTATAAGTTACAAAGATAACCAAAAAGAAAATTTGTGCTTTTAATTTTTTATTATTTAAACCAAAAAATATAAACAATTAATATTCGAGCATATATAATTCTACTTAAAATAATATTTTTTGCATGTAAACGTTTGATTTCACCTGACATAGATTACATAAATGAACATCTTTCAAACATACCTGAGTGTGTGAAGGAATGTAGGGACCTTGACAACGTAGTAACTTAGAGAGGAGAACGGCAGCAGCAGCTGCAAGATTCACCTGAACGGAATTTATCGGGCTAGTTCGGTTATAAATGACACGTGTCTTGTGCACGTTGTGTATATTTAAAAGCGGAAATTTAGTGATTTTATGAAAATGTTTGTATATTTCTGACGGAAGTTATATTGAAAACGATTTTTCCTATCAAACTTTTACATAAGAATTTTGATTTCTTCGTTAAAGTAAGTAGATTGAAAATATGCAGTTAGTTATTAGAAGATCATTAAATGATAGTTCAATTGATGATTAAATGTCAATTCAAGTGACAAAATAATAATGAATAAAATGTAATACATTAATTAACGAAGTATTTAATTATTTTCTATATTACATTTTTCGAACAATGGATAAACCAATGACCAGTAGCATGACTGATGAACATAGCTGCATAGTATGTGAAAAATTGGATTCATCATCTGAAAATAATTCAGATTTGGGTGATATTATAAAAATAAGTACAGGAGTAACCACGTTGAGAACTGCTTCAAGCGAACGACAAGATGGATTGTTACCTCACTTACAAACTGATGTTGTTTACGCCCATAACAGTCGTCGGCAAAAATATATAAATAAAAAATATATTGAAGCGTATAAATAGAAGCCTGTTGAAACTCCAATTTCGCCTCCAAAAAAGAATCTCCGAAGTAGCATTGATTCATCAAACTGTGATTGGGAAAAAAACTGTTTCCTTTGTGGGCACGAAGCTGATAAGGAAAAAGAAGCAAAATTGAATAAAAACTGGCTAAGAAAAGTTTGACATATATATATATATATATATATATATATATATATATATATATATATATATAAGAGACTACACATTACCCCAAAAATGACAAATTTATCGAAAAAAATTTCTTTTTGCATTTTCCTGTAGCCCATACGATTGGGAAATTTTGCCCCAAATTTCAGATCTAATAACCAATTGGTTTATAAGATATTTGAAGTTTTCTGAGTATTGTCAGTCACTAAATTTGACAGCTGAGGGCGTGTCGTTAGTTTTAGTTTCATTTTAAAGCATTTTTTCTTTTTATATTTAATTAATTACTAATATTTTTGGAGAAAATCGATACTTGCAGAGAAGTGGTTATTAACTTCAACTTTCACTACTAAAATCGTTTCAGTTTGTTTATATTTTGTGTTTTTGGTGTTCTTATAGTTACTTAACTAAACTTGATTTAAAAAAAGTTCTTTCTCAAGACCAATATTTATTCTGCAAATAAGCATATAATTTATTAAACTTAAAAATACTGTAACTTTGTTTAACTTAATTTTTTTTCTGTTAAGAAAATGCCAAGGACAAAACTTTCGCACCTTGCAAAGAGAAGCAATATTTCTAAGCCATGGAGTACTTCTAAAAATGACAATTCGAAAAAGCAGCCTTTAGCTGATATAACTACAAGAATTCAAAATACAAATGTTTTGAAAACGAATACTACAGGTAAAAAAAAACATTTCAGTGATGTTAGAAATTACATTATAGTGGATACTGAATGTTTAAATAATTTGTTTACAAATCATGTATGCAATATTTGTCATACTGCTTCTTTAAAACTTTGCTTTGGTCAAAGAAATGGATTTGCATATAAAATGAATGTTGTATGTGTTAATTGTGAACTAACTCAAAGCAAAATATGTTCTTCAAAACAGTTGGTTGATACTAAATTGCATGAAATGTCAAATGTTAGCAAAAATCAATTTTTTAATGCTCCATTTGATGTAAATATGAGAATGGTGCAAGGTATATTAAGTTTGGGACTTGGCTACTCGGCATTGGAAAAATTCAGCATGCTCATGAATTTAAGTAAAATGTCTAGTAAAACTTTTAATTCCTATAAGGCAAAAGTTCTGAATGGACGGGTCAAATCAGCTGTTGCTTGATGTTCGTAAAAATATCAGAGGCGTATGGCTCAAAGAATGATAAAGATATTGTTGATATCGTAGAATCATACAATGGAAGCTGGTTGACAAGAGGACATGCCCAAACATTGGAGTAAAATGTGTTATTGAATTGCTCACTGGCTTCGTGATAGACTATGAAATAATGTCAAAACGGTGTGGAGAATGTGAGCAGACAAAATTTGCACTTGAAGAAGACAGTGCTGAATTTCGTATTTGGTATGAAGGACTTCAGGATGTTTGTAGTGCATCACATGTCAGATCATCTGGTGCAATGAAAGTAAATGCAGCTGTAAAATTATGGGAAATATCTGAGAGCATTGGCTTCCGATATACAACATTGCTCTCTGATGGGGATTCTAAGTCTTTCTTAGAATTAAAAGAAAGGAATGTGTATGAAAGTGAGACACAAATTAAAAAAGAAGAATGTATCAACCATGTAAGTAAAAGGTTGGTAACAGCTTTAAAGCAGGCAGTTAAAGATTGGCGAGTGAAAGGTGTAACTTTGGGATGGAAGAAACGCGGTAGTTTGAAAGAAGAGACAATAAAACAACTAACTAGATATTACACTAATGCTATACGCAAAAATACAGGTGATGAAAACTGCAATATATGCTACCCTATTTCATTGCATGCCTACAGACCAGAAGTCACAACCTTAAAAAGTGCCCTTCTGGTATAGACTCATGGTGCTTTTACCAATCATCATTGGCACGTAATAAGAAACCAAGTTTTCACAAAGATTGGGTAAAAACACCAATCAATGAAGAATTGCCCAAAATCTTGCCGATTTATCAAAGATTAGCTTCATCTGAATTATTAAGCAGGTGTGTCAAAGGTCTGACACAAAATTCTAAAGAAGCATTGCATTCGATGATACGGAACAGATGTTCCAATGAAAATTCAGCTTCTAGGAGTCGTGTGCTGATTGCCGTGTCGAGTGCAATATCTGAATTTCATGTTGGAACATAAAAAGCTCTAAAAACATTTCAGGATGTTAATTGCCTCTTGCAACAAGTTTATCGTCTAAACATTTAGCCTTCTTTACTGATTATAGGAGAACCTATTTCAGAAAGAAAATAAAATCTGCAAATTTTAAAGTCGCGCAGCAAAAAACAAAACTTGCTAAATTGTGTCGACTTAAAATTGAGAAAAATTTAGGTCCTATGTGCAAATCTGGTAGCTTTTAACTTTTTTTAAACTTTCATATTTTTATCATTATTATTCTTTATAAGAGTGTATTGTATTTTAAAATTTTTAAGAAATTATTGTGTTAACTTTAAGCTGAATAATCTCATTGTAATAAATGCTTACATCGATATTTTGCAAAAACATATTTTGAATAAGTAAAAGTATTTTCAATAATATTTAATTAATGTAGTGTTTTCATATATTACATAAGTGGTAAAATAATATACTAAAAATTTAGAACTTTGCAAGCATTATTAGTTTTATTTTATGCCTTAACAAACTTTAAATGCATTTTTCTCAGACTTTTATTTTTGAAGATGTGTGTTTTCTAATCCCTAACGCTTTTTTTTTATTCAAGATACAGTCTTGAAATTTTTTATTAAGTACTTAAATATGTGTGTTCTACAAAAGTTAGTATGGATTTAAATCTGAGATCTCTAGTTATTCTTTTAAAAATTGTTAAATTTAATATTTTTTCCAGGTTTTGCTAGATAAATAATTATTAAAAATCATCAATAAAACAGATTTTCAAATCCATACTAACTTTTGTTTAAAATAATATTAGAAATATAAATCACTCAAAATAATGAAAAAATTTCAAAAATTATGTATTTTATAAGAGTTTAAAAAACTTTAAAAATTTTAATTTTTTTTTAAATTTTAAAATAAGGGCTTGTTAAATTGACTTTTTATTTTCAGAATTAGTTTAATAATATAGCTGAAAACAATACATAAATTTATTTTAATATAACTGTCTCCAAAAAAATTTTTTTGAAAAAGGGTACCATGTAGTCTTAATACTTCAACATTAAATGACTCTGTCATGAATTTTATTGCCGTACAGAAAAATAATTATTATCGAGAAATTCATAGAATTTCTGGTATAACAGATTTACAGGCTCTTCAAGCAAAATATCACGCAGATTGTTATAACTTGATCAAAAATTCTATTCACCCGAGTAATGTTGACAAGAAATTTGCTCCGAGATCTTTGATGATTGATACAGCAATGGAGCAAATATACACGTACATAGAGGAAAATAACGACTGCCAATTTACCATGCAAGTATTGAGAAATGCCATCACTACTGAGTAAATCCCGGATGAAAAATTATAAGAAAACGGCTAATAGACCGCTATCACGATGATAGTATGATATCGTGTAAATTTGGACCTAATAACATATGTTTAAAAAAAATTAACTATAATTTTACTAACAGAAAATTGGTAAAATCAAAAACATAAGAGTAAGGAAGAGGAATTACATATGCTATTGACAAAATGCTCTAAAATATTGATGATTCAATTCCAAGATCGTTAAACTTTTTACTGTCAGAAATAATATTAAAAGATAAGAAAAATAGAATCGAAACAATTCCTACGTATGAAAAAAAGTGGAAAACTATCGCACATGCCATTATATCAGCAGTGCGACCAAGATCATTTCTATCACCTTTGCATATTACTTTGGCTGTAATGTTGCACAGGAAATTGGTTTCCCCAAAAAGTTATAAATATAAATCATTCCTTAGGCTTTTGTGCTTCATACAAAGAGGCAGCATTGTACGATGCTTCAGTTACACTTGCAACTCCACCTAAAATAAAACCTGGTAGCTTCGCTCAATTTGTGCATGATAATGTTGATTTCAATGTCAATACTATGAAATGTCATGATCTTCACAAATCAGAAGTATTCAAAAATGGAAAATAGGAAATGACGTAGATATTGGGGATGGAACAATGAATCAATTGCCGGATCATCTATTGCAAATATTACTTTGTAATTGCAAAAAGGGATGTGCTTGGGGTGGTGGAGTGTACAGTGCAGCGAATACACCGCCTATTACTCAAATAAATCAAGTCGAATAATATATGTTATATATATAAAAGGTATTTTATTAATAATTGTCTTTTTTATTTAATGACTATTTTATTGCTATTATAAAAAAATTTCAAATTTGAAAAAAAAATAAGATCACAATTTTTTAATAGGCAAAATTTTTTATATGTATTATTAGCTGAACATTCCATTTTGAATGTTTTAATTTCATTCACTGTAACTGAAATCCGAGGTTTTCATGTATTTAACACCCCGGGTGCTGCACTAAAAGTTATGCCAGTCCGCATCTTGGTCAGGAAGTAGTTATGAGGGTAAGAAACTATTTGGTTGGTTTTAGAACCAAAGTCGCTAGTTTCGAAGCTATTCTTTTCGTTAGAGATACAAACAGTTCTATATATAACCTTGCGAAACTTTGAACAGAAGAAAATAGCATCCGTAAACGAATTCATTCCATGAACTATGTTTTTGACTCCCCTGTGATGAGTTTGTTCCCCCTACGCACCCTAACAGCTGTTGCTTTTCCAGGTGACGCTGTTAGAGTCATTGAAACCGGATTTTCTTTCTTCCGTTTGACACACATACACAACGAACTTTATGTTCATACTGCAGAAGAGGCTGTTTTTTATCAGCCGGCTCTTAATCATTATTTATATCAGGTACTTCCCGTTCTGTAGTAATTAGGTGAATGAAAGAAAATGTTAAGACCAAAGAAATTTTACGCAAAGTGTAGCAACTCATTCACACACAATCTCTTGCAACTATTCTTGTTCTAGCTGTCACTAATATAATTTATTAATAATTGATTTGCTCTCAAGATCAATATAGAGCATCAATACAAAAATAAATCGAATAAATATTAAAAAAGTAATCCAACTAATACAATTTTGGAAGCCCCCATTCATCCCGGAGAGATTTAGTTTTTTTATTCTGATCTACACGCTGAAAGTTTTATAATTAGAAATAGTCTTACTAGGTAAAATCCATACATTTTTAATCACGATGTTTGATATAATTATTTTACAGATATGTTATCAATTAAAAATGCATCCATGTGCATTAATGAGTTAAAAGTGGATATAATAAGATTGCGCTTCAACTAACATGATCTTAAGTCTTGATGGATACGCTGTTGAAATAACTCTTGTAAAATGTATGTGATACAGGAAGAAGGACGATGTGTGTGTGCTGTTACTAATCTAATGAACTTAGTCGTTAAGAATCAATAATGCACAAGCAGAATTTAACCATATAATTAGTCTTCACGTGATAATTTCAGTTTGCGCAACCATCGATTTTTGGAATATTCTTTCATCCATTGCCTTCATTAGCAGATTGGAATCAATGAGTGCTGTTCAATACGGAGATATATATTCTTGTTGAATTTCACTGTTCTATATATTAAAGTATTTGTATTGATTTTCCTAGTTCCAAGCGTATTGATTTTGCTAGCTAACGTAATGGATAACATATTGTATTCTAATTACACGCATTTTGTGATATAGATTAGTTTGAAAATAGATTTTAGAATTAGCACTGAATAGGCTGTCCATCAGCTGAGTTATCTATTGATTTATTGAATTTATACGTGTATGTAAATGTATTCCTTGAATACTATTTCAAGCGTAGCCATCATCATCCCCTTCTCTGGGGATTTTCATCAGATTATATGAGTATATTGTTTATAAGTTACTTTGTGTAAGTAGCATCATTATGCTTTGAAAAAAATTCTTATGAATTTCGCCTCTTGAAATAAAAAGTTCAGGACTTTACTTTTTACAACGAAAATAGAAATGGATTCGATTTCATCAACCCTCCTTTTTAGTGGATCTCCTATTCCAGAAAAGAAACATTATTCCCAAAGTTTAAGTCTGTTGGTCCAATAACTCAAAAACAGCAATTTTTTTTAAATACCGTAAAATCCGGCGTATATAACGCGGACCTATACTTTCACGCTCCATTTTTTAATTTTTAGGTATATTTGTCGGATAACGCACACCCACTTTTTGACGAAGAAACCTGTAATTCTATTGTTTCCGAAGTTATTTATTATATTATACCAAGATCTTGGAAAAAATAGAAAACTACAATTACAACCCTTGGTATTCATATCGTACAACACCCCAATTGGGATTAACATTTAATTATAATTTAGGTTGTTAAAAGTGCGGAACTTCCGGTGCCTAATGTTGTACTTGTTTGACGAACTCCCAGGACACGAAGACTCCACTTTGAATTGGGGAACCAGTGATCTAGAAGATTTTAGGAAAGGTGTCTGATAAATCTGCAAATTGGGCTCATTTACTCTGAGCCTTCTGGCGTACTATAAAACATTTGGACACTTCAGAAAATCATTTATTATATAAAGATAGATATTATTTAACATAATTTTTACTGTAAATAAAAAATATGTCAATTAATGATCCGATGAGAAATCCTCAATTTCTTTACTTGGCCCGAGAACGCTTATTTTGCAATTCCATTCAGTTCAGTGCGTTTTAATCAGCTGGAAGTGTGTAGAATTTTGCACAAAATGAAAAATAGAACCGAATGGTTTCTTAGAAAATAAACTTTCAGTTGGCTTATATTTTAAGCAATTAAAGGGAGTTAGAAACCTCTTCTCTCTATATATACTGATAATGTTAAATTGGCTGTTTTCCAAGTTTTTTCCCTCAAAATCTGCTATATGTACATGCTTGAAATTTATCACACAATTAAAGTACATCTTTCTTATACTGAAATGAGTTTTTAGTTATTTTTTAATTTTTTAATAATTTATGAAATATTTTATCAAACATTTGAAAATTTGGATTTTTTTTAATCATTTTGCACATTCAATATTTTTAAAAAATGAATTTGAGTTTTTTTACAAAAAGCTCATTTCAGTATATATTAGTCATCATTATAAATATATCATAAAAAAAAATTTTGCATACCTTTGAACAGTAGTTTCTCAGAAAAGGTACATCAAACATCAAAATTTACATTTTGAGATAAATTGATTTTAAAATATACATTGAGACATCCAATCGCCTAGGAAATAAAAAAAAATAAAGGGCTTAATTTACAATAAAAGATACATGTTTTGGTTTACATCAGGCGTTCAACTTTTAAGCAAAGACGTTCTTTGTTTACATTTTTCGCCATTCAAATGGGTGTGGACCAGTTTCAATGATTATTTCAAATTACATTAGAGGTTAAAGTAAAGTATTTTTAGAAAGGTAAAAATCTATACAATTTAAAAATGTAAACATCCCAAATTATCGAAAAAATAAGATTTTAGCTTTCCAACACCTTTGAAATACTTCAAAAAATTCGAAGTAAATCTTGTATGTATTGCACTTTTGAATCGTTCTGACTTAAACATCGCCACAAAAACGGAAAGTTCTCCATTTTTGAATTACGATTTACCTTCAAAACATTTTAGCGATTGTTTTGTCTACTTAACGAAAAAATATATTGCTTATATATTCATTTAAATTTATGTCCTTACTTTTTTCTCCCTCTAATCTAAACTTCAGCTCAAAAGAATTAACGACTAACTTCAGATATAAAAGAAAATTCACCCTAAATGTTTCATCCCTCTCACAACAACATAAAAGGGCATTTAATCGTAAGCTATCACTTAGGCCCGTGTCAACAGCTGTTGTTTTCCTCGAGCAAAAGTTTTAACACTTACTTTTCACATTTAGTGTCTTATTTGATATTCAGTACTCTGTATCTTTATGTGCACCCCGTTAAAAATATACTCTCTATTTATTTTTCTACTTTTACCTACTTTGGTAAATTGCAGACTTTTTTAAACACAGGATTGTCATAACAATAGCGAGATATCTATGCATCTTTAAAAGAAAAAAAAACGAATTCAAAAGAAGCAAAAAAAGCCTTTTTTCTTTTTACGATTGGAAAGGAAATATATCTCTTATCTTGCCGAATTCTTGAATTTTGCTGCAGTTTGAATGGTGATAAAATAAATAAACAGACTTTTAAATATGATCATCATTACATGAATAGTATGATACCAAAGATGTCTTTGGAGAAGAGTTAGTCACAAATAATGTATGGGATAGATAAAAATATTTAAAATTGATTCATCTCCTTTTCAATTAATTAAAAATAACAGAAGAAACATATTGGGTTTCGAAGATTTTATGCAACTCAGTCTCAAAGAATATAAACAGTTATTTAAGAGCTATGAGAATTTATTGTCTTCGAAATACAGGATTCAGAAGCAATATTCACAGAATAAATCTCAGAAGATGTATACACCTTCAACAGCACTCAAACACGATTAACAGTGTCTACAATACACGTATGCAAAAGATTATTCACAAGCACAGCCAAACTAATCGGTAATCACTGTCAAAACAAGTTTACTAATCGCTGGTTGAGTCAAGACTGACCCTCGTTTCGGCGAGCATCTCTATTTATAAACCTGGCGGAAACTTCTAGAAAAAATCCGCTAGCGACAAAGAGCGCGAAATTAATGTATTTCTCCACAAGTTTTTAGAAGAATCCATAGGGTCCTGAACTCGGCTCTATCGCCAAGATCTCGCCAAGTTCCCATTGAATCCTCACTATAACGTAAGGGAGGGCCTTGCTTGTGAATATTACAATTTTAACGTAAATTAAATTTAATTTAGAGTAAGATAAAGGCATTAATATATATACACATCCACAAATATGAATTGTTAACACTATTTTACACCAAATACGTAATAATATACCGTAAATTATATTCGTAATAAAGTTTTTTTTTCTGAAGATCCACAAGAGTAAATATAGGTGCAAGTTGGTTGGTTAGCTTACAGACAATGATCAGAATTTCAACAAGCCATCTCATTCATGATCTTTAAATAAATGTAAAATGTGTGATAGGGACCATTTGTCTCATCAAACTGATTCTCAAATTAATTTGTTTGCAGCTATAAATGGTATGAAATTGTTTTATTGTAATTACGCTATTTTATTTAAATTATATTTATTGATCTTTTTGGCACAATTTATACATTTTCTGACATTCAAAGCTAACTAATCAATGCAATCGTTTTAAGAATTTGCCACCCTCCTGTATTCACCATTTCCACAATATTGCCCACTTCTTTTCTGTGGTATGAAGAATAGGGAAAAATTAATTTGAAAAAATAACTTCAAAATGTAATGTTATCACAAAGAAGTTGAATTTTCGAAAACAAAAATAGGAAAAGGATTAATTTTGGTTAGATATATATATAATAATACAAACTTAAAAAATTATTATTTTTCGACAATATAAATAATCAAAAGCGTTGATTACTTATCGGTGAGTACCGAAGATTGAAGTGCAACATTTTATAACCTTTCCCAGCACCCTTCAATCCACGCAATCCGATTCAAGTTTTCTTTTTGTTGTTGTTGTTCTGTCTTCCGCTTTATCCTGCACTGTAATTTCGACAGAAAGTTTTCATTTTTTAATTGGGTTCGGCACGTCCATAAGAGTCCATGTTAAATTGCTTAAGTGTATGTACCTTTTTCTCAGAAACTATTTACTTCTCATGAATAAAATTTTTACAGTAGATTACGTGTACTACCAATAAAACTTTAACGAAGAGTTTTGGTTTTTTGTTAAAAATTCAATTAATCATGATTTTTTTTTAAATTGTCCAATATTTCCCCTTAAAATTTAGTTTAAGAAAATTATATCTAAAACAGTTTGCTAGATATATCCAATTCCATCCGTTACAATGTGTAAACATATTAAAAGTTTGCTCGTTGAAAATTTGAGGATTATATGATAAATAGTTTTTGAGAAAAAGGTACGTAAAGTGAAAAATATTACATTTTTAGAAAATCGGCTTTAAATTTAAAATTTTTAATTTTTGATCGTTTACTCTTTTTAGTACTTTCCAGAAGCATATGAGGCCATTTTTTAACTCTCGAATCATACAAAAGATTCCTCTATTTTTTTTATTTTCAACAATTATGCCTTTTTGGTGATCTCAATATGCTTTCGTTGGGCTACAATAACCCTAAATCCATCTTGTTTTTAGAATCATAGCACACAGTTATAAATTTTGGTTCAGTATCAGAATGTTTTAAGACCATTAATATTGCTACATGACTCGTATTGAACTGTGCACAATAGGCATATTCATCTCTAATATTTTTGAGTTTTTAATTCCACAAATGTAGATCTTGGAATCATTGACCATATTGGTTCTATTAACTGACTCATTTAGGTTCTGAATCTTTCTATGTAAACATTTTCTTAATAACATAGGATCACTTATATATCTAAAATTGGCTTCGTTTATTTCATTATCGTATTTAGCATGTGTGTATGTGTTTGTGATTATAGTGCATTTCGTTACATCCAGCTTCTGTCTTTTGAAACTTTTAACAGGTATTTATACCCGTGAGACACAGTTCATGTTGAGGACTATCGTTTGAAAACAGAAGCTGAAAATAAACAGTCCAAACAGAAGTTTTCATGCTGTGTAGATCCATGGTAATATTTCCAATAGCCATACAATAAAATATTTGAAAATTTGATATTAAAATGTCGGTGAGTCGGTTACGACTACTCAGTGATATCCATTACTTAACTTTTTTCTCCTTGTTTTGCTTTTAAGATCAAATAGACTTGTACCCACACACTTTTGGATAAGCTGAATTCAGTGAAATCCTTCCACTTAAACATCACAGGGATTCGCGCACATCAGAAACTTATGCAAAGGGAAACACTGTAGCTCTTAGTAGAGCTCACTTGATGCGCGCCAAGGAGTAGCTTTATTTAAAAAGTACATAAAAATACTTCTAATCATCGTATTTCCTCATACCATATATAATTTTAAACAGAAATGTTTGAACATTTATAAAATATAAAAAATTCAAAATCGATAATTTTCCGAAAATTCATGTGCCTTCTTATTAATGTAATACCAAAAATGCTGTTAAGCGTACTTGATGCTTCTTCCTGGTAACTATTTATCAGGTATCCTCTCATTACGAAAAATGTTAAAAAGTACTACAATGCTACTTCATTCTGCCAAAAAATACTTTGACTTTCTTACCGTGATAAACTCAAATTCCTTAATTTCATTCCTCTCGTAGCAGGATTAAGCATAAAAATTATTTTTTTTAATTGTGTATTTTGCTTTATCTGTGTAACGATTCGAAGGAAGCATGTGTGTCATTCAAAAAACAGTTTTTTATTCATTCATTAAGACAGTTTCGAACATCTTGACTGCGAGGCAAATCGACGCCAACTTTTCTAACGTTTCATTGGATTGCGTATTAATTTCAACAGCTGCTAAATCATGATTTTATATTTTAGGTTTCAAATGGAAAGCACAGCAAGTGAAAGTATGACCTAAAACCATTAAAGTAAATAAGATGGGATTGGAATATGAAGGTTGAAGAATCTTGTTTTAAAAGTATTCATTGTTTCATTTTTACACGCGAATATGTGTATGGTGGGAAAATAAACGTTACATGGGAAATAGAATTTTGGTTATATATAGGTTGTAAATTAATTATCATTACAGCTATACACCATAGAACAGCGCTTCTCAAACTGTGGGGCGCGCCCCTCTGCCCTAGGAGGGGGACGGGAGCATATTGAAAAACTGAAAAAAGATTATTTCAAAAAACTATTGATTTTTTAAAGTAAAACAAGCAAAATACATTCTATCATCCAAATGAAAACATTTGCACTGATAAATGGATCAGTATATTGAACAATGAACTTTATTACTATTTTAAAAATACTGAGTTAAGAACACCGGTCGGTCCTATAGAAAATTATATGCAAAAAAATAACTCTTATCTGGATCATTTGTACGGCTTCTAATGAATTCCTTAACTACAGATTAAAGGTTACGCGATTCACACCCCAATGGCACCGTTTTGCACGCATATTTGCGGGGAGGGAGAAAGGGAAAATAAGAAAATCCTCTGTGAAATAAGTAAATCCTTCTCAAACAATGTTAAGGTCATTTTATTGCATTCGAGTCTTCGGAATAATTTTATGGAGAATAGTGAACATATTTCGGAAAGACGTATATATACGTCCTGGGCAATTTACGCACTGTCAGAGCGAGACGTTTATATACGCCGGTGGCGAAGAGGTTAAAGTCGTATTGTAGCCTTAGCGTCAAAGTTTCGTATGATCGAATTCAATGCATCGCTATTGTATGGAGGGGGACGCGATGAAAAGGGCGATGGAATATCGGGTCGCGAGTGTTGAAAGTTTGAGAAGCACTGCCGTAGAACATCTTTTTCGCATTGGTAGGTTTTGAAGATCTGAGAATCCTCCCTACTGAGTATTATGAGCTGATAGAGACATGTTCTGCTTACTCTTCATTCAATCTTTATGAACCCACTATCTGTACAAGTAAACTTTTTTCTATGTTTTAGAAACATGGCAAAAAATATTTTCTCGAATCTAATTATGCACATAAAATCATGTTCATTGAAAAACAGCCGCTAATAACTAATACGAAAACACCCTCTATCAAAATCCCTTACATCAAAGGGACCCAGAAAATGAGTCTATTTTTTTGAAGAATTCCATTTCTCCACTGAACGTCACTTTTAAGACCTCCCTCCCGTTGCCGGTTAATTACTCTCCGTCTGTGCTCGAAGTTCAATTAACTCGGCTTTTATCTTTACAGAAAGTGTTCGCTCTGCCGCGAGGTAAATATTTTGTTTCGGCATCTCAACCAAGGGGAAATTGTGATTCAGAGGGGTTGTCCTTGCTATACTTTCGTTCTCTGCGTTTTCAGAGGGGGTGGGGGGGTGGAGAGTAATATCCTCGACTAAAGGGTCAGTTTGAAATTCATTACATTACATTAGATAAATTGCGTATTGTAACTGACTTTAACTATACCTGAATTGTTTTAGTGCAGTAACATAAAACGTAATGTAACTACTTATTTCTATAAACAAAAAAATCGTTGAGTTATTTATTATTTAAAAGTAAAGTTATTTATCGCTTTTAAAATTAATTTAGAATTAAAATAAAGAATTCAGTGGACAGCAAATTTGACGATTTTTAGTTGGATCTTTTTTAATGCATACTTTTATTTTCAATTTGGTGAACAATAACAAGCCTAAATCATTTTTTTAAATTTAAAACTATTATTTTTTTTTATCATCAGAACTATCTAAAACAAACTTTTACTCATTTTTTATCCAATTATTCTATTCTTATTTACTAGCTAAAGTTTATAGTGTACTAAGTGCTCATAGCAACCTTCATGATAATATGCCTACCAGTTTTAAGAAATGTTGAAATCCCCAATTTACCCCCTTCACTTCATTTGATTTGGTATTATATTTTTCCTAATAGTAAAATATTTATTTTCGCTTCAGTAGATATTATTCCATGAAAGAAAATAAAAGAAAAATAGTATTTTGCCTTTCAATTAGCAGAATAATACTATTTATTTTGAATATATAACTGATGATTTAATTATGTAAAATGCAAAAGGATACACACATTCAATTTCATTCAAAATGTATATCCTGTTACATTATAATGATATATTTTAATCCAACAACACTTAGAATCGGTTTGAAAAATATTTGTTTTACAAAGATGTATTAGATTGTTTGATAGATGCATTAGATTTACTGTGTTATATAGATGATTTGTGTTGGACATAGATACATTAAATAACACATAAAATAATTTACTCTATGACTGAATAAACTTCATTCATTTATAACGCAATAAAACATGGTTACTAACACAAAAGACGAATTGAACTAGAAGCTACATGAGGGTTATTAGCGACGAAAATACTGCGGCTACTTGACCAGGATGATACCTTAACTAATATCCCGCAGTCATATATTTCCTACATACCAGTTTGAAAACTTCTATTCGGTAATAAAGTAGTTTTATTAAAATAACTTCTCGAAAATTCATTTCTTTCTCGCCCAGGTATTGCTGATTTTTAAAAAGTTGACCCAAAGAAGGAATATTTTTAGAACTATTATGTGTCGAAATTTTATTTCCCATTTGCTTCTACCACCGTAAATAGTTTCTTTCTTCGTTTTTACGTTGCCTATGTGCGGTAGCAAAGCAGTCTACGCAAATTACTTATATTTTAAAAGTTCAATAACCATCCTCCATGTGTCATCGAGTGAGTAAGTGAATATTAACGTCACGCTATTTAGCTATACGAGAGCTTTTTATGACGCACCTCGTCATTTTGAACCATTCTCAAGTGACGAGGACGACGCATCAGCTGGCATACACAGAGGCGGTGTGGGCCTCGCATTGCATAAGACCTCGCGCGTTGAAATAAATTTAACGAAAAGTAAGGAAAATCCAAAAACGCACACCACAGAATTTTTATAGACGGGGCATAGCTCTGGACTTCCCATCATTAGGAACACAATTAAATTATAGCATGCAGACGCAGTCTAGCTTCATGTTTTTATATCATTAATTTTTAAGGTATTTGATGTGAGAATAAATAACTGTGGCACTGGTCATTTTTCCTAATTTATCCATCATGTCCAACATAGGCACTAAGAGAGATAAATGTAAAGGGAAAAAATGGGAAAATCTGGTGCAGTGAAAAGAAAAAGAAAAGCGGAAACAGTTGTATCCGACCAATTTTAAAGTTCAGGTATGATGACATTTCTCTGTCAGACTGAATCTGGAAGTACAGAATCAAATTAGTCGGTTCCTTCGACTTCTCAACAACATTTATACATATCCGAATCTCCGTTGAATTTGGACAGATACACCGATTATTGATACCAAACGACGAAATTAGGAAACAGAAATAGGATCAAAAGCTTACCAATCATAATTTGACGCTGAAATTTATGTGTTCTCGATGAATAACATAAGCCACAATGAAGATATTGAGATTAATTATTATCCTGTGAACAGAGATGCCAGTGACGTAGTGAAACAAAATTTTCCAGTTTTGACTCGGGATTGTGTACGTTTCCCATGATTGATGCTCACCATTTCAAAGCGGTCCAACACAGTAGTTAAATAACAGTGATGAATATTATCCTAAAGATAATGATCATAGGTACTTTTCCAATTTTCATTTCTCACGAAAACTAAATAATGTGAAACTCAACATCCGTCGCTGCTTTCTTTATTCAAGTTCTAAAAAAGAAGTTTTCTTTTGTCCATGCAGACTATTTGTCAATTCACAAACTCACACGGTACAGCAAGTGTGCTGTGATTGGAAGCACTTAAGAGTATTTTACACAGGTAGGAAAGTAATACAGAACATATGGCCTATATGTCCCAATGGATAACATTAGAGAAGGGAGTCAAACACGGGAAAGCTTTACACTGAGAAAACGAAAAGTGAATTCTTGAATCTCAAAAACATTTATACAATTTGTTTGAGGGATTAATCTATAACATAAATTTCTCAGAGAATCTCTCAAAACTGACGAATGCACTAAAAATTCTGGAAATTTCATATGTTTACTTAAATTACTATCGAAATATGTTCCTACGTTACGGGAACTTATAAAATCGCATTGATAATAAATAACTTGCACACCATTATCTAAGCCATGATATTCAAAATGAATTTATCATCATTGTGTCAAACACAGTTACTAATGAAGTGATTGGTAGGATAAAAGAGGCAAAATATTATTCTTTTATACTCGACTGTGCACTAGAAATTGTAGTAGAACTAAACAAATGTCGGTCATCTTAAGATATTGTAGTACATCAACTGGAAGTATGGAAGAAAACTTGATCGGATCTCTTGCTGTCACTGAAACGACTGGAGAATATTTGACCAATGGGAGAGCTAGAAAAGAATGGCTTCGATCAGGGGTGGGCAGGCTTTTAAATCGTACGCTCTTCTATGTTTTTTAAGATGCTGCAGTCCACTCAGTGGCGTAGATGTGGGAACAAAAAAGCTCAGCAATATTTATATTCTAACAATTAATACAGAATATACACTTACCTACATAATTACAATAAAAATACTTTTACTTAAAACTCACGTTTTAAGAAAAATGCAAAATACAAACATAATAATTATACCTGTAAATTTATTAATATAAAAACATGCATTTATTATCAAACAACTCAAAATGCATAAAAAAATAAGTCATTTGCATTAAAGTTAATTTTCGTAGACTTTTATGGTTTCTGTAGAAAACCTACATAATATCCACCCCAATATTGAATATATCGGTATATAATTAATGACAGCTAATCTTGCACTGGATTGCAAGTGGTCGTCTGTGGAACGTGAATGAAATGCTGTCTTAATTATATTCATCATTGGAAATGAAGATTTACTTAGGTAGATAACGCAAGAGAATGAAGTTAAATGAAATGCAGCTTTTTCAAATTAGGATACTTGACTTGATCCAATAACTGATGTATGTTTTTAACACGTTCGCTGCCGGGTGTCGTTTATCATGGAATGTAATATCAATACAAGAATCCAATCCTGCGGAAACGTGGACGGTGGGGTGATGTTTCAGTAGCCAATCCCGTGTTATTGCGGGAAGAGCTGGTCTATGTTCATTTCTCCCTTTAGTTGGCGTGTGGGGAAATTGCATTTTTACGGCTGGTATTGCAGTGATCGCATTTTCGCTCTATTTTCGCAGAGAATGTGTTAAGCGTCATCGTGTGCTTCCAATTATGGTACAAGTGTCACTTACACATAGTTGCATGCATTGTGAAGAGCCGATACTCCGGTCTAACTGGCATCGGTATTCAACAAATATATTTATTTTAATATGCGAGTCTCAGATCTTATGTGAAGGCGGACACCTCAAAATGTCTTGGCGGTCCACCAGTTGATCGCTATCGAATTAATGCCCACCCCACTTTTAGATATTCAGAAAGTATACGACAACCGTGCACACCATAGGCATAAATAGGGAAGTTGGCGCTCGAATATTAAATACAAGTCCCAGTTCACACCTGGCAGTTGTCCTATGAAATATGTTATTGGTAGACGCAGCTAATTCGTCAGTGGCAACAAAAACATTTTTTTTTTTGGTTTTGTTCAAAAGATTTTTTTTTAATATTTTCCACCAAACTCTGGAAAATTATCAAAGATAAATTAATGCTTACTATTGAGTCTTTATCAGACTCAAGGTGGGGAAGCAGAATCGAGGTGGTGTGTGAAGGCCGTATTATTACAATTTGATCATGTTGTTGAATGCATAGAAAACTTAAAAAATGAAACGGAACTATCCGACACACTCAACAAGTGATTGCGATTCCGTCTTAAATGAAATACTCAGTTAGGAATTTTTCATATCATTGCATGCATGGTATGAGTTATTAACGCGTGTCAATACCACACGAAAATTATGACAATCTATACAAGCCCATTAATGCATTACTCTTGAATATTTGAGTACATTTTGTTGCTGGATCAAAGAGTATCGACAAACTGGATTCAGAAAATGCTTTTCTGATGCTCATAAGTTTATTGATAAAAGCAGTTATGATTTGCCAAAAGATTTTAAAAATAAAAGGGTAGCCAAAAAGAAAAGATTGTTTGATTATGACCTGTAGATTATGTCAAAAACCGGTATGAAAAAGACGTTTTTAATACCATGGTTCATTCTATGATAAGCAATATGGATTCAAGATTTGTCTTTAAATCAACTTTTTAAAATTTTTGTTTTCTCAATGACTTAAATAAGTTAAAAAACATTCCAAAAGAGCAAATGCTAAAAAACTATTAAAACTTACACACAGTCCTGCAAGTAGCTGAGAGCAGTGACTTCCAACCTTATGAATTATAGGAATTACAAAATAAAGATCCCAATTTTACCCAACACCATTGCAGATGTGAATCATTTGCTGCAATGTGTCAGAGAACGGTTTGAAAAAAAATTTCCCAAGTATTTACATTGTCTTTCGAATTTTGTTAATAATACCTGTAAGTGCCGCTTCTGCTGAGAGGAACTTTTCAAAATCAAAACTGATAAAAAATTCTGTTAGAATTACAATGGGTAAAAAAATACTTTCAGCTTTGGCAGTTTTATTTATTGAAGCAGATATAGAATCTAAGATAATTTACGAACCAATCATTAAGGATTTCAGCAAAACTAAAAAAGTATAAAACATTTCAATTTCCTTAATTTTTTCTTTTTATTTTCTTTTCACTATTATTTAGTGCGCCAAAAATATAAGTAAATAGTTTGATTTTTTTTATGAATAAAAATTAATTATTTTTATTTTATAAAAGCTTTTCTTACGCCGCCAGAGGGTCTCGTGAAATGTATCTTGCCCACATTAAGTTCAGGTCTTGCGCCGCCACTGGCAATACCCCTCTCTTAACTTCCACACCACCTCAGTGGGATGACGTTTGGATCTCGATATATTTAACGTGCATCGTCTCCTCTGCACGGTGGGTCTTAAACGGCACTGGGCTCGAAATCGTGACACGCCAGCCACGAGTCCGTTACCTTGACCACTACCAATGGGTTATCGGGTGAATATACACATCACACTGTTCAGATACTCGAGGGCTTTACCTATGCGTTCTCGGACAATGGCAACAAGATAGCCTGATGTTCAACTACTGAGCAGTGGGGAATTTTGTATTTTAGAGAGCAAAAGAGGCAGAGGGAAATTTGTATTTTGTGCCTAAAAACAAGAAATTTAGATCAAGTAATTGACGTTCGCAAGTATTTACAAATCACATGGAGTTTCGAAAGGACTGGAGATGGAAAGGAACTATCTAGTTGATTTTTGAACCAAGCCAGTTCTTTCTTTAAAAGATTTTTCCTTTAGATTAAAAAATTAAAGGTTAATTAATAAAAGGGTTTATGGGTAATTTAAAGGGTAAATGAATTAACAAACTCATTAGTTAATTAATTTAACTAAGCTATTTGGAATATAGTATGAATTTTATCACGTTGAGGTAAAAAATCATGAATAAATGTTGTGGCTGAAAAAAAAACTGATTCAAATTATTTGCTGAATATTTATTTTAAAAAGAAATATTTCAATGACAATTTCTGTTTGAAAATGAGTATTAACAAACACAAGTAGTGCTTAAGATGGAGACATAAGACAACCAATAATGAGATATTTTTAAAGCATTACAAATAACTGCATAAGTACTACAATTTAACAATTATAAATTATTTTCGATTCACAAATGTAGTAATTTACAACCCACCAAAAAAAGTTTCAAATACCTTTCAATTAAATATTATGTGAGAAGCCTATTTATAAAAGTTCGAAAATGCACTAAAATTGATTTCTTTGTTTTTGCCAAGACGGTTAAGTAGGGAATAAAAAAGATCTTCTGCGTGGGATATTTTATTCATAAGTGTCATTTGACTTTTCTTCCAATTCAAGTCTTTAAATATACATACTTCAAGGAATATTTTTGCACATTTTCCCTTTCGCCATCTCTTTTATATACTTTTTTACGAGGATGAAAACTGTCCAAGCACTGGTAATGAATATTGAACGCGCACGACTTTCTCAAATGTTTTCATCTATTATTTACGCATAACAACCTCAGATTCGACATTTGGTGAAAAAATTGCATTTGGGCGTACACTTGATACCCTGTAAAGTATTTCCTTTCAGCTGAAGCACATTTTTATTCCTGTGAAATACATCGGAAAAGGTTTGCGAGCATAAAACTGTAGAGTATTATGTGTTCTCATGTCTAGTAATATTCATTCAAAGCACAACATTTTTACCTGAAATTCGAGAAGAAATGGGAAAGAAGCTTGATCCGAATTTCAGGAATGTTTAAAGGCGAAAAAAGTTATAGAAAATACCAAGACGAGTTTTATATACAAAAAAACATTTTCACTTGATTTCGGTTTTGTCAGATTATTATAGTTCTGTTTATAAAATTATCGTGAATTTGTTATTTCAATTTATTTCTTGCTTTTAATTATAGAATATGAATAAGATTTTAAGACGCTTTTATAAGTTTCACTTGTATGTAACGGAACATTTGAAGTCGATTTTTACCCGTTTTAAAAGGTCAGATTAATTCGAAATTTTGCACACTTGCCAAGGACTGATGACAATACAATAATTTCATAATTTTGTTCCATTGTTCTGATCAGGATAATTAGGAATATGATTTATAGATTTGGCGAATAATCCCGTATACCACTTCCAGATATGGCGACTTATTGCATAAACCATTTTCAGATTATGGGGCTAATTCCAGATTTAGTGACTAAAAAATTAAGGTACAACCCTAAATCCGCAAATAGGCTTGTGGTTAATACAAATAAAACAAAAAAGTGTTCTTTATGTGAAAAAGGGTAGAGTTAGTGCGTCAACAATTTCTTACCAAATTATAAGTCTAGTTTTTCTGAAAATGGAAATAAAAAAAAGACTCGTGAATGTAAATAAAAATAATTTATGTTCTAAATTCTAAATACTTCTTATTTTTATAAAGCAATATATGCACGTTTAAAAGTGATGGTACGAACTAACATTACATCAATGTGTTAATAACGATTGACATTTAATATTTCTTCTTAACATACTTTTATTAGTTAAAAATGTATCTATAGAGACGGAATCATTGAAATATAAGGATACGGGACTCATCCGAGACCCCGTAAATGGAAAGAACAAATACCCTTCAGCCCCATTAATTAATATCCATTGAATAGCAAGACTTATTCCAGCCAGCAGCCACGTATAATTCCGGCTCCAAACATCAAACTTAACGATAAATTCAACAAAGAATAGTTTGAAAAACTAAAAAAACAGGCTTTTATTGTAGATCGAGCTAAAAAATGAAAAATAAATTAGTTTAAAAAGATAAAAAAACACGCTTTTATGGTGAGGGAATCGAACTAAAAAAAGTAAATAAAAATAATTCTTAACACAAGAATAAAATGAATTATGAGAAAATTAATGTCACATTGTGGTAAAAGCGTAGGGTGCTTTGTATTATATTTTTACACTAACTCAGCATTTTGGAATAGAGTTCGAGAGAAATAATAATTAATATGGAGCACCTCACACTCTTACCCCAATGACATTATAATTTTCTCGTTAATCATTTTATTCTTATATTAAGAATCATTTGCTTACTTTTTAGTTCGATTTACTATAAAATCGTATTTAGTTTTTTTTTACTATAATTTATTAGCCGAAAGTCTTCTCTGGATGGTTGGTGGTAGGGGAAAAGAAGTAGTGAGCTACCGGGGTGTTCTCCCTCGAAATTGGAGTAGAACGCAGTCAAAATATACTATAATCTGCACGACGCTTAAGAGCTGCAACCCAAAGTTACAGATGTATAATAAACCTCTTACCACGATGGATTTCCCGGGCTTCTCGATCTGTCACTTTCGAGCTAATGGCATAAGCAACAGCGACCCAAAACACAGAGCGTAGAAAAATCCGTGTAACAGAATACATTAAGAAAAGGTAGCATTTAGTAATTAAGCGTTGTGATATATCTATCTGGGGTTGATAAATCGAAAGCTAGCACAAGATATGACTGGGATTCAAGTATTCAAGAACCATTTGTGATTAGCTTAGAAAAGGAGATGTCTATGGCAAAAAAAGTGAATTAATTCTGATTAATAACAGCCCCGTGGCTTTATTAACTTGATAATAAAAAATTCATAACAGCCGCGTAAACTGGATAGTTGCTAGAGATGGTGATTTCTGTGCCGATGACCTTAGCTCGAATCCCTCAGAAGGTATGGATGTTTTGTGTGTCAGGGGGCACTCTAAATATTCGTCGAGCTGAAAGTCCTCAAGAGGTGGTGGTAGGGGGAAACGATTGGATACCCCGTGTTCTTCCTCGAAATTGGGATGGAATGAAGCCAAAATGTGGACTCTGTCACCTGTACAGTTCTCTAGGCAACGGCCAAAATGACAGATCTTCTAGTCCCTTGCCACAGTGAATGGCGTGGGCTTCCATCTCGTAACTCCTCCCCCTCCCCAGGTGACATTAGTAACTACAACAACAAAGTCAAACATTCAAAATATTTTCTTGCAAAGTATTTCATGATACGCAGGGATGTCTTAAATAGACAACATTTCACTGGAAGAGAGAAAAAAAGTACGGAAATATCGTTGAAAAATTCTCGAAGTATCGTTTGTCAGTGTGTTAGTTTTAGCAATAGTAGTAGCGGAAGTAGAAGGGGTTTAATGTTCAATTTCCTGTAGGAAATCGTATCCGACCACTCTTGAAAATAAGAGGGTGTCGAGTATTACAAGGGGGGAGGGCACCTTTTACTCCATTGCATTGGTTGGGATATCAAAGCGATTACGTGTCATTCGTGTCAGATTCGATTGCGTCGAAAGAAGCGCTATTTCATTTCAAAACCAGCATTATAAATATGGTAAAACAGACTGTCGGAGGATCAAAAGGTTATTTTACAGTTCCTTTTTATCAAAGAAAATTACAGCTATTGTCGAAAGAAGAAATCTTAAAACTAACATTAACTTAAAAATATTTTTGGTTAAAATGTAGATTATAGTGTAACTTGGAGAGGTTAGAATTTATTGAATTAGGGAAACACTTTAATTCTTAGGAATACGAATTATGCCATTTGTAAAAAGTACGAAGTGTTTACGGAAATTAAGAGCTCTTTTGGAAAACTAAAAAAAAAAAAACTTTTTTTTTTAAACAAAATTTATTTTTACATGAGAGAAATTATTTTTCTAACTAGTTAACACCAGAGACATCTAACATATCAAGAAACCAACTTGTATTTACCTTCTTCAAACACCGAGGAAAAGCATTCTTGAACAGCTCTTTGTCAAAACTCATCACACAGCAATCTTATTGCGAATCGCTTTTTTTTTCACGAATTTTCCCATTCACGTTTTCAAACAAATCATCATTGACGACAGAAGCCGGTCCACAATCCGTGCTTCGTCCTAAATCTGGTAGCCTATTACCTTTTCACCATAAAAATTAATTTAAACTGGCTTAACAGTTTTAAGTTCAAAAAATGAATCACATAACATATTTCACTATCGGTGCTATAGACAATCGTTTTTACATGCATAAAAACAGTATTATCCTCCTCTAATGGTGACACTATACTGACAATCCCCTACAGACACATGTGCGCAAGTATGCAACTCCGATACTACCGTAAGGGCTGCGGTAGCCCAGTGGTTAAGGTATCCAACCATGGCAGGCATGTCATGAGTTCAATCCCAGTACCACTAAAGACCCGCCGTGTAGGGCAGCGATGCACGTTAAATCTGTCGAGAGCTGAAACGTCCTCCCGTTGGTGTGCTGTGGTAGTTAGGAGAGAGGGGTGCCAGCTCAGGTGTCGTCCACGTCACTTGACCATGGTTCAAAATTACGTGGTCCGTCGCCAAAAGCCCTCGTGTAGCTGAACAGTGCGACGTTAATATTAACTCACTCACTCACTCCGATACTACCGTTGCTTTTGTAGTAGAACGAAACGGTTTTTATTTTTTTGGGTCACACCTTGTATTTGTATATATATATATATATATATATATATATATATATATATATATATATATATATATATATACACTGCTGGACAATTGCTAAGGACGGATAACACTATCATCCATAGCAATCACAAAATGAAAGGAAGCAAAATGTGGAAAATTAGAATAAGTGCGGGATATTAGTTAGAAGAAGTATGAGTATGCAAATTTTTCCCCACGTCTGTTAATCACGTGATAGCGTTCATAAGAGCTTTAAAGGTTTTGACGCGTGTGGACAGTTGTTGTTTCAAGTCAAAGTTTTACAGGAAAGATTTACTAGACGAACTTAAAATTTTTGTCATGTCTTCCCGACATCACATAGATGATTTTATGCGTGGCCGAATTATTGGAAAGATCGAAGAAGAGCGAAAAACAACAGATGTTGCCAGGGAGTTCGACATCGCTCACAGCGTTGTTTCACGGATGTGGAAGTCATTTAAAACTACTGGAATGTGTAGTAGACGGCACGGGGGAGGTCGTGTTAGAAGTACGACGCCTGCAGAAGACAGATATATCGTCCTATCAGCAAAAAGGAACAGGCGCACCACAGCGCAGCAGGTGGCAAATCAGTTTCTTGCTGCCTCAGGAAAGCAGATCTAGCGAAAAACTGTTGCCAGATGTTTGAAAAGATGAGGACTATACGCACGCAGACCTGATGTGTATGTCCCATTGACCAGACAGCACCGTACTGCCCGTTTGCAATGGTGTGGTGAGCATCACAATTGGACTGAACAGGACTGGGCATGCGTACTATTCTCAGATGAGAGTAGGTTCAGTCTGTCATCGGATTGTAGACGCCAACTGATCTGGCGCGAGAGTGGTACTGCTTATCGTCCAGAAAATATCCAGGAAAAGGACCGATATCCGACATGCAGTATCATGGTGTGGGCCGGCATCATGATCAATGGCCGCACGCGCCTACATGTGGTTGCGAATGGGACTATGACGGGCCAACGATACATTGATGAAGTTCTACTTCCTCATGTTCGTCTTTTCCGTGGTGCTGTCGGCGATAAATTTGTTTTTATGGACGACAACGCAACATGTCATCGAACACTCGCTGTTCAGGATTGTCTAGACAGCGAGGGTATTCAACGTCTCGTATGGCCAGCGCGTTCTCCAGATCTAAACCCCATTGAAAATGTGGGGGATGCTTTGGGGAGGCAAGTTGCTGGTCGAAACTATCCTCCGACAAACAGAAACACCCTTATCCGTGCACTCACAGAGGAATAGGATAAATTGCCTCCACAGCTGCTGGATAATGTTGTGCAAAGTATGGTACGACGTGTGGAATGTTGCATCACACTCCACGGTGGACATATCCCGTAATAATACCTTTCTTTAAGGTTCCTACTGACTTTTAAATGCATTGTTCCATTTCTCCGTACGCAGATCAAATGAACATTTTTTTTTCTTTCAGATGTTTCACAGCTTTTGTACTTTCCAGAACAATAAATATTCTTTATTCTAATGTCTGAACAGTGTGGCAACTATATTTTATCCTACTAGGCCTCATGTCTCGCTTAATGTTATGCTACATAGCAATTTGTGATCCGTCCTTAGCAATTGTCCAGCAGTGTACTAGAGGACCCGACATACGTTGACTTGTACACACATCTTAAATTCAAAATAAAAGATTTTTGAATATTCGATACTGCGATCGTAGCGCAGTCTGCCGGATCCAATGTAAAACATTCCAAGATCAACAATTTATAAATAAAAAATTAGTTAAACAATTATTTCTAAATCGAATTATAAATCTAAACCATTCTCGAGTCCACTGGAACAGACAAAAACTTTCATCAAAATCTGTCCAGCCGTTTAAGAGAAGTTCAGTTACATACACTCGCACAGAAAAATTCCATAGATAAAGATTATTTGAAAAGATATTAATTAAAAACGCTAAAAGGCGGGAATCGTCAGCATTTTTGGAACAATAATGACCGGGTTTGGCCAGTTTGGCTGAAAATCAATTTTCGATGCCAACTTACGTCTTTTTCAATTCCTACTATTAGCTCACGATCTATATACATATTTGTTTACAAGCATGTTTGTTTATTTATTTATTTATCTTGGTGGAATTTTCAATCGTTAAATAGATACATTTTAAAACGCTCAATTGAGCTGAAATGTAATATACATGATTATTTTGGATGGCAATACAATAATTTAATTATAATTAATAAAAATTAATTGATTAAAACTAATTATTTAAAAATTACAAATACAGTCACGTTGGTGACTTAGCGATCCTTTTGGCGACTTATGTCAAAATTTGAAAAGGTTTTTTTTCTCACGTGTTAAAGCATTCAGTTGAAAGGAAATTTTATTTCATAACAATAGCGTTGTTACAACAATGCAGGTGAATGTTGAGTTGTATTTTTTGAATGTTTTAATTAATATCTTTTTAACTAATTGCGATATGGGACCGAATTATGAATCTAAACCATTCTCGAATTTACTTGAACCCACACAAAAAATTTCATCAAAATCGGTTCAGCCGTTTAGGAGGAGTTTATTGACAAACACAGGCACAGAAGATTTTTATATATAAAGATATGTCACAGGAAAATGTTGAAATTAGGAATTTCATCAAATTCATAAGGAAGGGGATAAATTGACGGGGAGATGTTAAAATAACGTCTCTTCAAGGTCATTACCCTGATAAAAGTAAGGGATTTGAACAAATCCTTTATCTGTTTCATTGAAATGATGAAATAATATTGTCAAGAGTTTAAAAGTGTTTATTTTACAAATAGGGTGCATTATTAAGGGGACGGTGGACCATTAAAACTAATTTCTTTAATTGTTAAATTAATTAGCTGAAAATGGAATCAATATAGTATAAATGATTATTAAATATATTTTTAAAAAAAAAAAAAAAAAACTATTAGTTTTTAAGATACGTAAATAATTTTTTTTTATACACACACACACATAGATGAACTACAACAAAATATATCTCTGTGCATGGATTTTAAATTCAGAATAAAATTTGATGAAAAAAGATAAGTTCTCTATATTATATGAAAAATTTCAAAAATTATCACGCATTCAATTTATTAAAAAAACAACACAAAATATGATCTTTTAAATTCTTCAGAAAACTAATGCACAAATTTGTGAATTATATCATCTTTCATAATTTGTGAAAATTTCAAACAGATATTACATAATTTGAAACGCAAGGAGCTTTTTACGTAACAATGAAAAGGGAAAATTTACAAACTAAGAAAAGTGCATTTTAAACATTTATTTGAGTAAAATAAAAAAAAATTCAGTAATTATACATTAAAATGAAAAAATTCTTTAACTCAATTATTCTATGAATTATAAGGAATATTATTAGTATACAAAATTCAAATCGAAATTTTGACTAAAATTTGACACTTTGAAGATCTACCATCTCCTTAAACATAGAAGTAAGTAATACAACAATAGTCAATGAAATATAAATTATTTAATCGAAACTAATTAACAAATAATTAGAAAATTAGGCTGGTATTTTTTTTTATGTGTAAATTGGTGTGGTGATGTGTGGTATTTATTGAAGATATGGGGTTGATATTTAGGGGATCGTTAGTACTACCTTTTTGGTTAGGAAGTACAGAGAGTCACCCCTCCCCCAGATGTCTCCTCCTCCCCTGGAAAGAATTTTGCCAATGCAAATCCTAACTAGTTCATTTCATCATTTCCTTGAAAAAGTTCAGGGATTTGATAAAATTACTTTCGTCGGGGAAACCTTCATGACCTTGAGGAGACGTTATTTTAACATCTCCCGTCAATTGATCATATCACTTAGGGATTTCATCAAATTACTAATTTCGTCATTTCCCTGCGACATATATAAATTACTTTCTGCAACGATTTTATAATATTGCTGAAGGAAAATTTAATCTTAAGATCAATGAGAAATCTGCCATGTCCCACATTAAACATCAGCTTTTGTGCATTTTTTTCCATATCAAATCGCAAACTTGAATCTTGCATGAAATGAATGAATTTTAGTAATACTTGAAAAGCTTGAGCTCCGAGACAGTAATCTCAAAATAATAATGTAGTTTATTTCAATCCCCATATTCGCTTTCATTAAAATATAGATTATATCGAATTTACGCTCTTAATTTATTTTTTCTTAGTATTATTACCAGGGTTATTTATTCTTCTCTTGAATTGATTTGGAAATACAGTAATTCTTTTCAATAGCTTGTTCTTTCTACAAAGTGAAAATTCGATAATAATTAAAATCAAAGCCTTATGAATTCATAATTTTACTGCAGTTATTTTTCCTTTGGGCAACAAAATCATTTTAGACGTGGAATGTCAATTATACTCTTTAGAAAAAAAACTGAACGTATACTTCAAAATAAAAGAAAAAAGTAATGTATGTTCAAAATGAGTATGAAAGCCGAAATCTTGTTTTTCAACAACAAAGAAACGTTTATTCTAAAAAATAATTCTGTCTTTTTAAAAAAGAAAACATCTACTAATTTTAAATAATGAACAACAATAAAATGTGTAGGATAAGTCCATACGTCTTTGTATTTGAGTTATCAATTTAAACCAGGGCTACTCAACCTTTTTTCCTGCTGGACCGCATCCATGTGTCAGCTATTTCACGCGGGTCGCAACATGAGGATGAATGGAGAAGGGGAATCTGCTTTAAGACCAAGATAACATTGAAAATTTAAAATATGGAAAATTGATTAAAATAACTCCTGTTTCGCTTTTAATTATTATTTTTTATGTTTTTTATTTTTGTCACTAACACTCAATTAGAAGCATTTAAAAAACACGCCTTCACAATTTCTCCATCAGTAAACGGTTTCATATGATTACCAATAATCTAACAAACTTCATAGGATGCCTTCGTAACCCCTTGTGATATTACCACTGACAAATCACTTTGTTGCTGGAGGAAAGATTATTCAAGAAAGTCTATTTAATACTTCTTGAAAGATCTTTGAGGAAAAGCGTCATTTAATGATTTCTGTTCGTTGGTATTTATTAAATATAGCACTTTCGTGACAAATCAAACAATTACTAATCCAGGTTTGTTTTTCATTACAAAATAGTCGACCTCCCAATCGTCTTGAAATATAATCTATTTTCTTCGACTATTTTTTGCTTGCAAGATATGAAAGATTGTTAAAATTAGTTTCACCCATAAAATGGTCGCTACTCCTCTGTTGTCACTAACCGTAACCGTTCCAAATAGAGAAAGAATATCAATTTGTATCCGCATAACACCGACAGTAAACAATAAAATTGATGCATGATTTCTTGACAATCCAATTTTTAATACAATGTCCTTAAATAAATTTCTCAGACTTAAAAAGGCTCGGTGGGCCGCAGGTTGAGTATCGCTGATTAAACCGGGATAAAAATGTCCATGAAATCTAAGACATCGCCAAATCCAACACTCCAAACATATGTTCATTGAAAATGAAATTAAGTAAATCTTTTTATATATACAAATCTTCTGTGACTGAACTCCTCCTAAACGGCTGGACCGACTTGGATGATATTTTTGGTGTGGGTTCAAGTGGATTCGAAAATGATTTAGATTCACAATTCGGTCGAAAATAGCAATTAGTTAAAAAGGCATTAATTAAAAACCTTAAAACGCATAGTTGTTTTACCCCTGTGTGCTGTTTATTCTGCTAATGCACGGCAAGAAAAAAAAGGAGAATTTTTGGATGTTTTCACCGTTTTTAAAATTGCAAACTAATGTTTGTATCAAAATCAGACAAAAAATAATTACAGTATCGGAAAGATTATTCATTTCGCCACGATACGGCGTATATCTTTATATATATATAATTCTTCTGTGCGTGTGTATGTGACTGAACTCCTCCTAAACGGCTGAACCGAATTGGATGATAATTTTTGTGTAGGTTCAAGGGAAATTGAGAATGATTTAGATTCACAATTCGGTCCGATATCACAATTAGTTAAAAATGCACCAAAGTTATGTGAGGGCGCGATTGTTCATAAAAAAATCATGGGCAATATTCTTGATGCTCCTATTTTGAACGGCAAATTTCAAAGTGAAATTGTACTTATACCAAATAATTCTTTCAGACTCACCTACCCATTCAAATGTTTGCTATTTCCAATTCGCTTGGCATTTGCTATGGCCATTAAGGGGTCACATACCTTTTAAAAAGTTGAAAATGGTTAAAAATAGTGAGCTCTTTAAAGCTCTATAATTTTTTTTAGTATTGTTTCCTGGAATGTAAATTTTGGAGGAATAAACAAATAGATATTACTTTACTTAAAACATAACCAACAAACACAGTGCTAATTAGGATAAATTTTTAATTAGATAATTACAAAAAGAAATTTTTGTTTTCTTTTCGCAAGTGATATGCATTACGCGCAGCTTTATAAAAAAAGTTACCAATATTTTTTGATGAAATGTTTGCTCAGTGTTGGAAATTGTGTTTTCTTTAAAATGACGAAGCGTGAAACACTGATTTAAAATTTTTAGTAAACTATAACAATTTAAAATTTAACTATAAAACTTTAAATTTTTTTTCGCTATTTTATATTTGTAATTTTAAATTTTTTCATTAAAAATTCAAACTGGTTCGTTATTTTAAGTACAGATATAATCAGAATCTCCAGTAAAAATTTTATCATTTTCCATGGAACAGTTTGGAAAATATCATGCGCGTAATGAGAAAAAATGACGTTCTGAGAAAATTGACATCAAACATAAAATTTACCACAGTTTTATATATATAATATTCTGGTAACTCAAACAACTAAATTTAAATTAAAACTAATGTGAAGTTTTTTTAGTCAATAAACTTCAATTTATTAAAATTATTATAACTAAAAACATTTATAATACAAATGCAGTACTAGCATCCAAACGATATCAAAAGCTACAAAATAATTAAAATGCAACAAAGTGATTCATTTCTCCAAAATAAAGTTAAAAATTGATAAATATTACTTAAAAAACAATCAATACCTTAATTAACAACTACTTATTATAAATATTAAATAATTTGTGATATGAATCCAGTGTATTACTATGATTCTAAAATGCTAAAATTCGCCACATGCATATGATGTTCTCTCTTTTTCACTTAATTTCTTACAAGTAGTTTTAAATTGCTTTCTTTTAGCCTGTCGTACTTCTTTTGTGTGGAGATTAAAGTGTACTTCTGCAGTCTGAATTATTTTTATATCTACAAGTGTAACAAATTTATGTGCAAATTGACCAACAGTCAGACCAAGCGATTGCATAATTTTTAGTCTGCCTCGATTGCCATCATTAAAAATTACAATTGTCTCATTTGTAGATATATTAACAATCTTTCTACCACAACCTAGAGTTTTTAGGCATAATTTCTATATTAATGAGTTAATGGATTCATCATTATTTTGGGTTTTACCCCCTAGACATTTTTGTAGGAGTTTAGGTTGTGATAGATCATTAAACACAGGTTTTATGGCATCCATTACTGCCACGGGCAATTTGTTACTGTGTCTAAAAGTTTCCACACTGCTCTCTAATACTTGATTTTGATATTTACACCAAGAATTAGGACCTACAGGACAAAAACTGTGCAATGGTTCTTCGTCGCTTGAACGTATATGGAAATATACAGCCCAAACAGCTTTTCGCATATCTGACAGGCATGTTTTATTTTGTCGGATTGCATTTCCATAGTACGTTGTAATTAAGTCGATCATTCTGTCGGTCAACCTTCCCTTTCCCCCAATCGACTTCTCATCACCTAGTTTGGAGTTCATTTGTTTTAATTTTCGTAAACGAGTTCCCATTCTTTTTTGAACATGTCCAACACATTCAATTTTTGAAACTGTGATATCTTCTCTATACGGATTGGATTCAGTAATAGATGAGATTGTTTTGGAATCGCCATCCCCGATGTAAGATGTATATCTCACAGAGCGATGACTTAATGAACGCTGAAATATACGAACCATTCCCACAGTTTCCATCATGCCAGCTGAACCATTGTGGTTTTTCAAACATTCTTTAACGTGAAGAATTTTCCACTTTTTGTAAGCAGGTGACCCTTTTTTTCGTTTCCAAGAATCACATCCTTTACAGAAAGAGGACATCACTTCCGCATCAATACACTTTCCTGTTTTGTCTCCTATAACAGCACACACACCAACACGAGAAGAATAGCCACGGGCTTTCAACGTTCTATCTCCACTAATTATTATATCGGAAGAATTTGTCAAAGTTACCCCTTCCAAAGCTGCACTTCTCATTGAAGCTTCTGCAACTTCTTTACTACACAATTGTAGTTTGTTTATATAATGTTATTATAGGAATTTTCAGCAACTGGAGGAGGAAAGTCCATGACACCACAGAAAGTTGTCATTGCTGAATGACCCTGTCCAATTGTCCTCATTGCGTATACAAAACGTCTGTTTATTTCTGGAATATTTTTTCTTTTACCCAGCATTTTTGAATTTCTAAACGAACAAAGGTCTTTACAGCGCTTGCATTGAATCGAAAAAACACTAGACAAACCTCTAACACATTTTTCTGATAGTTTAATATCACTACCACATTTTTTGCAAGAAGCAAAGTTTTGAATGTTTGTAAATATGATAGTTTTATCAAACACTCTGTAGCCATCAAAACCGTCATCATGTGCAATAAAAGATGAATCAACATCTTGCCGCTGAATCTTTTTTCTAGATGCACTGTTGTTTAGTGATTCATCCGCACTGTGTACAGCTTTGCATCTCTTATGCATATTACTAGTAAACTTCCTTTTCTTAGGACGTTTACCAGATGGTCTTTTAGCAGATTCAGTCAATTCATCATTTCAAAAATTTATAAAAAAAAATAATATTTTCCAAAAACATCTTAGAATAAGATACGGTATGAAAATCAAAAACGAGCGAGTATAAATTCAAGATTCACTTTATCAAAACAAAGCAGAAGTTTATAAAGTTAGTAGAAGTTGCAGTTAATATTCAGAACAACAATAATAATATTTGAGGCTTAGGTTCAAGCATTTGATAATAATTAGAATGAAAATATTAGAAACAGAGAAACGCAGCTGTCACCCTGGAGCCAAAATGTAAACAATATTTAAATCACCTTTTCTACTCTTTTTATTTTCTTAATAACGTCCGTTCTATTGGGAATATCTGCATGCGATTTCTTTTAGAACACTCAGAAATGTTTACTCTAGAAAATAAAATAATAAAAAATCGATTTTCCCGAAGTTTTAAAAGGTATATGACCACTTAATAAGTCACGAGGTCAAACAATGACAATCCTTGTCTTATATTTAGAAAACACTTGCTTTTCGCACGGCCAATTATATGTTGCATGTCCGAGGTTTGGCAAACTATCGCATTTATTTGTTTATACCCCTCAAGGATCAACCAAAAACACCGTACATTCAATGGCATTACTATAAATTTAAATTTTGTGCATTAAAAAAATATACCTGTTATGAAAATAGCTCGAGTTTTATCATTTTTACTCTTTAATCAAAACAAGTTTAAGTTTTTATTCAGAATAGGTTCTATATTCAACTTAGTTCATAGAAAATACATACTCACACGCAATCGATAGGTTGAATTGTGGTAACTGTTCATGTGATGATGTCATGTATTGTAATAAATTTCTTTATAAAAAGTTTCATCAAAACAGTCCAGATTGTTACAACTTATTCCAAAAAGTTTGTAATTTTTGGATTTAAGACGTGTGTACAGGACAACGTCTGTCGGGACCACTAGTTTTATTGTAAATTATAAAGTTATTTTTAATGTACAAATAATTAGTACAAATGACTGACAGGGTACTGCCCATTTATATATTTATTATTGAATATTTTCATATTGCTTCCCATGATCCATCAGTGTTTTAAGTCGAAAAAATATTTTTTGTTGCAACGGAAAGAGAGAAATTGTTTACAAAGCAGTATTGTGTTGCTAAAGTTTCTCAAAAATATGGAGAAACCAGCTATCCGGTATAATTTTACAAAATAAAGTACTACATCATATTAGGCCTTTAAAGATATTAAGTATGGAAGAATGCAATACTGGTTCACAATTGAAAAAAAAAAACTTTGTTAAAAATATAAGCATTATTATGCTAAGTAAACTATTGACTATTTAATGATTGACAAAACGAATATCTGATGTTCAATGCTAACTTATATCCAAATGAATCGTTTTGAATGCACTTTACGGCAAATATTGAAAATATTTACTCAGTTTATGAAGAAATGTCACCGAAAGGTATTGGAAACGGATATTTTCCAATCGCGAAATCTGAATTTTCGCGATCTTCTTGTTTAACTCAGTTATTTCTGTTCTCTGGGTGATTGCGTGATTGAATCGGAATATTTGTTTACAAACGTCTGTCAGAAACACATTCCGGACTTATTTTAAACATAATGAAAACGTTTATTGAGTAAAAATAGGAAAAAATAAACATCTTAAAATGGGACAGACGTGTTTATTTGTTAATAAAGGATTTTAGATGTACAGTTTGAAGTTTCAAGTTGTCATTAAGAAAACATATATGAAGGCAGTAAATAGTAAATGTATTTTTATAAATAGGAAATTAATTTGTGAAATAAAAAATATGTAATATTATATATATATATGACGAATCTATACGCGTCCTCTAACTAATCATCTTGGGAAATATTTGGGCTAGCATTCGCGTTTAATTCACAGCCATCCCTCTCAAGAAACCATGATATTCAGATTAGTTCGACTATGGAAGGTCATAGTTTTGCAATTATACTAGAAGGAGGTAGAAGCTGCTCCATTCGCTACGCAGGAGAGATTGAACAAAGTTGACTTTCGCATGTAAAGATTTAAAGTGGTGTTCGGCCACTGTGTTGAATTAGTAGATTTAAGGTTAGGATAGATACATAGGGTTAGGGTTGAGATAGATTAGGTTGAGTTAAATAAGTTACTTGCGCGTATTTCTTGATAGTCATTGCTTTCTCTGTGCTCTTTACCTTTGACATTCACTTTGAGAATAAGTTGTTGTTGGTTCGTGTGTTTGAGTAAATAAATAATTGTTATTATGGAAGCCTCTGGTTCTGCTTTCATCCCCCCACGCATTTTTAGGTAGACAAGACGGTGAAGGAGAAACTTCAGATGAAAGTCGCTTACATATCGACTATTCATAAGAAATCAATGAGAAAAAATATGCTCAAAATGTTCATGTTGCAATCATTTTCATTAATAATACACAAAGTTGCACTTCCGCGCATACGTTAGCGCCGGAAACATCCAAATTCGCTGATGGACACTGTGGTGCGCACTGGACGCATGTTGAAATTCCAGTTTGTATTGCTTTTTTGATGAATCTGATTTCTGAAAGTGTGATCGGTATCCTCTAGTTTTGACTTAAGTAATGGTTTCCTAGAGCAGCGGTGCCGTTCTTTCGCGGTCGTAACATCACGATGGATGACGTCGCAGAAAAGACGGCTGTCTGTTAACGTTGATCGAGTGGTTTCGTAGGATAGCGGTCTGCTGTACTTACGTCCGTAGCTGTAAACAATCTTAAAATGGATGATTTTGATGTAGCGAACATATCTTTTTTATATTTTACCTATATATTGAACATATTTTTTTATATTGTACCTATATATTGAACATATTTTTTTATATTTTATACACATTTTTTATATAGTAGAATCTGTTTTGTGCAGTCCTTTTCTATGCGGTATATGAATTTCAACACCTTTGCCACCACTGTAATGTTTTCGATCATTTCACATAAGAGTATGTACACATCAAGATGCATTGTTCATTTTTTATGAACTTTCTCCTGATTGCACGTTCAATTGCTTTCTCTCAATGTACTAGAAGCGTATGCTTGATTGAAGATGAAACTTTCAATAATTTGATAGATAGATGATAGATTTGAATTTCAAAAAGAGCTTTAATCATGCATATCTGGTAATCGTGAAGTTTGCCAAAACTTATCACTTAAAGGTGTCGAAAAATAAATCGATTGAAATTGTATCTCAAGTGACGAAAGCAATGTTTAACTAATTACTGTGTTGTACATACTTTACATATATTGTTATTTTATTATATCAATAAATGAAATCAAAGAATTTTGATTATTTGTTGCATTAGTTCATTGAAATTAAAGAATTACAAAAACCATATATTATTTCTAAGTAATTCCAAGGATTAATTTTCATAAAATTCTTTTTCTCAAAAGTAAACATTTGGAAAAGTTTAAAAGAATTTGTAAAATTCCCAAAACTTCTAGTCAAATCCCACATATAACACATTATACTAATACCAATATTTTTGTATTGAATTGGGTAAACAGTTAACTGACTTCAAATGCTTTTAAAATACAAAAAAAAAAAGACAATATGCTCTAAAGAAGTGTTGCATATAGTTGTAAAGAAAATACAATCATGACATGATTTAATAGTTTTATTCATATATTTCTTTTTTTCACAGTTTAAATTTTTACAGATTTAAAAATTAATTTAAACACTGAACAACAAAAAAATACAAATGAAAAAAATACAATTTTGATAAGTGAATTATAAGTTAAGTTATAAGTTACTTCCTTTATTTACATTAAAATAAGAGAATTTAATTTAAACACTGAACAACAAAAAAAAAATGAAAAATATGCAATTTTGATATTTGCAACTTAGACAAAAAATTCCGAAACATTGGCTTCATCCGCTTCAGGAATCCAGAAAATATTGGAACTCATTTTTTTTTTTTTGCCACCGCTATCGAGAAAAACGTTCAACAAACTGTTGCTGCCTGCAACTTCACATTCCGTTCCCATCCACCGCTCTCTAGGAAACTACGCCTATCTATTTACACAGGCGACGTTTTAGTGACGTCATCCACCGTAATGTTACGGACGTTAAAGAACGGCACCGCTGCTCTAGGAAACCATAGCTTTAGAGGCATCATTTAAGAGGTCAATGGTGGGAATGAATTGATCGAATCAAGGGAGGTCAAACACAAATGGAAGTCTCCCAAGATTTTAATATCTTTAAAACTGTCATATCAAGAATTTAGGGCCAAGTATTAAGCACTGGATCATTCTATATACGACAGAGGCAATGTCGGCCAAAAGCAACAACTACAACCGAAGACTACTTTCTGTCATTTTCGGCTGGAAGAAACCTCGAAGCGACAGCAACATATTTGGTTTCAGGCCTTCAGATTGCCATCGAAAGTCAAACTAGCCCTGCAGCATGAATGTTTAACGAAGTTATTCTGCAGAATGCCCAGAGGAACTGAACTCACGTGAAAGCTACAAACCATTCCCCAGGAAACAACCACCCCTGCTTCAGTCTTTATTGAAAAAGTTACCTTAATTTACATTTTTATAGAAGTAAACAGCACACAAACCAAATGCAGAGATTCACAATACACATACAAATATATAAATGAAATGTAAAACCACGATGTACATAAATTGCATAATACAAATTATATGAAAAAAAGGCAAATTCTCCATATTCATACCCAGTCACACAGTAAAATGTACAAAACCAATAATAATATAATAAAAGAACACATATATAGAGCAAGGGAGAAGAAAAAAAACTTTCCTGTATCTTGCAAGTGCATCAAAAAATAATAATCTCTATCCTATGCCACCATTTCTTCGCCTAAATTTATTCTGCAGTTTAAAAAAAAATAGTAGCCTAAGGAAGACGACTCATATTAGTGAGTGAATATTAACGTCACACGGTTCAGCTACACTAGGGCTTTCGGCAACGTACCTCGTCATTTTAAGCCTAGTTCATGTGACGAGGATGACACCTGAGCTGGCATTCGCCTCTCCTGACTACCACGCCACACATACGGGAGGACATTTCAGCTCTAGACAGATTCAACATGCATTGTTATCCTACACGGTGTGTCTTAAGTGGTACCGGACTCGAACTCTCATGACAAGACTTCCATGACCCGATACCGTAACCAGTAGGCTACCGCAGCCCACGCCTCACATGGGGACCTTCCCTTTATTTTGAACGCAAAGGAAGAAAGCAACCGAAAATAAAATTATTGAATGTTATCAGAGATATGTTTTGCTATTTTGAAACAAGAATTTAACCTTATATGAATATTCGTATTGTTAACTAAAGAGCCAAACCGTAATTTACGGGATATATCGGTGGGCTCAGTAATTTGATAATTTCTGGTAAATCTGCAAAGGATCATATAGTGATGCTCATCTCTAATGCACCCACAGAGACAATTGGGTTAGTTTTTAATTTAAATCTTATTCTTCAGGCGGAAAACCAATGATTGTTGCCCCCTCCTTCCCGCTGCTAGAGCAGTTATTTAAACTGGTATGTTGTCCTGTTCAAAGGCACCAAGATCACTGGCTACGGGGACTGTTTGCTGACGAGTCCAGAAATAGTCTGTATACTCATTGTAGACGTGTTTTGATGTGGAAAGAGGAAATAACACACTCAAATCGAAAATTGCTCCATGAAATATCTCGTTTCTGAAATGGCAGTGTAATGGTTTAGGGAAGTATCATGGCAAATGACCGCAGCGAGCTGTATATTTTTCATGGAGTACGTTCGTTAATAAGAAATATATATAATTCATTTCATAACTTCTGAAGTGGCTATTTACAGTATTGTAAGTATTTATATACTTAAAATTTCAAAGCTCTTGCTATACCATGATCTTGAGTCCTATGTTTGCCTTATTTTGAGCCTCGTATATATATATGTGTGTGTGTGGACCATCCAGAATGTAAGTTTGTCCAAATGCCCAAAGAAGGTGCCACTAAAGACATCTCGAATGCACAAGTCGAGTAGATTAGGAGTGTGACTATCGTAGGTGGTTGTTAAAACTTTCCAATTGCTTGCATTAACGTATTTGTAGTGGACAAAGGTGCTTGCTTTGATTTCTTCTGATGGTTTCATTCTGTTCCATCGATTGCTTGGCAAAAACTGTGTTAATGGATTTGAATGCACACAATTAGCACTAATCGAAACTCAATATTATTGTGGTTAGCACATACATCGGATGTGAAAAGTAAGCAGATGGTTTATCGTTGGTTTCTCATTTTTATCGGAAGGTCTGTTTTTCCGAGGGATAAGAAAAATGCCTATGACGAACAGTGTCGTGACTGTCCATTAGTCATGTATGCAACCTTGTGCAGCAGGAATAGCAAGGCATTTTGCAAAATCGTCATTTAACTCTTGTTGTTGTTGTTACTAATGCCACATGATCCGCAAAGGTCAGATTGCGGCCCATAAAATTCATCATGGCAAAGGGTTAAATTACGCCTGTCGTTAGCCGTAGCTTTGAGCACCATACAGGTGACAGAACACTGGTTATTTCCATAACCTCTCCACAAATGAACACCAGTAGGTATCTGCGACACCCTCCTCCATTCCCAAGTGGCAAACGACTACGAATCCTAATTACAAAATGAATCTCAGGACATGGCTAGTGTTACAATTCCAGTGGTTATAATGTCGAAAAGTAGCCGACATCACATGTCGTATTTCTCGCAAAAATATCTCCGGGCAATTATACCCCGTTAATTTTTACGGGGCGTGGGAAACTTATTTTCTAAATGAGACTCTCGTATAAATAGAAAGTAACTTTTTTTTATCTTTGTCATTCTTAGTGTATTTTGCTTTTATTGCATTTCTTTTTTTAGGTGCAACCAATAAGTAACAGATGATAAATATCCTTCGTCCCTCGGAAAGAATAACCACACGAGAAGCATCACCTGTGCATTATTCTTTTTTTTTCTGACAACATTGATTCCTTTTTTTAACAAGATAAATAATAACCCTCGGTGGTTAATTGGATATGTTCTATCAGATGCGCGTTTTCAGTTCCTACCATTAGCTCACAATCTCTATATTTTTTTATCTTGGTAGAATTTTCAAAAGTTAATAAAATACATTTTAAAACACTCAATTGAGCTTAAATTTTATATACAGGATTATTTTGGATGACAATACAGTCATTTTTAATTATGATTAATAAAAATTAATTGATTAAAACTAATTATTCAAATTATTACAAATACAGCTACGTTGGTGTCATTTATGGGGACTTAGTGAACATTTTAGTGACTTAGGTCAAAACTTGGAGAAGGTTTTTTTCTCCCATTTTAAAGCGCTCATTTGAGTAGAATTTTCTATACACACTTGTTTGAGTTAAAATATTATAATTTAATTATAATTAATTAAAATTAATTGGCTGAAACTAATTATTTAAAGAATTACATATACAGCCACGTTGGTGTCATTTTTAGCGACTTGGGTCAAAACTTTAAAATATTTTTTCTCACGTTTTAAAGCTATACATTACCCTTAAAATGACTAATTTATCGATTTTTTTTGTTTTTGCATTTTCCTGTAGCCCATACGATTAGGAATCTTGGCTCCAAATTTTAATTCTAATAAACATTTAGTTTTTAAGATATTTGAAATTTCCTGAGTATTGCCAGTCACTAAATATGACAGCTGAGGGGGAGAGGCTAGTTTTGATTTCATTTTAAAGCATTTTTCCATTTTTAAATTTAATTAATTAGTAATATATTTTTAATAAAATCGATACTTGGAGAGAGAGAGAAGTGGTTATTAACTTCAACTTTTACAACTAAAATCGTTTCAGTTTGTTTATATTTTGAGTTTTTGGTAATCTTATATAGTTACTTAACTAAACTTGATTAAAAAAAGGTCTTTCTCTAGACCAATATTTATTCTGCCAATAAGCATATAATTCATAAAACTTAAAAGCTTTTTAACTTTGTTTAAGGTAAATTTTTTCTGTTAAGAAAATGCCAAGGACAAAACGTTCGCACCTTACAAAGAGAAGCAATATTTCTAAGCGATGGAGTACTTCTAAAAATGACAATTCTACAAAGCAGCCTTTACCTGATATAACTACAAGAATTCAAAATACAAATGTTTTGAACACGAATACTACAGGTAAAAGTAAACATTTATGTGATGTTCGAAATTACATTATAGTAGATACTGAATATTTAAGTAATTTGTTTACACATCATTTATGCAATATTTGTCATACAGCTTCTTTAAAACTTTGCTTTGGTCAAAGAAATGGATTTGCATATAAAATGAATGCTGTATGTGTTAATTGCGACCTAACTCAAAGCAAAATATGTTCTTCAAAACAGTTGGTTGATACTAAATTGCATCAAATGTCAAATGTTAGCAAAAATGAATTTTTTAATGCTCCATTTGATGTAAATATGAGAATGGTGTAAGGTATATTAAATTTGGGACTTGCCTACTCGGTGTTGGAAAAATTCAGCATACACATGAATTTAAGAAAAATGTCTAGTAAAACTTTTAATTCCTATAAGCCAAAAGTTCTGAATGGACATCTCGTTGGGTCAAATCAGCTGTTGTTTGATGTTCGTAAAAATGTCAGAGAGGCGTATGGCTCAAAGAATGATAAAGATATTGTTGATATCAAAGTGTCATACGATGAAAGCTGGTTGACAAGAGGAAATACGTCAACCATCGGAGTAGGATGTGTTATCGACTTGCTGACTGGCTTCGTGATAGACTACGAAGTAATGTCAAAATGGCGAAAAGAATGTGAGCAGACAAAATTTGCACTTAATGACAGTGCTGAATTTCGTATTTGGTATAAATGACATCAGGATGTTTGTAGTGCAACACATGTCGGATCATCTGGAACAGTGGAAGTAAACGCAGCTGTAAAATTATGGGAAAGATCTGGCAGCATTGGCTTCCGGTATACAACTTTGCTCTCTGATGGGGATTCTAAGTCTTTCTTAGAATTAAAAGAAAGGAATGTGTATGGAAGTGAGACACAAATTAAAAAAAGAAGAATACATCAACCTTATAAGCAAAAGGTTGGGAACAGTTCTAAGGCAGACAGTTAAAGATTGGCGAGTGAAAGGTTTAACTTTGGGAGGGAAGAAACACGGTAGTTTGAAATAAGAGACAATAAAAAAAATTAACTAGATTATACACTAATGCCATACGCAAAGATAAAGGTGATTCAGAGGCGATGAAAACTGCAATTTATGCTATCCTATTTCATTGCATGCCTACAGACCAGAAGCCACAACATAAAAAGTGCCCTTCTGGTATAGACCCATTGTGCTTTTACCAATCATCATTGGCACATAGTAAGAAACGAAGTTTTCACAAAGATTGGGTAAAAACACCAATGAATGAAGAATACTTGCCAAAATTTTGCCGATTTATCAAAGATTAACTTTATTTGAATTATGAAGCAGGTGTGTCAAAGGTCTGACACAAAATTCTAATGAAGCATTGCATTCGATGATACGGAACAGATGTTCCAAGAAAATTCAGCTTCTGGAAGTCGTGTGCTGATTGCCGTGTCGAGTGAAATATCTGAATTTAATATTGGAACATTAAAAGCTCTAAAAACATTTCAGGATGTTAATTGCCTCTTGCAACAAGTTTATCGTCTGAACATTTAGCCTTCTTTACTGATTATAGGAGAATCTATTTCAGAAAGAAAATAAAATCTGCAAATTTTAAAGTCGCGCAGCAAAAAACAAAACTTGCTAAATTGCGTCGACTTAAAATTGAGAAAAAATAGGTCATATGTACAAATCTGGTGGTTTTTAACTTTTTTAAAACTTTTATTTATATCATTATTATTCTTCATAAGAGTGTATTGTATTTTAAAACTTTAAAAAAAATTTATGTTAACTTTAAACTGAATAATCTCATCGTAACAAATGCTACATCGATATTTTGCAAAAACATATTTTGAGTAAGCAAAAGTATTTTCAATCATATTTAATTAATGTAGTGTTTTCATATATTACATAAGTGGTAAAATAATATACTAAAAATTTAGAACTTTGCAAGCGCATTATTAGTTTTATTTTATGCCTTAACAAACTTTAAATGCATTTTTCTCAGACTTTTATTTTTGAAGATGTAAGTGTTTTCTAATCCCTAACGCTTTCTTTCTGTTCAAGATACAGTCTTGAAATTTTTTATAGATACTCTGAGATGTGTGTGTTCTGCAAAAGTTAGTATGGATTTAGGTCTGGGATCTCTAGTTTTTTTTTTAAAAAATTGTTAAAGTTAATATTTTTAAAATTTTCGTGTTTTTCCAGGTTTTGCTAGAAAAATAATTATTAAAAATCAACAAAGTAACATATTTCCAAATCAATACTAACTTTTGTTTACAATAATATTAGAAATATAAATCACTCAAAATAATTAAAAAATTTCAAAAATTATGTATTTTATAGCAGTTTAAAAAAACTTGAAACATTTTACTTTTTTCAAAATTTTAAAATGAGGGCTTGTTAAATTGACTTTTTTATTTTCAGAATCAGTTTAATAATATAGTTTGAAAACAATACATAAATTACTTTTAATGTTACTGTCTCCAAAAATTTTTTTGAAAAAGTGTACCGTGTAGCCTTAAAGCATTCAGTTGAACTGAAGTTTTATAGACAAGATTGCTTTGGACGACAATACGATACTTCAATGATAATGAATAAAAAGTAATGACCACTTATAATGTTGTGATTCTGTCCTATGTATATACATATTTATATTAAATGTAAGTATTTAATAAAAAATAGCTAAAAATTTTTTTCTTTGTTGACCTACATAGGAATTGACTAAAAATATTTTTTTATATTACTTTTTTGTATTCATTTCCACTATTGTAATTTGTTTATAAAAAAATATTCTTACAGAACTTTTTATACGCGTGATCGATTTGCATTTCGTGATTTTTAAAAATGGAAGTCATTCAACATGAGTAAAATAAATAATAAATCAAATTTAAAAAATGAGCATTTAGTGACGTCACGCTCTAAAACAACACGAAGGCCGATGGCAATTGATTCCAGTAGTTTTGAGCCATGGTTAAATAATGAAAATGATTCGCCAGTGCTTCTCAAAGTTTCAATGTTCACCACCCAATATTCAATCCTAACTTTTTTCGCGCCCCCCTTTATACAATAGAAATGGATTGAATTCAATCACACTGTTCTTTGATGCTAAAACTGCAATACGACTTTAACCTCTTACGGGCCGCCGGCGTATAGAAATGTCTCGCTCAGCCAAAGCGTTAATTTTCCTGGACGCATATATCCGTCTTTCCGAAGTCCGAACTTTTTCTGTTTCCTTCAATTCATAAAATTATTCCGGAGATGCTTTGGAATGCAATAAAAGAACCTTGACAATGTTTGTGATCGATTGACTCTATTTCAGAGATTTTTCCTCCCCATATGCGCGCGTACGTGGAAAAGGGTTGGCATGGGGAAGCAAATCGCGTAACTTTTAATCGGTAGTTGAAAAATTAATTAGAAACTGTACAAATTATGAAGATAAGTGTTAATTTTTTATATAAATTTATATATGACAATCCCATAGGGTTACTAGTAATTATTAAACTTGTTTTTAACTTAGTATTGTTAAATTAACTGTAAAATACATTCTGTAGCACCTGATACATTTATAAGTGTATTATATCAGTGTAAATGTGTATTTTATTTTTACGTCAGAATGCATTTTGTTTGTTTACGTTCAGTAAATTAATAATTTTTTGAAATAATCTTTTGTTTTCGACTTTTTGATAGGCTCGCGCGCCCCTCATAGACTTGTCACGCCCCCAAGAGGGCGTGCCCCAGAGTTCGAGAAACGCTGAGCTACCTCTATCTCCTCACTTCTTCTCTATCGTAGTATCTCCTTCACGCCAAGGGAGGCATTTGAGCCTCGGTTCCTCTACACGGCGAGTCTTTACTGTCACTAGAAGTCGAACAAATTCCAGGCTGACCACGAGTCTGTAGCCATAAACACTACACTACCACGGTCTGTATACTTATTCAATGAGGTATCGAAATCTTTTGGGGGATGTCACATTCAAAAATCGAATACTTTACGTCGAATTTGAATTTAATAACTTCCCACTACGAAGCAGCTGGGGAACTATCAGCCACGAAACGAGTAATTATGAGCCGATATCAAGTGAAGAAGACTGTGCAAGTGTTCTACTACCCCACCTCTAAACTTCCACAACATACTAACATGAGAATTGTATTTCTCAGAAACAGAAATATATTCATAAAACCCAAGATTTGTTATTCGGGTTTATTTTTAGGCCAAGTACGGGAAACAAAGCCTTCAGAATACTCAGTCTTTCTCTCATAATTTTACATTTGTGACTTTCACTTCTTTCGAGAGAAAAACAAAGGCTCTTTTGGGGTATCCGTGTTAAATATTTCAAGAGCTTCAAAAATCAATCGGTGCTTTAAGTATTCCCTATTCACCACTATTTCTTTCGACGTGAAGCTCTGGAGAATCTGAAAACTCCCTTTTCTATTAACTTTTAAATCCACTCTTTCAATCTCATTGACTCTTTTCGTTGAATTAGGTTAATTTCAGATTGGTTCAATCAATAGGAAGTCAATGTGCCTTGAGGAAATCATCCTATACTTTTGGACTATCACAGTTTTCAGTCCATGCCAATTTAATGGGGAAACAGATATCTTTTGGCTTTGCGATTGTGTCAACTTTATAACTCAACATTTTCCGCTACTTTTTGCTCAAGATGCATAGTACTCGTTGACGGATTTGTATAAGGGTAACCCTTCAGAGATAATTTGGAAATATAATTGAAATATTTTGATGTGTGTATTTGGCAAACAGATAGCACTATAAATGTCCGTATCGTATTTTGAAAAAAAATTTGGAAAAACAACCCTTGCACGTTCGAAAAAATAAATGGTTTCTTTCATAGAAAATATAATGAAAAAAAATGTTGAAAAATTGAAGCATCCAAAAATATGTCACCAATTTTTAAAATGAGGATTTGAAACGTGTTACATTTTTAATATTGATGCTATATTAGTATAATTTTAGTATATTTCTTACAAGTAGCAAATAAAATTTCCATAATAAGTTACAATAAAGAGTAATGTTTAAAAATATCCGAAGCTATTACTCAGTTTACATAGAAAAAGTGTTTGGGAAAAAATAGAAACACATACAACGGGTTTCGAATTCACAAAACATTCTTCAAATATTTAAAACACAAAATCGAATGCATTGCAGTATAAATTATAAAGATATCCAACATATAGATTACACTGAAAAAACAATTGCAAATAATACGTGAGTGTGATAAACATGTACATGAAATTATTTGCTTTACATATATTTTTGCTCTAATAGCTATCCGCGCGTCTGTTATAAATATTATTAACTATTCTTTTTTTTTTTTTGGCATTTTTATATTCTTCGTGCTCAAAAATTGTAAATATTTTTTTCTAAGGAAAATAATGTGTATGCAGCAGAATAATCTAGAAACATAGAAATAAAACATATCTCGAAGCGCATTTAGAATGTACGAAATGACTTCATATTTTTGAACAAAAATATAGAAAAAGTGAAAATTGAATGGCAAATACTATGCACGGAACTAGCTTGGTGTTTTATTAGCTACGTACATTGTTTACAAAACTTCCATTTAGAGGGAGAAAAAGCTCCCTTTTATGTATGTTAACCTTTTTTTATGTATATATAGCCTACTTTTAGAACACCCAATATTTGTTAATGCGCATGTCTTTGGGTGACATGCAATGTATGTCTTTGAAGCATTCCGAAATATTTATGTGATAGACAGGTAATGAACAGGTGGCAACAGCACGTTTAAGACAATACCATTAATAAAATTGCAAATGAACCTTTAAAATGTTAAGTGCGAGTATTTATAGCGACGTAATGCATTAAGGACCCAAAAACGAATGTTACTAAAGGAGAAACAAAATATATGAATACGTCAATATAATTAAGTTCTGTATTTCCATACAAAATAAATAAAAATTTCTTACCGAACTAAAGTTTGTGTAATGCAATTTTAGAAAATGGTTTATTTTAAGGGCAAATAAAAATGTAACAAAATAGATATATTTGAGTACCAAATGCAATTACTTCAAATGAATATTCCATCTATGTATATAAAAATGGATGTTTGTATGTTTGAAATCGCATCATTCCAACACCGTTCAACCAATGACTATGAAAATTAGCATGTTTATGTATTCTGTTGTGGAGAAGGTTTTTGTGCTATTCTCTTTGTTGCAGGTCCTCACCAGGTGGCCCTACAGCATATCAACTTCTGCACCCTCAATCAATCATCAAATTGCCAACAGGATCGCCAAAATTAATGCCAACTTGGCTCTATCGCCAACATTTCGCTATGCTTCTATTGAATTGCCATTATAATGCAAGGAACGGCGTTTCTTGGGATTATTACAAATTTAACAAAAAATAAATACAACAGAAAGTAATATCAATGTATTACACATCCAGATATAAATTATTTACACTATTTCAAGCTTTCACTACACAAACTGTATAACAATGCGCTACTTTTACAGTGCAGAGATCAGCTTAGGAAGGTGTTTTCAAAAATCGACCAACAGGTGAGTTACGGGGAGCTAAAAATAAAAAAAAATCATTTTTATCTAGGTCTACAGACTTAAACTTTAACCATTAAGAGTTTTTCATTCAACTGAGATATGCAAAAATCTTTATTTTTTGTTTAATTTTCATTTCATAAAATTAACTCATTAAAAACTTCTTTATCCTTCAATCTGTATTGCTCAATTTTTTATTCACCCATGCGAAGAACGGGTATACCAGCTAGTATATCTTAAAGCGCGTTAATTTTTTTTCTTGAAGGATTTTAAGATCATAATGCTCTTTTAGATACCCAGTACATTACGAGATAATTCATTCCTAGTTCATTAGCCTAAACGAATGTATAAATATAATCTTATCTCCCCTAATCTATAAGTTTTTAAATTGAGATTGAATCTTCCGAGGATCTGGACAAATCAGAAAGCCTTTACTGAAAATCATAATTTGTACACACACAGCCTCTAGTTAACCTTCAATACAAATCGACGCGATTTCTGAAGCAGAAATTGTCCTAAATGTTATGAACCGTTGCTGTTTATTGTGTGTTAAATAAAATGTGGAACTAAAAATGCCTAGCCGTTTCATCATTTCAATGCCGAAAACTAAAATATTTGAACACGAAAATACGTAAATTCTAGTCGAGTTTTGTTTCACATACATATTTATTGATTAATTACTCTTTGTATGCCATCGCATAAAACACGGAACACAATTGTTCATTTAATTTTAAAATCAATCGGCTGAATTTCTTCATTCATCTACTTTGAAATTATACTAAAATATTTATTGTTTATAAAAGACTATTATTGGGTACAAGGGAAAGTTCTGTTGTTTTTGAACACGTGCACATTTATGTGTTATGATTTTGCTTAGCAAGAATTCGAATCCAACTGAAACTTGTTTAAACAGTTTAGTAAACTATTAATGATTTACACACATTTTTTTGAGTTTTAATATTTAAACTTTCTCATTAACTTTTAAAACTGAGCTAAAAAAAGGGGCTTTTAAGACATTGTACGTTGTTTGTTCAAAAAGGAAACAACGCTATGGAGGAAAAATAAACTTGCATGCTATGTTTGAAAAAGAAGCTGTAATAATTCGAGCATGCCGAAAATGGCATCTGAAATTTTGAAAGGGTAGCTTTTCTTTGAAAGATGAACTCAGATCAAGAAAGCCATTAGGTGTCAGTGACGAAGTGCTACGCAGTATGAGCAGGACAAGCCCCAAGTTAACTTCAAGCTCGGAACTCATCCGTCTACTGCTTTGTACTTCATTAAAAGGCTTGATTTCGTGTCCAAACTTCCTGTTTCGGTGTTTCACGATTAATTCTCAAAAAACATTTAATTGACAGGATTTCCAAATTTTTTTCAAATCTTGATCGTAACAAAAGAAAACCGATATTTTGGGCGGTGACTGGAGAAAAAAAAGTAATAAATATAAAGAAAACTGAAATCAATTCCTACTTAGATCAAAAAAGAAAAATTTCATTTAGCTACTTTTTATTAAATAGTTACAATTCATACAAATATGTATATACAAAGGACAGAATCACAACATAAGTGGTCATTCATTTTTATTCATTATCATTAAAGTATCGTATTGCCATCCAAAACAATCGTGTCTATTAAATATCAGTTCAACGAAATGCTTTAAAACGTGAGAAAAAAAATCTTTTAAAGTCTTCACCCAAGTCGCTAAAAATGAAACCAACGTGGCTGTATCTGTAATTTTTTAAATAATTAGTTTCAGTCCACACATTAATTTTAATTAATTATAATGAAGTTATCGTATTTTTACCCAAAACAATAGTGTATAGAAAATTGCAGCTCAAATGAGCGCTTTAAAATAAAATGGGAGAAAAAAACCTTTTCAAATTTTGGCGCAAGTGCCAAAAATGATGACAACGTGGCTGTATTTGTAATTCTTTGAATAATTAGTTTTAATCGATTACTTTTTATTAATTATAACTAAATGACTGTATCTTCATCCAAAATAATCGTGTATATAAAATTTCAGCTCAATGGAGCGCTTTAAAATGTATTTTATGAACGATTGAAAATTCCAATATGATAAATAAATATATAGAGAGTGTGAGCTAGTAATAGGAATTGAAAAAAGATAGTGTACAAACACGTGGTTAGAAAAAAGTATATGTTTACAAAAGGGAGACACCGTTACCCACATCCAAAGCTGGCGTGCATCAGAAGAAGTTGTTTGTGAGACAGAAAGGGTAGAGTGCACGAAAATAAAAACGGCCATTACTGTTCGCAGTTTTTTGTTTTGAACAAAGAAATTCAACATAAACGTTCATCTCTGGCCAAAAGAAAAGGTGTAATTCTTCATCACGACAACGCTGGACTATACGTGGCGAGAAACACCGCATAAAGAATTGCATAATTGGGTTGGAAAACTGTACCTCAGCCAGCATATACTCTTCATATTTCAACCATCGCACTACTACCTAGTCAGGTCGTTGCAAAAATTTCTTGATGGAATTAAATATATTGATTAAGAAGGCGTCGAAATGGCAGGGGCACAATACTTTGCCTCCAAAATAGAGAACCTCTTATAGTGATAACTTCTTTATGCGCTTTTTGCTGGAAAGTGAACTTGAATGATGCGTTTTAAAAAGCCAAGCATTGTTACGCTCGGGTTTATAACGCTCACAATAATAACAATATTATTGAATGGTAACAATACTACTCGTAACAATATTACTGAATCATTTGGGTTTAATGAGCCATGTATCGGAGAAGTTTGTGCAGCGAAATGTAGAGCAGAAAATGGACTAATGATTCTAATAGGTACTATTTATATTTCACCAAAATGTAGAGAAAGTTATCCAATTCATTCCCAAAAAAATTAGTAGACTACACTGTGAAGCCGCGGATCAACTCTTCTGTGTGAACAAATTGCATATTATTTTAAGTGGTGATTTTAATGTAAGTTTTTCAAAAGACAAATCAAAGCCTTAAGTAGATTTTTTAAAATCAAAATTCAATTTAATTATTTTAACTGATCCGAATGAAAGCACGACAAAGTACGGAATAATGCTTGAAGGTGTTTTTGTAGATATTTATAAATAATTTTGAATCTAAAGTATTTATAACCTATTTCAGCTGCCATAAACCTATTGTTTCCTTCTTAGAATACAATTAATTCACAAATAGGATTACATATTTCAGAAAAAATATTACGTTATGAGTACAGATAAATGAATAAGTAATTTTATAGAACAATGCTGATATCCCCTTGTTTTTATTCGCCTAATTAATCTCTGAAACAACATTACAAAATTTGTAGTTATCACTTCTATCGTGTGGTCATAAGCACACACACTTTTTTTTATTTTCTAGGAGGTTAGATAAACTGTCAGAATGCTGGAAGACAGTTGTAACTAACAAAATACATTATATTTTAGATTAATTTTAAAAATGAATTTTAAAAAAAATGTTTTTTTCTACAGAAAGAAACCCGCGATAGAACTTTTCATTATACCAAATATATTGATTTAAATACTTTTAGCCCTAAAGATTTATTTTACATAGTTTATTTGAATTAATAGTTTATCAACGACGTTCTACGAGGCTACACGTGACTGTTCTCGCAATTTTGAATCATAGGCGAGTGGCATTCAACTCTTCCAACCAACAACGCTATTCTAACGTGAATACTTTAATATATTGAACGCGGATCTTCTCATTTGTGGGGCAGATCTCTTCAGTGGCTTTAAAACAACATTCACAACAAAAATTCAAGAGCACTGTTGTTAACAGAAGTATTTCAATTAAAAAAGAAACTAAAATACTAAATAATAAATGAAAACCCAGATGTTTAGAGCACTCAGATTACGCTTGTGTAGTCTTAATTCTACAAAAATTATGCTAATTAGATGGAATTCTAATTATTCATAGCACAGCGCGAAATTATATTTCTTTTTTTCAAAAAGAAATCTCATTAATTTATTATCTTAATGGAAAACTTAAATTAATCTCAAAATTGTTGTAAATTCAGAAGACTGTGATTATTATAATGATATTTAGATAGATCCTTAAATGAATTATATATGAAACAATGTTATTTGCTTACTAATTCTTAGCTAAAAGCTGTATAACAATTTTTTAAAAATAAAAATCCTTTCAGAACTAATCTCTGCAATAAAATAAAACTTAAAACTCATCATTTACGAATGAGAACTATTCTAAAGAGGTTTGAAAAAATTGAAAGAAAAAGCGCAATATAAGCAAAAGTTTCAATTAAAACCAAAGCGACCACCAATGGGAATACATTAAAAAGGGGAAATTAAGAATATAATTAAAAATGGTTATTTTCTGAGAAGCCGTAACGGCAGCCATGAAAAATAGCTAAGTACCTATTAGTTAGCAATACATTTTAGCTTTTTTTTTTTGGTCTAAGTTTTTATTTTGAAATGTAACGTAAAAAACGTAATGGCGTAAAAAATAATGCTACTTTAGATAGTCGTAAGAAAGAAAATTTTCAGTTAACGAATTAGTTTTGAGAGGAATTATCCTTACTAAAACATTAATATATTTGGCAACACGTTTTCAATAGTTAAATATTTATACATAAGCCAAGAGTAATTGGTCTTAATGTAAAGTACACACTTATATTTAATCGTCAATGTCATTAGATTCACAAAAACATTTAGCGATATTGCAAAATTTCACACTTTTATTTCTTTATTTTACATTAAGCATATTGTTACGAATTTTGTGTAAACAGTGTAAATAATTTGTATTTGAGAGTTTAATGCATTTATATTACTCTGTGTTATATTTATTTCATGTTAAAATTGTACTATTCACAAGCAGCGCGGCTCCTTACGTTATAATGGCGATTCAATGAGAACTTGGCGAAATCATGGCGGTAGAGCCAAATTGACATCATTTTTGGCAGCCAAATTGGCGACTTTGACGTCATTGGCGACCATGTTGGCGAGTTCGAAACCCTCTGGAATCTTCTTGTGTGAAAGTATTAGATCTCTCCACTAGTGTCACGTTCAATGACACGAGCGGTTATATTTCTAGAAGTTTCTGTCGTTGATATAAAAAGGAAGCTCGCCGGTACGGCGATGAGTCTTGATTAAGCCAGCGAGTAGTGAGGATTGTTTTGACTTGCGAGATTAGCTCGGCTGTGCTTGTGTGAATAATCTTTACTTACGTGTATTTTTAAACATTGTTTATTGTGTTTGATTGCTGTTGAAGGTCTGAAGACCTTCAGATATTTACCCTGTGAATATTGCCGATTTTCGATAATAAATGCATCTGAAAGTAAAAAGTTCGTCTTCGTCTAAATTCGCTCTTAAAGAACTAATTATTTTTCTTTGTGATTGTTTTTGCATAAAATCCTCGCGAACCCTCGGATCTACGTAACAATATATTTTTCTCTATTGCACAGGTTTGGTTAGTTATGAATTTTCGGCATGGAGTCTTAATGAGACATAACGGCCGGACAATCTTGGTTAAAATCCTTTAATTGAGTGTATATATATATATATATATATATATATATATATTAAATATATATATAAAAACAATCACAATTATCAATTTAAAAATTGAAATATATGAATCCCAAAATACCAAAACACTTCAGAATATCAATGGCGAATATAAAAGATAATGTTCCATCATTTTCAAACAAAATTAAAAAATTATAAAATAAAATAAAAATTTATAAAATATCCAAGTGCAATCTCGGACTTAGGACCGATAAGTGGGGTTAAACTAGTTTGATGGCGCCAACCTTCCCCCTATTGCAACTTGGTAATTTAATTGGAAAATTTTCAAATTTCAGAAAAAAAAATATATATATACAGTCGAACCCTCTATATTACGAACTTTTTTCCTAGAGCCTTGAACATTTCACGATTTCCTTCGTAAAATAACCTCTCTATAGCGAAGTGTATTTTCTATATAACGAACTTTTTCTTTTGGGATTCAACTTTTTTTCTCCCTTTTTTTAAAGTATTTCTGAAAAATTTTCAAGTTATTCTCCCTTAACACATTTATGGTGGTCACAAATCTTGAACTGGTTTTATAAGATACTAACTCGCCGAGAGCAATAGAGTTCAGGACGTTTCATCAAAGTGCCCACTTTAACTCCCATTGTTCAGTTCACTAGAGACATCTTCGAAATCCTATTTCACCCTCAGTGGAGTTGTCCCGTGTCCCCATGTTCTAACTATAAAATAATGTATGTTCCATATTGCTTGTAGTCTTTGAATTACAAAATTTCCTTAAATTTCATTAATTTTAGTGTAAATTTTTTTTCTTAATATTGGAAATACAGTGAATTCTTTGACATTCTTTTTTCTTCTTTTCCTAGCAATTTTTCTTTCTTTCTTTGTTGGTGGTAAGATATATAAAATAAACATATATTCATTTAAAAAAAAGATGTAAATAATTATTTCTTAAAACATAGTGCTTATGAATTTAAAATTTGTTTTATGTGGTTTATAAAGTATATTGAAACATGAACCTTTCCATAACGAATATTCCATATAACGAGCTTTTTTCCAGGATTTCGCTACTTCAGTACATGGAGGTCCGACTGTATATATACATAAAATTTAGCCTCTATTGGACAAGGAAAAGGATTGAAAAGTTTTGAATTCGACTAAAAGAAAGTAGCCGATGTAAAACGCTTCTGAAGTCTGAATTAATGGAAGAAAGGGAAACCCTATGGCAGGGATGGCGAACCAGCAGCACGCGTGCCATCAATGGCACGTGACACAATATTTTGGGCACGTCAACAATCAAAATGGTTTGTCTTTAATTTCAAAATAACAATGTTCACTATGAAGTACTATGATCGGTCATGGGGTGGCGGGGAGCACACTCGTTCGTTATTGTCTTGCCTTTGCTACGTCGTGGGCTACAATTGCTTAGGATGCAAAATTTGTCTATGCATAGCATAATCAATTTCGTTGACACAACTGTATTTTGAAGTTTATTTGTGTTACATTTGCGATTTTTAACTGTTATTTAATATAGCCAGCTCCGAAAAAGAACAAAAAGTGCAAAATAGTAAGTGTAACAGAGGATTTCAAACTTGATGAATCTAGAAATATGACATTTTTTTAGTAAAGGTGACAAAGCGGTGTGTTCTGGAACAGTGGTATGCAGCACATCGTCGGTAAAACGGCATTTTGAAACGAATGACAAATCCTCTTGTCAAAAAAGTGAACCACAGCAAAACTAATGAATTGCTTCGAAACCATTTGGCAGATAACTCCAATTCAGCATGCACTCTACTCTAAAAGTAACATCTCACAAACCTAATATAAGTAATTTGTCATCCAATTGGCAACGTTAAAAGTCACACTAATGTTACTTTATAATTTTAATTACACATATAACTAAAACATTTACAACTGTACTGTGCAAAAGGTATTTTTTCGGAGTAAATAAAGATTTTTGAGTTGTTAGTACTTACAGTTTTATTATTTTCCCAATAATCACAAGTCAAATTTATTTGACGGCACGTCTATGCCTCACTAAGCACTTCTTTAGAAAAAATGGCCCGTTGATTCACAAAGGTTCGCCACCCCTGCCCTATGGGCTTAAAATATCATCCCCCTCCACTGTGCTACAAGGGTGCCACAGATAGCAACCGAAAGGGGTCCATCTGTCAAAAGAAACTGCTCTCATCTCTTAATGCTGGGCGAATGAGTCAGATGAGTCTACCATTGTTGTCAAGGAGTCTCTAGATGAGTCTTCGCTGGCAATTGAGGGTCATTTTGAAATTGGGATCATGGATTAAAGTACTTTTACTCCAGTTCGTAGAATTCCAAATCGAATGTGCCGAAACTAATTAAAAACCACTTGGTGGTTCGCAACGGAAAGGTCAATCGGCGCAACAACCTCCATTACCTCTTCACTTTTGATGAAAAGTTTCGAGATTGGCTCCGAAGTGCCAGCATTTTTTGCATAGTCACGAGTGTGCGGTTTATTAAAGAAAAAGAAAATACATAAATAAGCACATTTTTCTATGAAATAAGTAAGTCCTTCCCAAACAGTGTCAATGCTGTTTTATTGTATTACAAAACCAATATTAGTTTTACTGTGTGTATGACAGTATCGCAAAAAAAAAAAAGACGTGTTTCGGAACGACGTATATATGCGCTCGGGGCAGTTAAAATGCACCGACTGGGCGAGTTATCTATTTTTGGCGGGGGAGTTAATGAGTTCAGGCATGTTACTTATCAACGTTCTTTGGTGTCACTGATGTTTTAGTTACACGTAGGATTATTTATCAGTAGCCGTGAGGGCCAATGGGCAAAATGGGTCTGTCTTTTCATTTTGTCGTTGCCCTTAAAGTGTCTCAAGGATGTTAAATTTCTCTAGAGGGCTGAAAATATAAGCAATTTTCAAACAAGTACAATTCTCTTTTACACATTATTTACAAAAGATTATAGCTTCAAAAAAGTGCAAAATGTCTGAAATATAATTATACTTTTAAAAATTATAAGCATATGAAAAAAAGAAATAATTCTGTAAGTAATTTTTGCGTTGCGCACGCTATTTTCAAAAATAGTAGCATTTAATGTATAAAACTTTATAGAATAATATAATTTACCATACTCTTTCAGCCCAACATCATTTCAGAATACTATATCTTTCGTATTTCAAAATATTTGAAAAATATTGAAAATTAAAAAAAAAAATTAATGTAATTTTATTATAATTTAAAAATATAGTTTTATTATTATATTTATTTAAAAGTACTACAGTGTAATAGGAATAAATTTAACTTTATAAATTAACTTATAGCTAGTAACTTAAAGCTTTTATTTTAGAAAATAGCACATGCGCAACGTAAAAAAAAAAAAAAAAAAAAAAAAAAAAAAAATTAATATTCCTTATATTCGTATGCTTATAGTTTTAAAAATTATAATTATATTTTAAACATTTTACACTTTTCTGAAGTCCCATACCTCTTTAATAATAAGGCGTAAAAAATTAGAATTTTTTCATTTAAATTTAAGCGAGTTTTTAAAAGAATTATACCTGTTTGAAAATTGTTTATATTTTTAACCCTGTAAAGCAATTAACACCCCTGAGGCACTTCAATCGTTTGCTATCTTCTCAATGTCATGTTCTGCAATACCTCACTTATTCATGGTGATATTAGGGGCTAGTAACATAACTCCTACACAAATACCAAGCAATATAATTGATTTTCTTTCTTTACCAATATTGCATTACCAAAACATGATACGCTCATATTATTCTAGAGTCCATCCGCGAGGCATTGGTATAGAGCACGTGTGTCAACGGAATGTTTGCATGGAAATTACGCAGTATCATATTTTCTGATTTACTCACCATTCAGATAGTCTGAAGTGAGTTATAAAGGGTGTTTTTTGAGAGGTATAGAACTTTAAATTGCAATAAAACAACGATGTATTATTCGATTGACATGAATTTTTTATTCGAAAGATAAGCTTGTGGCATTACATTTTAAATATGATCAAGCAAGGCGTAGATTCGTCGAATGGGCCCAAAACGAGATTGTCGTTGTTCCCGATTTTCATAAGTCATCGAAAATCGAAAATCGCTTTTTCCAACATTTGTGGCCGTATATCGGGCAATAACACGGCGAATGTTGTCTTCCAAATGGTCAAGCGTTTGTGGCTTAGCCGCATAGACCAATGACTTAACATAGCCCCACAGAAAATAGTCTAGCGGTGTTAAATCACAAGATCTTGGAGGCCAATTCACAGGTACAAGACGTGAAATTAGGCGGTCACCAAACGTGTCTTTCAATAAATCGATTGTGGCACGAGCTGTGTGACATGTTGTGCCGTCTTGTTGGAACCACAGCTCCTGGACATCATGATTGTTCAATTCAGGAATGAAAAAGTTAGTAATCATGGCTCTATACCGATCACCATTGACTGTAACGTTGTGGCCTTCATCGTTTTTGAAGAAGGATTCCACCAGCCCATAAAGCGCACCAAACAGTCAGTTTTTCTGGATGTAACGGTGTTTTGACATACACTTGTGGATTAGCTTCACTCCAAATGCGGCAGTTTTGTTTGTTGACGTAGCCATTCAACCAGAAGTGCGCTTCATCGCTAAACAAAATTCGCTTATGAAAATCGACCATTATTTTCGAAATAAAATTGCACAATTTAAAGCGTTGTTCAGGCGTGAGTCTATTCATGATGAATTGCCAAACCAAACTGAGAATAAATCACTTGACAGCTGTTATATCGGTCGCCATCTTGGAAAGTAATGCTAACTTAAACTTCTATACCTGAAAAAAAACACTCTGTATTAACGTCATACTATAAAGCCGGGGTGTGCATTAAGTCGATCGCAATCAACCGGTGGGCTGCCAAGACATTTTGGGGGTGACCGCTTTACTAATAATCACTCCATCATACGAAAGTCTAGAAATATCGTATTTATTTGAATCTAACCCGCCATCGATTCTAAGCCACGCCCCAAATTCTCAACAAGATTTCGTGAAAGTTAAAAAAAATAGTCTAAAATGGCTTGTCGTTATCCAATTTTACGAAATTAAAACAAATTTTAAAAGGGAAACTAATAAGAAGTGAATAATTAATTATTTTATCTGTATTATAAACTTTTAAATACATGCATGCAGCTGTAATTGCTCCAAATACCCCCCAACAAACTTTTTTCCCTTCGATTCTAAGCCGCACCCAATCTTCAGTAGCATTAATATTGAGAAAAGGGCGCCTTATATTAGAGTAAATAAAGTATTTTTTAAAAAAATAGGGAGAAAATCGGTATCATGAGAGAAAGTTTCTTTAAATAGAAAATGCTCCTCGCTATTTGGAGGTAATTTTACGAAGAAAATCGGAAAATGTTTTTGGTTTCAAGAAAAAGCTCCCTAAACAGAGAAATTTGTAAAATGGAGTCCCGACTGTATCGTACACTTCCTTTTAGCTCACTACACCTACGCCACTGGGGTGACCGCAACACCTTGAAAAAAATTCGAACCCTGGGAAAGTCTGTCCACCCCTTCTATAAAGCAACGCGATTGCTACTGGTGACGGATCTTATCATTTTGAACCATGGTCAAATTTGGATAAGGATATGTGTAAGTGTGTGATGTTCGCGGTAGTCAAGTGGTAGAGGTATCGGATCATGGCTTGCCTTGTCACGAGTTCGAGCCCAGTACCACTAAAGACCCGCCGTGTTGGGCAGCAATGCACGTCAAATCTGTCGAGAGATACCACACCACACCAACGTCCTCATGTTGGTGTGGTAGTTAGGAGAGAGGTGCCAGCTCTGGTGTCGTTCACGTCATTTGACCGTGGTTCAAAATTACGTGGTCCGTCGCCAAAAGCCCTCGTGTAGCTGAACAGTGTGACGTTAATATACAATCAATCAGCGTGTGTGTGATCTGGCACTTTCCTTACTGAGCTACCACACCAACGGAAGAACTTCGACAGACTGAACGTGCATCATCCCTTCTATACGATGCATATTTGATGGATCCAGGACTTGAACCCGCGATGCGCTGGCTACGAGTTGAGTCTATAAACACCAGGCTACCTCAACCTTCATATACTTTGGAACTGCAGGTGGCCAGTTTGTAGCCGTAAAAAAAAACTGCGTGTAAATTGTGATCTCTTTGAGATAGCCCTTTTAATAGCCTTACCTTTTGTTACAAAATGTACAATACCTGGTTTTGTTAATAAATTTGCCCAATCTAATTTTTTAAAAAAAGTCTTGTAAACATACGTAATGTAATAAATGTATTAAAAAGTAAATATTTTGACTTTCTCTTAAGGTATGTTTCGCCGTGCACAATGTATTCGATGCATCTTCATAAAAGTGTTCCTTGTATACAATATTTTGCCAAGATAAAACTATCAAACTACACTCTCTATGTAGAAAGAATTTATACCTATGGAATTCTGTACGAATCCACAAATTTTTTAAAAGAAAAAAATAAATAACTACGCATTTTTTGTTACGTCGAGCTATACGACTAAATAGTTTTTTTTCTCCATTATGTGGTTCTCATAATATTTATTGAAATATCTTACACCCTTTTAAAAAGGTTTGTTTTCTTAAAGAATTTTTTTTTTCTGGATTTTCTCTTCATTTTTAGCAATGAATTACTCATTTTAACCATCTCTGTAGAAATAAAATAGAAAATAAAGCCCATATCATACAAATGACCTATTTCTATCTGGAATTCATTAAGTGACTTTTTACTATTATAGCCATCTAGTTAAATGTATTTTTCTTCAGCCAGAAATTGAAAGTAGTTGCTTCTTTTTCGAATATTTACGAATTTATGCTTTTGAAATCCAATTTCAGTTAGAAATTCCAACGACTGACTCCAGACAGCAAGATTTATAATGGAACCATGTACTTCTGTTACATTAACAGGAAATCATCAATGTTTTTATTTTTGGCTCCAAAAAGCTTAAATGCTTAAATATTCCACCAATGCGTCTTAAATGATAGCTTTTTTTCATTTTTCTTGTATTCAATTGTAAAAACATTTTTAAGGTACATTAGACTGGACACATTTCCCATAAAACTGCATTAAGCATTTTTTTTGACAACTTTTGATTGATTGGTCGAAACACTTTGTCCTTTTAAATACACGTATTCTTTTGGCAACAAATCATGTAGTTTTAAACTTCAGTCAAATGACAAATATGAAACCTAATCTTGAATTCGCTATCCAAGCATTCAAATGATGCCAATTTTGAGTCACAACGGAATTAAAATGTTACAAGATCTCTACTGGATGCGAATTATGATATTAATCCACGATCTTTTACGCAGAGAGACAAAAGAACCACTCAATCAAAGTCAGAAAAACTGTAAACATTAAATTCATTAACATAGAAACAAACAGTTAAATTCTCAAACCTATAAACATATTAATGCAACATTCAATTATACTAACATCTTAAGTAACGGCTATAATAATAATAATATCTCAAGCTCCTGAATAAGCAGATCACACGCATTTATATATTGAAGGAAGTACCGATACCATAAGAGAAAAGAACTCTATACAAAGCTTTATGCAAATTAGATGCGGTACATTCGATTGCGGTATGAATAAAGGGCATCAAGATCTGCTTATACTCCACCTCGTAGAAATTTCGATAGAGTTCGAAACCAAGTTGAAGGTTTTTTCCCTAAACTACTAAAGTGTGACTTTCTCTAATATTGCTCATTTACCCTTTTTATTACCATGGACCAGTCAACGTTCGATAATTTTACCGCTATCGATAATTTACTGTTCGATAATTTTACCGGGAAGGGAACAAAGTGTTGATTTTTTATATTAAGGGATATTCTGATTTAATAATTTTAATTTAAATGAACTTTATTTCACTGAAACATTTTTACATTCCTTCAGAGTAAAATAATTATACTAAAAAGAATATAAAATGATTTAACATGAGATGTAAAGCGATTTCCATAAAAAGTCAATTCCGAGAGAAATTCACCCCAGTAAATGAAATAGAAATAATTAAACGGCCCTTGTGTGTCCTGTTTTATTTTATCTATGGACCGGTACTAGTTCGCGGCACAGGGTTTAGGCACTACTGCCACAGACTGGGCAAAAATATAGATAGCAACGAGCTCACAACATCGACCACTCGAATACCTTGACAACGATGAGATTTCATAATACATATAAAAAAAACCGCGCTATTAGTGTAATTCGGCATCTCTTGTTATTGTGTCATCAAGGCTAAGGGAGTGAGTATTTATAAAACTATCTCCAAAAGAACATCACGAGGGCTATTTGTGACGGACTTTGAGCCATTGTCATGTAGCTAGGACGAGACGGCATTCCCCCTCTTCCATCCACCACGCCAAACTAAAGGAAAGATTTTGAGCCTACTCAGATTTAACTGGCATACGTTCCTCTAAACCAGCGATACTCAACCGGTGGCCCACCGAGTCATTTTAAGCGGGTCCATTGCTCTGAGAAATTTACTTATTTGTACTAAAAATGTGGAGGGAAATTCTCTGTCAAGAAATCCAATTTTGCCTTTAGATGTCAGCGTCGTACGAACTGATGTTCTTTATTTTTTTCATTTGAAATGGTTAGGGTTAGTGATAACAGACAACAGTGGAGTAGCGACCCTTTTATGCGCAAGACTAATTTTAACTGTCTTTCATATCTTGCAAGCGAAAAATATTCGAAAAGAATAAATCGTTTCAAGACGTTTGGGAGGTTGACTATTTTGTAGCGAAAAACAAGGATCAGTAATTGTCTTATTTGTCAGGAAAGTGCTGTGTATCAACAGGAATCATTCAATGACACTGCTTTGAAGATGTCTTTCAAGAGATGATAAATAAGCTTTTTCTTGAATATTTTTTGCAACAGCAGCAATGTGTTTTGTCAGTGGTAATATCCGATCGGTAACAAAGACATCCTATGAAGTTAGTTACATTATTGGTAATCATGTATAAAACCCTTTACTGATGTTGAGATCGTGAAAGAGTGTTTAGTTAATGCTACAAGGATTGGGACTTTTTCCTCTGTCACTTGTGTGATCACAGTATGGACAAAAAATTGTACATATGTACTTGAGTCTGGATGTGTACTTTTTCATTACTTCGCAGCAAACGAATACTCTTTCTGACGGAATATAGTATTTTATACTTCTTTATATTTAACATTTAAACTATTTCGTGAACATGTATAAGAACATTCTGATCAAAGTTTCAACTAACAAATTAATTACTTCACTTACTTAACATTTCGATTCAAACATTAATACATTGAAAACTATTCAATAATTGTTCTTTATAGTTCCAGACCATTTTAAAATATTAGGTTTCTTTCCAGAATAAAAAAGTAAAATAGTTAAATATGAGTCAATTTTCACGTATGCATTCACATATAATCACTCTAACATTCTATTTAGGATTTAAACTTATATAACGATAATTTATTTTGCTTTTCTTTCTACGTTCAACGAAATTAAATTTCGCATTTTTGAGTCTAATCCAAAATTCATTTCGTCGAATGTTTCATTATATAAAATGCGATACAATTTCATTAACTCGTAATGTAACATAAATATTTCAAAGGCGCAAAAGAAAGCCTAAATACTTAGAGAAAAACACCCTAGAAATGAAACAACAAGTTCTAAAAGTATTTAAATATTCAGGATAATGAATGTCCAATTCACTACATATAAGCTATGTTAACATATTATTTTAATATCTAGCATAATTAAATCGGAAACTGAGAAAGACTAAAGATGCAAAGAACTTCCGAAAGATATAAATTATTCAAAACCTCATGATTTCGAACTCTTTTAAATGAACAAGTTTTCTAGAAAGTTTTTCCTTAAAAACTAATGAATCTTTTTTGTTCACTTGTCTCTGTTCCACCGTCTCTAAAGGCCTCAGGAGGACGAAACATTACTAATCTTTAGGAAAAATATGAATTATAAAAATCACATGATTTTTTAATGTGTTTTCATAGCTTATTCTTTCTCACCAAATCTAGACTCGACAGTTGATTAAAAAAATGATTTTTTTTTTTTTGCTTTTCTTTTCCTGCCGAACTAGAGTACATAGTACTACTCCCAACTTGTGATTTTTATTCAGAGAGGTAGCGCTCGATTTTCTTGAATTTTAAATAACCCGGAAAATTTTAGGAAAACAAACTGCACAAAAATTTATTTTATGATTGAAAATAGATCGTGATGGAAAACTGCATATACAAGGCATAACGACCTCTTAACTAGTTATATACCCGTTTTGAGAACAAATTATTTTTTCCCAAATAAAAAACTGATTAAATTACTTAATATCAAACTATCGATTCACATTTACGTTTATTGCTACTGAAACACTTTCTCAAAGAAAATTTTAAGAGATTTCTTGATTTATATTATTTAATAGCGCCACGTTCCAAAGAACAACGAGATCTATTGACGACAGACCTTGAAATTTTCAACTCCAGTAAAGTGACGAAGACGGCACCAGTGTGCGTGTGTGAGCTCGGACCTTTCCCTCATCCAAACTTCTAATACAACGCCAACTTGTGGGTTCTGAGCCTTGATAGATTTAAAATAGACTGAGATGTTTGGGAAAATTTCTGAGTAACGTGAGAGTTAAGAAATTAAATAATCCATTTGTTTTGTCCACATCTATTAATTACAGCATATACAGTTGGTTACAAGTTACTCAAATATTATTAGTGAAGAAGGAGGCTAACACAACCGTTATTTCCAGTGTTTCAAGAAAAACTGTCTTTCAGCTCTGTTGGGATGGAGCGGCCACCTCTTACATCTCGGGGTTTTGGATCACAGGAAGTGTTGTTTCCCAATGACCATTAGTTGTGTGTGTCGGTGTGATGAAAAGACCCTATAATATCCCAGGAGTACACGTGTGTACCTTGATGACATAATGCTATCCCTATAGGGAAGTGGATTTTGCAGCTGCGAGGTGGGCACTTTACAGCACCAGCCGGCGGGTCTTTAGTGGCACTAAGATTCGACTCGATATTGACTGCCGGCCGCGAATTCTCGACTATTATCGTTTGGTTAGTTCGGTATCGACAGTGATATTGAAAACATATCTCATAATTTTGAAAAGGGGAATACATTCCCCAAGGTGCACCTGCACAAAAAAAAATTCAACAAATGAAAGCATTGTGATTTTTTCTCAAGTTCTCGATTATCACCACTCGGCTATCATGACCACTAACAGTTTCGTGAAAATTACCGTGTATATTATTTGATGTTCTTTGCCCCTTATTTCTTTGTCACAAAAGGGTGCGAGAAACAAGAGGGCTTTTGTGTGTGTGGGCGATGTTCCTTTTCATTTTTAACCTCGGTCAAGTGACAAGGACAATACCTGATTACCTGATTTATTGCATCTTCTCCAAACTGCTACACCAACGGGAGGTCATTCAGTCTAAACAGCTTGAACATACATCGCCCCCCTCTAAGCGGTGGACCTTCACTGGCACCAGGACTCAAACCTGGAACAATTTATCTGTTGGAATTCTTTTAAACAGTCTAAAGGTGGGGGAAAACGAATTCGTTTATTTTTCCACAATTTCGCGATTTTTAGTATACTATTGAACATTTTTAAATCAAAGGGAAAAGTACTTGAGGTTTGAATAATCCTATCACAAGAAACCAAATCTTAGTAAACGTTGTGAAAGAATGTTTCTTAACGTTGCACCAGAAAGCATCACAAGAGCTATTCGCGACAGACCTCGTCACTTGAACGATGGTCAAGAACGACACCTAAGCTGGGGCCCCTACTACAAACTACTACACAACGCCAACAGAATATGGATTCACGACAAATTTAACGTGCATCAACCTTTGCGCGTGTGGTGGTGCAAAGATCAACCGTGCGATGGATCTTTAGCGGCTCTTGGGCCACGAGGTAACTGAAGATCCAACAGAGACTGCGGCAACATCAAACATTGTATACAACAGATGATATAGTTTTATTTTTTGAAGTTAAACTTGTTTTGGTACGGTAGGGAAACATTTTCGTTACGCGATGAACGGTAGGAATATATTAAGTTCCGACTTTTTCCCCCACGTTTTAAAGAAAGCCATTTAATTCTTGCTATCAAACTCAGACAAAAATAGTTACAGAATCGGTAAGATCATTTATTTCGCCACGAAATGGTATAATTTTTCTACAAATTATTAATATTTCCTTTTTTGCGATTTTTTCTAAACTTATTCAAAATTGTTACGCTTATATGAAAAATATTTCTAAATCGTTCCCTTTAACGTTAATGAATTGATATTCGAACCTGAGAAAAAGTCCATGCTTTTCTCTTTTAGAATCAGTCATTTTTAAAAGAAAAACCCCCAAACCTTTTCTTTGCGATTTTTCAAAAAAATACTCAACATTTTAAATATTAAAATAATAATTGCGTTACTTATAAAAATGATCTCGCGAAACATTTTTCCGTATTTAGAACAATGATATCCGTAACCAGTACAAAGATTGAAAAATTTACGGTTTCTAAATTTTTGTGTGTGTGTTTTGTCTATTTGCCTTTTTACGAGAATTTTTTACTAAAATATTATTTTTACGTGGTTTTGTTTAAAAATTACCGTGGTTTGCGATCGATTTGTAAAATTGTAAACCATTAACTTAAAAATTAAGTCTTTAAAAAAGATTTAACGAAAGGTCAAGGGTTTGGTGACGAAAACTAGTTTCGTGCCAAATTGGCAATCAACATCTGCTTCATCACGTCCACTTCCCATTTTCTCAGGGGTTACACTAGAAAGTTTTGAGACTATAACGAATGAAAATCACCAAATTTGGCGAGTAAAAAATGCGAATGAAACTTTATTTTAGTTTCAATAACGGCATCTACTTAGCAACAGTACATAAACTAGGACTTTTTGCAAAACAAAGAGAAAATTTAATGCCCAATTAAGATTTCTATAAATTAATGAGAGTGTCAAACGAAAAACAAAACGGACTTTTACTTCATGTTATTTTGAATCTTTTATCATCAGATCGAACTCTGTTTCCAATATTTTTTACCGCCCCTGCCGGAGGCAGTAAAACGTTCATCATTAAACTTTTGATAGAAATTTATAATCGCTATAGGGACAATAATGAATACTGTCATCCATATATAACTTGTGCTTCAACTGGTAAACAGCAGTAACTATTTCAGGAACGACTGTTCATACTGATTTAAAAATTTCTTTATCAAGATTACCTCCGTTACGTTCCGAAACTGTTTAACAATGCAAAACACTTTTCAAATACATAAAAGTCATAATCATTGATGAGATAAGTATGATCAGTGCTCAATTATTATTGAAGATTAAAACAAATAACTAAATATTTTCTCAGTAAAATTTTGATTGATTATATATTATTTTAATAGAAGATTTACGTCAATTACCACCATTTCCTTCTACATCCATCTATAAGCAACCGAAACAGACCATCATTTGACCGATTTCGTTGCAAAACTAAACTTTTATGAACTAAATGAAGTCATATGTCAAGTGAATTAACCATTTTCTTCTATGCTTACGAAAATTGAAAACAGTGAACAACTTAAAGAAATGGAAATAACTCTGAGTCTCGTTTTCGTACTGTGAAAGAAGCTGAAACAAGATGTCCTCAAAGGGGTATACAATTATTCAATGATAACAAGTCCATCAATAAGTATAATAATAAAATACTGAATGCATACGCGGACAGAATAACTTCAACTTCAAAAAACAAGAAACTTTCGTAAGTCAAAAATTACATGAGATGTCATTAATTGATACAAATAGATTGCCTTATCAAACAGTATATGTGAATAATATTTATTACATGATTACCACAAATATTGATGTGACAGATGGATTCTCAAATGTTGCAGTTGGAAAGCTAGTTTATGTAGAAACAAATGAAGGATCAGTTAAGACAATATGGCTTGAGTTTCCAGATTTACCTCAAATAGGGGGTAAATTAAGACGCAAAAAGACAATTTCACTTTATCTCTACAAAATAATAGAATAATCCCTTCCTTCCTTCCTTATTGACACGACAGCCCAGGCCTCTCAAGAAGCATTTTTGAGGCCAGACTTCTTCCTGCTAGTGTTCTCAAGTTCCTAATTCTTAAAACAATATCTTTTTCTAGGCCATCAATCCATCTTTCTTCGTGTGCCAATTGGTTGAGCATTGAACATTTTTTTAGTGGTGCGGTCTTCGTTCATTCTGAAAACAAGACTTGCCCATTTAATTCGTTGTAAACAGAATAATATCAACGACAAAATCAAATACTAAGATTGATGAAGTGTTTTCGAGATTCTTGAATAATATTGAGTGCACATCCTGCATTTCTTATTTTAGTTACGAAAAGCCTTTGATAACAAAAGTATGTACTGAATGCCCCATAAGCATAATGGAAATAGACTAATAGTAATGATACTTTTCTATAAATGTATACAATAACTTTTTTTTAATATTATGTATTGGAAATTAAAATTTTGTTTATACTTATATCTTTTCCATCTTAATCATTTCTTTAAATACAGTTTGAAATAATAATGATAATAATAAGTTTGCTAATTATATACAAAAATACTTTAAAATAAAACTTAATTATACAATTCAATATATATAAGTCAAAGCAGTTAACTTCTACCGCGTGTTCCCACTGATACACGCCCACATTTTTTTTTTAAAAAAGTTTTTAACATAGTAGTAAAAAAATCTTTAAATATTTAAAATTCTTTTTTTTCTTTTTTATTTATTGAAAAGTATCTAAATCAATATTCCATTACGTTTTTTTTCTATACCCGTATAACTTTGCATTTATACTGTAAGAGACTTGAATCCCTCCACGTCCCATCATAATTATTTTCCCATTCTTTTTGTATCCACTTTCGACTAAAAACAAAGTATTTGCAAGAAAGTAATTATTATTCGACGTTTCATGATATTTAAATAGTAAAAAACCAAGCAAAAAAATTCCTTTTGAAGCTCTTATAATCACGAAAAAATTATATTTTCATCACCTCTACTGCAAAGAAAGCAAAGAAAAGTTTTTTTAACAACCCATCGCACAAAAATTGGTTGGATTAAAATTTCTCTTACGTTAAATGATCCGAAATGGCTCCCTTCTCTACAACGGCAGTTGAAACACTTCTGCGTCGTTCCGTTCCATTCCGTCTTCAGTTAATTACACTTCGTCTGCTTTTAAATACCAATTAACTCTGTGTCTTTACAGATAGTACTTACTCTACCGTGACGTTGACATGAGTCGCTTTCTTAACAAAGGAGGGAAATGTAGGGTAGATGGATGTCGCAGGATTTAGTTTACATTGATACACTTTCCATTTGAGCTATAGCAGACTAAAGGGTTGTAATGATTTTTGTATTTAGCATATTTATTTCCCTCATTGATTTCTATGTTGTAAATTGCAGATTCATGTAACCAGATTTTTTTATTTTTAATAGTAAGTAATTTACACAAGTAAAGTAAATCTTTTTTCTTCGTTATTGCTCGTTTTAACTGTTTAATGCAATTTTAATTTTATTATTAGTTGAAAAATTATAGTCTTGAACAGTTTCGTGACAGTCTAAATCTATGTATACAGGGAGACCCAGGATTATTGGAACAAACATTAAAGAGGAGGTAGATGATATCACAAGTATTCATATTTGAATGACAGTCGTCCTCCTCCCCCCATGGTGGGAAACGTCTTCGCTCAGCACTATTTGGAGTTGTTCACAAGATCATTGGAGGAAACAGACCGGCATTACTACATTCATTTGAGCTGTCGCCGCCCAGAGAGGAGTATGGAACAGTTTTACGAACAATTAGCTGCCATATATGCTCCTGATTTACGGATTGATAGAAGAAAATGTTCGAGCAGCAGAAAGGTTGCATCCCGAAAAGTCCCGCAGAAATATACACCGATCCACCCAATGTTTGCTAATCCGCATCACAATTTGTGACGCTACTTTTTGAAGATATTATAAGTGTACTGGTTCACTTACATGATGAACACTACCCCCAGATCCTCCTACGGCAGCAGGGACGGCTCGAACATTGGCACTTTGGATCCTTTGAACAATATCCAACACGTATTTTGTTGTTGTGTGTTTATTACTGGGATACATACGAAAGTGAGATAAATGAACGTGAGATAAACGAATGTGAGATAGATGAACAGACACATATAACACAACCACAGAAGAATACAGATTTTATTACAAACGATGATCCCAGCATATAACAAGAGGTGCGCTGCTTTTCCTTTCGAGACGGGAATCCATTTCAGGCGAAAGACCGACTTCTTTCCCGAAGAAGATACAACCAAGTCTTACCCGGAATTCGAACCCGAACCCCCTCAGTTACAAGCCGAGGGTCATAGCCACCATACTGGATGGACGACACATATTTTGTTCAATCCTGGAAGTTCGAGTCCATCACGGCACACTCTCACTATGCCTATTTTCTCGTAATGTGATCCATATTCACACAAATTGCAGTACAAATTAGTAAGCATCCGGGGTCCGTTGCAACTCTCTGTGTCTACTTTTTCTATTACTATCGTTATGTTGCTTAAGCATTTCTATCTGCTCATCCGTGAATCCAATGCATATCTGCAAGATAGGTGTTCGTAAAACCATTCCATACTCCTCTATGATTGATGACAGCTCCAATGACTGCGGTAATGCAGGTCTCTTGAAAGCACTAGTAAAAACCACCACCTAAACCCGAATGAAGTTGCCGAGTATAGGTTGCTATGCAAATATGTATCCTTGTGTTGCCCTCTACTTCTCCATAAAGTCTGTTACAACAATCTTGGGACATCCCATATACAGTAGAACGTCATTTATCCGAATCATTTGGGGCCGAGCACCGTCCGGATAACCGGAAACCGAATGCGAGTCATGCAGTGTATGAAACCGGACACTATACGAATATTGAAAATCATCACGTGCGGGAAACGACTGACTCTCTTGAGCAGCAATGGTTGAGTAGGACAGCGCTCTGACTGTTGTTCGCACCGCTCCATAGCTGTCTCTAACTCAGAAAACGCGTCAGCTTTTGATGGGCGCTGGAAAACTTTCTTTGTTGTTCTCGTCTTCATCCGTTTCATCGTTCGACAGGGTTGGATTCTTCTTGCACGGAAGTCCCAATCTCGTCATCGTATAACATTTGAAATCCAGTCTTCTGCATCGCAAGCCATCCAGGTTTCTACATTTTCTTCATTGCATTCTTGAAATCCTGGAAAAGGTTGTACAAAATCGGTAATCTCCTCCCTGAGGTTTTCACCTTCTAAATCTGGCCACAGCATTTTTCAGGCTCTACTTTTCGAGAGAGTCGCCACACTGTTCGAAAACGTATTCATATACAGTACATGTAGTTGACAAAAAAACTGGTACGGATATTTGGCGCTCCGGATAATAAACGTTCCGATAAACGACGTTCTACTGTATGAGAAAAACGACTTACCGATTCTTCTCAAAATCTCAGAAATTATTAAACCTGCAGATCTGAAATTTCGCAAGCATGTTCCTGTCATTGAGTAGAGATCCACTACAAAAGGAGGTTTGCGATAAGCGAATCCTTTGGGGGTCAGCGGAGAGTCAAATAGATAAGTACAACTACCATTTCCGAAATACTAGACCTCCAAGAATGGAATGTAGTATGCATGTTTCTTTTATGGAGTTGAAATACGATAAGGACAAATGTTACGGAAAGAAATTCTTAAGGATCGTTAAGGGGCATAGTAACAATAAAAGTGTTCCGTTTTTAAACTATCAGAATTATACTTGACGTTTCGTAAGTCTATTTATTAGTTAGATATCCTTTAAAATGAGTTTTGTGGAAATCCACTACAGTGGGAGGGGTTACAGTAGCTTAAATGATAAGTCTACTTCAATTTTAAAAATTCTAGTCCTGTCCATTTCAAATGAAGAAACAAGAATATTTTTCAATACAATCGAATTTTAATTCTAGGACTCTGATATCGATCATTTTATATACGTATATATAAACTTTATACATTCATCGTACATCATGAAATACCTACTGAAGCGGGCAAGTGACTACTAGAATATAATAAATTAAAAAAACAAAACATTATACTACGTATTACATACAACGTAATCTAGAGATAAAATTACTTTTAAGACTAAATACACGTAATGTTAAAGTATAGGACCAGAGCTTGGAATATTTCTTCAATAATAAAAGTACTCCAACACTAATATTGTTCCCTATTCTTTTGAGAAAGGTATATTATATCCCTCCACACATTTTCATCCTTAATCTATTGTTCCTAATATAAATTATAATTCAAATTTTTTCTCTCCTATAGTGTAATACCCAGAGTACCAATTCCTGTATATTTTAAAGAGGAAAAACTGATTATTCATGATGCAATTTAAAATATTAAAAAAGTAAAATAAACAGGTGTATTGATTATCATGTTGATAATTTTTATGAAAATTAGATATTTTCTTTGTTTTAAAATGTGTTTCGAGTTTAGTTAGTTGAAGATAACTTAAATTTAATATCTGGAAACCTTGGATCACATCCCGCTCCGATACACTGATACAATATACACTGCTCTAAACTGTTTAACGCGTCTAATTCAGCAATTCTCAAACTGTGTGTTGAGCCCCCTAGGGTAGGAGGGACACGGAAAATGAATGCAATGAAGCATTATTTCGTCCCCTTATAAGATACTTCTATTAGTCTCCCCACATTATCTCTTGACAGAGCATAATATTAATATAAAGACAAATATCAAACATAATACAATTCTTATATAGTGCCCTGCATTCAAAAATTGCACTTTTTTCAGGAATATTCAAAACGTCAATAAAGAATGGGTGAAAGGGAAAGAGAAATCTAGTTTTTGCTTCATCAAAAAAATGATATTATACAACTTCTTATAAGAGGCTTGAAAGTTATTGTACTTACCATTGTGTTTTCTCTCCTATTATAGAATGTTGTTGATATTTGGGAATCGAGGGGTATTGTTCACTTCACCTTTCAGTCAACAGTTCTATTTAAAAGTGACTTAATATTACATTCTCATGTTTCAATACTAACACTACAATTATTCAAAATTCTACGAGCATAGAACATACAATTAACAAAATATCTGAAAGACATTTAAATAAGCCTAAATTACAACAGTGAATTCGAAGGCATTTTTTTTCCACTACTACAAAATCAAAATAAACATGCGACTCCTCGCGCATGCGTGGAACGGAGATATTATTCATTGCACAGAAGAGAGTGTTGCCAGACTGTTTTTTATTTTGAACTTTGATTCAAGCAAATATGTAGCCGTGAAGGCCTAGTGGTAAGGTCAAGAACTAGGGGCTGGCGTGTCATGAGTTTACTCCTAGTGCCGTTGAAGACCCACCGTGTAGGGCTAAATGCGCGTTAAATCTGTCGAGGCTGAAACGTCCTCCATTTGGTATGATGTGGTAGTTAGGAGAGAGGGGGTGACAGCTCAGGTGTCCTCCTCGATACTTGACCATGGCTCAGAATTACGAAATCTGGCACCAAACGCTCTCTGAACAGGGCGACGAAGTTAATATTCATTCACTCACTAACTCATTCGTTCATGCAATATATACCTTCAGAGAGTTATCGTTTTAAAAAAAATCATGCTATGTCTTTAAAATATGATGCGTTATGCTGCATTCACACCAAAGCTGTCATCGTCGAACGTTGAGCATCTAGCCAATCAGAGACTTCATCTCGCCCGAGATGAAGCATCTGATTGGCTAGACGCTCAAAACTCGACGCTGACTGCCTTGGTGTGAATGCGGCTTTAAAGACAAATAGGATTTTCAAAAACGAAAACATATGTAAAACTTGAATAAATAATCACATTCAAGTAGACTTTTAAGGGATAATTCTTAATTCATGTAATAATTCTGAATTACTTTTTAATTTATTTAAATGAGAGCGAGTGTGAGAGTTATATTAAAGTTGCACAAGAAAGCAAAGCGAGGGTTAATGACCTCTGAACCTAGGTCAAGTGATGAGGATGACACCTAGGCTGGCACCCAACTTCCGCACCACAACAACATTGAACCGCGACAGATTTAACGTGCATCACCTCCCGTGCACTGCGGGTCTTTAGGGACAATGGGCCTTGAACTCGTAACGCACCATCCATGAATTTATGATCATAACTACTAGGATTCTTTTAATGAATTAAAATAATTATTCTACTCACCCATCTACAGCGCTCTAAAGAAAACTATAGAAATTCTCTTTTCCGCACAATGGACATTACCTTGCTTCGAAAGAAACGGAATTTCCCCCTTTTTCAGGCCTTACATTTGAAAGGAAGTTCTTTGCTTTAGCTTCGTCCACTTTCCCGATCATTAGTTACCCCAACAGAAGTTAACTTCTTCATTTCTTTAAGCTCCTCGGAGAGATGGGTGCGTGAAAATTTCCTTCAAAAAAGGAAAATCTCGGAAGTTTTATTTTACAAACTTCTTTGAAAACGATAAAACTTTTCAGAATAAAACAGGATCTAGTTGAAAAAATAAAAGATCGTACCGTGAAGTACGAATAAATCTTTGAAAAAGAAAACTGTTTTTGAAACTTTTTTTTTTGTGCTTAACTGGGTCTAATTCAGGATGTTATACTTGACAGAGTCACTTTTGAAGGTTTGAGAAGGATGCATAAAATAAAATGCATGGCCTACTGCTAGTGGAAATGGATTTGATATTATTTCAAAGAATGAGATCATTGTTGATGGAGTAATGGTAAAGCAGTCTCAAGAGAGTGGATAATTTTTAAGTGGAATGTACTTTTGATCTTAAAGATTTTTATTTTCATTTATAATTTGTCTACGAGTAGTAAACTTAGTTGTAAAAAACCGTTCGATGTTTATATATATATATATATTTATTGAGAACATTTATAAGCCCGAGCACCTCAAACTATCACATGGCTGATATTAAATAGAAGTAAGCGTGAAGCCCACATCACTAAGAAGAGAAGGATTGCAACACAAACATCCATGCCTTACCCGGGATTTGAAACCAGCTCCTACGGCACCTCAGTCAGCATAACTAACCACTGTACCGGATGGGTGGCCGTTGTTTACATTTGGGGTATAAATTAGAAACATTTCTTGAAAATTACAAATTTTTCGGACGGAAAACTTTGATACATCACTTGAACACACAAAAACTTATTTGCATTACAAGGATACATTATCCTCTATTTTGAAAATCACCTCCCACCCCAGAAATGCATCCTAACCAGAAAATAGGATTTTCTAACACAACCAAGGCTCCTCATATCGAACTCGTGCAATGAGTGAATATTAACGTAGTTCAGTTCGGCGACACGAGAGGGCTTTTGGCGACGTCAAAACGTCTTGACGTTTGGTCAAGTGACGAGGATGACATCTTATCTGGCACCCTAACTACCACACCACACCAATGGGAGGACGTGTGAGCTCTCGACAGATTTAACGCGCATCGTTTCCCTACACGGCGGGTCTTAAAGGGCACTGGGCTCGAACTCATGACCAGCCATGATCTGATACCTTGACCCCTAGGCTTTCGCGGCCTCACACTCGTAGAAGGCGTCCCTCGTATAACAAGGTACTTGTAAAACACGGTTTCGATACTACATGGTACAAAATTTGAATTGTGAATTATACGGTTTTGAGATATTATAAAGTTTTATCTAACATATTTAATTAATTTTAATTGATCTGCAAAAAGGGAAAAGTTTTAGCTAAAAATTAGAAATTTATGTTGAAAAAGACCCTTCGGTAGTATATAGCGGAAAATTTAAAAGAGAATTGACAAGTTATTTTTCTCCTTTTAGAGAAATTCTAAAATAATTTCAAGGTGGAAACATGCAGGAAGTTGTAACTAAGGGAAATAACTTTAGTAATGTTGGAGAAATAACGATTGAAGAGGAGTTTCAACTATTTTTAATGGAAAAAAAATTAGAATATAAGTAGTTTTTTTTCTGATGAGAATGACGCTGAAAATAATTTTGTGATCCTAATGAGCCGTTTCTATTCATTTTATAACGATAATTATTATTGAATTTTGTTTTCTATTTTTAAATTTTGAATTCCTATTTTTGTTTGTTTTTAAAACCTTGAAGAGAACTTATTATTTTATTTGTATGTTTTATTGGAGAGACTTCCATATAACCACGGTACACATCGTCTTGATTTATATTATTTCAATGTTTCATCTAACACGATTTCGATACAACACGGTACATATCTTACCCTGATTATCTACATACATAAGTAATTAAATGCGTAAGTAAAATTATTAAAATAAACAAATAGCAAGTAATAAAAAATATTTTTAAGTCAATTCCTACATAGATCAACAAAGAAACATTTTATTTTATCTATTTTTTATTAAGTAGCACCAATTAATATAAATATGTATGCACAAAGGACAAAATCACAACATTAAGTGGTAATTCATTTTCATTCATTAACATTAAAGTATCGTATTGTCATCCAAAACAATCGTGTCTGTAAAATTTCAGTTCAACTAAATGGTTTAAAATGTGAGAACAAATATTTGAAAGTCTTCACCCAATTCGCTAAAAATGAAACCAACGTGGCTGTATTTGTAATTCTTTAAATAATTAGTTTTAATCAATTAATTTTTCTTAATTATAATTAAATTATTGTATTGCCATACAAAATAATCATGTTTATAACATTTCAGCTCAATGGAGTGCTTTAAAATGTATTTTATTAACTAACGGTTGAAAATTCCCCAAAGATAAATAAATATATAGAGAGTGAACTAATAGTAGGAATTTAAAAAGTCTCGCATCACACGGTTTTGATACAGTAGGGCTCAGGTGAGGACAGAAAAATATGCTACATTTATTCCTACAAAACATTTAATTCTAACATTCAATAGCCTAAATTTACCAAACACCATGAACTCTGAACTATAAAATCAGTCCCTATATACCGAATCCTCTACGCTGTTTCAAGTGCCCAGATGTTCGGACACTCTCGATCTTCCTGCAGGGGTTAATTAACTTGCTCTAGATGTACATCTGGTGGACATGCCTCCTCAGAATGCAGTCTAGAGCCGAAATGTATTAATTGCTCTCAACCCCATTCTGCTGACCCGAAAGTACGACCCAAGTGGAGGACAGAAAAAGAAATTCAAGGAATCAAATTTATCAAAAATATATCTTATTTAGAAGCACGAACATTAATATTTCCACAACTATCTCAAACTATCCTCTGCTATAAATAATTCTATACAAACAGATGTAAATATAACTAAAAAAATAAAATTTACATCTTTAGTTTTGCTTCAGCCACTATCATCCCTCTCGAAACCACAAATATATCACTCTCTATTCCTGCTGTTACCACATCATCCTCAACTCAAACGCAACTCTTGCCGTCTACTCCTTCAATAGCAGCTACAGTGTCATAGCCTGAGCCACCTATTTCTATGTTTAATACAGTATTTTCCACCAATGATTTGTTAACCCCTATTAAATCTTCATCAATTATATCCACTTCTCCATCCATCTTTGGTATTCAACCCCCTTCTAGATTTACTACAATACAGGATTCTAAACAAAATTAAAAAAAACTCATTCAAGAGGGGAACAGTTTACTTAAAAAATAAGTAAAGCGAAAACAGAAATAAAAATTGCACCACACAAAACCATAGAAAAGTACACTTCAACAGGATTCCTCAGACGAGGATATGATTGAATACATGCTGACAGAATATAATATTAGGTAATAGTCACACACAATAACTCTAATCCGTTATAAAAACGTAAAAAAGTAATTTTTAAGTGACAAATTCTTTAGGCGCGTTTTGCTGGAGAGTAAACTTAAATGATGCGTTTTAAGAAGCCAAGCATTGTTACGCCGGGGTTTGTAACGCTCGGAACATTGATAACAATACTACTCTGAATGGTAACAATACTACTGAATGGTAACAGTACTACTGAATAGTAACAGTAGTACTGAATGGTAACAATACTACTGAATTATTTGTGTTCATTGACTCATGTATCGGAGAACTTTGTGCAGCAAAATGTAGAGCAGAAAATGGACAAATAATTCTAATGGTTACTATTTATATTTCACCAAATCAAAATGTAGAGAAAAAGTTATCAAATTCATTGACAAAAATTTAGTTGCTTTCACTGAAGCTGGAGAGATCAACTCTTTTGAATAAATTGTCTATAATTTTAAGAGGAGATTTTAATGTAGATTTTTCAAAAGACAAATTAAAGCCTTTAGTAAATTTTTTTAAAATCAAAATTCGATTCAATTATGTCAAATGGTCCAAACGAAAGCATGATGAAGTATGGAACAACGCTTGACGGTGTTTTTTTTTAGATATTTAAATAATTTTTTGAATCTAAAGTATTTATAACCTATTTCAGCTACCATAAACTTAGAACACAAATATGATTCTATATTTTTCACAAAACATTGTTTTATGAGTACAAACATATGAATAAATAATTTTATAGGACAATACTAATCTCTCCTTGTTTTTGCTCCCCTAACTTATCCCTGAAATAACATTCCAAATTTTGAAGTTATCATTTCTACTGTGCGGTCACAAATACACACACTCTTTTTTTCTCCTTTACTTTTATAAATATATGTCGCTTTTAAATATTTGTCTAGTTCTTACCAATTTTTATTAATTTAATATATTACATTAACCATTGTATTTCGATTTAATTTCGCCTTTATTTGCTCAAGTGTTTTAAACCTGTTATTTTAAGATCTTGTCTGACTTGATGGGGAAATTCCCCCGAACAAAATTGGTTAGTTTTTATCTTTAAAGCTAGATTTTTGTGCTTAGTTTGTGTGTGTGAGAGAGAGATTTTACCTTTTACTACTAAAATTGATCTAATCAATCTTTTTGCTGTTTTATGCTTTTATTATTTTAACAAAAGTTTGGCGCAACTTAATCAAAAGTGGCTCTTGCGCCGTAAATCCAAATACTCACTGACCCGGAAACAAGTTGTTATAGTTTGTTCCTGCTTGCTGCTTTGAAGAGAAGAGAACCACCAAGGCGTTTAGCCTCATACCATCTTCTACATAAACGAGCAAAATTATAGTGAGACGATTGAGATAAATAACGGTAGTGTGATATTGATTAATTTAAGAACATTTAGTTTACTTAGGCCACACCTATTATTTACAGAGCTCAGATTATACATTGAAGTTATTAAAAATATTAAAAGATTATTGGAGTTCAAATGATGTGGTTTGGGAGAGAGGAGTTCTTTTCGGAGTCTTCTCTGTTCGAATGTTTTAAAACATCTCTCTCTCTCTCTCTCTGCTTCGGGGATCGGGAGGCGGAGCCTTTTTAGTATCTAGTTACATCCTGCTAGTGGCGGGAAAAGGGACCTTTATGGGTCAAAAAGTTGCTGGGAAGATCCAATGGAGGACCACGTAATAACTTTCGAGGAGCAGATGCAGAATGCACGTGTAACGATTATTTCCACAAATACGCCGATTCACAGCTGTGAGGCGACAAACGTTACAGGAGTAACACAGAAAAATTATTGTAGTTGCTCTACTGCAAAAATTTCTCAGGTTATAGGCTCAGTCTGCGAACTTCTGAATCCTACTACGTATAAATTGGAAACAGGAAACAAATTATAAATATTTTTAAACACCATCCATGTTTTGCTTTAAATTATCCACATAATCCATGGCCTTCTGTTGCGTGATATCATAGATCACAACTTATTTGTATAATCACATTAATCATTTTTTTTATTAAAAAAATGAAGCAAAATATATTTGTTACATCGCATTCAAAAATTACACGAAGGCTATTGGCGACGGATCTCGTCATTTTGAGTGGTCAAGATAATGTACTCTTGGCTGAGGTGTCGTGAGTTCGAGCCTAGTATCGCTGAAGACCCCGTGTAGGGGGAGAAGATTCACTCTGACGAGTCCCAAACGTCCTCACATTGGTATGCGATGAAAGTTAGGAGAGGGGGTACCACCTCAGGTGTCATCCTCGTTACTTGAGCGTGGTTAAAAATAACGAGGTCCGACGCCAAAAGCCCTCGAGTAGCTGAAAAGTGCGAAGTTGATATGAACTCATTCACTCACCATTTTGAGCCAGTAGCTCATGAGTTATAATAGTTACTATCAAGTGACTATTATAACTCATGAGCTACTCCAAAAAATTCTGCACCATGTCAACTTTGGAGATCTGAATTTCGACAGATTAAACTGAGGCAGCCTTTGAATACTAATAGTCTTCAATAGCAGTGTGGCGCAGAGGAAAATATTAGGACCCGCCCCCCTGCAAAATCGGTTTTTTTAACCCAAACCGGATCTTACAAAGGATTACTTACTTAGCATGGGTCAGTCTTTGGGCCCCCTGAAGCCTGACCCATCCCCGCATAACGTGGATCCGGGGAAGTTACGTCACTATTTAACAGCTTGCCTGATTATCCTGAGTTATCTCGAGTTCATATATATTGCAGTCAATTATAATCCCGAGAAAACTTGGGTGGAGTAGAATTTTTCAATAAGATTATTTTTATCAAGGTTTTGCTCGGCCTGAAGGATATGAAAGGAAATATTCAGCTTTGATTGGCAGTTTTCTAAGCTTTGATGGCTTCGTGATGCTTTTGGCAGGATTGATCGCGTGTTTTCCCTACTATATACACTCATGTCTATAAATTGAGGATAATGAAGTTCAGGCAAAGAAAGAGACAAAAGCAAAACAAATTTGACTTATTTGTAAAGTCTATTTATTAAACAAAAGGTAAAGAGCAAAAAAGATGCTATATGTTTGACATAATTAATAAAAATTACTATTTTTACTCCCTGGAACAAATTTCAAAAAACAGCTAATTTACAAAAAAACAGTATAACATGGTTAGTATGATGGTTAATACGAAGTATGTCTCCCGGACGATGCAATACAGGCCTTACAACGCCTAGGCATGCTGAGTATCAAATTATCAATCTGATCTTGGGGAATATTACACCACTCATCAAGCAATGCCCTCCAAAGTTCTGTAGATAGGTGGGAGGAGGTTGACGGGCTGCAATTTGTCGATCAAGCATATCCCACACATGCTCTATTGGATTCAAGTCCGGTGATTATGCTGGCCAATCCATACGGGTGATATCCTACGATTGAAGGCATTCGTATACAATGTTTGCACGGTGAGGACGGGCGTTGTCATCCATAAACAGAAATTCAGCACCCATGGCGTCCCGAAACAAACGTACATGCTGTTCCAGAATGACATCCCGATAGTTGTGGCCTGTTATCGTTACACTTTGCACATGCAGGTCAGTTCTGAAACCAAGAATAATTCCTCCCCAAACGAGCCATCCTGCACCACCGTAACGGTCTCATTCAATGGTATTGTCTTGGTGGTAACGGGTACCTGGCGCTCTCCATATTAAAGTCCGGCGAGAATCAGACTGCAAACTAATCCTGGACTCGTCGGGAAACATCACACAAGACCACTGTTGTGGTGTCCACAATGCATGCTCTCTACTCCAGGTTAATCGCAGGAGATAGTGAGTTGCGGTAAGTGAAACACATCTAGCAGGCCTACGAGCATATAGACCATTGTGCCCTAAGCATTTGTACACGGTCTGCCTTGAAACTGTCGTACCGGTAGCTGAAGAGAGCTGACGAGACAGGTCTGATGCTGTGCTCCGTATCTTTCTTTTGGCAGTAACTGCAAAATACCGGTCCTCATTAGGCGTTGTAACTTGGGGGTGACCTGTGCTGTAACATCTACTCACATTACCATCATCTTGGAATCGTTGCCAACGCCTGGAGATGGCACTCTGGGCGATTCCAAGTTCCTCTGATACTTCCAGCTGGCTACGTCCACATTCCAGTCGTCCAATAATTCTACCACGTAAAAAATCATCCAAATGCTTCCTTTGTGCCATAACTATGCGGTTATTGCACTGAAAGGCTTTTAAAGCGCTTGTGAACAATTTTACTTCTTTGCGGCTATTCCTTATATACCCCTCTCTTACACTTTCGTCATTGTGACGTACTATCCGCACCATCTGGTGGTTTTCTGTAATTAGCATATTCTTCTTCAAGATGTGTGTGATAATTCTACAGGATAAATTTTTATTTTAGAGTTCAATTTCTGTGTGATTCTGAGTTATCCTTAATTTATGGATATGAGTGTAGTATACGTCAGCTTGTGAACTATTAATGTATAAAGGAGGATAGTTGCATTGAAAAAAAAGGTAAAATAATGCTAATGAGATGCAAGATAGCGAAAGCGATAATTTTTCATATAGTGATTATGAAGAAAATACTGTAAGTGATTCTTCTGTATGTATTCTTATTGAAGACGATCGTAGCATTTTTGAGACAATGTACTTCGTTTGCTCCCGTAAAAACGATTCCCGAGGTAAGACAATTAGAAAAGAGACTGAATGCTTTTACACTTTTAAAAATTCAAATTCAATCTTCACATTTTGTTTTGTTTCATCTCCTTGTATTTAATAATAAAAAAAGAAAAAAACTATGATGATTTTGTGCAAATTTTTCCAAATTTTTTTAAGGGAAGCGGTTAAGAGTAACAGGGATTAAATTCCCGAATCGACAGGTACAATGCCGCCTTCAAATTTCTGACATTGACCACTCAGATACCACGACCTCACAGAATTTCCAATACGCTTGAGCATTCTATTCTAATATTTGTTCCCCTATATTTCGTAACCAATAATTTTTGGGACATTTCCAAAGAAAATATACGGATCCTCTAATCTCGGGGAAAAAAGGCATTTTTTAAGCATTTTTTGTTACCTTTTAGGTGTTTAAAATGTAACTTTTATTCCAAAAGAAGAGGAAAAAAGTTTCACAAAAGCCCTTCAAAGTCCGTTTCAAAACACAAATGTCCGAATGGGACGTTGAGATTCATATTTACTCACGTTACAGTGTTTGAATGCATATGAACATCCTGCAGAGAGTTTTACTTCCAGGGAATAGAACAGGTCGGTGATCACATTTTTCGAACAAATTAATATTAACGTTAATTTTCAAAAAAAAAAGGAAAAAGAAAGAATTGTGCAATGAGTGAGTGATTAAATATTTATGTCACCCTATTCAGCTACGCGAGGGCTTTCGGAGACTGATCTCGTAATTTTAACCACGGTCAAGCAACGAGGAGGATACCTGGTAGAAAGTATAAATAAGCGCAGAATATTGCACAAGATAACTAGAAATAAAAAACCCTATTATTTTAATAAAGAGTAACCTGAAATATAAAACTATCATATCGTTGGTGTTTTACCTAACACACACCACCTTACAACTAAAATTTTTCTGTTCGTAATTTACCAGAAGTATTCAAAAATAACGAACACAAGCACAGAGAACACAAAGAAAGCTACTGATACAGCATCCAATTTGAAAATGCTTAAAATTTTAAAAACTTGAAGAAAATGCTTGAAATCGAAATGATTACCTGTTTAGTAACAATAACAACCACTATTAAATTACCTTTTTTTAAAGAAATAAAAACATAAGTAATGGAAATGTAATTGCGACACACACACACACATCAAGAATTGTTTATTTTAAACTTATCACCCTAAAATTAACTATTTAAACTATGTGTTTATAAAAATCGTATCTCTCAGTACAATATCAAACTAACTACTAATATATATGTAATGGGATTTTTTCCTATTTTTTCTTCAAAAAATATAACTTCTGTGAGTCTTTTTCCCAGTCAATATCAAATTCGAAATTTCGTTTATTTTCACCCATCCAATCAAAAGAAAGTCTACAATTCCAATAAACATGTCTTAAATGATTCGCTGATGAAGGTAAACATTATTTTTGGACTTGCAAAAACATATATATAAAATAAGTATTATCACTTTAGATAGCTTCTAATTGTTGGTATACATATATATGTGCACAAATATTTCGTCATTTCAGAAGTAACCTTTCCGACAAAAAATTTTTATTAATAAAGTTAAGTGTTAAAATTATAGAGAGAAAGAGCTATCGGTTTATTTGAGGAGGTTGTTTACTTTAGGTATTCTTTTCTCAATTTTAGATCTGTGAGACATGTGTGTGACAAGATAATAGGAAACATTAACTCACTTACATATTAAATATTTTTATCAGAAATACACCATCGGTGAAACATTTCTTAGGAAAATATGCTTTGACTGGATACATCCCAATGATTTTTATGTGTGTATTAATCATTTGAATTTAGGCAATTTTGTAATGCGATTGAAAGTTTATAAACCCCTTAAACACTTATTAAAAGTGAGGCGATTTGTTCCCCAGTGCTACCATTTTTAACACAGGTTCGCATATGTAGTGTATTGGGGTAAGAAAAAGGAATAAATAAGCAAGTTTTCCTCTGAAATATGTAAATCTTTCTCTTTACTCTCAATGTCATTCACTTGCGTTCCAAATCTTTGTAATATAGTTCTATTGATAACAGTATAAAGAAAAGGATTGGATTTCGGAAAGACATATATATACGCCAGGGGCAGTGGACGCACCGGTTGAGCGAGACGTATATAAACGCTGGTGGTGGTTAAGGGGTTACATCATACTACAAAGCAACACGAGGGGTATTGGCAACAGGCCTCGTAATTTTGAACCATGGTCAAGTGGCAAGGACGACACCTCTCTGGCACAGCCCTGCCCAAACTTCCACATTGCATCAACTTGAGGACTTCGATCTTTTGCATATTTAACTTCCATCAGCCCCTCTGCACATTGGGACCAGGATTTGAGAAAACAATGTCAACTACGAGTATATGAGCATGAAAACTCCGAAACCGCGGCCACTTTTACCTAATGAGATTTCAAGTATATGTATTTGTAAAACACAACCTCCTAAGTTTCATACAATTTAACAATTATTTCGCTTTATAATAATTGGTTTTAAGTACAAAGCAAACCTCCCTTCTTGATATGCAATTCTGAAAACAAATGACAAATTGGCTGCACGTCTGTTGACTCGAAAGTAAAGAGATAAATAATTTTACAGAAAGTTGAGTGAGCGAATGGGCGAATATTAACGTCACTCTGTTCAGCTACACGAGGGCTTTTGGAGACAGACCTCGTCATTTTGAGCCATGGCCAAATGACGAGGCCGAAACCTGAGCTGCCCCCCCCCCTCTCTTAACTACCAGACCATACCAACGGGATGACGTTTTGAAATTCGGTTGAATCACACAAATAGTAGGAAGCATTTTAACGCTGGATGCGAATAATTAAATGACGAGTCGGTAGAGTATAGTTAGGTGGCCGTGGCGGCCTAGTGGAGATGATCTCGGACTCGTGGTTTTAGTGTCATGTGTTCAAGCTAAGTATCACTTAAGACTTGTTGTGTAGAGGAGTAAGAGGGATTAATGTATGTTACATCTTTTGGGGCTCAAACGACCTCCCATTAGCGAGGTGTGGAAGTTCGGAGAGCGGGTGACTGCTCAGATCTCGTCCTCGCCTCTTGACCATGGTTCAAAATTATTATGAATCCGTCACCTTATTCCCTTGTTTTGCATTACATTGCGCCGTTAATGCACAATGTACGGATAATATTTTCTCTGTGACGATTACGTGCAGATTCTTATCAAGTGTTGACACCAATACCTGAAGCTTGATTTCTACGTTTCAAAAAGAGGCTCTAAAGCATGGCAATCTCCGAGGTTTCTAAAACTCCAAAATTAATGCTTCTGCTCCAATAAATGCTTACAGGAAGCTGTATTTTGTTTCTGTTTAGGGCTTGCGAGAAACTCATTTTTCCATTCCTGCTCTATTATAGCTCACACTCTCTCTATATATTTATTTGTCTTGTTCAAATTTCATTCGTTAATAATATACTTTCTATTCATCCAATCAAGTTCAAATATTTTTTAAAACTTGTAGTGGCTGACACTTGATGTTAATACAGTGGTTTTTTTTCAAATATTAATTAATTAATTTAATTTAATTTAATTAATTACCGGTTTTTGACGCCAATTTAGATTCGTCTCTATTGTTGTAACAATATAAATGTTAAAACAAAGGCAAAAGTTGGCGTCGAAAACCTGTTTTTCAGCCAAACTAGAGAAATCGGGTGTTCATTGTTGCAACAATGCAGACAAATCATGCTCTTTTTTCAATTTCTACTATTATAGTTCACTCTCTCCCTATATATATATATATATATATATATATATATATATATATATATATATCTTATTCAAATTTTCAAATGTAAATAAAATATTTTTTATTCGTCCATTCAAAGTAGGAATTGACTTAAAATTCTTTTTTATGTTACTTTTGTGTTCTTTTAATGTTCCCTGATTGTATGCAATCAACTTGCGCTAAAAAGTGTTGACAAAAGAGTTGTTATTTTAGCTCAATTGATAATTAATATGAATACATGGTAAGCCTGGCGAAGTCCTTTTGTGACGTAAACGAAGTCTTTGGGATAAGCAAGCGACAGCAAGTGTTGAAACTGTGTATCTAATACAAAAATTCATTGAATAAAGAAACACTGTAAATCCTAAAAATTGGTTAGTAGATTTACTTGTTAATTATATCACCATACCCATTTCTATAGTTCAGTTCATTCATTATTTTATATCCATTTGTTAGAAATATATTGGTTTTGTTAAATAAGTATTGGACGAGAATAACATTCAAAAGCATTACTTTAATTACAGGGGATTATTATGAAAAGAACTATTGCATGAAATATTTGTTCGTGTGCTGGCATATTGGTCTATCTTAAAAATAAATAATTTTAGTAATTAAAGCATATAGGGAGAAAAAAAAAATATTGACTATTGATAATAATGTGTCTTCCAATTAACAATAAGGTTTGCACACACAATATCGGAAGGTACTCAAGAAGAAAATCACACAATAAATGTGTTTTTAATCAGTAAACAAAAAAAATGATTTCCTTGTCCTATCCAAACATATTAAATGCGACGCAACAAGAACGTGATAAATTCTAAAACGTATGAGTATATTTATTTTTTTCCAGTAATTGCTTAACTTTTGAATCGTTATCTAATATTTAAAGACAATTTTCCGTTGCGAAAAGCTATGTTATTGTTCCTTGGTTTTCGATTATTTTCTAGTGGATATGTACAGCACTATTGATTTTTGATTCACTGGCTGGTGTACCCACTCTTTGCACGGGCGAATAAAAAAAATTAAAAAATTAGAGATTGCAGATTGGTGTATAATAAAGTTTTTAATGAGTTAATTTCATAATTTAAAGTAAAATGTAAATTAAATAAAAAATTAGCATATCGCTGCTCAACAAAAACTTATACTGGAGAAATTTTGAGTCTGCAGATCTAATTGCTGAAAAAAGGGATTTTGTTTATTTATATATTGTCCCCTTAATACCTACTGTGAGTCGACTTTTGAAAATTCCTTTCCAAGCTGATCTTTGTTCGGCAAAAGTAGTGTGTTTAATAGTTCATTAAAGGGAATATTTTGTTTAAAAAAAGCATCCTCGTAAAATCTTTTGGGGGTCGATTTTAGAAAAATCCTTTCTTAGCCGATATCTACTTCATGAAAGGAATATGCCTGCTAAATTTTTTTTGAAGTATGTATATCTAATTGTTCAAAAATGGTATATAGTTATCTTTTACGCCACTTTAACTCCTCGCATCCCTCTTTGGGGGGGGTCTATTTTCGGAAAATCTTTTCTTAGTGTATCTCTAATGTATGATGCATGCCTGTCAAATTCTAAAGTCTATAGATCTGATAATTCAAAAATAGTACTCTGTTATCTATAAGGCCTCTTTAAACCTTCGAAACCTCCTTGGGGATCTATTCTTGCAAAACGTTTGATGTGGTTATCTACTCTATGAAAAGAACATGCCTGCCAAATTTCATACATGCTGGTCAAAAAGTTTTAAAACGGAAATATTTATCTATAAAATCCTTTTAACCCCTCACAACCCACTTGGGTTTCAATTTTCGCAAATCCTTTTTTAACGGATCTCTGCCCTATAAAAAACATGCCCACCAAATTTCAAGTATGTAAGTATAATAGTTCCGGAGATATCCTGATAAATAAGTGTGAGTGAGTATAGATCTTTTCTTTATATACTCCTGTTTGTGAAAATTGCAACACCATGAAGGAACTACGCGAGTGAGCTGAAATTTTCCGGAAATGTAAAGTAGGACATGATATGCAAATGATTAGAATTGCAGACCGGTAGTGCATGCGTATGCTGAGCAGAGCCCTCTGAAGGGTAGATCAAACCGAATATAAATAGACAGCTGTAGCAAGGCGTGTATTATTATCGGTGGTTATATGCTAGTGTAAACGTTAACTAAATCTTTACTATGCCTCGTCCATGAAAGGGAGTGAAATTTGAGCAAATTTCGGAGTTTGAACGGGGCAGAATCGTCGGCCTTCGTGAAGCTGGATTGTCTTATCGTGCAGTAGCCGCTCGTGTGTAGCGTAACAGCAGCACAATCATGCGTGTTTCGAAGCAGTGGACGGACGAGGGTCGGACAGCTCGGAAATCCGTGAGTGGACCCCGAAATGTGACGTCAGCTCGCGAAGACAGACGCCTGGTGCGAATGGCTCAGACCGACCGCACAGCTTTTTCTAGACAACTGGCAGCACAGTGGTCAACAGCTACACGTGTCTCATTGTGTGCTTCATCAATTCGGAGACGTCTGCTGCAGCTTGGGCTGCGCGCAAGGATTCCTTTATACAGGATTCCTCTCACGCAAAACCATCGCCGCCTGCGACTACACTGGGCCAATGTGCATAGGAGCTGGCGTACTGATTGGCAGCAGGTCATCTTTTCTGACAAATCCCGCTTCAATTTGTGACACCATGATGGCCAAATTCGAGTCAGGCTCTATGCCGGTGAACGGCGCATTCCGGAGTATATTATCGAACGCCACAGTGGACTAACACCCGGAGTTATGGTCTGGGGTGCCATAGGATATCATGGATGATCACAATTGCTACGAATTGTGGGAAATTTGAACAGTACTCGATACATAAACGAAGTTTTACAGCCCTAAGATATTCCTTTCCTGCAAGGATTGCCAGGGGCTGTATTCCAGCAGGATAATGCACGTCCACATGTCGCCAAGACTGTCAAATCCTATCTTGATTCGCAGCAGGTACAGCTTCTTCCTTGGCCTGCGTATTCGCCGGATATGTCACCGATTGAACATGAGTGGGATATCGTTGGGCGGCGTATCGCTCGTGATCTTCGTCCTGTTGCTTCGACAGACGAACTTTGGTTGCGCATACAAACAATATGGAATACTCTTCCGCAGACAGATATTAAAAATTTGTTTAACTCCATGCCGCGTCGTGTAGCAGCTCTTATTGCAGCGCGTGGTGGCCACACAAAATACTAATTTCTGTCTCTTTTAATTGTTTGTTTGGTTTGAAAATGTAATCATTTATTTGTACCATTACCACTCAAATGTGTATAAAATTTCATTCAACTATGATGCTTCACAAACAGGAGTTTATATTTATAGAGAGAACAATATATATATAGAGAGAGAGACATGAACACAGCGTGTCTGTGTGACATGCATAATTAAAAACACAATCATTACAATTGTATTGTGAAATATATCGAAAAGAGAAATCATATGTCCTACATTTCAAAGTTTTCATTCAAAAGTCGTCTGACAACAATGAATAGATCTTATATTCGAATGAAATTTTGAGCCAATCAGTACTGAGGAATATTACAATTAAAGATTCATAATAGTATGGGAAAATGACTACAACCCAAGGAGGATGAATGCTTTATTTAACAAAATGAAATATCTAGATTATATATACTGAACAGCAAAGGAGAACGTCTTTCTCCTACGTCTAAAGCTTAGCGTCCCTAACGTCCGTCTACCTACTTTCCCGTGTGTCCTTTTAGTCGGACATTCCTGACGGGGTGTGACGTCAGTGTGGACTGCTCCACCCTAAGTACAGGGGGAGGGGTTGTCCATTGCACATTTCCAATCCTACATCGGCCATCATGACCGGGAAGGCGACCTCGCCTGATTATTTACAATGATAAAGTGTACAGATACATAGTAAAGCAATATTAAAAATGTACACAGTGACACAGTAGGTGAAAGAATTATACGCAACACAAAATATCATCAAAGAAAAAGTACAAAAATACTGAAAAATAAACAAATTTAAAGTAATATTTCATAAATAGAAAAAAATTCATACATTACCACTGGGGTAAAACAAATTATGTTAACGATACAAATAAGATCAAGGCTAAAATAATAATCTGCAATAAGGAACAGGAACATATTGAAGCAAGATGCTCCTACTGCTAAACACTGAAATTTGTACTAAAATGAAATAAGAAAATGTTAGAGTCATTCAATAAAAAAGGAATCAAAAATAAATAAATAGATAAAAAGTCTGTTGTTAGTGTCCATAACGAAAGTCTTTCACAGGAACAAAAATTGTGAACAGTTTTTAATGGAGAAATCAAGTAGAGTTAGTTTGGCTTAGCCAGAGTTTCATGAATTCTGCACAAGTTGACGTTTTTGATGGTCCGTCGACAAAATCACACTTTTCTACGTCATAAGTGTCATTGTGCTTGACTTTTGTAACTTTGTATGGTCCGAGGTATTTTTGAATAAGTTTCAAGCCTGGACCAAACTGAGTGCGTTTAATAGCTACTAGGTCATGTAGTTGATATTTATGAGCTTGTCTGCGCCGGAGATTGTACGTGCGGTGATTCTCATCTTGAACTTTGTAGATTTGCTTTTTGGCATCTTGCCGGAGAGCATCACGTTGTTCTTGGAATTGAGCTGTAATCTCATCGTTAAGAAATTCGACAATCTCAATGTCCTGGCAAGACTTCATCTTGGTGCCGAAAAGGAGCTCAAATGCAATTATCTTGATGCTTCTTTGGAAAGTTGAGTTCAGGATTTCTTGCAGGTGGGGTACGTGAGAATACCATTTCTCAGGATCGTCGACAGACAGTTTGACAGCACATTAATGATGGTGAAATTTTGTTTTTCAATTTGGCCATTAGATCTTGGGAGACCAGTTGTAATGGAGATATGAAGGATGTTTTGCTTTTTACAGTAATCTTCAAATGCGGAGGAAGTAAATGCGGATCCTTTATCAGTGATAATCCTAGCTGGGTTTCCGAAGACATGTCTTTGGTTTTCTAATCGATTTATGACTTCTGCAGCGTCCGTAGATCTAGTGGGGGGAACACAGCCATGTAAATTTACTGAATGCGTCAATCACTGCAAAAACATGCTTATATTTCTTAGCAGTTGTCGCTAGGGGACCCAAATGATCTAGATGAAATGTATGGGGTGGTAAATCGTTTTTTTTTTCTATCGGGTTAAGTGTGCCATCTTGTTTACCACGTTTCCGGTTTGTGAGAATGCATGTAACACAGTTTTGAATGCATTTTTCAACTTTGTCTTTAAGTCGTGGGATGTAAAAGTCTTTGCTAACTAAATCTTGTGTGCGTAGAACAGCCAAATGTCCACGTTCATGGGCAGTTTTAATGATGTTAGCCTGAATTTCGTCAGGTACCACTAGTAAATCGGTGTCATTGACTGTTTTGTAAAGAAGTTTGTTTTTTACGATATAGTTGTCATGCGGCGTTCTTTCTAGAAGCGTCTTTATTGTTGTTATTTGGTCATCAGCCTGTTGTGCTTTGATAAATTGAAGATGAACACTATTTTGGATTAGCCTACAATGTGGAGGTCGACTGAGAGCATCCACATGAGCCATCTTTGAGCCTGTACGGTGTTCTATTGTATAATTAAATTCTTGGAGATAAACTGCCCATCTGGCTATCCTGGGGTTAAGCTCTTTTTTACTTAGTGTTTTGACGAGGGTGTCACAGTCAGTAATAATTTTGAATGATGTTCCTAGTACATAGATGCGAAACTTTTTAAGTTCTTCGACCACTGCAAGGACTTCTAGTTCAAAACTAGTGTACTTTCTTTCATGGTCTGATGTCTTTTTTGACGTGTAGAATACAGGGTGAAACTGGTTGTCATGTATGGATTTTTGAAGTAGGACTGCACCCAAACCATCGATTGACGCGTCAGTGTGAATCTCAGTGGGAGAATTTTGGTTAAAAATACTTAAAACGGGTTGTTGGGAAAGTAAGTATTTTAATTTTTGAAATGCTGTCTGTTGTTCAGCATAAAATTTGAAAAGGGAGTCTTTACGAAGAAGGTCACTGAAAGGTTTTGATATGGTTGAATATGAGGGTAAAAACTTTCTAAAATAGCCAGTAAGACCTAGAAAACGGCGAACGTCTTTAATATTTTTAAGATCAGGATAATTAATAACAGCTTTAGTTTTTGAAGAGGAAGGAAAAAATCTACCGTTTTCTATAATATGGCCAAGAAACTCAATTGTATTATTTAAAAATTGACATTTTTTTAAATTTATTTCAAGTCCGTAATCACAAGCTACCTGTAGAACATATTTAAGATATTCAAGGGCTTGGGACCCATTAGCAGCGGGAATAACGATATCATCCATATATGGGAGAACGATACTTTTCGAAATCAGATGTCGGGAAATAGCATTTATGTACCGCATAAAGTTGGAAGGACAAGTACTTAGTCCAAAAGGCATTCGTCTAAATTGATACTGACCATTGTGAGTAACAAAACTAGTAAATTTACGGCTCCTTTCATTTACCATGACATGGAAAAATCCATTTTTTAGATCTAAAGTAGTAAATATTTTAGCATTTTGGACACAATCTAAAATATCGTCAATTAAAGGAAGAGGATAGTTATCTTTAATAAGTTTGCGATTTAAGCGTCTATAATCAATGCAAACTCTTGATTTCCCGTCATTTTTCTTTACTACCACAACTTGACTAGCGTAAAGGGATGAACACGGCTCAACAATTCCATTTTTAACCTATTCATCAACTTGAGCGTCTACTATATCTCGTTCAGCAAATGGCAAACGTCGGTGCTTATGAAAAATCTGTTCGACGTCGGTGAGAGCGATATCAAGCTCAATGTTTACAGTTTTTGTTTTTTTAGGCGTGTATGTCGATAGCAGTTGTTCGACTTCAACTCGATTATGTTGAGAAACATTTGGACCGATATCAAATGTGGGTGAACCGTCAGAAATCGTCATAATAAAATTTTCATTTGTATTATCAGAAGGCCTTAAAATTTGTGCAAATTTTACGCATGTAGGCGATATATTTAGATGTGCTTGTTTAATTACGTCACAACCGATTATAAGGTCATAATTTCTACAAGAATTTGGTACAACAGAAATAGTAACAGGAAAAATTTGATCATCGATAGTAATTTCAGAATCAAAAGTTCCTATCACATTAATTCGCGAAAAACCAAAACCTGTTAATAATGTGTTGGTGTGTTTCAGTGGCAGTGCATCTATATTTATGTAAGTAGAATTTTTCAATAGTGTTAAATTGCTGCCTGTGTCTACTAACCCGTTAAGTTTACGCCCAAAAATTGTTACGTCTTTAAACATATTAATAAGAGAAAGCAATTCATGCACAACATTTACACCAGAAGGTGGTGAAGAAGTGTTATTTAAATTCGCTCGTCGGCATTCAAATGATTTGTGACCATAAAGATTGCATGAGAGCATCTGGGGCCACGTGAATGGTTAGGACAAGATTTGGATAGGTGACCTATATATATATATATATATATCATTACAATTAAAACAACGTTGGTAATTTTTAGCTGCGTCGGAAACGTTAAATTTTGTAGATTTTCTTTGGAAGCTTTGTTGTTTAAAATCGCGTTCTCGGCTTTCATATGAATGACGAAAATTCGGTGAATTAGAGTTATGTATTCCCATGTTTTTAATGACAGTTTCATAGGTACGTAATTTCTGCTTAAATTCGGAAAATGAGTTTGCACCATAGAGGATTATTTTATCTGAACGAGGCCCATCAATTCCATGAATTACGTACTGGATAATTGATGCTTCGTCAATTTTTGAATCACATCTATTTGCTAATTCACGCATTTAATTAAAATATTGCATTAAAGTCTCGGTTTTATACATTTTCCTTTTTTCTAATTCGCGGTGAATTTCTATCGAAGTAACTGAATCCAAAAATTTTTCAATTAAAGCTTTTTTAAATGACTCGTATGCATTTAAATTTCTTTGTGAAAAAAGAAATGATTTAGCAGTTCCACATACTAGACGTTTCGCGAAAATTAATTTTTGAGAAGAACTGATAGCTGGGAATAAATCAAAATTTTCTTCAACATCGCGAAAGAAACTATTTGCAGAGTAAAAATCTTCACTGGTAAATTTTCTACTAGTCGCCGAAATATCCCGCAATATAGTTCAAAACTGGGTATTCATCTCTGTAAGGGAAGCATTGTTTGAATAGGGAGGAAAAGAATTTTGTGTACAAAGAGATGAAACGTTTTGATGTGCCAGCATGAAAGAATAACCTTAAACGCTGGGTAGGGGTGCGTTGCTGACCAGATGTTGAAAAGGGGAGTGCTGGTCTGTCCCTTCCGATGAAAAATTCCTGTCTAACGTGATTCATTTTTGAAACGTGGTTTTTGAAACTACGTTTTCGCTTTCAGAAAAGGATGCCTCCGAATTATTTAATGTTAGTTGGAATTCATCTAAGTTCGTCAAAGCTTTAAATATACTATTCCATAAATTTTGCTCATTTGTTTCTACGTCTAAACGCAATACATTAGCGACTGAGATTAAATGAGGCAATGAGAATTCGGTTAAAAATTTTTCTTTGTTTTCTTCAACTCTAAACTTTTTAGTGAATGTAGAAAAATTTCTTATTTTATTTCGCGAAGAACGGTCAAATTCGGTGAATCCTAATATAGAATTTAATGTTTTTACAGCACGAGTTGTACTACATTTCAACGAATTAGCAATTATAGGAATATCGCCTAAGTTAATATTTTTACAGGACATCTTAATATACAAAATTAATCACTTTGAAAATTTATTGACGATTGAAGGTTGTAATCAAAATTTCCCTGTCACACTCTGAGTTAAAACTAATAAATACAGTAATTTTAAAGCCAAAATAAACAACAAAAAAAACCGTTTATTTAAATTTTGCCTACTTCGGCTTGGAGAGCAGGCCTTACAATAAATCCTGAACCAGTTGAGGCACTATATGAATCCAAGAAAAAGAAAGTCCTACAGCAACAAGTCGTTTTTACGCTTTTTGCAATGTAGCGTCCATTGAAGAAAAATATTAACGCGTCTTAAAAATTTTCTCTCGTCTAGGGGAGATTTTCCTTAATATGCAAGAGAAAGGTCGAGCCCCCAAAATTTAGGAAAATGACTACAACCTAAGGAGGATGAATGCTTTATTTAACAAGATGAAATATCTAGATTATATACTGAACTGCAAAGGAGAACGTCTTTCTCCTACGTCTAAAGCTTAGCGTCCCTAACGTCCGTCTACCTATTTTCCCGTGTGTCCTTTTAGTCGGACATTCCTGACGGGGTGTGACGTCAGTGTGGACTACTCCACCCTAAGTACAGGGGGAGGGGTTATCCATTGCACATTTCCAATCCTACAATAGTATTAAGCTATGCATTATAGGAACATATTTGAGGGTTTTAAATTGTCTGAATTCAAACTTTCATCTTTCAGTCGAATTGTTTTATCGTACATTTTAGAATAATTTATTCATGACCGTAATTGTACACAACACTATATATTTAAAAATCATAAAATAAGGTTCAAGCTGCATTTCAATGGATGATATTCATAAATATTTGAAATCCTAATTAAAAATTTCGCCTTCACAAAACAAACTGTTTTATTGGAAATATATAGACACTTCTGAATTGTAAACTATCTAGTAATTCTAACTGGGGAATCTCATTCTTAAGAATGAGATTCAACAATTATTTGCTTAGATCAGGAATAAATAAACTACGGCTACTTGGGGATTCTATTAGGCCTTCAACAAATTTTGAAATTTAAACACAGAAATTATCAATTTCAATGTTCAAAGGATAATTTAAATCAGAGGTGGGCAAATAGTGACCCGGCAGTGTATTTGTGGTCAGTCAAGACAGTCAGGAAAAACCCAATAGGTAGAAAATGTTCTCTCTATATGGGTCAACATATATTTATGAGCAAAGGTTTCTTTCATGCAGGTCAGCAAGAGTAAATATAGATGCCATTTGACAGATAATAAAATTGCAGGTTGGAATGAGAATATCAACAAGAAATCTCACACCCATGATTTCATAAAAGAATAATAAAAAAAGTCGTGGAAAAGTGTGATAGGGTGCACATTTGTTCCATTCAATTGATTCGATAATTTAATAAGCTTTCAGCTATAGATGAAATAAAATAAGTGCAATAAAAAAATTGAATAATTTTTTTCATTTAAATTTTTATTGATTTTTTTTTGTAATGGTAAAAGTTATTTCTTTTTCTTTTCTGAGGTGTTAATTAAACTAATTAATGCAGTCATGCTTTCTGGTATCCTTTTCTAAGGTCATGTTTCAATATATGGAAAGTTGTCCTCTAAAATTTGAATAATTGTGCATTTGCAAAACACCATTTGAAAACTTTATATCGAAATTAACTAAAATCCTTTGCGAGAGCAAAATAAAATGTATCGAGATTTCGTAAATATGTACATATTAAGAATGTATTAATTTTGTACATTTATAGTTCAAAAATTGGAAAAAACCATAAGAATGCAGTGCTAATTTCAATCATTCTTTAATATTAAAGAATTTTTAAAATGAAAAATTTTTTGACTCATTATATGGTTGTATAATTAATTATAATAGCCTGCCATTTATTTTTTTCTCCTCTTTCTTTCTTTTAACTTGCTCTTAAAAGTATTTGCTCTTTAATGGAAGTGAAAACATTAATATATAGATATTCAAATATATAAGTAGAGTGCTTCTCAAACTTTCAATACTGGTGCCCCCCTTTGCAATCACAATTTTTATCGCGCCCCCCTTATACATTAATAATGTACTGAATGCAATAATAATGCACTTTGATGCTAAAGCTACAATACGAGATCTTAATTACAAACCATACAAATTAATAACATACACTGGTGTGCAAAAATTAAGGACGAGACGGTTTTTTTCAATATAACTTTGTACAAAAGCTTTCCAAATCAACACATTTAATACCGTAAGATCCCCAATACATAAGGACATGTGTAATATGTAAGCAACACTTACTAAAAGAGAAATCAGAGGGATAAAAAGAAGCTTGATTGAAAAAGTAGCATGGAGCGCAATGCGACTGAAGGCCGAAACATCCCTGTGATGGGTGTCCAGCAAGGAACATAAAATCGTACAAATCGTTATTCCAGTGAATAATTTAATTAAGAGAAAATTTACTTACCTACTTTCAAGGACTTTTCAATTTTTTTTTGGTAACAAATAAACAGTTTTGCCAGAATTAACAATTTCGTGATCTGTGTGTCCCGCGCGACCACTTCCGGGTAAACAGTGTATTCATTATGATAATATGTATGTTACTGCTAAAAAAAATTGCTATGCTTTATATGTTAGAAAGTACTCATCTTGGTCTAAGTCTTGGCCAAGTAATCCATCAAAATGTGTGCTCTCCGTGGTTTTCCAAATATCATAAAACTGTTTTGCATGGAAAAAAGCGCAACAGAGAAATACATTACTTACAACTTCCTTAAATGAGAAATAAACACATAAGAGAGGGGTCATAACTAACTGTACCAATAACTTAGAAGGTCAAACAAATTACAGCTATAATGTGCAGTATTTTAAAAATAATGACAGTGATGAGTTTTTTATGTTCCTAAATTTTTTCGATTCTAATTCTGGGATCTGTTTTTTCTCTGAAAGAGTAGAATGTTAGTTTTAAAAAAGAAAACGTAATAAAAACTCTCTCATCATGGGATTACAGCAAACTAAATAAAATATTTTTTATTTGGTTATAGGATCAAAGATAGCTAATTAAGTATTGAAGAATATTTTTTGATGATTTAATATCGCCTATAACTTATATCAGAGTAAAAGTGCATTTTTTATTATGTCTGAAAGTATTTTTTTTAATTCATTCCAGTAAATTAATTATTTTTTAAATTTTTTATTTTCGATATGCTCGCGCCCCCCTCGTAAGGTTATCACGCCTCCCAGAGAGGCGCGCCCCACAGTTTGAGAAACACTGATATAAGTAAAGAAAATACGAGTTTTTTTAAAATAAAATATCTATATCGCACATAACGTTTTTTATGACTTTTTTTTTCTCTTGTGAAAAACATTTTTCTTGAAATACATATACGACTTTTAAAGGGGCAAAAGGCACATGTTTCAAAAAATAATTTTAAAAATATCAAAAGCAGCTTTCTATAATTATCATTAAAATTTATTCAAATAGAGTTGTCTTTTAATGTTAAAAGTCAAAGAAAGTTTTAATATGTCTTCGTTTTAATAACGTGACATTTTGTAACGTATTAATTTATGTAAATATTCCTTGTGATTAAGTTTTGCTTTTGAAAAAACCACTGTATTTTAAAATAAACTTTTTTTCATCCTATGGAAGAAGTACTATTCATGAATTTTTCATTATTTGGATAATATACTTAAAATTTTCTTTATGAAACGTGTTCAAAATAAATTCATGTATTTTTTTAAAAAATGAAACACATTTTTTAATTCTATTTCTTGTAATGAATTATCGAAAACAATCATATGTCAGATTTAATATTTTATGCTTGAATACGAGTGAAAAATTTACAAACATATTTTTAAAATATGAAAATAATTTAAAAGTTAATAAAGAAGGAAAAATGTGTATGTACATAGTCCTACTGTAAAGTTCTTTCGGGATAAATTTTATGGTGATATTATAGCAATGAGAGAGAGAGAGAGACAGATCTCGGTTTTTGATTTTTTTGTCTATTTAAAATAATGAAGGAAAAAGGGAGGGGTGTTTAACGTTATGGCATTACCATGATAACATATTAACATATGCCGAATGTTGATAACATTATGCCTAATGCTAGTTACTGAAGGCAATGCAAGGAATGCGTTTAATGAATTTGTTCAGATGAATTAAAAAAAATTGAAATAATATACCATCCGAAAATAAATTAAAAACTGAATAGGTTTGTTTATAACAAACTGACAAATTTTTTATTAAAAACAGCAAAAAATTTATTTTGTGCGAAGTAACTTTTTAGCATTAATCAGCATCTTATAGTGCGATAAACCTCTACTAGCAGACAACAAAAGCTTCTCGCACAAAGATTCTTTCTACAAAACAACTTATAAAAACAAACATGTAGCCATAAGGTAACTAATAAAAACTTAATCGATAACATTAATAACCGACATGATGGAAAATAATTATTTTAGCCAAAATAAATATTAATAAAAATTTAATTTAAAAAAAAACAAGAATAAACATATAAATTGCACACAGTGAAAAATGGTAAATAAAAAATACACAATTTAGTTAACTATTACAATACAACTTGGTCCCCAAACATCTCATGTAATGAAGTATTAAATTTGTGCAGCGTAAGTGATCATTAGTTAAATTTGATTTAATTCCTAAATATTAGCTCGTTTATACGTTGAAAGAGGTCTAAATTATAGTGGATTTTTTAAACACTGGATATATAAGCAATTTCACCCACCATTTTGATTTAATATGTGGGTTTAATTGTTCATAATAACAGGTTCATTCAAATGAAACCCGGTGAGTGTGTCTAACTTTGCATTACACCAGTGCTTCTCAAACTTTCAATAGTGGCGCCCCCCTTATCAATCACAATTTTTATCGCGCCCCCTTATACATTAATAATGTACTGAATGCAATAATAATGCATTTTTTTTACGCTAAAGCAATAATCTTAATTATATACCGTACAAATTCATGACATAAGTATTAAATTTTGTATATGCTGCTTTTAAGCAAAAAAAAAAATATATTAAGTAATAGGATAATTATTATGTTATTTTTCCTTTCTCTAATTTTTAAATTGGAACATATTACAAAATACAGTGGCTGCTTAGAAGACAAAATATAGATATCAGCTTTTTTTAGAAAGAACTCAGTGGGTCAATTTCTAATCATAAGCATTCCTTTGAAAAATTTGCTCTGTAAGACAAGCCCATGGAAGTCGCTAATACTTATTAAACTTGTTCTTAATTTAGCATTAATTAATTAGTTATAAAATACTCTGTGCAGCACTGATACATTAAAAGTATACCGGCTGAAGTACCCGCTATTTGCACGAGTTCATTTATACGAAAATAAAACAATATTGATATAATCGCTGAATTTTAAGGAGAGTAAAGCCAAGTGCGCAACAATGTTTACAAAAATATAAAATGATTTTTTTTAAATCATTGCTCAAATTATAATTAGTTTTAAGCTAACTGCAATTTTAATCCTCACAGAATTAGCATTTAGAGTTGATGTTGAATAATGAACAATAATATAAAATTCGGATGAGAAATAATTGTATTATTTTCAATATTTAAAGTCTCTTAACATGTTTTAAACCTGGAGCAGGCACGCACTTGATACTAATGGTCGAGTGGGGTTATTGAGCCACCCCAATCTTTTTTTTTATAATTATTTTTATAGTACACAATAAAAATCGTAATTCCAGTGAATAATTTAATTAAGAGAAAATATACTCACCTACTTTCAAGAACACAGAAAATATTTCGGAAAAAAAGTTATCACACCGGGAACTCAGTCATAACAAGTACCTAAAGATTGTAAAAAAACGTTTGTCACTCCTAAAAAAGAGGGAGATATGTGACAAATATATTTTAGTCCACACGTTAAGACTGTCAAACAGGAGGATAGTGTCAGAGCCATTGGTAACAATTAAACAGTTTTGCCAGAATTACCGATTTCGTGCACTCTGTGCTCGGCGTGACAGCTCCGGAATAAAAGTGTATTTATTACAATATGGATGTTCAAAAAAAAATTATGTAAAACGTTTTTCATTATGCTTTTTATATGTTTGGGAATAACTCATAGAAATAAATCTTAGCCAAGTAATCCTTCAAAGAGCTCTCTGTGCTTTTCCAAAAATCATAAAAATATTTTACAAGGAAAAAATCGCAGCAGAAATAGTTTATTTGCAACTTCCCAAAATGAAAAAACAAATACACACATAAGAGCCAGGACTAACTAACCGTACAAGTAAGTTCGAAGGTCAAACCGCAGCAACTACATTCTGCTGCCTACAGCTGATGACAATAATACTACAGTGATGAATTTTTTATCTTCCTAAAATTTTTTCGATTATGGGTCTGAGTTTTGTTTTTTCTCATTTTGGTTTGAAAAGAAACCGTAATAGAAGTAGAATCTTTAATTTTTTATGACGTAATATCGCAAATATATAAATTATATCAGTGTAAATGTGCATTTTTTTATTATGTCAGAAAGTATTTTGTTTTACTTCATTCCAGTAAATAAATTTTTTTAATCTTTTATTTTCAATATGCTCGCGCCCCCCTTGTACGTTTATCGTGCCCCCCCAGGGGGCGCGCCCCACAGTTTGAGAAACACTGCATTACACGTAAGTTGGCACCACTAAACTGCGTATTCGGTGGCACTATCTATCGGTAGAGATTCTGACGCGTGCGCAACGTTTGACGTTTCATAGCGACTGTGTGGTTTCACGCCGAAGAGTAGAGGGTCACACAAGCTATCGTCCACTATTGAACCTGCAAGCTAGTAAGAAGAAACGACGAGGAGTGATTCAATTTTTATCGGCAGTTGGAATTGGAGGCCATGAAATGCATCGACGAATGAAGGTTGTGTACGGATTATTAATATCTGTATCGTTAAAGTGTTGTAAAATGGCGCACAGTAGGCTCCTTACTAACTGACCGCCAAGCAGCGCAATACTCGAATGGGGCTGTCTTTGAGTCATCTGCAACGTTATCATGAGGAGGAATACGGCTTTCTGTCGCAAATTGTCCACTGGTGACGAAACATGGAGTCACCATTTTGAACCCGAAAGCAAACGTCAGAACAAGCAGAGGAAACGTGCAACTTCACCACCTCCAAAGAGGCCGTGCACACCAGTTCTAGTGAGGTCATATTTCCCTGCAAGATAAATGTGCAACAGTTTTGGCGACTGTTTTTGAGAATAAGTATTGTGTATAACTACAATTTTGAGTCAATAAAATCGTTACGTTACTTTTTACTAGTGACCTGGATTTATTAGAATGACCCTTATATCTTAAATTCATCAATCAATGACTTGCTCTTTTCAGTTATGTTGTTGAAAATATTGTCGTGTGAGCCGATAAAGATTATTACTCCAATGGCGTTATATGTAATTTAGAGTGTGAGATAAATAAGCACAGGTAAGTACGCTCTCAAACTGAAGAAATCAATAACCATCCTCTGAGTAATCTTAGTAAGACGTGATTTAAAAAAAAATAAAATTGTTTATAAAACCTTTATTTGAAGTCTATGAATGAAAAATCTAGCTTCGTTCGCACCTCTGGCGAAGGGAAAAAATGGTGCAAAACTACTCTAAAATTTCAATCTTCTGTAATGAATATCTATCAAATTAAGCTAATGTATATGACAAAATTACCGAAAAATAAAATGGTGTGTGCTAAAATGGGATCCTACCTATCAAGCATTCGACCTTCTAGAATAAAAAATCTAAATTCAATAAAGCAACTAGCTAATAATGATGCTTTCATCAGCTGCTTTAATTATAGTTGTTTATAATTATTATTTAATTACGTAACTGTTATTATTATTACGTTTTTAATACATGTGCATCCTACAGACCGATTGCCTCACCCATTCAATTATTCTTCACTTTTTAATGTCATAGATTGTACTAACCTTTATATCCGTCCGCTTCGCTGGGTATTTAGTAACACATATTGTTAAGAGTGTGTTTTGTTATGCAATATCTATTGAATGTTTTGAAAATTTCATATCCTAAAATGTTTATTTCTCTATAGTTACAAACTGATGTTTCGTAATACTTTATAAGCTTCTGATATCCATAAAGCTTTTCTGTGCGAAATGTTTTTCGACTTCCCGCCTTAGCAATTTTATATATGGTGGCTAAAATTAAGTTTCAACGATTTTCTCGCATTTTGATGTAATTCTTTCAGAAAAGAATTGCCAAGTAGAAGTCATGGGCTGAATTAACGCATCAGTTAAATCTGACTTTCTATTGTATGAAAGGATTAAACTCTTTTCCGTTTCTGAAAATCCCATTAAGATTGGTTATTAGAAGATTAACCCGTCACAGAATTTCATATCTTCATCCTCTTTCATCCATTTATTGGTCGATAGTAAAAATAAAATAAAAACAACTTTGCTTCTTATCTGTTTCTAAAAGGAATTGTTTGTCCATAGCTATGATGTGGGTTTATTTAAAACTTTTGCCCATATATTTCATTCTTACGTAGTCGTTCATTAACTTCTAATGATAAATCGCCAAATTTAGCTTTTAAATTTGGAAGAACTTTATTCATACACAGTTCATATATATATATATATATATATATATATATATATATATATATATATATATATATATATATATATATATATATATAATATTAATAAATTAATCTTATATATATTTTTATGTATGTATTTGTAATGTAAAGATGTATTCATTGTGTGGTTATAATCCTAGCGATTCAAAATTTTCGAAGTAGACCAAATCATCATTTATTTAGGCAACTTTCATAGCAGATGACGAAATTGAACACCTCTGCTAAAGTGTCAAAATAGCCGGAGAGAGAATTATTCTTTATATGCATTTAAATATAAGGAAAAACAGAGGAAAAAATAAGCTTGTGCAATAATCACACGTTTAAATGAAAGGAAATATTACTTATTTTTAGAAATAATGTGAGTATTTTAATGAAAAGTTTCAACCACACAGTAAAACACATGTAATCACTTAAGATATTCGCTTGCTGTGATTCGGCAATAAATGTGGGAAGAATTCAAGGTTTGATCCTTTTAGCAATAAAAAAAATTGCAAAAAAGGTTCTCAAAATATATGTTATAATCCTTTAATGCGAGATTAAATGAGACAAATTTCGAAACAATGTATTCGGAGTTATGATTAGTAAAGAAAGAAATAACGTTAGAATCTTAAGTAAATATAATATATAAGTTATCTTTCTCCATCTCTCTCATGCACATACAGAGAGACTGTTTGGAATATCACGTTTACCTTATTAATTTTCTTAATGCATATACGTACATTTGATAGGGATTTTAGTAATTTACATCTATAGCATCTATTAATTTGTCTACTTCATCATATATGACACCATCAGCTAACTTGTTATCTAGTTTTCCAAAAACTAACTACTTTTAGCCTTGCAATTAAGACTAAGTAGTTAGTTATTCTACTTTCATCTGCACTGTCTTGCTGTATTCTTAAGTAATTGTTAACCCTTAAATTAGAATTATAGCAATGTAATATGTTATTTATGAATATATATATATATATATATATATATATATATATTCATAAATAACATATTAGGATACATATATACTTGTATATACCATATATATATATATATATATATATATATATATATATATATATATATATATATATATATATATATATATATACTTGTAAATGCACAAATCCACCACACAACATGAATCAATTCAAAGAAAGGAGCCCTCTTGCCTCTTATTAAGATACATAGATGATTTTAATTGTTATAGGTCATGATAGGGAATTTAAACCTAACATTAATTTTTATCCGGAATACCTAAAATTAATACAGACGAATTTTAACTCAAACAAAGTTGAATTTTTATATTAGGATTTAACTATTATTGACAACAAATTATACAGCAATATATATGATAAAAGGGAAACATTTAAATTCAATGCCATATAGATACCAAACTTCAATAGTTTTCTACATGTATCAGTATTTAGAAATATAATTTTAAATTTTCTGATGAGAAATAATACTTTTACTACGCACAATATTGATAAATTCAAGAATATCCAGAAATTTATATTGTGTTGCATACAGAATGATTACCCTATCAACTTCCTGAGAAAATATATAGATCAGAAATATTTCTTAAAAATATTTTTAAACTTGTAAATGCACGAATCCATCACACAGCATTAGGTCCACAAAGTCAGCTTGTCAGAGGTCCAGCTGTGAAGTATTTGTGCATTCCACAGACAGGATACATTTTAATACACACTTAGACCAATATTTACACGACTAAGCTTTAAAATTATTTATGACCAATTATTTATATCCAATCACACATTTATGACCAATCAAATGCTTATCACCAATCAAGCAAGTTTTTTTACATGCGGTCTAGTTTGCTTCTAATGCCAAGTGGTCAAACTTTGGTGTTAGATCATGAATCGTTTGGATTGACATGGCATTGGTAGATGTTATGAGCAAAATATGGATGTGGTAATGTATATATTAAATATGAAAGGTCGTGCTATAAGATATGCATTGTATTCTTGTTAGGATAATCTCTGGTGAGTTTTTAATGATTTACGCTTTTCATTTGTGAATATACTGTGTTTTTAATTTGAACATTCGGTTTTTAGAAATTTTAATTTGTATATTCGGATTTTAGAAATTTTAATTGAATATTCGGTTTTTAGAAATTTTAATTTGAACTTTCGGATTTTTTAGTTTGAACTTTCGAATTTCTTAGTTTGAACTTTTGGATTTTTTATTTTGAACTTTTTGATTTTAGATATTTTTTAATTTGAACTTTCGGATCTCAAATATTTTTTATACATACACAACTATTTTTTCTACCTATACAACTATTTTAAAGATGGGTGCATCATCTTGGGCGTTTGATTCACTTATATTATGCACTGAATTGTTTTTTAATTTTAATATTTTAGTGTTGTAATATCTTTCAGAATGCGATGGCAAATAGTTTAATTTTTCAAGTATAATGGTTTAATATTAACTTTTTAATCTTTAATTTAAAAAAAAAATTGAAATTTGGATATTTTCCAATTAACTTACCAAGTTGCAATAGGGGGAAGGTTGGCGCCATCAAACAAGTTTAACCCCACTTATCGGTCCTAAGTCCGAGATTGCACTTGGATATTTTATAAATTTTTATTTTATTTTATAATTTTTTAATTTTGTTTGAAAACGATGGAATTTTATCTTTTATATTCGCCATTGATATTTTGAAATGGGATTTAGTATTATAAGATTCATATATTTCAATTTTTCAATTGATAATTGTGATTGATTTTATATATTTAAATATATATGTATGCATGTATGCATGCATGTATGTATGTTCGAACCTCTATATAGCGAACTTTTTCCTGGAATTTGTAACATTTCACGATTTTCTTCGTAAAATGATCCCTCTAAAGCGAAGTGTATTTTTTATACAACGAATTTTTTCTTTTGTGATTCAATTCTTATTCTCCCTTTTCTTCGGAAGTATTTCTGAAAATAGTTCAAGCAATTTTCTCTTTAATACATTTTATGGTGGTTATAAGTCTTGAGCTGGTTTTATTAGATCTTAACTCACCGAGAGCAACAGCGTGTTCTGGACGTTTTATCCATGAAGTGCAGCCTTTGACCCCCATTGCCCAGTTCACTAGAAGCATCTTCGATATCCTCTTCCACCCTCAGTGGAGTTGTGCCGTGTGCCCATTATAAGGAATTGTTTTCCTAATTATAAAATATTGTTTGTTTAATATTACTTGTATGGTTTAAATTATAAAATGTCCTTAAAATTCATTAATTTTAGTATAAAACTACTTTCTTAATATTGAAAACTCAGTCTATTCTTCGACATTCTTTTTTCTCATTTTCCTTGCAGTTTTACTTTCTCTATTGATGGGTATGATATATATTTTTGTTGTAAGGTATATTTGTTTTACGTAGTTTATAAAGTATATTAAAATATGACCCTCTATACAACGGATTTTCCAAATAACGAAATTTTTTCCAGGATTTAGCGACTTCGTTATATAGATGTCCGACTGTATATAATTGATCTACTGTTTTTAGTGGCGTAACAGAGATCATTAGGGCCCACTGCAAAGTCAGCTTTTGGACCCCCAACCCCCAATGATTATTAAATTTTTTAAATATGTTCATTTTTTTACTCATAAAAATAGCTTTCACACGTAAATTTAATTTGATGATGATCAAAAAGAAACAGTTTTCTTTTCATTAATACACAAAAATTCATTACACGTAATACATTTTGAGTGAGGCTTCTATTAAATGTTTTTTAAAGCACTGCATTCTGGGATAAGAAATACTGTATTTTCTTAACATTAACTATTGCTCATTGAGGCTTGTTCAATCTCTTGGTCGTCATCTTTAGAATCTAACGAAAATCCCAGCAGATTATTTGCTGTCACTTCATATAAAAATTCATCTGTTAGTACATCACTGATTTCAGATGATAGGTTCTGTAAGATATCCAAAGCCTCTTGAAGACTAAGCTTCTTTTTTCCAAATTTTCTAAGAAAAGGAAATAATAATAATAATAATAACACCTTGAAAACCTATAAATATTGTTAAATAACAGTTACACATACAGAAATTAAAATATTGTTTAATTTTGAAATAAGAAAAAATAGTTCATTTAATTATGTGGCAAAAAAGGCACGGATATAAAATTCAAATCTTTTTTAAAACTTTAAAATAAAACAATAAAAAAGCAAAATAAATAAGTTACGCTTTTTTTTGGCATTTCTTTTTAGCTTAAGTCTATTGCACTTTAGCGATGACTCTACAACACAACAAAAAACAACAATAAGTCACACGAACAACAAAACATCCAACAACCAGTGTACCAGTACTTCAAAATACTTCAAAATTATTCAACTGTAAAACTAATTATGCACACTGTTCACTTAAATAAATAGTTAAATCATTTTCTAAGGTCTTCATTAACATACAAAAAATAAGTAAAACACTTACCTTTTAATATAAAGTACATTTTCGGAACAAAAATGACACTCTCTTCGCGATCCGATCAAAATATCAGCTGAATCCGCAATTTCTGGTTTAAAACTATTCGCCGTCTCCACTAAAATACTAATCATAGAACTCTAGTACTGGCATATATCTTAGAAGAGTGGGTTTAAAAGAATATTCCTGGTAGGTAAGCATCATTAGAGTATTCGTAAAAATGGTTATTCTATGCAATTTTAAAGTGAGTGGTACTTTACCGTCGGTAGATAAAGATTTAATACAATCCACCCTTTGCGAATAATACAACATTCATAGTTAAAACCTATTTTACTGATGTTGTTGCCATTGAAAAAGGCTCGTAGTTTAATGGTTTCTTAAAGCTGTATTTTATATTCAACGTTCACACTGGAAAATTATCAGTTGGGTATTATTTTAAGTCCATATCAATAAATGCGAAGAATATATATTATATATTCATTAGTTTCAAAAAACACAAAATGTTGCAATACATATCAGCTTTATACATTTTGTTCTTTAAATAAACATTTGAAATCCATGAAATGAAATATAATTCAACATAATGAAAGAAAGTATAATTTTTTTAGTGTATTTACATTTTTGCTGCATTTGCATTCAATTTGTGTATAAATTCAAGGAATTCAATTTCCAAAGAGAATCCTCTAATTAATCCCTGTTAATTAGTGTTTATATTGAAAAAAATTTTAACACAATTCCAATGTCACGTTATTTTTTTGTTATAAGAAGTTTTGTTTTGTATAAAGAAAACAAATTAAATTAGTTAATGTGCAGGATTTAAATTTAAACACGAGATTACATATGATGGGAATTCCTTTGTCAAATTTTCAGACAACTTTCTGGAACCTGAATGTTTCGCATTCTACAGAAAGTAAATAAAAAATTTTAATCAGAGAGCTTACTGAAGGGAAAGAAATTGTTCCGAAATTATTTGAGTTTGGTTTTTATAATCTTTTTAATAATATTTTATTAAGAATAATTGTTTTTGTTTCAAATACTTTAAAGAAAATGACAGAGGAATGACTCATGTTCAGTGTAGATTAAAGTTTCAAGTTGCATGGATACTATTATAAATTATAAGGGTTGGAAGATCCAATAGGATCGAGCATTCAAGCGGATTTATAGATAAAGGATGTTTGAAAAAAGTCCACAAATTGAGTCTGAAAGGGGATACGAAATGGATGGGGGCTATGCTAAGGCTATTTATGGGTACTACTTGTCCTGAAAAATTATTTTTAAGGAAAAAGAATATTAGTAATAAAGTTTTAGGTATTATTTTGTTTTATACGTAATTAACCAGTAAATAGCTCTCAGGGTGCTATGTGTTATAGCTTATGTGCATAGAACATAAATACTTTTTCTGACTGGTAATTATTGTTTCTGACATAAAATGTTGTTTGTAAAAAAATGTATATAACACCATAAAGCAATCGTCAGAATTAAATGAAATTTAATGCACAAATGACTTGTATTAGTTTAAAAAAATGACGAAATTTTCAAAGCAAAAAAAAAACAATATTAAGTGTCTGAAATCAGTATTTGGTGCAGCCACCAAGCACTGCAATAAGTGCTGCTGTACGACTTGGCATAGAGTCAAACAGATTTTGAATGTCTGCTTGTGGAAGAGAATTCCATATTGCATGTATGCGCAGCAAATGTTCGTTTCTTGAAGTTGCAGGACGCGGATCACGAGCAAGACGCCTACCCACGAAATCCCACACTTGCTCAATAGGCGACATATACGACAAAAAATCAGGCCAAGGAAGAAGTTGCATATGTTGGGCTGGACAGAAGTTTCGAACAGTCTTTGCAACATGTGGGCGTGCATTATAATACTGAAAGATAGCTCCAGGGATGCCTTAACCCTCTGAGTGAATGATCCGCTAATTGAATTTCACTTCGAAAGCGGTCTACTTTTTCAAAGAAAGCGGTAGCGAAAATGTTTCAGATAAATTTCGCGAACTGCTTCGAAAACGCACCGCAGTTTTATGCCTTTCCCTGTTAAAACTGCGGGAGGTCCTCAAATGGTTTTGCAGGGGATGATTTTATTGCTTTTTGGTTTCTGTGTTGTTCGAAAGGGGAGGTTTCTCATTCACAGCTGTGGCCTAGAGCGAGGTTTGTGAAATGGACATTTTCTCCACTTCACGGCCAACAGAAACTTCTCCCAATTTATTGCAAATATATATTTCATATATTTGGAAAACTTGCTCAATTTCTGATCTAAAAACCAATTAGGTTTTAAGAAATTTTAATTTTCTGAGTTTTGATTTTAAATTCGGTTTTATTTTAAAGCATTTTTGCATTCCTAGATTGAATTAATTAAAAATATTTTTTAACACAATCCATTATATCGTGTGTGAAATGTCTATTAACTGCAATTTTAATTTCTAAAATCCTTTGTTTGCTTATGTTTTTAAGTTTTTGAGTTTTCTCACATTTACTTAATTAAGATTGATTTAAAGACCAATTTATTTTTTGACACGTAGTTTATATAATTTAAAAGCTATTTACTTTGTTTTCATTTTCCCTTTTGAAAAATGCAATGACCAAAATGTACGCAGGCTACTGTGATAAATAATACTTGAAAGGGATGGAATATGACTGAAAATGGTAAATCTAAAATCCAGCTTTCAGGTGATATTACAATTAGACTACAGAATGCAAATGTTGCAGAATGAACTAAATATTTCCCTGACGTACCACAAACTACATTATAATAAATATATTGTAGTTCTACATTACAGTATTTTAAAGTCATGCAACAAAAACTTAAACTTGCTTACCTGCCACGATGGGGATCTGAGAAAAAAATAGAAATTATTTACAAACTTGGTGATTTCTGGATTACGTTTGTATATCTACTAATTTCTATATAAATATTTTGCATTTAAAACTCTTGTGAATATATAAGGTTCTGATAAAAGTGAATAATTGATCAAATTAACAGTTGTTATCAATGTTATGTCTTAGAATATTTGGAATTAAAAAAGATATTTCAGTCATATTTTATATATATATATATATATATATATATATATATATATATATATATATATATATATTTCAAGTAGAATTTTCATGTAAAGCATAAGTTGGACAGTAACAGATTAAAAAATTAAAGCTTTACAGGCATTGGAATTTTATTTATGCCTTTACGAATTTTAAATATGTTTTTCTCAGATTTTTAATTTTGAAGATGAGAGTGTTTTCTAATCCCTAAGGCGTTTTTCCTGTTCAAGATAGTCTTGAAGTATCTTGTAAATGTTCCCTTGCATATGTTCTATAAAAGTTCATATGGATTTAGATCTGAGAGCTCTAGTTATTTTTTAAAAATATCTTAATGTTAATATTTAAAAAAATTGGGTTTTTTTCCAGGTTTAGCCATAAAAATAATTATTAAAATTCAACAAAGAGATATATTTTAAATTTTATACTTTTTGTTTCCAATAATCTAAGAAATATTAATCACTTACAATAATTAAATATTTTTAATAATTTAACATTTTATAAAAGTTTTAAAAATTTCATAACTGTTCAATGCTTTAAATTGTGAAATAATGGCTTGTCAAACTAACCTATTATTTTCGGAATCATTATAATAGTATAATTTGAATATAAAACAAAAATTAATTTTACTGTGACAAAACTGTTTACGACTTCTACTCATACTGTAAAAAGAATGAAAGATAAATATATAACATAGTGGCAGTCAAAAAAACATTCATAATATGTTAAAATCCTGTCCCGATACAAATTTCAATGCATTTTCCAAACTGTAGCTAACAACAATTATATGTTTATTGGGCCAGAAATTATTTATATTTAGATATATTTTTCCTTATTAAGTACATAATGAATAATAGCAAGATAATTTGTAAAATCCTGAAAGATTTTAACGAAGAAAAAAGCCAGACATAATTTTAGATAGTTAGAAATTTAATTATATAATACACAAATATGCATGTTTTAAAACAAATAAGTTGGCTAAGAAAATGAAATTTACTAAAAATTTCCTGAATAAAGTAAATCAGATTTCATCCTCAAATACATATAATTGTAAGAAAAGGTTTTATTCAATTTACAATTAATTACAAAAAAAACCTTTTATAAAAAATAATTTTAACAGGTATAAATAGCAAAAAATATCAAAGAAGTATGAGAAAGACACATACATGTCGTTTAAAGAAATGTCACAGTGTGATATTTTTCGAAACACGGCACTGCACACACAGTCCAACATTACAGTCTTTACATTGAAAACGAGTTTCTTTTCGAATGCGTTTTCCATTATCATTTATCTTAAGGTTGCATACCACACATTTTCGCTATGTTTTTTTTTTTGAACAGTCACTTTCTACATATGAAGGGAAGTGCCTTCCAATTAAGTGGACTACATTTTAAGAAATTTTAGGGGAAACAGAGTTTCGAGAACTAGAATCACTACCTCCTTTTTCTATCAATCGTTCTATCAGTTTCATTTGAAAACCAATATGATTTAAAATCCCGCCATTTTTTTTAAAGATAACGAAGGAATTCCACACAATTTGATTTAACAAATGTCGAAAAATCTTCTTGTAGTATTTTTGCTGTTGATTTCGGGCAACAGGATAGTAAGATAGACACTGATCTGATCTATCAACACCCCCCATGCTGTTATTATAAAACACCACGGCTTTTGGTTTCAGCTTCACAGAATCCCCCTTCTTAGCTTTCACTTCCATCATGTCAGCGTTATGAAAAGTGCTAAGCATATCCAAGGGTTTTTTATCCTTCCACTTTAAAACCCTTATTTTACCCTTTTGGAAGGCTCTAATTTCCCCTTTCTTCAGTGTAGAACTTTTTAATGAAACAGGTAAACCTTTTCGGTTTGGTTATAAAGTTCCACAGATATCCGTTTTACTGTCAATCAGTAATAAGTAAGTTTATATTGCATTCTAAGTCAACACAGTGCCTACTGTGACGAGCGACTACGTAATTTTGAACCGCGGTTAAGTGACGAGGACGATACCTGAGCTGATAACTCCTCTTCCAAACTTCCACATCACACCAACGTGAGGACTTTTGGCCTCGACGTGTTTAACGTGCATCAGCTCCGCTTAAACGCTAAACTTTTGTGAAACCAGGGCCCGAACACTGGACACGAGTTCATAACCATGACCATCAGGCTACCGTGGCCGCAAAAGAAAATAGCAAGTTTGAAAGAAATGTAATGGAGAAGTATATTTGAAGAAATAACTTCAAAACTTAACGAAAAACCAAAATATCAAAATTTATTTTAGGAATAATAGTGAATATAACTTCGTACACCTAAAACCACTTTATGCAATGTATTTTGAAAGTGAACGTTTCCCCTTTTAGAGAAACTTACTATAATTATGTCAAATTCCTTTCATTTTGCTCTAAGGGGATCCCCGAAACAATGTAATTTTTTTGATGCACAAAATTACTTATGGTTGAATCTAATACAATTCCATATAAAATGAATGAAAACCCTTTTTTATCATATAAATTGTGTTTGAATAGGAGATGGTTAGTTAATAAGAACATTTAAAACGTGTCGGCAATCTATGGACCTGTGGGCACGTGGTACAATTCTTAGTGGAACTCAGCACTACTCTACAAATTTGTCAATTCTTGAGTGGATGGAAGTTGATAATAGACCTTATTTGGCAAACATCTTCTGAGTTATGGAAATGTATGGAACTAAAAAATAATCTGAAAGATAATTCTAAGGATAAATTTACAGCTATTTTGTAAATAATTGAATGTTATTGCTAGGGGATTTAATTGTTGAAAAAAGAAAATTGCTTGCACTCTGCATTCCACTTATGATTCGGCATATCAAAGTAAAAAAATCTTTCCGAATATGAAAAATATTTCGACTCCGCAAAGAAATTGTTTAACAACTGAATGCTCAGAATCGTGTCACGCATTATACCCCTGGTTTTGTGATATGAAAGAAGAGTGGTGAAAGAGTTAATTCGCATATTACAATTTTTATTTAACTGTAATGAAGGGAATACTTTATATTTCACTTTGTCTATTTCTTATTTAAATAAATATGTTGGAAACATACATTTTTAATTTTTTTTTATCTTTGTTGAAGAAATAGTAACATTTTATATTGTTTATATTTATGTTAATAAATGTATTTTATTGATCCATAATTAATATAAAATAAAACTGTAAATCTAAATTATTTACCTCTATTCCTTAAATCTGCAAATATTACCGTGAGAATCGAAGGATTTCAAAAAATTTTCTACTATGTGGCACGCTGAATGATACTCACAGATTGGTTTGGCACGTCTTAGCTACACAGTTGCCGCCCCTGATTTAAAATGTTGGGTAAGATAACCATTATATTTTTAAAATTTTATAAATATACAAAAGGAGAGTATTTTGGCAATATATGTTTTAAAAGTAGTAAAGATTACGAGAACGAAATATAAAGTTGCGTTAAAATTGGTACTCTATCAACCGTACTTCTTATATATATATATATATATATATATATATATATATATATATATATTTAAATATATAAAAACAATCACAATTATCAGTTTAAAAATTGAAATATATGAATCCTAAAATACCAAAATACTTCAGAATATCAATGGCGAATATAAAAGATAAAATTCCATCGATTTCAAACAAAATTAAAAAATTATAAAATAAAATAAAAATTTATAAAATATCCAAAAATTATAAAATAAAATAAAAATTTATAAAAATCAAGTGCAATCTCGGACTGAGGACCGATAAGTGGGGTTAAACTTGTTTGATGGTGCCATCCTTCCCCCTATTGCAACTTGGTAAGTTAATTGGAAAATTTTCAAATTTCAGAAAAAAAAATTAAAAAATTAAAAATTAAAAAGTTAAAATTAAACCATTATACTTTAAATTAAAAAGTTAAAATTAAATCATTATACTTGAAAAATAAAACTATTCGCCATCACATTCCGAAAGATATTGCAATATTAAAATTTAAAAACAATTTAGTACATAAACAAAGTCCCAAGGTGATGCACCCATCTTTAAAATAGTTGTAAAGGTAGAAAAAATAAATTCCTGATCCGAAAGTTCAAATGAAAAAATATTTGAAATCCGAAAGTTCAAATCAAAAATTATCTAAAATCAAAAAGTTCAAATTAAAAAATCCTAAAGTTCAAGTTAAAAAATCTGAAAGTTCAAGTTAAAAAATCTGAAAGTTCAAGTTAAAAAATCTGAAAGTTCAAGTTAAAAAATCTGAAAGTTCAAGTTAAAAAATCTGAAAGTTCAAGTTAAAAAATCTGAAAGTTCAAGTTAAAAAATCTGAAAGTTCAAGTTAAAAAATCTGAAAGTTCAAGTTAAAAAATCTGAAAGTTCAAGTTAAAAAATCTGAAAGTTCAAGTTAAAAAATCTGAAAGTTCAATCTAAAAAATTCGAAAGTTCAAACTAAAAAATCCGAAAGTTCAAACTAAAAATTTCTAAAAACCGAATGTTCACATTAAAAACACAGTATATTCACAAATGAATAGAGTAAATCATTAAAAATAAAGTATATTCACAAATAAATAGAGTAAATCATTAAAGACTCACCAAACAGTATCCCATCAAGAATATGATCCATTTCTTATAGCACGACTTTTCATTTTTAATATATCAATTACACATCATATTTTGCTCATAACATCTAACCATGTCAATCCAATCGATTCTTGATCCAACACTAGAGTATGACTACTTGACATTAGATGCAAACCATATCACATGTAAAAGACTTGCTTGATTGATTGGTCATAAATGTCTGTTTGGACATAAATGTTTAACTGGTAATAAATAATTTTAAAGTGTATATATAGTCGTGTAAACATTGTTTTAAGTGTGTGTGTATTAAAATGTATATTAAAATGTAACTTGTGTGGGGAATGCACAAATTCTTCACAGCTGGACCACTAACAAGCTGACTTTGTGAACCTAATGTTGTGTGGTGGATTTGTGCATTTACGAGTTTAAAAATATTTTTAAGAAATATATTTCTGATCTATATATTTTCTCAGGAAATTGATGGGATAATCATTTTGTATGCACAATAATATAAATTTCTGGATATTTTTGAATCTATCAATATTGTGCGTAGTTAAATTATTATTTCTCAACAAAAAATTTAAAATTATATTTCTAAATACAGATATATGAAGACAACTATTGAAGTTTGGTATCTTTATGACATTAAATCTAAATGCTTCCCTTTTATCATATATATTGCTATATAATTTGTTGTCAATATATAATAGTTAAATCCAAATCCAAAAATTCAACTTTGTGTGAGTTAAAATTCGTCTGTATTAATTTTAGGTATTCCGGATAAAAATTAATGTTAGGTTTAAATTCTCTATCATGACCTATAAAAATTAAATCATCTATGTATCTTAACAAGAGACAAGAGGGTTCCTTTCTTCGAACTATTTCATAATGGTGTAAATACAGGTTAGCGAGACTATTACTAGCCGGGCAACCCTGAGGCAATTCTTTGATTTGTTTATAAAGTTTGTTCTCAAAAAAATAATGAAGTTCTATATATATATATAATATATATATATATATATATATATATATATATATATATATAATTACGGTCGATAGAGTACCGTAGTTACTGCCAACTCGTTACAAGTTCACAATTCATTGTTATTAAAATATATAAAATTTTACATGGCTTATTTTTGTATTTTTTATTTTCATATTCCTTCCTGAAAGCAACAAATGGGAGTTCATTACCTGCCAAAACTCTAGAGGCCTGGTTGTTTACTCCACAAGCTCCTACCTTATGCTTACTCTGCCCTACTAAGTCAAAATGCCGTCTTCTGCTCGTCAAGATCATGGAATTGCAGATATTGTTTTCCATAAATTTTAAATATTAGTTTTCTAACTTCTACCTCAGCCCTTTAATAGTCTACACTCCTGCAAAGAAGTTTGAATTCAAAACTATAAAAACTTATTATTCCCAACAATGTCATTTATATTTTTATTTTTATAATCTATGAATGCGTTAAACTATTAATTTGTTATCGCGACTATATTTAATATTAAATGCGAAAAAAAACGAATAAGTTTCAAACTGAAATTTAAATTGAATTTTTCAAAAATTGTCATCAATATTCTCATAACTTTTACATATTGTCATTTTAGCATATCACACATCTATCTTTTCTATGCAAAAATCTATTATAAGTTCATCAAATGTTTCAGCATATTTTTACTCATAACATGCAGTTTTCAACCACATTGTGAGGCCGCGGTAGCCTAATGGTCAAAGTAACGGACTCGTAGCTGGCGTGTCATGAGTTCGACCCCAGCACCACTGAAGATCCGCCGTGTAAGGGAGTGATGCTCAAGCGTCATCCTCGTCACTTCACCATGGTCTAAAATTACAAGGTCCGTCGCCAAGTGAGTGAATATTAACGTCGCACTGTTCAGCTACACGAGGGCTTTTAGTGATGAACCTCGTAATATATAGAATGACAGTACTAAGAAAAAGTTGACTTTCATGAAAAATTCGAGCTAGAGCAATTGTCAAGAATCATAATTATCAGATAAAGCCAAGTTTCCACAAAAAGTATGGTATTTATTGATTAAATTTAACTATCAAAATATTTTCCTTAATGTATGAACGACCTTCTGTACAGTTTATTTAGAAGTAACCTAACACAATTTTCTTTTATTTTCTAACTATCTTCCCCAAAACTTTTTTAACAACAATTTATCTTCTAAACCTTAACTTCGTTCTCAATTTCTTCTCCTCGTGATCAAAAGTCTTTCTATCGGATGTTGAGGCTATCATTGAATTCTTCGTTTGTTTTTTGAAGTTCATTACAAAAAGTTTATTTTGTCAATTCTTCTAATGAACTTCAAGAAAAGAAAAAGCTAAATACATCGTGCAGAAACCGGTCTGGACTATAGATTGCACAAGGCTCGAAGCTTCATCAAGCATCTTGTATGCCCGTTCAAATATCTTAAAATGATAACATTGTAAGTTAAAATACTATTCATTCTTTAAATGACTTTATAAAATTTAACGTGATTGATAACAATTCTAAAAAATGCATACTCACATATACTTTATTGAATTAACTTTGTGGATTTTCAAAAATTTCAAATTTTACTTTACACTTCCTACACGGGCAAAACAGGATGTCCATAATTTTGGAATTCGATATATTATGCATAAAATACCTGCAGAAAATAAGTTTTTTAAATGTGTTTTTTCTTTCAAACTCCACACTTTACGTATATAAGTTTTTATACTTTAAATTTTAAGAGCAAAATGGAACATTGAATTTATTCAATGATTACTTTTAATAATTTAATTTTACAAGGGAATGGTTTAATTTCTGGTTTCAATTAATATTCAACTATTTCACATTGTAAGCAATTGGAATTAACTATGAGTAAAATTTAATCAATTCAATAGATAGTTTTAATCATTTAATATTTATTAATTATGATTAAATTATCGCATTGCCATTTAAAACAAACATTTATTGAAAACTTTAGCTCAATTAATAGCTTTTAAATGTGAGATCAACACGTTTTAAGTTTTGACCTGAGTCATATTTACATTGTGAGCAGAAGTATATAAACCCATTAAAAAAAGCGAAATAAAAGTAGTGGTTATATTCCGTGTTTAATACGGAAAAGAGATTTAACTTCCCAGATGAGGTATCTAATTTATTCAGATAGTATGTTCTTCGTTCTTTATCTGAATATACAACCATTTTATGCATGATTTTAACACATAACACAATTTCCTAACTTCATGTGTGTTTGACTAATACTTTAAATAATAATCTACCGTAATTAATTGTTAGGAGAATATAATATTTTTTTCTTTTAAAATGTTACAATACATGGCATAGAATGATCGAACACATAAAAGGGATAATTATTTTCGCATTTCTAACTTTAAAAAGATTCCAACGATGTATATTAATCAAATAAATGAAGTGTATGACACAAAAAAACAAAGAAACAACAAATTAAAGATAAAACTTGAAATAAAAAGTAAGTCAAATTTTAAAAAATGGAAAAATGCTATAAAAAATAAATTCCTGTTGTATAATGGTTATTTTTGAATCTATATCTGAAAATGGCAATTCATTTTCATTCAATAAATCTATAAAAGTAGTAGTAAACACCGTCAAATTTATCCAAGAACAATGAACAAATTGTATTTCTAAAGATAACTGAGGTTTCAATAATTACAAATTCGATAAATAAGACAGTTAATTCTTTTAAATGTTTAATTCTTTATTATACATAATAATGGGGAAAAACATATTTTGCTGAACTTAATTAGTTAAAATTAACAAAATGTATTTCTTAAGTCATCTAACGATGCTCAATTTTTTAAATAAAATTATGAGGTATGTTTATAAAATTAGAGAAAGTAGAAGTAACCGTACATAATATTGATCTTTAACTGTGTGACAGTCTTAGAAAATTTGAAGTATACTTCAAAAATATAACAAAATTGATAAAAAAAATTTGGCTGAAAATTCTAAATTTATATATAAATGTATATACATATTATGTATATGATATGTATATACATGTGACAGAATCACACTATTAAGTGGCAAAATAGAAAGCGATTTTTCTTCCAATTTTCTATTTTCCTTTCCATATAGGATGTTGGACTATTATTTTTGTTTGTTACTATTTATCTATTAAAGACTTCAATTATTCCAATAAAATAGTATAGTAAAAAAACACACACTTAGAAATTAGATCATCCCAGATGGAATTTGGTCCAACGCGCTATCCATTGCGCTACAGGGACTCAATGAGCGATTTTCATTTTTATATATGGCGCTGGACTATTATTTTTGTTTGTTACTATTTATTTATTAATTGAGTTTATCTAATGAATTAATATTTCATTCATATAGTGTCATCCTCTACAGTTTTTAAAAAAATGTATTTGAGCTTGAGAGGATGAATAAAAAGTATTTTATGAACGACTGAAAATTTGAACAATATATATATGTGGGGGGGAGAGAGAGAGTGAACTAATAATAGAGGAATTGAAAAGCATCAGCAGCAAGAGAAATTTCAGCATGCGAAACACACAAATCGATCTGAGAGCTTAAAGAATTGTAAGCGAATTTTTAATTGAAACTAGTAAGTAAAATGTCCAGGCCATACTTGATCAAAAGGAAACCGTATCATCGATTTTTACCAGCTCGGTATGAAAAGTCGTAACTCATAAGCAATAAATTCTGACCGTATTATTTTTATCACCCCAACTGGAAGCACTGATAACTTCCGTGCGAGTATTTAGTTATTTCTTTTTCAAACTGTTCGGAAACGCATCCTGACATAAAATTTAAAAAAAAACACTTTAAATGATTCACTGAATTTTTACGTTTCGTCGACAAATCTTTTCTTTTTGGCGACTTCATGTTGGTTCAAAAAATTTTAAAGGGCACTTTGTGAGAGAAATATAAACATCTGTAATAAAAATTGATTTGGAGGGGCCTTTTTTTCACTTCTTATTCTTGCATCGTAAAATTTCTGAAGAGTATCTTCAGGCATTATTTCTCTAATAGTGAAAAGTAATTACAGAAAAGAACCCAAATGAATATTATTTTCATAGGAATTGGGTGTTGCCATTGTTCAGCGATTTTTATTTGAATTTCTTTAATTCCAAATATTAGTTCACACTTTCCCTATATATATGTGGTGCCGCCCGCTATTTCCAAGCCACTCCAATAATTCATCTACGCATGAGTGTGGACGCTCTCAGTGTTGGGAGCCTGCCAGTCGTTAGATGCTCGACGATCCTGAAGACAGACAACGCCCTATTGAGAATGACGAGAAGCCAGGCAATATTACCTGGGATGTGTTAAGACGTCGAAGGACATTTTAGGATGAACTAAGCTTTACATTGATCTGCACTGTAAATAGCAATGAACACAATTAAATCTATCATTAATCATAAAAGAAGGGCCATTCCGGACCAGCCCACCCATTTCATATATCTTGTTCAAATTAACTATCGTTAGTAGAATACTTCTTATTCATCCACTGAAATTCAAATACATTTTTCTAAACTTGTAGTGGATGACATTTGATGTTAATACACAGTTTTTGTTTCAAATATAATTAATTAATAGTAACAAACCAAAAGAATAGTCAAACACCCTATATGGAAAGGAAAATTGCTGAAAAAATTGCTTTCTATTTGGCCACTTAATAGTGTGATTCTGTCTTATGTATAGACACATTTTTATATCAATTTCAATTATTTAATAAAGAGTAACTAAAATAAAAAAATTTATTTGTTAACCTAAGTAGGAATTGACTTAATTTTCCTTTATATTACTATTAGACTAATGATACAAAAAAAGTTTTTTCCATTTACATTTAAGTAATACTTTAGTATAGTCTGAGAGCAAAACATTTTAATATTATTTTCGAATTGTATTCTTAGATGAGCACATACTTTCAAATATACCTTTTTAATAACATTCTTTTATTGCATTAGATACGAGATATTAAGAATTGAATTTATTTGATGATTTTACAGGAAACCCAAAACTATAAATAAATGGGAATAAAATATTGTGTTTTTTATAATTCTCAAATATTCTGTAATGAATACGTTACCACTGCTGTGGAGAAATGAGATATATGCATATTTCCAAAGTAATTTGTGAATTAACTAGCATGAAATATGTTAAAAAATTGCTCAACTTTGACTATTTTACTAGATGTCAGTCTCTGTTCATTTTTATAATCTCTGCTCATTATATTGATCGCAAAATAAACAATTCAGATTTTTACTAAGTTATAGTAGCTTATTTACTTTTTGATACCTAAAGAATTGAAGTACATGGTGAACACTATTCACAGAGCTTGATGTAACAACCGCAAAAGCACCATACCTGGTATGGATACCAATAATGACATATGAAGTAAGATTCCGTAAGAAAAATGTTACTTCATAGAGGTATTTATGGCGCTGTTTTAGCTTGCTATATCGAGAATCCGCATTACACAAATGTGAAAGCAAATTCCAAATGTATGCTTTCATTTGCGATAGCTGCGCCAGTAATTTGGGTATCACAGTTATGTAGACAGTTCCGAAAAATATTCTCAGATTAATAATGGAATTATACTTGAAAAAATAGTCTATTGCTGTTTTTCTTAATAGTTTGATCCTCATTTTCAAATAAGCTTACAATGATTCTATCAAAAAGAAACGAAATTGGATTAACGACTTCATTGTTTCTTCCACTTAAAAATTTCGGGTTATTTATTTATAATACTACTTGACAATCTATTACTTTAAAACACATATTCCGGCAAAAATAAGTTTTTCGATAATTTACATCGTTACGAAAATTTTAATCTCTGCTTATCTGTCGAAACACTAAAAATACCGGAAATATCTTTTTTTAAGCCAGGTGATGTTGGTTTTTTAATAATAGTAAATGAATGAGAGGGAACATGGAAATAAATTTAATTTTAAAATGTCACAAAGTCATCAATATTGGATACAAATGTCCACCTATTCCAACTAAGTACTTCCCGCTTCCCATAAGCACGATGCAAAGAAGAATTAGAGTTAAATATTTGACAGCGACTGTACGTTTCGTTTGCATTGTGTGAAATTGGGTTTTTTTGTTGTTGCTGCTCATCTCCATGTCTAGCCAAGCTAGACCAAGTCCATGATTTCCCTCACTTAAGAAAAGTCCAATACCATTTGAGGGTCCTCATGAAGATCTGATTTTGTAAGCCCCAGGCAGTCAAGAATGAGTTCTGGAGATACCTGGCAGGCAGAACACCTAACACAAGTCAGAAGAACATTGTTTCCATCATTAAAAATCAAAGTTTGGAGATGGCCCCTCTGAAAACGAGTTAGAATAGTTAGTTCCTGCCTGCTGCATTGAAGGGAAAGAGGACCACCACATGGCGTTTAGCCTCATACCAGTGATGAGCAGGAGGAATAGTTGATCGCTTGTTGTTGATGTAGGTGGAATGCAGTTCTGAATATGTAAAAGGGATCGAGTTCCTAGTGGGTTGAGCTGCACCATCTTTTGCTAGGTCGTCAGCAATCTAGTTGCTCGCGACGTTAACGTGCGAATGAACCCATTGTAGATGGATCTCGTGAGACGTTTTGTTTCTCCAAAATAGCCACTCCTGTGTTATCACCTGCCTTATGTCAGTTACAAAGATGTTAGATGGCTCTACGACTGCCAGATAATATCTAGATGCTGCTCGAACCAGGAGTTGAGACTGCCTCTGTAAGGCCTTTATCAATAGCAATGACTTCATTACGAAAGACAGAGCAACCCTCAGAGTTTCAAGTTTAGTGGGACTGGAATATTTTTGAGATTTAATATAAATTCCTCTTCCATATATAATGACAGTTTTCATTCCTGCTGCCCTCAGTATAGATAAGAAATGCATCATCAGGAACATTACTAATAACTTCGAGGGCAAGTTGCCTAAGAAATTCAGGAGAATCTGAAGTCTTGTTGACATGGGCTGAGAGGTTTAGGAGAAAATACATCCCTGGGATGGGCCAGTATAACAGCTCAAGTGATGCCGCTCAACAGAGGGGAAAATCATATTGCCACTAATCACCTGACTATAGGGACTATTCCTCTTCAGTCGTTGATTGTTACTCCAATTCTTCAGGAATTTGAAGTTCTAGTACGAGGGCTATAGAGCTAAGGAGTTTGGTATAATATTTCACAAGTATCTAATCCCTTCAAACGCTGAAAGGCTGCCTAAAAAAAGACAATATCACTAGGACAACTGTTGCAAAGACCTGTCAAAATACGTGCAGTGCTCAGCTGAACTCGCTCGAGTTTCTGAAGATTTCTCTTGAAGGCACAGCAGTAAATCGGGTAACCTTACTCTAAAATAGGTATAATAAGTGCCAAGTAGGTATTTCGAATAATAAAAGAGTCAGCACCCCAATCACGGCCAGTAATGTATTTTCAGCTCTTGAGCACGATATGATCAATGTGTCTTTATCTGGAAATTTCTGGGTCCAGTACAAGTTCCAGATACTTAGGATGCCTGTTCACTAATGGAGAAGAACCACCCAAAAAGATCTTATGCTGGTATTTATACAGTGTTTAATAATTAGTAAAAAAAATGTTAAAAGAGACTTCATAGCATTAAAACCCAATTTGTGGCCTTCTGCAAAGTTCCATGCGACAACAAGAGTGTGATTAAAACTGTTCTCTAGAAAATAAATACCAGCACCAGATTTCCAGAAGACAATTTCGTCAGCAAACGAGCTGACCTCGCACCTTCTGGAAATAAATTCTTCAGTACCACACATTAACATGGTGAAAAGAGTGGGACTGAGAACAGATCACTGAGGTAGTCTCTGACTCAACTTGAATCCTTTGGACGTGGAATTATTACATTTTCCCCTGATTGTCATGTCGCACAAGAAATCATACAGCAAAAGCAAGGCCCTATCAATGATCCAAAAAGAATCAGTTTGGTAATAATTTTCTGCCTCCAGACTGTGTCGAACGCTTTAGAAATATCTAGAAAGGTACAACAGTATGGTGAGTAGGTTTCAAATTGGGAGCGTCACGGATCTTTTGACTAAAATATAGCACCTGATTAGTAGTACTATGCCCTGGCTTAAAACCATACTGCTCCATAGAGTGAAGGTCACGGGCGTTTAAATAAAATGAAAGTCTCTTTGAAAACATTTTTTTCCATTATTTTACAACTTATGGAGGTAAAAGCTGTGGGCTAATAAAAAAAGCGTTTCTCTGTGGTTTTCTTATTGGAACGACAGTTGCACGCCTACAGTGACGAGGCAGGCGTTCTGAATTCCAAGAAATGTTAAAAATAAGTAAGAGTCTACGTCGACTATTCCGGCTAAGATGGTCAATCATACTGCCGTAAATTCCATCCTTACCAGGGGACTTGCAAAGGCCGGTTATTAATGAGTTTAGTATCTCAGTGAATGTTCTGAATCTGAGCAAAAGAGATTTATGTAATAGAAACATTTTCTGCCAGAAGAAAAACAGACTGTAGTTTCGTATGATTTCCTTAATAAATTATTATTTACTCCAACAGAACTTATTTGTTAAAAGTGTGAATGTAATAAAACTAAAAAATGAAATCAACGTTTGCTTTTATGAGTGCTATGAACAAGAACAGCATTGAACAATTCTCGAACAATTATTCGCAAAATTCATGATAAACCTATTAACTATTTAGCTCTTGTATCTACTTTACGTCGAATTCTAATAAAACCCTATTTTCCCAAACTTATTTTCAAATAATGTCATATTGAATTCACGCTAAAAAAGTGCATTTATAATGAATTATTTATAAATAAAAATATTTTACTCTGAAACATTATCTTTGTAATGAACCCATTTCATTAGCGCAAACAGAGGGAAAGTGATGGATTGCATTCCATGCATCACTCTAAGCAATCATCTTGTTTTTCTTTAAAGAGAAAAAGGGCAACCAATTTCGTATAAACAGGAGCAATTAAGTAGTTGTGCTTCTCATGGGAAAGCAAAGCGTGAAGTTCTTTTTTGTAAAGTAAGTACATTTATCACTATTTTACTTTCTGAAAGCCCGAAGTGACAAACCTATACATACATCAAGTAGTAAAAACAAATAGCAATAGTATAACAATAAAATTAAATTATTCATTTGTTAAACTACTAATTTTTCATTCTAAATTTGGTTCCAGTTAAGACTGAAACATCCCCCCAATAATCCTTTCAGAGTTGATTATCTGGACAAAAACTTAATACTTTCATTTTTGTGTACAAAATGTATAGTATATATATGAGTGTTTTTTTCCAGGTATAGAAGTTTAAGTTGGCATTACTTTCCAAGATGGCGACCGATTTAACAGCTGTCAAGTGATTTATTCTCAGTTTGGTTTGGCAATTCATCATTAATAGACTCACGCCTGAACAACGCTTTCAAATTGTGCAATTTTATTTCGAAAATAATGTTGGTCGATTTTCATAAGCGAATTTTGTTTGTTTAGCGATGAAGCGCACTTCTGGTTTGAATGGCTACGTCAACAAACAAAACTGCCGCATTTGGTTTGAAGCTAATCCAAAAGTGTATGTCGAAACACCATTACATCCAGAAAAACTGACTGTTTCGTACGCTTTATGGGCTGGTAGAATCCTTCTTCAAAACCGATGAAGGCCACAACGTTACAGTCAATGGTGATCGGTATAGAGCCATGATTACTAACTTTTTCATTCCTGAATTGAACAATCATGATGTCCAGGAGCTGTGGTTCCAACAAGACGGCGCAACATGTCACACAGCTCGTGCCACAATCGATTTATTGAAAGACACGTTTGGTGATCGCTAATTTCACGTTTTGGACTTGTGAATTGGCCTCCAAGATCTTGTGATTTAACACCGCTAGACTATTTTTTGTGGGGCTATGTAAAGTCATTGGTCTATGCGGATAAGCCACAAACGCTTGACCATTTGGAAGACAACATTCGCCGTGTTATTGCCGATATACGGCCACAAATGTTGAAAAAAGTCATCGAAAATTGGACGTCCAGATTGGACTACATCCGAGCCAGCCCTATGCCAGAAATCATATTTAAAATGTAAAGCCACAAGATTATCTTTCGAATAAAAAAAATTCATGTCAATAGAATAATACATCGTTGTTTTATTGCAATTTAAATTTCTATACCTCTAAAAAAAACACCCTTTATATATACATACTAGTCGTTACCCACACGCGCTTCTCTGGGTCATTTATTATGTTGAATAAATGTATACTGTTTATATACTCGTATATATAAATTGTTGATATCTAAGCCCTAACACTAAGAATTCAATTGTGTTGAAAAAATATACTTATACCTGTAATTTTCACTTCTTAATATCAAAAAACAGAACTTCTAATTATTATTTTCTAATAATCTCTGAATTTAAATTAGAAGAATTGTTTGCATTCTTGTAACCCAATAACAATAACCTAATGGATTTCCGTAAAACCAATTTTCAGTAGATCTTTACTTCGTAAAATAATCATGCGTGCCAAATTTCAAGTCTAAATCTGATAGAGCATAAGCAGAATTTTTATTATCAATACGCTTCAACTCCGTTGATTCAATTTCCAAAAGAACCGTTCTTACCAGATTTCAATTCAGCAAAAACAATCCTGCAAACCACATTTCATTATTAAAATCCTAGTAGCGGGAAAACGGGATTTCCTTTTGTCTATACACCCCAGTAACCTCCAGATTCTCCCTAGGAGTCTATTTCCGTAAAATCCACTGTTAGAGGTTCCCTTATCAACAAATATGCTTAACGAATTTCAAATATGCGGGTCTTCTAATTCAAAAGCAGGAATTTTTCTATGTCTCCCCTTGACTCCTCGCAACTCTCCTTAGAGGTCAATTTTCGTAAAATCCTTTGTTAGAGAAACTCCATTCCTTGAAAGGAACCTGCTTCTAAATTTCAAGACTACACGTTTAATAGTTTAAAAATTGATATAGTTACCTTTAACACCCTTTAAGACCCCCGCAACCACTTAGGAGTCAATTTTCAAGTATCTCAATCTGTAGCAGCTCTATGAAAGGAGCCTGCTTAACAAAGTTAAAGATTGTGTGTCCAGTAGTTTAAAAATAACGACTTATAACAACCGACGCAACACCCCTCGGCATTCGATTTTCACAAAATGCGTTCTTAGCGCATCTCTACTCATTGAAAGCCACATGTCAACCATATTTCAAGTCTTCGGATTATGATGTATAGTAAAAAATTGTCAATGAGTTCCAAAATAATATCACACTCTGAAGCAACTTTACCTGTTGAGCCCACATGCATTCATAATGAAGGATCAAATGACTCATCATTCACTCAAATGTTTTTTAATTTAATTATTTCTTAATTTTGAAAACAGATTTTTTAAAAGTTTTTAAGAAAATCTTAATTTTAGGTGAAGAACAGTTTGACTCCAATCCATTGATGACGTCTACACTAGCAACCGCTTTCCAAAGTTCAAAGTTACGAACATCAGCCCTTCTGTAGCCAGGTCTGGGTGAAGGGGGAGCACCAGGATCCGAACCCGACACTTTGTAGAAATAAAACGAGCCACTCGTACTTGACCAGGACCCCTAAACTTCTGCAGCCACCGAAATCTATGAAACTTTCTTTTGTTGTATAATTGTACATGAAACATAGAATTAGATGATTGATTTTGATTTTTTAGAAGAACCTGTGCTTGTGTATAGATTGTGTCGTTTTTACACATTGTTTTTACACACTTGTTTTTATACATTTGAAAGTCGTCAAGTCACATAAAAATATAAAACTAATATTTTATATTTTGAAATATATTACTATTTAGATATACATAGAGAGAGAGAATACCACATAAACCTGTAGCCATTACATTGTTTCTTTGGATTACTTTTATTAACATTTTGATAAGCAAACAACGGCTAAATAGCAAGAAGCCTTGCTCGAATGAGGAGGTGGTGGCACTTGATTCTGATACTTTTGACTTATTAAACAGTATTACATTTAATATACAAAGTAGCCAGTAGTATTTCGGACAACAGATGTTAATCGACTCAGGACTCGAACATATATCCCATGTAACGACACTACCCCCACCCTTCCATTCATGTCGTTTTATATATTAGAGCAGGTGGCTCGGAGACAGTGCCCGTAGTTTTGCTTCGGAACTGCCTCGACATTATGACTGGAAGTCAAAATAGACATAAAAGTGCCCCCTGACAACTGACGAGTCTAACACCTTGGAGGACTACGAGAGAATGGATTTAAGGAACAAAGACGGTGTGATGAACAAAGTGCCGGACGAGAAGTCTGGCGCCATTGCATTCAAAGCAGACTAGGAAGAGCAATCGGGCACCGATAGGACACTAATGAGTCTGAGGGCCGTGGGCAGACTTAAGTGAGAAATGACGAGAGGCGTGTAGTGGATCCACACCAGAAGTTTAAAAGGGGAGTTTTTGTGAGATCAGAGAGCGGATATAGGAGGAAAGGCTCTTCACGTGTTGGACGGATTGTGGTGGTGCGAACGATTGGAGTTATGCAGTGGATCTTTAAGTCGAACACCCTCCAGAAAAACAACTACCCGACGGTTGCACAATGGTTAGGTAACCGTGAAGACAATTTAACACGGGACTGAACTTTGTTACCCTTTTGTGCTAATAAGGGACTAATGAGTCTACAATTTAGCTTATATTGCTTGAATTAAAAAAAAGTTATTGACGTAGAATATGAATAAAATAATTTTTTTAATATCTTGGTGTATAGATAAAAACACTACCTAGTCACTACTTTACACCCCACTTAATTTACAGTAGTGTTTTTACGATCTGAATATCGCATGTCGTTTAAAGCTAACAATAAAAGATTCGATTTAATTTTGTGATGCGTCACACTGTGAAGCAACATGAAGACTGTTATCGACGGACATCAAAGTATTGAGCATTGGTCAAGTGACGAAGACGACATCTGAGCTCTCCTTTCCCAATTACCAATCCTCCCCGATGGCTCGGCTTAAATTCCACACCAACGGGTGGACTTCGAGCCTTGACCGGTTTTAACGTGCAAAAGTCCTACTGAATGGCGTGTCTTCAGTGACACTAGGTTACGAATCCGCGACTCTACATGACCACTCGGTCACCACGGTCATCTTCACATTCAAAGAGGAAAATAAGCATTTTTATGCATTTATAAAATTGATTCATTTGCTTCATCAGTATCTGTTATTAATGAGTTTTTTTTTATTTTAAATACTCTGTAACAAACTAAGCGCAATAATTTTTTTTCATAGGGTAATGACATTATTAAAAATGCGACGGTAGTAATACTTTTTTTAAATGAAATATAAACTAATAACAGAATAAAAAACATTTATTATATTACACTGCTGGACAATTGCTAAGGACGGATCACAAATTGCTATGTAGCATAACATTAAGCGAGACATGAGGCCTAGTAGTATAAAATATAGTTGCCACACTGTTCAGACATTGAAATAAAGAATATTTATTGTTCTGGAAATTACAAAAGCTGTGAAACATCTGAAAGAAAAAAAATGTTCATTTGATCTGCGTACGGAGAAATGGAACAATGCATCTAAAAGTCAGCAGGCACCTTAAAGAAAGGTATCAGTACGGGATATTTCCACCGTGGAGTGTGATGCAACATTCCACACGTCGTGCTATACTTTGCACAACATTATCCAGCAGCTGTTGAAGCAATTTATCCCATTCCTCTGTGAGTGCACGAATGAGGGTGTTCTTGTTTGTCGGAGGATAGTTTCGACCAGCAACTTGCCTCCCCAAAGCATCCCACACATTTTCAATGGGGTTTAGATCTTGAGAACGCGCTGGCCATACGAGACGTTTAATACCCTTGCTGTCTAGACAATCCTGAACAGCGAGTGTTCGATGACATGTTGCGTTGTCGTCCATAAAAACAAATTTATCACCGACAGCACCACGGAAAAGACGAACGTGAGGAAGTAGAACTTCATCAATGTATCGTTGGCCCCTCATAGTCCCATTCGCAACCACATGTAGGCGCGTGCGGACATTGATCATGATGCTGGCCCACACCATGATACTGCATGTCGGATATCGGTCCTTTTCCTGGATAATTTCTGGACGATAAGCAGTACCACTCTCGCGCCAGATCAGTTGGCGTCTACAATCCGATGACAGACTTACCTACTCTCATCTGAGAATAGTACGCATGTCCAGTCCTGTTCGGTCCAATTGTGATGCTCACGACACCATTCCAAACGGGCAGTACGGTGCTGTCTGGTCAATGGGACACACACAACAGGTCTGCGTGCGTATAGTCCTCCTCCCGTCAAACGTCTGGCAACAGTTTTTCTGGAGATCTGCTTTCCTGAGGCAGCAAGAAACTGATTTGCCACCTGCTGAGCTGTGGTGCGCCTGTTCCTTTTTGCTGATAGGATGATATATCTGTCTTCTGCAGGCGTCGTACTTCTAACACGTCTTCCTCCGTGCCGTCTACTACACATTCCAGTAGTTTTAAATGACTTCCACAGCCGTGAAACAACGCTGTGAGCGATGTCGAACTCCCTGGCAACATCTGTTATTTTTCGCTCTTCTTCAATCTTTCCAATAATTCGGCCACGCATAAAATCATCTATGTGATGTCGGGAAGACATGTCAAAAATTTTAAGTTCGTCTATGAAATCTTTCCTGTAAAACTTTGACTTGAAACAACAACTGTCCACACGCGTCAAAACCTTTAAAGCTCTTATGAACGCTATCACGTGATGAACAGACGTGGAAAAAAATTTGCATACACATACTTCTTACTAATATCCCGCACTTATTCTAATTTTCCACATTTTGCTTCCTTTCATTTTGTGGTTGCTATGGATGATAGTGTTATCCGTCCTTAGCAATTGTCCAGCAGTGTATAAAAAGGAATAAAAATATGTATAGTAACTTGCATATAGATATTTTCTATGTATGTTATGGTGCAAAATTTAGTTATTGCATTATGTATTCTAACGCCCATTTTTGTTTGTTGACACTAGATCTTTTATGCAAACTAAGTATTTTTAATGAATATGGGAAAGAAATATCAACTAAAACATTTAACTATTCTTCCAATAAAGAATATTTTTTTATAAGTTATTGCTTCTTCTGTAAAATAATGGCTTTTTAATTGTTTTTCTTAAGAGTGTATCCATACACAAATGCAATTTATCTTCATTAGTCACATCCATTGCACGCTAGATTGTTTTTCCAGGACATAATTACCGGAACAGCACAACGACAAATAATATCAATCTTTAATAATAAATGTAAAATTATATCGGGAAAACTTTTAGATACCAAATACGACGAAAAATTATTGATAAGAGGCAGAGTAATTCTATATTCGAAAGTGGAATATCGACGCACGAATTCAAAATTATGGAGTGTCATTATACGATGTATCGAACACATCCATTTAAAATATTCTGCAGTATGGAGTACAAATTGTAATATTGTCTAAGTTTCTTTACATATAATTAGGCTAATCATAAATGAAAATCGATAAAAAATGTTTTAAAAAGTTAAAACAACCTAACCCTAGAATAGGGCCTAACCTCTCTGTTCTCACCCCAAATAGATATCAAGAAAAACCAAATATAACTCCAAAAATTGGGGGAATCAATTCTTATTTTTAATTTCATTTTTTTCTGTATTATAGATACTATTTCTATTGAATTCAATTTGATTTCCCAACGTTTATGTGTGTGTATTGTATTTCATAAATGTGTGTGTGTAAGGACAGCAAAATAAATATAGATTTGTTTAAATTTTGTAAATGCATTCTCATCTTATGGGAACATTAAAATTTAATTAGAAAAGCCCAAATTTCATGTTTTGTTATTTTTTTGTTTAATTGAATTGAAACTAATTAGTTCGAAAATATAAAATATAAATAAGTTTAACATTTATAATGATTTCTTATTAGTGTTAAGTGTTAAATTGGCTTTTTAAAAAATTATCTAATGATTAGACTTAACAGTGAAACTAAAACACAAGAGCTATGGTTATCATTACTTATCATGTCGTTGAAATCTAATAACAAATTATAACCAAGAAAAAATTAAGAACATTTTATTTGAGTTCTTAATGATTGCACAAACCAGAGTCTAAAAAGATAGATAAAAAAGGGTAAAACTAAATACTTTTCTACAGTAGTATCAGTTCACTACATACCAGAGACAGCAATAGAAAAATAAATGCATAGAAAATTTAAATCAGCTTCGGAAACTCAAAATATATTATATATGTTTTTCTTAAATAATAATAAAGCATGAACCACAGGAAAAAATCATGTAGCACACAAACTCTCAGACAAATTGAGATAATCATTTTAATAAAATCTTAAATATCTTTTCAGCTAATTAGAAAAGTTTTGCATCTTTTTTGTAAAAGTGAAAGTCCAATATGTTATTTTCTAATTATACTTCACTTCAATGAAATCAAAATGGAAAAAGAAAACTCGTGAAGCTTAGGTCTAAACAAGGGCGTAAAGTTTCGTAAAAGAACAAAAAATCAATATATAAATCTTTAACAAAATTAATTCTCACCATAGCTTAACGGATGACTAAAGTCAAACATAATTAATAGTTAAAGTTCCTTAATTCTTATAATTATATAACTTATGTTTGCCCTAAATTTTAAATCAGTAAAAAGATTAATTGACATCATAACGTAAAGTTAAATTAGCCAATGTTACAAGGAGGAAAAAATGTCGTTAATATAGTTACAACTATATATCCTTTACGATTCCAAATTAATCATGTAATTTTTCTTAAAATAACAAGACATAACCAGACAGCTGATTACTTAATTTTATAAGCCATTTCAATTGACATCTTGGCATAAATTAATTTCAAATTTTAATTAAAATTTCTCTTTTCAAAACTGGCTTGTTTTTGTTTGTATGTATTTAATAAATTAAATCCACAATTCACAAAAGAATTGATTAAAGGTATGGGGTGAGAATAGAACTAAGACGGAATTAAAAGGTATTCAAATCATTATATGTACTTTTTTTTAAATATAATTCATTACAATATTCTTTCAAAATGTCGTTTCAACATTTCTCTCTATGTTTGGTTAATTAACAATAAATATCACGCGAGCTAAAATTTATCTTTATTTAGATATAGAAGAGGCAGATAATTGCAATATTTTATACATTCCTTCATTGAACATTATTAGGAAATTTGGCGTATTTGAACATGTTCATGTTTGAATAACTATTTAACAAAGAAAAAAAAAAAATTGTACTTGAAATTTTTCACGTACTCCTTGATAAATCTAACAAAATACAAAGTAGGGAGCGAATTTATAAGGGAAATGGAAAAAAAGATTTCAAAATACATATTTAAAATGTAAAAAATAACACATTTTGAAATTTATTTATGTTTTGGCTCTATTAATACGATATCTAACTTTATTTGTACACGTTTCTTTTAAACGATGTATCATATATTTTCATTGTCGTCTAAAACAATACATAGATCGATATAAGAAAATTCTTTGTGTAAGGGTAGTGTGACTCTTGCGTGCAATATCAAAAGTAAAAGTGCAGAGAAAACGACCCGCGCTATAATCGAAATATACCGTGTTTTGTCTAAAATAATACCTAATCGAAAACTATTTCCCAGAGTTGTTTTTCTGAATGTCCACAATGCGCAAGCTGTTTTAACTAAAAATCATTAGGGGCTCGTTATTTTAATCTCAGTCAAGTGACGAGGACGATACCGAAGCTGGCTCACCAATCTCGTAACTTCCATATCAAGTCAAAGTAAAGATTTTAAGCCCGGAGAGATTGAACGTGCAACAGCCTTTCTACTCTGTGGGTTTCAAGTGACTGACAAACAAGTAACATAATTTTGATATGTCAATTTCTACTTCGTTAGAAAAACATACTGGTGCCATCTGTTGCAGCTACTTGTAACGACGACAGAAATAATGCAGAATAAATTTTAAATTAAAAAATAAAATTTAATTAATGAATTAATATTTGAAAAAAATGTACTAACATCAAGTGCCATCCACAAGTTTAAAAAATGTATTTGAACATAAATGGATGAACAGAAATTATTTTATGAACGATTAAAAAATTGAACAAGATATGTATACAAATATATATATATAAAACACTGGGAGATGGTGAATTAATAGTAGGAATTGAAAAATAGAACAGATATTGCCCAATGCCCAATCGATGGTCTACCCCGTGTACATTGCCAACAAAGGGTTTTGATTGTGACCGATTATAATATTTGATGTTTGTTGCAATATGTGTTGCATTAGCACATGATTGGTTATGTAAATTAAAATGGAACAATATATTGATCCCCACTGAGTAAGTAATAGATATATTAGCGCAAAACTTTTCAACAAGACCAGGGCTACTGGTGATGTATCTCGTTAGTTTGAACTGCGGTCAAGTGAACTGGCACCCGCTTTTTTTACTACCACAGCAATCCAACGGCTTCGACAGATTTAACGTGCATCAACCTCAATAACTCATCGTACCTGCGACCCTAACCACTAGACTACCGCAACCGCTATTCGCCCTTGAAATGTTACCACTAACAATTTTTTTCAAGAATTCAAGACATCACAACACAGGATGGATGGCTTCCTTCAGAAATGTGATCTGATGAGATTTGAGCCGATGTTTCAAAAGACGAAACAACAACTCTGCAAGAAAAAAAAAGTTTTTGTTCAGGAAAACGCCCTGAAATGTCTTTTAAAATTAAAAATTTATATATGAATATAGTTAAACCTGATTTTGGGCAGTAGTTAGGGACCGCATAAAAGAAATCGCCCAAAAAATACTCGAAAATTTCATAAATGCTTACATATAACAAACAATTTTGTCTACATACTACAAAAAACTTTTTTATGCGGTGAAAAGAGACCGCATAAAAAAATCGCACTTAAAAAATATGTTAAGTATTTAAGAAATTTATGAGAAAGTACTTTCAAACAAAATAAATAATTAAATTTCACATAGAACAAACATTTTAAAAACATTTAATTTCTCATTGTATAGTAACGTGTCTACCCGCATGCCTTCTCTAATCCTCTAGGGATAAATTGGTTTCTTTTAAATGTTGCTCAATTGAAAACTTTCTACCGAAGAAAAAGAATGTAAATGAAGTATATTTAAGTATTAACTTTTAGGTTCGCGAAGTTAGTGGTTAGTAGAAAGTAGCTGAGAGTTACTCGACGATTAAGTGCTGAGTAATCCAAGATTGTTAATTAACGATTTAGTCAAGAAAGTTAGAATTGAAAAAAAAACAACCGGAGGTCGAACAACTGAGAACGAAATTACAGTAATTTAGACCGTAGATAACCAAAGCGTCCCAAAAGTAAGTTAATTGAATTATAATTAAATATTAAGATCTTTTCTGCGGTGTAATTGCGACTATACTTATAATTTCCTATCATGGGTTGTAAAATTAAGTGAAAGAACAATACATTAGAATTGTATTGATTATGACGGATCTTTATTCTAACAAACACCAATAAACATGACAGCTCGTTTATCACAGTATACATGGAGCAGTTTTCCCACAAAATGCTCATACATAATTCACTGCTACTCATCGTAATCCAAAGCGCGCATGTTTCTGAGATAAATTAGTTCAAAATCGCGTTCGGCACTTGAAGATTCCATTGATCTATTTTGGGCATCACAAAGTTCATGATGACTTTTTGTGACGACGGTCGGTTGGTCAGTTGCTTATGAACGTCCCGATGATCAGGTATGTGTGATCGAAGCACTTTTTGTAACTTCATACTCCTTTCGGAATTGGTATCTATTTTAAGAAAATGCTTTTCCGATTTGTTGGAAAGCTGGATCCTTGCAAATATTTGTTAGTGCGTTGCAAAAAAGCAATGAAACGTGCATTGTCGAGAGAATATTAATAAACAATGAACAGAGTGTCTTGAAGTGTATATATGTACACAGATAGAAAACATTACAGTGGTGCCCAAACCGTTGAAATTAATATACCGCATAAAAAAGACAACATAAAAAATCTTTCAAAAATAAAATCGCATGAAAAAGGAACGCACAAAAGCAGGTTCTACTGTAAATGTTATTTACGTAGGGAAATGATAGTTAGGATTTCAAATAAAATATAAAATGTTTCCCTGGTGCTTAATGGACGCTAACAAAAAACCCATAAATAGTACTTTTTATAATGCTTTTAATTATTATTTTCACATAAATCAAATAATAATCCTTCCATTCCGTTCACAATCATGATAAAAAAATATATATGTATATACAACCATTTTCTTCTTTTCTCCTTTTCAGTTAGGTAGCTTTCAAAAGATGAGCATATTTTAATCTAGCTTTTAACAAATTACTTTTCTCAAGTCGTTACAAAGTGAAATTTTGAGCTGATATTCTAACTGTACTCATTTACTGCACCTATATTACTCGCTTTTCTTAATAAAACATTAATCAGAATAAAAGGAGTTAAATAGACTCCGTTTGCAGACAGCATAAATCTCCTGGATCTTAAAATATGGCTGAAACCTTTTAAAAATGTAAATTTTGCTTCCGTAAACTCCCAAACTGAAGTGTTAATCCTTTTGATACAGTTGAAAGAATAGAAAAGACTGAAAGGAAGCCTTTAAATAACTTGTTTTCACTTTTTGAAGTTAAATATTTCTAAGTTCCGCATAATGAAATCTGAAAAATATAAATGACAGAATACATATTTATGTACATTCTTAGTACAGTAATTATTAGGCGTGTTTTTAAATAACTTTTGAAAATATTTATCTTTTTGGAAGGTTAAAAAATTATTTAATCAAATTTGTTTTTGATTGATTGATTGAATATTAACGTCGCACTGTTCAGCTACACGAGGGCTTTTGGTGACGGACCACGTAATTTTGAACCATGGTCAAGTGACATCAACGACGCCTGAGCTGGCACCCCCTCTCCTAACTACCACACCACACCAACGGGAGGACGTTTCAGCTCTCCACAGATTTAACGTGAATCGCTGCCCTACACGGCGGGGCTTTAGTGGTACTGGGCTCGAACTCGTGACAAGGCAAGCCACGATCCGATACCTATACCACTCGGCTACCACGGCCACAAATTTGTTTTTGAAAATTAAAAATAAAACTGGATTATTTCTTGCGTTTCTCACTAAAAAAAACGTTAAAAATTTGGAGTTACAATATTGTAAAAATTTTTTTTTTCTTTTTTCTTAACCTTAGAAATTTTACACTAACACGCTAAATATTTTTAATGTTAACCACATAATCAATGAAAGGCTCCTCACTATTATCCGTAAGATTTTACAAATTGTGTTAAGATAAAAAATACATCAAGAAAAGGAGAATTAGAAACGTATTGTCAACATTAGATTCAACCTTGAACTTTTAGCTCTCTTTAGACCACTGTACCCGAGTTGTCACGGTGACGATATTGTAGTTAGCCTTGTAACTGTAGAGTCGTAGATTCGAATTCTAATCCCACGAAAAAAGCACCAAGGCTCAAAATCTTCAAGTTGGCATTGCGTGGAGAATGAAGTGTCCGCTCAGGTGTCGCCTTCGAAAATAGTACTCAATGTGACGTTAGAAAACAACCAGTCATTCACACAATTACTTTTTCTTCTTTTGGCAGTCCTTTCTCAGATATAGAAATGCAACGTTAACAAACAATACATCAAGCCTAACCACTTTACAATGAACGTTCTTTCAATTAAAATATTTTGAATGAATAGGATGTGCTGCATCATAACTTTTCAGTGTTTGTGGTAACCTAGCGGTCATGGTCAACAACTCGTAGCCGGCGCATCATGAGTTTCAGCTTCCACTGAAGAACCGTCGTTTCAAAGCTCCCTTTGTGTAGTGTGGTTAACTGGAGAAGGAAGGACGTTAGCTCAAATATTGTCCACGTTACTGGTCAGATATTAAAAATTAGGACGTCCTTCACCAATTGCCCTCGTGCTAATTTATAGTGAAATGTTAATAAAGCACTAGATCCCTCATCATAACCCTCAGGGCTGTGGTTAATTGATTGAATATTAACGTCGCTCTGTTCAGATACACGAGCAGGCCGCGGTAGCCGAGTGGTACAGATATCGGATCCTGGCTGGCTTTGTCACGAGTTCGAGCCCAATACCACTAAAGACCCGCCGTGTAGGGCAGCGATGCACGCTTAATCTGTAGAGAGCTGAAACGTCCTCCCGTTGGTGTGGTGTGGTAGTTGGGAGAGGGGGGTGCCAGGTCAGGTGTCGTCCACGTCACTTGACCATGGTTCAAAATTACGTGGTCCGTCGCCAAAAGCCCTCGTGTAGCTGAACAGTGTGCGACGTTAATATCCATCATTCACTCACTCACTCAGCTACACGAGGGCTTTTGGCGACGGACCACGTAATTTTGAACCATGGTCAAGTGATGGGGATGACACATGAGCTGGCACCCCCTTCTCCTAACTACCACACCACTGAGGGCTGTGGTAGCCCAGTGTTTAAGGTATCGGATCATGATAGGCATGTCATGAGTTTGAGCCCAGTACCACTGAAGACCCGCCATGTAGGGCAGCGATTCACGTTCAATTTGTCGAGAGCTCAAACGTTCTCCCGTTCGTGTGGTGTGGTTGTTATCAGAAGTGGTGCCAGTTCAGGTGTCGTCCTCGTCACTTGACTATGGTACAAAATTACGAGGTCCGTCGCCAAAGCCCTCGTGTAGCTGAACAGTGTGTGACGTTAATATTCACTCACTCACTAATCATAACCCTTAGAAAACTCGTCTTGTGTTTAAAACAGAAATAAATATTCAATAATTTATTACTGTAGAAAAAGCATAAATTTGATAAGAATCCTTAAGACTATTCACTTGTTTTTATGATATTCCACAACTTAAAAATTAAAATCTAATCTGTTTTTTGTATTATACGACAGTTTAGAGTTATCTGTTGAAAACCATTAACACACATTTACAGCCCAAGAAATACAATCTGAGTACCCAAATTGCACAAATTAAAAGGTTTCTAATATTGGATGTTGAGTGTGATATCACATTTTACACCAGTATATATCCTTGCGCTACAATTATGTTATTAAGAAGCTAAACTTCTTCAAATTAAAAGTTATAAATTTGTATTTTGCAGCATAACAATTTGTGTCCCAAACATAATAACTCTCAACAATATTTTATGCATATTTTTATGAGGTTTTTAATCTCAAATTTACTATCGTAATTAAAAAAACTATGAAGGATGAAAAATAAGCGAACTAAATTTTCTTCGACAATAATTACCCCATTTCTGAAATAATCATTTTCTATTTATCACTTATTTACTTTTCTTTAAATGAATTGTAATTCATTTTTTAAGCTTAGACAATGATACAAGAATAAAATCAAATATACTCATTTTTGTTGCATTGCTTCTAAATTTCCTTTTTTCCTCTAATTTTTATAGAACTGTCGTTTCAATAAAATCTAAATGAAAATTAAAAGTAAAAAATTTTAAAACCATTCAAATTATTTGTTTTTCTTTCTTTCTAAAAAATAGTTCTTTTAAAAATGTATATAATCTTCATACTATATAATCAAAGTTTTATTATCATATATTTAAATGCTTTGACTTTTTCACCGAATGAAGAGTTAGTTTTCAGCGGAGCACTGTGGGATATTCCCTTGTAGCGTTTAATGTAACGAACTAAAATAAAATGTTGCGATTAAAATACGTTTTCAATTTTAACACAGGGTATGAATAATTTGAAAAAAAAGGAAGGGGTATTTGAAAATTCTTAAAAAAAAAGCCACTCCAAAATAACATCAATTAAGCAAATATTAATTTTTATTTCGAAACTAACTTATTGTTAGAGAGTACTCGAAATTTTTAATCACTATTATCAAAGTTTAAAGGATATTTTGTGTTGATGATACCTTTTAAAGCGTGCAACAAAAAAGGATTCGTTGTGCGAATTGAAAAGAAATAAGTATTCAGAATTTTCTGATTCAATAAAGGTATGAGAACTTTAATAATTAGATTTAATAATTAATAGCTTCAGACACTGACTTGTTAATAATGATGCAAATATCATTTAAAGTAGAATTTGCCTTTTTTACATTTTAAGATTCTTTTGATTATACGCGTTTAATTAAAAGCGTTAGAAGAAGCTCTCTGTTACTTTTTCTTTTGGTGACAGTTCACTACATCAAAAGGCAAATGCAAAAAAAGTCGCCAAATAAAAAAAAGCATCACCAAATACTGTAATTATTTCCGCCCATGGAACAAAAAAAAACTTTCCCTTTTTATACTCTTTCCTTATCAGTACATCTACAAATAACTTGACGAATATTGAGAAATTAATAAACGTACTTAAAAACATTATTAGAGACAAACAAAAGATAATAACTGCGTTATTCAGGCAGCAATAGCATGCACAAAGCTCTGTTATTGGAGGAATGGCATTCTAAATAACAGTTAGACGAATTTGGCGACTCGTAATCTATTATAAAAAATTAAGGCTCTGTCGGTCACTCTATGTGGGGAACAATTGAATACGTCAGTGTTTCTCTAACTTTAAGTATTGGTGACCAAATTTTCATTTGCAATTTTCCTCGCACCTCCTTCATACAAAAACAATGGATTGAATGCAATAATAATGTACTTTGACGTTAAACTACAATAGGATTTTAATCATAAACAGTATAAAATATCAAAATAAGCTCTAAAAATTTTGTATATAATATTGCATATGACAAGCCCATGGGAGTCACTAGTAATTAATAAACTTGTTATTAACTTATTATTGAGAGATTAGTTATCAAATACAGTGTAAGGTACTTATACATTTATAAGTTTTCGTATATTTTATTTTTTATTATATCAGAATGTCTATTTTGTTTTGCTACATTTGAGTAATTTGTATTTTTAAAAATCTTTTATTTTCAACTTTTCAATTTGTTTGCGCCCCCCTCGTAGGTTTATCACGCCCCCTTAGGTGGGGCCCCCATATTTTGAGAAAGGCTGATGTATGTCATCATCAATTGACCATAACTTCGAAATTGCAATAAATACATATTTTCTTTGTGCAGGCTAAACCTCCACAAGACTTCGAACAAGTACGAATCTGAATAATGCAGTGCAGGTCCTTGTTTTGCAGAATTGGGTGATTAGGTATTGTTTATATATAGAGAGAGACTGCGATATAAAAAATACACCATTACATTCTCTTGCACAAAAAATAGATCCCACATTTTTATCATTCTGCACAAATTATGAGGTGCCTAATAATATACAGTAAAAACAATTTTATTATTTTCAAGCATACGCAATCATGAATACTACGTCTGAACGTACAAGATAATGGTAGTGAAGCATAAAAGAGTTGGATCGTGGGAAGCCTAGTGATTAGAGCATTGTACTCCAGACCGGAAGGCATGGGTTCTGCCACCAAATACCCTCCGAGTACATACGAAGTACGTGCTCGTTAAATCAGTGGGTCTGAAAGTCTTGTAAATGGTCACAGCTGAAACCACGAGTGCAAGACAATGGAAAATATTTCCCTCCCCTCCAGTTCCATGCTTAAATTGTGGAAGTACAGATCAGTGGTGTCACCATCTATCGCATAGAAGTCCAACCCGTCTCACATGCTCTGTCCACATTCATTCCTTCTCTTCGGGAATTTCATCGAGCTAAATCGTACTGAATGGTGCTCAAGGCTAAGGCCAACTACATAAGTACTTCTAGCCCCTTGCTTCGATGAATTTCTTGAACCTCGATCTGACTTCGTCAGACAGGTGGCATAAGCAACAACAACAACAACAACACAGAAAATGGCACAAACTCAAAAAAGGATTCTTTTAGAGCATGTGCGAGAACAAGATTGTTGGGCGCACAAACAATAAGACAATAAATGGTGCATATGATGATTATATTTATGAAATAAAACAGACCTTTATATATTCAATTATATTTTTAATTTAGAATAACATAAAAAAGGATTTCAATACTTTTAATTTATTTAAATTTAAATCATATAAATGATATTTTTATGTTAACTGAATATTTTTCGGAAAAAATCTAAATTTTCATTCCTAGTGCTCTCCTTTTCGAACTCCTTGTATTAAATAAAAATATCTTTTCTACATCGGCATTTGTGATGGACATAACACACATTCAGTCAATAATTTTTAATTTTAATGGGGGATATACTTCTTCAAATGCGCATGACAGTACTTCTAACCATTTTCTACTCAAATTAAATTTCTTATCTTTATGTTTCTTTTATTACAAGGAAAAATGTCACACATCGATAACTACATTTTCACACAATTCAGTCATTACAAATTCTATTGTGAGAAAAAGTTCCCAATTAATTTTGTCTTTCAAAACAGTACGCTTAAAACAATTTTGTTCAGTGAAGTTAACCGACAGTTCCACAATGTATTCATACCAAATTTTAAAAACAAATTTAACACTTGGAAATGTATCATGTATAAAATTTTTCAGTATACACAAATATTTCCTGCTGTAGGGAAGATATAGTATGAGATGTGGTGTGCGGTTGTGAAAGAATGTTTTCGTACGCGTGTAGACTATTTTTGAAAATTTAAATATCACTGAAGCTGATCATATAACTGCAAATGAGCCTTATTTTAATGTGTGCTGGTATCAAAGTAAAACACTTTACAATATTAAACAGCCTATGGGTTTATACTCAATATCAAACTATTCGCAAAATGGCTTACAACTTCTATTCAAAATTGTAAAGAAACTGAAATATAATATATCTTACTACAGTCAAAAATATTCATAATATGTAAGTATCCTATTTCTCCACTTATTTCTGTACATTTTAAAAACTGTAGCTGAATGCAATTTTATATATTTATAAACGAGGCATAACAGCTCACACACTCGTAAAAATATCTTTATCATTTTTAAATATACTAATATAAAACGTATATGGATTGTAAGATCAGTTGTAAAATCCTAAAAAGCTTTTAGAGGAGCTAAAAACATGTAATTTTGGATTGATCAAATTTTTAATATAATACACAAATATACATGTTATTAAGCAAATTCATTTGAAAAATCAAACTTCCTTCTGAAATAAACATAATTGAAAGAAAAATGTTTCATTGCAAATGAGTGGAAATACATGTTTATCTAAGGGGTATCCCCAAAGTGAGGTAATCCTCAAACTTAAGACTAAAACTCAGTGGCACAACAATCCATGAGGGCCAGGAACTACTGTGCCCATCATAATACACGTGACCATTGGACACTGAGGTGCATGAACAGATGTCCCGATTTGGTGGTCTGTCTGAAGCGAGACCTTCAGTGTTTAAGACCCGAAGCAAGCTTGGTACTCATTTATCGACCCAATGTAGCGGGGATGAAAGGCAGAGTCGACCTTGCGCAGCCCGTTAATAGAAACCCAGACCTGTGGTGTGGAAGCACTATACACTATCACTCGATCCTATTCGGTGAAAATAAAATTTAATGTTAGAATCTTATATAAATCCCTAATGAATGAGGGAGTCCAAACTTTTTTTTTCATGTAAACTGTTTAGACGGAAATGGTTAATTATGAACATTTCACAAGTTGCATAAATTAAAATTAACCGTAATAGTTTACATAAATTTTTAAGGGTGCAAAAGGTGTATTTCGCTTGCACGAATTAATATTAAAAGGAATACGGTTACGAAAAAGTAGTACAAATCTATCTAAAGTAGGGTTGGTTACCTTACATATTGTCAAACACAACAATGTATTGAAAGCCAATTCCACAATTCGTTGTTATAAAAATGTATGGAAAATTACAAGATTTATTTTTGCATTTGTAATTTATATATATATAATTTTTCCTGGGAACTTTAAAAGCTAGAACGCAATCCATCAAAACCGCGGTTCTCTCTCTATTTTTCCAGATCGCCCCTGACTCAGCCGACTCTGCCATAGTAAGTGAAAATGCCGGATTTTGTTTGTTAAGATCATTTTATAGCAGACTGCATTTTTCATGTATTTTAGATGGTCGTTTTATATTTTCTACATCAATATCTTAATGTCTGAATTTAAAATTACATAAAAATCTTGACATTCGCATCAATGACCATGATAATTTTTATTAGTATATGAATGTGTCATCAAACGATTACATGACTAATATTAACATATTATTTTAACCATTTAATTAATATTAAGTATAACATAACGCACACAAATTTTCTGAACTTTAAAATAAATATTTCGAAAACTACTTCAGATATACTCAAAATTTTTCATTCCTACGCTTTAGCTTCTCAGTTTTGCTTCTATGTAAGAATTTATTGTAATTGTATACTCATCATTTTTTTAGTATATATTTGCTCTTAGCATGCAGTTTTCAACTGAATTGTATGAAATCTTCGAAATATATTAAAAGATACCAAAAAGAAGCTATATAATAAAATTTGAAATTTTTATTATACTCAAACAATTGCTAAAACTTATGGTAAATAATTTTTAACTGCGCGATGCATTTTTTTTTTTTCGAAATTTCAAATGGAATTTCTAACATAAAATTTCTAGCTTTATACGGTCGAGATTTCAAAAAATGTCCAGATTTTAATTACTTATTCAGTTAGCCTTTAAAAAAGATAAATGTTGAGGTATTTTGTATAAATAGATATTTTTGAACAATAATTCGAATGTTTTTGAATAGCTCGAATTTAAAATTGATTTTTATGTTTATTTATGTGCATAAATGTCTACTGTAAATGTTTCCGTATATTTTTGATTACCATTTATTCAAGCATTCAAGTTATAAAAAAATGTGGGAAAATCTTCATTCATGTTGTCTTTGATGTAAACTGAAGTTCAAGCACTTAAAATTCAAAAATAATTGGGTGTATTTTAACAATATATATTTAGGCACTGTACTTAAACTTCCCTGAACACTTGGGCCTTCAAATCTAAAAAAGAAAAAAAAAACTAATAAATCTTAATTAGTTTTTTTTTCGTTATTATTTTTATCAAAGTGTAAGAAAATGTTTCAAATGATATGATGAAGTTTAAATTTATTCATTTTTAGTGGTTGGAAAATTGAAAAGGTTTCAAATTTTAAAGAGTTTGGTGTTTTATTAATTTTTTCGGTATCTTATAATAAAATAATCATGTTTCAAAAACTGAAAGCTTTGATTAAAATAAGAAAAATGAAGCGAAAGAATATACTTAAAAAAAGACAATTTGTCTAACTATATAAAATAGCAGATTGCACTGACACGCCCCAACTTGTTACAGTTTCAAATTAATATGAAACTAAAAGGGAATTGTAACATATTTTACTTATGCGTTGGCACTTTTCAAAACTTTTAAAATACGAGGTAACAAATAAACACTTCCTGGGGTCTAAAGAAATCCCCCCCCCCGATTTTTTACGATTGCCCCAGGGTCAAAACACGGGGTTTCCTGCGAGCCATAAAACTTCCTATCAGTGTCCTGCTGTGTTGCTTCCACCGTCCCCAATTATCTTTCAAGATGTTAAACCTTTAAAAGAGGGAAAGGATTGCAGAAAAGTGCGGCTAATCCGCTTTTGAAAATGTTACTTGAAGGAAGAAAAATCCATGCAGTGCATTTTCAAAGCATCTTTACACTGACGGAATATTCCGTGCTATCCGCTTAGAGGGTTAAAATTCTCAAATGGAATTAAGTTTTTATAATGTATGTCTAAGTTTTTAAAAAAATATCTGTAGTATTTAAATTCAAATTATATATTAAAACATTGAAGATAATTTACTGTTTCACATTTTTCTTATTTTAATCAATACTTTCAGGGATTTTTTTAAAAATGATTTTGTTATTTGCCAAAAAAATTAAAAAAAGGTTCAAAATTTAAAATCTCTTAAAATTTCTGACACTTCTAAACATGGATAATTTTTAAGCTTCTGTATTACATTATTTGAAAAAAAATTGTCTGCATTGTTAAAAAAAACCCTATTTAAATCTTTTAGTTTTTCATAATTTTAAAGCCAGGTATTCAGGGCATCTTACATAGAATCCCTTATTTTGTATTGTTCAAATAACAAATTATATTTGAATTTTGAGAATGTCTGAACATTAATTTCATTCAAAAAGAACTTTAACTACAAGCTTATATTTTTGAACTTGAATCTTCAAATAAAGAGTATTTAAAAGCATCTGGACAAATTTACAGTTAACATTTGCGCATATAAATAAAAATATAAAGATCCTTTTAAATTGAAGTTAAAAAAAATATATATTTATGCATAATCCCTCATCATTCATGTTCCATTAGTGGTTGACTGAAGAAAAGGTTATTAAAATTTGGACATTTTTATAATCTTAACCATGCAAATCTAGGAATTTTGTATTAGCTCCACTGAAATTCTGCATTGGAATTTCGAAAAAGATATTTATACGTGTCTCACATACTCAGTTGAAAAACATATATTTACCATAAATACTAATAATTCTCTTTATATATTTAAAATTACAATTAGATTAATTTTTAATATATATATATATATATATATATATATATTCGACTTCTAATATATTTTCAAGTATTCCTTAAATTTCATATAATTTAATTAAGTGAGGGGATATTAAAGTCGCACTCACTCTCTTCTCTACCCAACTACTTGAGGGCTTTTGGCGACGGACCTGTGACCGGGGTACCAGGTGGTCAAGGTATCGAATCATGGTTGGCATGTCTCGAGTTCGAGCCCAGTGCCACGAAAGACTCGCCGTGTAGGGCAGCGATGCACGTTAAATATATTGAGAGCTGAAATGTCCTCTCGTTGGTGTGGTGTGGTAGTTAGGAAAGAGGGGTGCCAGCTCAGGTGTCGCCCTCGTCATTTGACCATGCTTCAAAATTACGAGGCCCATCACTAAAAGCCCTCGTGTAGCTGAACAGTGCGACGTTAATATCCACTCACTTGGCGACGGACCTCGTAATTTTAAACCATGGTCAAGTGACGAGGATGACGCTTGAGCATCGCTTCCTTACACGGCGGATCTTCAGTGGTGCTGGGGTCGAACTCATGACACGCCAGCTACGAGTCCGTTACTTTGACCATTAGGCTACCGCGGCCTCACAATGTGGTTGAAAACTGCATGTTATGAGTAAAAATATGCTGAAACATTTGATGAACTTATAATAGATTTTTGCATAGAAGATAGATGTGTGATATGCTAAAATGACAATATGTAAAAGTTATGAGAATATAGATGACAATTTTTGAAAAATTCAATTTAAGTTTCAGTTTGAAACTTATTCGGTTTTTTTTCGCATTTAATATTAAATAGTCGCGAAAACAAATTAATAGTTTAACGCATTCATAGATTATAAAAAATAAAAATATAAATGACATTGTTGGGAAAAATAAATTTTTATAATTTTGAGAACTCAGACTTCTTTGCAGGAGTGTAGACTATTAAAAGGCTGATGCAAAAGTTAGAAAACAAATATTTAAAATATATGGAAAACAATATCTGCAATTCCATGATCTTGACGAGCAGAAGACGGCATTTTTACTTAGTAGGGCAGAGTAAGCATAAGGTAGGAGCTTGTGGAGTAAACAACCAGGCCTCTGCAGTTTTGGCAGGTAATGAACTCACAATTGTTGCTTTCAGTAAGGAATATAAAAATAAGTCATGTAAAATTTTTTATATTTTAATAACAATGAATTGTGAACTTAATTTCCAATTCATTGTCACGAGTTGGCAGTAACTACGGTATTCTATCAACCGTACTTCATTATAAATATATATATATATATATATATATATATATATATATATATATATATACACACTGCTGGACAATTGCTAGGGACGGATAACACTATCATCCATAGCAACCACAAAATGAAAGGAAGCAAAATGTGGAAAATTAGAATAAGTGCGGGATATTACTAAGAATAAGTATGAGTATGCAAATTGTTTTATACGTCTGTTCATCACGTGATAGCGTTCATAAGAGCTTTAAAGGTTTTGACGCGTGTGGACAGTTGTTGTTTCAAGTCAAAGTTTTACAGGAAAGATTTAAAAGACGAATTTAAAATTTGTGGCATGTCTTACCGACATCACATATATGATTTTATGCGTGTCCGAATTATTGGAAAGATCGAAGAAGGGCGAAAAATAACAAATGTTGCCAGGAGTTTGACATCGCTCACAGCGTTGTTTCACGGCTGTGGAAGTCATTTAAAACTACTGGAATGTGTAGTAGAAGGCACGGGGGAGGTCGTGTTAGAAGTAAGACGCCTGCAGAAGTCAGATATATCGTCCTATCAGCAAAAAGAAACATGCGCACCACAGCTCAGCAGATGGCAAATCAGTTTCTTGCTGCCTCAGGAAAGCAGATCTCCCGAAAAACTGTTGCCAGACGTTTGAGGGGGAGGAGGACTATACGCACGCAGACCTGTTGTGTGTGTCCCATTGACCAGACAGCACCGTACTGCCCGTTTGCAATGGTGTCGTGAGCATCACAATTGGACCGAACAGGACTGGGCATGCGTACTATTCTCAGATGAGAGTAGGTTCAGTCTGTCATCGGATTGTAGACGCCAACTGATCTGGCGCGAGAGTGGTACTGCTTATCGTCCAGAAATTATCCAGGAAAAGGCCCGATATCCGACATGCAGTATCATGGTGTGGGCCGGCATCATGATCAATGGCCGCACGCGCCTACATGTGGTTGCGAATGGGACTATGACGGGCCAACGATACATTGATGAAGTTCTACTTCCTCATGTTCGTCTTTTCCGTGGTGCTGTCGGTGATAAATTTGTTTTTATGGACGACAACGCAACATGTCATCGAACACTCGCTGTTCAAGATTGTCTAGGCAGCGAGGGTATTCAACGTCTCGTATGGCCAGCACGTTCTCCAGATATAAACCCCTTTGAAAATATGTGGGATGCTTTGGGGAGGTAAAGTGCTGGTCGAAACTATCCTCCGACAAACAAGAACACCCTCATCCGTGCACTCACAGAGGAATGGAATAAATAGCCTCAACAGCTGCTGGATAATGTTGTGCAAAGTATGGTATGACGTGTGGAATGTTGCATCATACTCCACGGTGTACATATCCCGTACTGATACCTTTCTTTAAGGTGCATGCTGACTTTAAGATGCATTGTTCCATTACTCCGCACGCAGATCAGAAGATGATTTTTATTCTTTCAGATGTTTCACAGCTTTTGTACTTTCCAGAACAATAAATATTCTTTATTCTTATTTCTGAACAGTGTGGCAACTATATTTTATCCTACTATTCCTCATGTCTCACTTAATGTTATGCTACATAGCAATTTGTGATCCGTCCTTAGCAATTGTCCAGCAGTATATATATATATATATATATATATATATATATATATATATATATATATATATATATATATATATATATATATATATATATATATATATATATATATAAGAAGTACGGTTGATAGAGTACCAATAATTTTAACGCAATTTTATATTTCGTTCTCGTAAACCTTACTCCTTTTTAAACATGTATTGCCAAAATACTCTCCTTTTGTATATTTATAAAATTTTAAAAATATTATGGTTATCTTACCCAACATTTTAAATCAGGGGCGGCAACTGTGTAGCTAATACGTGCCAAACCAATCTGTCAGTATCATTCAGGGTGCCACATAGTAGAAAATTTTTGAAAACCTTCGATTCTCACGGTAATATTTGCAGATTTAAAGAATAGAGGTAAATAACTTAGATTTACAGTTTTATTTTATATTAATTATGGATCAATAAAATACATTTATTAACATAAATATAAACAATATAAAATGTTACTATTTCTTCAACAAAGATAAAAAAATTTAAAAATGTATGTTTCCAACATATTTATTTAAATAAGAAATAGACAAAGTGAAATATAAATTATTCCCTTCATTACAGTTAAATAAAAATTGTAATGCGAATTAAATCTTTCACCACTCTTCTTTCATATCGCAAAACCAGGGGTATAATGCGTGACACGATTCTCAGCATTCAGTTGTTAAACAATTTATTTGCGGAGTCGATATATTTTTCATATTAGGAAAGATTTTTTACTTTGATATGCCGAATCATAAGTGGAAAGCAGAGTACATGCAATATTCTTTTTTCAACAATTAAATCCCCAAGCAATAACATTCAATTATTTACAAAATGGCTGCATAAATTTATCCTTAGAATTATATTTCAGATTATTTTGTAGTTCCATAAATGTGCATAAATCAGAAGATGTTTGTCAAATAAGGTCTATTATCAACTTCCATCCACTCAAGAATTGACAAATTTGTAGAGTACTGCTGAGTTCCACTAAGAATTGTACCACGTGCCACAGGTCCATAGATTGCCGACACGTTTTAAATGTTCTTATTAACTAACCATCTCCTATTCAAACATAATTTATATGATAAAAAGGGTTTTCATTCATTTTGTAGGGAATTGTATTAGATTCAACCATAAGTAATTTTGTGTATCAAAAAAATTACATTGTTTCGGGTATCCCCTTAGAGCAAAATGAAAGGAATTTGACATAATTATAGTAAGTTTCTCTAAAAGGGGAAACGTTCACTTTCAAAATACACTGCATAAAGTGGTTTTAGGTGTACGAAGTTATATTCACTATAATTCCTAAAATAAATTTTGATATTTTGGTTTTTCGTTAAGTTTTGAAGTTATTTCTTTAAATATACTTCTCCATTACATTTCTTTCAAACTTGCTATTTTCTTTTGCGGCCACGGTAGCCTGATGGTCATGGTTATGAACTCGTGTCCAGTGTTCGAGCCCTGGTACCACAAATGTTTAGCGTTGAAGAGGAGCTGATGCACGTTAAACACGTCGAGGTCAAAAGTCCTCACGCTGGTGTGACGTGGAAGTTTGGAAGGGGAGTTATCAGCTCAGGTTTCATCCTCGTCTTTTAACCGCGGTTCAAAATTACGTAGTCGCTCGTCAGTAGCCACCGTGTTGACTTAGAATGCAATATAAACCCTTGACGCGTGCACTTGAGTTAATTCGAGTACGCTAAACAGTTCCAAATATGCACATTAGATATAATTAAAACGAGGTCGCATTTTGTGCTGCTGTAATTTTCTGACTCAAATAACAGCGAGCGCCGTCTGCACTCGTGATATTTGACTGTTGTTTCTTATATTTACGATTTAGTCGTGAAACATCAAAGAATTGGATAAAATATTTGTATAAAAAATTAAGGGAAAAGAAATACTTAGATTTTAGAAGCAAATTACTAGAAAATATGTTAGGGAATATTTACAAGATATTTCATGACTCTATCTTGAACAGGAAAAACGGCTAAGGGATTAGAATACATTCTCATCTTCAAAATTAAAAATATGAGAAAAACACATTTAAAATTTGTAAAGGCATAAAAATTTCCAATGCCTGTAAATCTTTAATTTTTTAATATGTTGCTATCCAACTTATGTTCTACATGAAAATTCTACTTGAAATATATAAATATGACTGAAAATATCTTTTCTAAATCAAAATTTTCTTCGACATAATATTGATAACAATTGTTAATTTGATCAATTATTCCGTTTTATCAGAACCTTATATATTCACAAGAGTTTTAAATGCAAAATATTTATATAGAAATTAGTAGTTATACAAACGTAATCCAGAAATCACCAAGTTTGTAAATAATATCTATTTTTTCTCAGATCCCCATCGTGGCAGGTAAGCAAGTTTAAGTTTTTGTTGCATTACTTTAAAATACTGTAATAAAGTACTACAATATATTTATTATAATGTAGTTTGTGGTACGGCAGGGAAATATTTAGTTCATTCTGCAACATTTGCATTCTGTAGTCTAATTGTAATATCAACTGAAAGCTGGATTTTAGATTTACCATTTTCAGTCATATTCCATCCCTTTCAAGTATTATTTCTCAAAGTAGCCTGCGTACATTTTGGTCATGGCATTTTTCAAAAGAAAAAAATTAATGAAGACAAAGTATAGAGCTTTTAAATTATATAAACTATGTGTCAAAAAATATATTGGTCTTTAAATCAATCTTAATTAAGTAAATGTGAGAAAACTCAAAAACTTAAAAACATGAGCAAACAGAAATGATTTTAGAAATTAAAATTGTAGTTAATGGCCATTTCACACGAAATATTGGATTGTGTTAAAAAAATTTTTAATTAATTCAATCTAGGAATGCAAAAATACTTTAAAATGAAACCGAATTTAAAATCAAAACTCAGAAAATTAAAATTTCTTAAAACCTAATTGGTTTTTAGATCAGAAATTGAGCAAGTTTTCCAAATATATGAAATTACATATATATATATATATATATATAATACTTATTAAATATATATGGGAATATAATCAATCGAAAAAAAAGCCAGTGCTTTGGGGGGTCTGGACCCAAGAATCCCTTCCCTTGTGAGAGCCACTGATTAAATGTGTATTATGTGTGCAAATGCTGACGTAGAGAAGGGGATTTTCTCTCAGTGCAAGTTGTTATGTTGATTTATAACGAAAAAAATCATTCAACAGAAAAATATAAAGATAAAGATATAAATTTGCATAAATTAAAAGTATTGAAATGACTTTTTATGTGTTATTGTTAATTAAAAATATAAAATTTGCAGAAATCCAAGTTTTATTTTACAAATTTATTCAGCATATATAATGCTACTACATTTATTATAATTTTGTTAAATAAAAAAATAATCACTTTTACTTTTTACCTCATGATTAAAAAAATAAAAAAATAACAGGAAAATATTCTTGAGTTTTTTTCGTCTGATATTCAACAATGATTACAGAGAGCTTCTGTATGGTTAAAATTGTAACACTGAAATAAAAATGTTCCTTTTAAAAAATTTTTAAAGCTCTTAAAAATAACAGAAGAAAAAAATAAATTTTCTTTTGCTGATACATATATTAAAAATATTTTTCTACTTTGAATGAGTCATTTCTTTAAAACTTTATTTTTTACCTTTTATTTGCTTGTTTGCAATAAATTGGGAGAAGTTTCTGTTGGCCGTGAAGTGGAGAAAATGTCCATTTCACAATCCTCGCCCTAGGCCACAGCTGTGAATGAGAAACCTCCCTTTCGAACAACACAGAAACCGAAAAGCAGTAAAATTATCCCCTGCAAAACTATTTGAGGACCTCCCGCAGTTTTAAGGGGGAAGGCATAAAACTGCGGTGCGTTTTCGAAGCAGTTCGCGAAATTTATCTGAAACATTTTCGCTACCGCTTTCTTTGAAAAAGTAGACCGCTTTTTCGAAGTGAAATTCAATTAGCGGGTCATCCATTCAAGCTAATTTTTTTCAGGACACAAACTATAAAGGAGAAAAAGTGGGTAAGCGCAACTCCAGTACTGTATAAAGCAGCCTTTTTTCTCCTTTTTTTTTTTTAATGCTTATGTGTAGTGGATGGTTGTATACAAAGTTTGTGTATGAGCATTGCAATTTTACTCATTTTTATGGCTTTTCAAAGTACGCATGATGCAAATCTATAGCTTATTACAAGTCTGTTTCGTGAAGTTGAATTTCAGATGGTTAATGATATATAATTACTCATAATAATATATGAGTATAGGTATTATATGCAGATGAATTGTGACTAAATACTTAAAACTGGCGTCTAAATAAATAAAAATTTTATACTAACTGCAATTCTTATGATCTTACTCAACTGTTAATGATTTCATTAGCTACAGAATGTTTAAGAAAAATTACAATTTCTACAATGTTTTTATACCCATTTGCTTACATCAAAACGAATCCAATTTTCCTCATTGCGTTATTCATTTTCTCAAAATTTATATATCCAATAAGATATTTCATAAATTAGAATTTTTCCCGATCTAATTTTCTTTTGCGAAAACTTAATTGCTACACAAAAATTTAATGATTTCAATTTTACAATTATTCCAGAAGTGAAATCACAACTGCAACGTATTCAATCAATAGCCAGTTAAAATGAAACCAATTTATACCCTTGAAAGTAAATTAAAATAATTTCATAGCAGTATTAAACATGCCTTTTAAGATTAAAGTGTTTTACACCCTTTGCAATATAAGTAACCCCATACTCTTAAAAATGTACTAGATATAGTTTTTAATTCCAAAACGCCAAAAACAAGAAGTAAAGGTTTTAATAGATATGCTCATGAAAGGAATCTCAATTTTTTTCGTTTCATTTAGATGGATACAAAGCCCTATTCTCCTTTTTATACATGTAATCAAGCTATAAAAAATCCACTCCCATTTCTAAAGATATTCAGTGAAAAGAATTGAGAAAACCACTTTGAAATTTTACATCTTTCAGAGGCATATGACATAAATAGTTTTTAAAAACTCAGTGACGCAAAAGACTTTTTTAAAAATTTTAACAATAGTCTTTTGAAAAAAAAATAGTGTAAATCACAGCACACAATTTAAGTAAAATTCTCCCTAAGATACAATAGACTCAAGGCCATTAGTTTATTCCAGGCCTTTGGTTCCATCACTTATTTTCCCTTCGTTGGAATTGAACTGTTCTTAAAAGATTTATGCAATCAATCGTATTTATTCCTCTTCTCGATACATTTAACAATAGAAAAAATCCATCGAAAGAATTAGACCTAAAAATGTACGACAGTTTACTACTCAAGTATTATTGGTATTCTATATTGATTACCACAACTTTTTGCCTACTTATAGAATAATTCAAATTAATCTTGAACGAAGTGATCTTAATGAGAGTTGAACGGAGATGTATTTAGAACATTTTCTTAATTGATTGATTGAATATTAACGTCGCACTGTTCAGCTACACGAGGGATTTTGGCGACGGACCACGTAATTTTGAACAATGGTCAAGTGACGTGGATGACACTTGAGCTGGCACTCCGTCTCCTAACTACCACACCAACGGGGGAGGGGGACGTTTCAGCTCTCGACACATTTAACGTGCATCGCGGCCCTACACGGCGGGTCTTTAGTGGTACTGGGCTCGAACTCGTGACAAGGCAAGCCATGGTCTGATACCTTTACCACTCAGCTACCGCGGCCACTAGAACCTTTTCTGAAACTAGAAACCATTTGTATTTTTTCCGGGGTACTTTAAAAATGAACTTGTAAAAATCAACTTTTCAACTTGTAATACCGGGTGGGCAAAAAGTCCATAAAAATTTTAAAAATTCATAAAATCCGGAGAAATGAACGAAAAAAAAACTGTTTGCAGGATCAGCATTAGTATATCACGGGATTTTTTTTAAGCTAGAAAAAAAATAATTCGAAAATCATCCGGTAGGTGGCGCTGATGTACGAAAATCAAAGAAACAATGCATAAATAATAAACAGAAAAATTTCACAACTTTATTACACCAGAATATGTTCCTCATGACCACCACTACAGGGGAGAAGACATTCCAGACGAGTGACAAATCCAGCAACGGCAGAGTGCAACATGTCCGGATGTATGGAGGATGCTTCTCTGCGGATCGCATCTTTCAGTTCCGACAGACTTGATGGACCGGATAGTTACACGCGAGATTTCAAATATACCCACAACCAGAAGTCTGCCGGTGTTAAATCTGGAGACCGAGAAGGCAATGGGTACCTGCAGCGCCTGCTAACGATTCTGTCTTCCCCGAACGTCTGTATCAGGAATGCCTTAACCAAGTTAGCAGTGTGACTGGTTGCTCCATCCTGCATGAACGTGACATTCGAAATCTGACCTCGTTGAATTAAACATGGCACGACAGTCTCCCGCAGAAGCGTTTGATAACGCTGAGCATTTACCGTTTCCGTTATCCATCCATTTACTGGGCACTGCGTTTCAAAGAAGAAGGGTCCTATGATAAATGAACCCGTGAAACCACGCCATGCTGTCACTTTTGGGGAATGCAATGGCTGCTGTGTGTACTCATGTGGATTAGAGGTCGCCCAAATGCGACGGTTATGGTTATTAACGTCACCATGAAGCGAGAAATGAGCTTCATCTGTCCACAAGATGTAAAAACCCAGGTGGGGGATCCTGTTCCATTTTTAGAGAAGGCCCCCTTCGCAAATGCTTCCCTCTGTGCGGTATCTGCTGGCAAAAGTTCATGGCACGATTGCAATTTGTATGGGTACAGCTGGAGGATTCGACGAAGAATATTGTGGACAGATGATGGTGGTAAGCCCAATCGACGGGCAGCTTCACGAGCACTGCTGGTCCCTGAAGCTGCTTCGGACGCAATCGCTTCCATTTCGACAGCAATGCAGGGTGCACGTGCTTCTTTCAAGCATGGTCGTCCGGCTCGTGCTCGATCCTCCAACTTTCCAGTTTCCTCAAAACGTTTAACAAGCTTTGAGAGACCTGCAAGTGTTAAAGGGTCTTTTCCACTCTTCACATTTTTCTGAACTCGGAATTTACGCAAGGCAATGGTCGCTGATTCCTCGTTCATGTAAAATAATTTCACCAACAAAGCTTTATCCTGCGCACTGAGCATTCTTGTTCACATTCACTGTTTGTAATGGTGAAATGAATGTGGATTCATTGAGAGCAAAGGTTTTTATAGCCGTCTAATTTGCATATTTCCACCACAGACGCTTGTAACAGCGCCACCTACCAGATAATTTTCGAATTATTTTTTTCTAGCTTAAAAAAGATCCCGTGACATACTAATGCTGATCCTGCAAACAGTTTTTTTTTCGTTCATTTCTCCGGATTTTATGAATTTTTAAAATTTTTACGGACTTTTTGCCCACCCGGTATTATCTTCCAGGCTTAGATATCTGTTATTTTCAACATAGTAGGCAGTGCTCTAGAAATCCTAAAAATCCATATTTTAGCCTATAACCTTTTATATATATATATACTAGCTGTACCCTGCCACGCCTTGCTGTGGCTCAGTCTTGTTAAGCAGAAAGGACATATATATATATTTTCAGTATGTTAAATAATTTACATTGCAGGTATGATCTTTTATAAAAAAATGTATAAATATATATACGAAAAACTTTCCTAGACTGATATTTATAATTTATTAACAAAATGCTTGAAGTTATTACAGCTTATTTTTGTCCTTATGTCATGTTATGAACCTAAATTTATTTACATTGTCTTTAAATTGGAGACCTCAAGTTTGAAGATAAATTTTAAATGGCTCTACTCTGGATTCCTTGGGGGAATTGGGTTACTTTTACAATGCTTATGGATATTTTTATTAAATCAGAGGTGTGTTTACAAATGCACATTTTACCCAAAGAATGTCACTTGGAAACGAACTGTGTTTCCTGATGTTATATATGAAATGTTATGATTCCGCAGTATATCTAGCAAGCAAAATTTGTAATGGCTCTGTTGTTCTCCGAGTTGAGGCAGTTTAATTTTTCAGTGGTACAAAACCTTCCTTTGGTTTCTCCCTTAAATTCCAGAACATTGCAATAAGGATACACTTCCATCATTGTGTAAATGAGAACATGCTGCCTGAACCTAGAATCTTCCACTGGGTTGTACCGGAATGCAAGGTGACTGTTATTGTGTGATTGCTCACCACAAAGTCATGTTTGACGCAGATGTGCTGTTTCTGGTTAACATCTTTCTGATGTTGTAAAACACGAATGATGTGCTCGCAAATGTGCATCCTCAAGTCTGGCTGCATGTTGCTCTGCTGCGCCCTCAGCCTGTAATTGTGACATTCTTTGTCTGCTTTTCTCGTTTACTGATATCCATTCTTTCTCAGTTTGATGTGCAATTACACTCATTGTAGTACTTTTGCCTTGCAAGTATGACAACCTAAGTTTGATTTCCTGCAAGACATTATTTTTATCTATTGAAGCCAATTGACTGCTTTAAAAAGAAAAAAATTCAAACAAAGCATATAAAATTTCTAAAAACTTAAAACTACACTTAAAAAGAAAAGAAAATTAAAACAAAAACATAAAATTTCAAAACATTAAAAAAAAGAAAAATCAGGAACAAAAAGAAAAATGCTAATGAAATATTTAACTTTAAACGTGCATCAATTGACACAGCTGAAATCCAACGCAATGAGAGGCTGAAGGTATTTTTAATTGAATACACCAGGAATATTCCAATATAAACATGGATTTTTCAGCAGAAAACTACGACAGAGTGTTGATAATGATGGAGTATCTTTGCAATTTACAATTCAATTAGCATTAGCAATTGCTATCAACAAAAAGTTAAGGGCCTATCTTTAAAAAAGAGTGGCTTATATCTAGACACAGACAGCTTTTCACATGGACAATTATTTGTTATCTGTCTACTTAAATATTAGCATCACCGCAGCCAAATTACCGCCATGCAAATCACAACATTTTCCCTCCATTTCTTTTCTCATAAAAAAATGTTATAATCTTTATTGTTTAAATATTAAGGTACGATACACATGGCACCAATTTTGTTACAGTGATGCTAATAAATAATTATTGATGTGTGTTAGAGAGCAGCAGTCACCAATTGGTGATGCGTGAAAAATTTGGATGGTATGCAAAAAAATTGGGAAATTATTTAAACTTTTATGAAGATTCAGTTTAAAAAAAGATGAACAACAAAATAACATATTACGGAACACGAATTATTCTTTACTAAAAGCTTTTAGTTACCGAAATAACTAAACAAAAAAACAAAATTCCTGAGGTTAGCGATTTTTGGTAACCTCAACCAATTTTGGAAAATTGTAGGCAAATCACTTCAGTCTGTTGATTGTTGCTTTTCATGAAGCTTATTTTCAGGGCATAGAAGATTAAATAAAGACGTAAATATATCTATAGTGCTCTACCACATAGAGGTCAATCCTATTAGTGAAACGTTAATTATAAAGTTATACATTAAGTGATTCATGAAGTGTTGAAAAACGGCAATTACTCCTCTAAAGTAGGCACAGCAGACAATTTCTGTATACATACAGACAATGAAGCAACACAAAATGTCTACTCATAAGCATTGTAAAATTAGCCCTTTCACCTCAAAAAGAGTCATTTTAAATTTGTTTTCAAACTTGGCATCTCTTCTATGGAGACAATGCAAGTAATTTTAGATTCATAACATGACAAAAAAACCATAATAACTTGGGAGTATTCTGTTAACAAATTACAAATGAAATATGTTTAGAAATGTTTTGTAAATTTATATTTCCACATTTTTTATAAAAAAAAATTCATACCTCAAGTGCAAGTGGTTTAAGATATTAGAAATGTGTGCTTTCTCTTTTCTTTCTTTTTAACCAGACTGAGCCACAGGAAAACGTGATTGGGTACAGCTAGCTATAACAAACTTAAATGATAAAAAGCTATCAAAAACAATTTATTATTAACAAATTATCAATATTTTGATGAAATCGCAAAACAAAGTTGCAAACAAAGGTAATTGTGTACTGTTGCAACTATATCAGCCCCGATTTTGTTCGCATCATACACGGTGAATTGAAAATTAAGTGCTAATGTTGCCAATATGGTTGCGATAATACATAAATATCAAAACAAACACAAAATATACATCAGAAAATCTTAATTTTTCCATTTATATTTCACAGTAACACCTAATAAAATTTTGAAATCACACAAAATAGATATTTTGTGAGTCTAATGTTATTGCCCCAACTATTAAAAAATACAATAACTATTTCACGGAAAAATTTACTACCAAGTGCAAAAAAGTATTATTACTGTGCACAAACAGGCATAGAATGTTCTTCCCTTATTGAATGCATATTACAGTATCTGGCGATGTCTTTTGATTTTATGTAAATGGACGACTAAAGAAAAAAATATAAGTACCATAAAAAATTATATATTAATTTAATTTAGATTCACTGGAGAAAGAAAAAATACCATAAAGTCCGGCATATAATGCACACCCATACTTTCAAGCAGCAATTTTTAAATTTTAGGTATATTCGCTATATAACGTGCACCCCTTTTTTACGAAGAAATTTGAAATGTAGAAATGCAATGCTGTTATGTTTATAGTAGGGATTTATTCAAGGTGTTTATCTAAGCAATTGCAAAAATAGTATACTTTTAGAACTACCACCTTTTAAGTTCAATAAGAATGTCATGTCTTTTAAATAAATATTATTTCGAAATATTTAGAAGTTTACCTTTTTTAAGCTCATTTATTTTTTAATTTTTAAAGCCCTCATTTTTATACCCAGCGTATAACTCACTCCCGTAAATTTCGATCTTATTTGTTATGTTCAAAGTGCGTGTTATGTGCCGGATTTTACGGTAGGTGGAAGATTTTAATCGGTATGCTACTCGCTAAACACATACATAGTGTACAGAATTAAATTTAGTATTGTATATATAAAAATTATCCAAAGTATAAATATCCTGCATTTAAAAATAAATTGACAGTAATTGACATAAAAAGAGCTGAAATATCTTTATCAACGCAAAAGTATAATTTGAAAAAATAATTACAATCTTATGACCAACTGCTTCCTGAACATGTATTTGAGCCCTCTGTCTGTTTTGCTCATTCCCTGATGCCTACTCTAATTTGATCAGCATTTATCCCTCGCACTGTGTTTGCTTGGCCAGTATGATAACCTAAGTTCGAGTTTCCGCAATACAGTTCAGTTCAGTTCAGTGAAAACACTGAAAAAATGGAGACTTGGCTAACGCCTTATGCTCCGATAAAATTTTTATCAGTTTCTAATCCAAGTTATAACACACAGTTCGTGATTGCAGTCTATCAGTAATTTGAATTATCGCGTTGTGCTTCAACTGAGATTGATGAAAGTAGAGTATAGAGCAGGGATGGCGAACCAGTGGCACGCGTGCCATCAATGGCACGCGACACAATATTTTAGGCACGCAAGCGATCTAAATGGTTTACATTTTATTTCAAAAAACTAAGTTCACCATGAGAAGAATTACAAACACGAGTGGACTACAATTGCTTATGATGCAAAATTTATCTACGCATAGCATAGTCAATTTCGTTGAAATAGCTGTATTTTAAAGTTTATTTGTGTTATATTCAGATGCGTAGCTACCACCGTATCAGTCGTATCAATGATACGGGGCTTCGACATGCATAACTACAGTGCCCCCAACATTGCTCCCTTATCTAAAAAACGGCCCCGAAGTAATCTTGATACAGCCCCCCTCCTCAGAGCTAGCTACGCAGGGATTATATTTACAATTTTTATTTGTTATTTGACATGACTGGTTCTGCAAATGAACAAATAGTGCAAGATAGTAAGTGTAACAGAGAATTTCAAACTTGGTAAATCTAGAAACATGGCATTATTGGTAAAGGCGACAAAGTGGAGTGTGTTTTATGTTATGGAACAGTGGTACGCAGAACATTATCTGTAAAATGGCATTTTGATAAAAGTCACAAATCTTATCAAAAAAGTGAACCACACCAAGAATAATTAATTGTTTAGAAACCATTTGGCAGATGACTCCAATTCAGCATGTGTTCTACTAAAAGTAACATCTTACAATCCTGTTATAAGTTATTTGCATTCCAATCTGCAACAATAAAAGTCATACTAATGTTACTTTAATTTGAATTAATAAAACATTTACAGCGTATAACTAAAACATTTACAACTATAAAGTGCAAAAGGTATTTTTCGAAGTAAATAAAGATTTTTTGTGTTATTATTTAGTTTTATTGTTTTCTCAATAATCACGTCAAAATTATTTGACGGCACGTCTATACCTCATTGAACACTTCTTTAGAAAAAAATGGCACGTTGATCCATAAAGGTTCGCCACCCCTGGTATAGAGTAACTGGAATTTTAGAATCTATTGGATGATGTCAGAAATTTTTCAACTTTTTGAACATGCTGTATTGTTTTACATTTCGCTATTGAGGAATAAGATCATTCTCCGTGGTTGGAGATAAAAATTTTCAAAATTTCACGCTGTGATTTGTATTTGATACAGTTTAATATAAAATGTTCACTAGTTTCTGGTACTTTACAATCTGAGGAGAATCTGTTAGTTTAAAAAGGAAACATATATCATTTAATGGTAATTTTTTAGCTCGCAACTTATTGATTAAAACTTCTGTATTTCTATTTTTTGCTGCCTGTCTGTTCCATTTTTGAAGATGAGAAATATAAAAAAAAAATTATGTCTCTTGCTCTTTTTCCATATTTCTTCACTTTTGATTTTGTGTTGCTTTTTAAAATATGTATGTAGATCTTCATAAGTTATCCAAGAAATAATATTCCACGGCTCTGGAGAGGCTTTAGCTAATTTATCAACTTCCTCATTAATCCCTATTCCCTTGTGAGCTGGTACCCAAATGAATGTAATTGATTGAGCTATTTGGAGGCACTGATGTAAAGTTGAACTTAAATTTAATATTATCGTATTGGATTTTCTATTAATATTTTGGATGCTTTTTAGGACTGATAAGCTGTCCGTTAGATGATATAATTTTCTGTTTCAGAAACCCAATTTTTTAACGCAGTCCATATGGCTATAGCTTCAGCTGTGAATATTGAAATCATTTCTTTCAGTATGAAATTTTGTCGAATTTTTTTCTTAGGGATCAAAATTCCTATTGATGTTTGATTAGTATTTTTAAACCATCGGTTGCTATTATGATATTGTTATTAAATTTTGGCTGAATGTAATCATTAAACATATTTTGTACTATGTCATCTGGAAGATCCTTCTTTTGAAATGGTAGTTCATGAGTATAGATGTTTATTTTGAGATTATCGTAGATTGGGGGAGGAGGGATCCATTGAAGAATATCTACTTTAGAGATGCATAATTCTTGGAGCAGGTTGATCGTCTTTTGAAAAATACTGATATCTTTTTCTATATATTTATAAAAAATACTATTTATATTCCAAAATAACCTTGCGTTCGGTGACCAGTCTTTTAATGCTATTTGCTTGGTTATAAATTTTTGGCAAAGAAAATTATTGCGAGTATTAATACTTACATTCATAGACTCTGCTCTTAATAAATCCAACGGGGTATTTCTTGGGAGACCTAGGGCTAAACGTAAGGCAGCATTGTAAATCGGTTCTAGTTTCTGTCTGTTGCTATTGCTAGAAAAGAAAAATAGTTGACTTCCATAGTTAAAGATAAAACGGATTGTGGCATTAATAATATTTAAAAGATGATCAGATCTTGTTCCTATTTTCGGAGAAGATACGGCTTTAATGGCATTTAAATATTTAAATCCTTTTTGACGTAGGTAATTAATGTGATTTTTCCAGGTGATATTGGGGTCGAAGATAATTTCCATTTTTTACACCAGACTGAAATTTTATTTAAAGATTCTTGCATTTCGCCTATTGTTTTATTCCAATTTGTACCACTATTATATAAAAATATGTCGTCAGCATAAACCAGAAGATGGCTGTCGAGTTGAATTTCAAAAATATCTGACATATAAATCATAAAAAGGAAAGGACCTCAGATACAACCCTGAGGTACTCCATAATTGTTTGTAACGGTTTTTGAAAAAATGTTTCTCCATTTGATTTGAATTGTTCTCTGATGTAAGAAGTTTTGAATCCATCGTAATAGGATGGTATGACAAAACTTCCTTGGGATTTTTGTGAGGTTTTATGAAAGGTAGGATAATTGCGTGAGTCCAGTCTTTAGGAATTTGACTTGAAGACCAACTGTCATTAAATGATTTCAGAAGGAGATTTATTGCTTTGATGGGGAGATGGTTTATTGATTGGAGAGAAATTTTATCATGCCCTGGACTGCTGTTCTTTTGATGAGATATTGCTATTTTTAATTCTTTTAAAGAAAAAGTTTTATTAATATCCTGGCTATTGTTCGGAATAGAAATATTTGGAATATTATCGTTGTTTTGTTTTGCGTAATATTGTAAAAAACAGTTTGTGCTTGGGATTGCTCGTTTGTTAATATGGTTCCGTTATTTTCAATAATATTAAAGGAAGAATAGTTAGGATTTGTTCTATTTTTGATTATTCGGATTATTTTAAAAAGAACTGTAGGAGAAGATATTTTTTTGCATGTCTTGTGCCAAAAAGTTTCTTTACAGGCTTTGATTGTTCGCTTAAGTTTTGCGCTTACTTCTTTATATTTTATCCAGTCTTCTTCTTTAAAGTTTTTCCTTTCTTTATTAAGGAGTTTTCTTTTTTTGGCTCTTAAATGTCCGCATGCTGCTCTCCACCATGGAGCTCTTGAACTGATCTGTTTTTTTTCGGTTTCTTGAGATAAGATTTGAGCTTTTTTTAAATTCTTTTATAATATCTATATTTATGTTTTCATTTAAATTTACATTTTGTTGAATAATATTGATAAATTTGTTCCAATTTGTTTTTTGTTCACAATTATTAGTTACTGAGCTGTTTGCTCTTTTGTAATTAATAATTATAGGGAAGTGGTCACTTCCAAAATTATCGGTATTTGTGGACCAGGATAAAACATAATTTAAATCTATAGATCAGTGTTTCTCAAAGTGTGGGGCGCGCCCCCCTGGGGGGGTGCGATGACCCTACAAGGGGGGCGCGAGCGTATCGAAAATTTAAAGATTTTTTAAAAAAAAAAAATAACCGGAAAGAGAAGTAAAACAAAATGCTTTCTTCCATAATAAAAAAAAATACACACAACAACACTGACATAATTTATGTTTATTATCTGGCTTTTTTCCGTCATCAAATAGCTATCTTTGATCCCAAAACGAAATTAAAGAGAAAAAAACATTTTTGTTTTATTTGCTGTATTTCCTCAATGAGAGATTTTTTTATTACGTTTTAACATAAAATATTACACGTTAAAAAGAAAAAACGAAACCCAGACCCTGAGAAAAATTCTAAGAAGATAAACAATTCACCACTGTAATTATTATTGAAATACTGTACATTAGTTGTAGAAAAAGAAAAGGAAGTCATGATTCACTTTTCAGCCAGGCTGCATAGTACGTTTGCTAATCATTTGATTGACCTTCAATCTTATGGTATGGTTATTATCAATATTAGAGAGTTCCCTCCCATCTTTTATGCGTTTGCTTTTCGCTTAGGGAAATTGTAGATAATTGAGTTTTGCGATATTTCGAAAAGAATTAATTGGTTTAACATTTCTGTAGGATAATTGAAAAATGTCTAATTTGCGTCCTTTATTATGGTCTCTTGTACTTTTGAATCATTTTAGTTCAGTTTTATTGGATTTTTTCTCAAATCATCAAATAATTGAATAGTCCTTGAAAGAAGGTAAGTATACTTTCTATAAATTAAAATATTCACTAGAATTCCGATTTGTATCGTGTACAGTAAAAATAATTCTAAACAAATGATTGGGGTGACTGAGTCCCCCCCGCACTACCATTAATGTTAGTATCGAGTACGCGCCTGCTCCCGGGTTAAAACATTTTGAAGTCTCTCTCTCTCTCTTCTCGCTTTAAATGTTAAAAAGTAACACAAATATTCTTCATCGGTATTTTATATTCTTTTTCATAATTTAACATTAATTCTAAATGCTAATTGTGTGAGGTTTAAAATTACAGTTCTTTTAAACAGTTATTTACAATTATAGCATTTATCTAAAAAAAATCATTCTACATTTTTGTATACAATGTCGTGCACACAGTTTTAGTCTCCTTACAGTTCAGCTATTATATCAAGAATAATGTTTTATTTTTTTAAAAAATGAACTCGTGCGAAGAATCGGTGTTTCAGCCAGTATACGTTTGATGTATCAGTACTGAAGAAGGTATTTTATAAATAATTTCTTATTACTGAATTTGGCCGCGGTGGCCGAGTGGTATAAGTATCGGATCGTGGCTTGCCTTGTCACGAGTTCGAGCCCAGTACCACTAAAGACCCGCCGTGTAGGGCAGCGATGCACGTTAAATCTGTTGAGAGTTGAAACGTTTTCCCGTGGTGTGGTGTGGTAGTTAGGAGAGAGGGGTGCCAGCTCAGGTGTCATCCACGTCACTTGACCATGGTTCAAAATTACGTGGTCCGTCGTCAAAAGCCCTCGTGCAGCTGAACAGTGTGACGTTAATATTCAATCAATCAATCTTATTACTAAATTAAGAACAAGTTTAATAATTATTAGGGAATTCCACAGGCTTGTCTTGTAGAGGGAAGTTTTTCAAAGGAAGGTTTAATATCAGAAATCGACACTTAAAGAGTTATTTTTTCTATATTTAGCTGAGATCTATATTTTGTCTTCAAGGCATCCACTGCAGAAAATCCGGTTTGAAAAAGGTAGGATGTTGAAAATGGTAATAGTATACGAAGTGCTTTTGTTTTCAGTACAGATAATTCCTCATCCACCTCTACCCCAAATTCAAAGAGCGATTTATTACAAAATTGCCTTTTAATTTTTCACTGGATGTGAAACCTATGAAGATTTCTTCTTCGGAAGTTGAGAGCCCTTCTGGAGTATCTTGAAATAGATCCCTAATCCACTCGTAACTTGCTACCAAGCTGTCCTTATCCAGAAAATACTTTTAAAAATTCTTTGCCAACATAGCTAAATGATTTTACATGTTTTAAAAACAACTTTCACATGTTGTTCTACAGATTTGTAAGTTTTAACACATATCGAGCTGGGGCTTTTTTCCCATCATTTACTTCAGTAGTGGTAAATCCAAAATTTAAGTATTTTTGAGAAGATCGCCTTGATTTAATTTTCAGAACCATGCTCGTTCGTCTGTGTACTTGTTTTTATTATGGTAGAATGTTTGCTTACGACTTACAAATGTATGTATGATATTGTTTTAATCTACTGCCGTAAATACTTAATTACCGTGAATTACAATTAACGTGGAAATTAAAAAAATGTACATCCAAACTAGATTCGGTAGCTATAGGAGTATCGAGTCGACCAAAACTGACTGGAATTGTACGAGGAAAAGCATTTTTACATGTTTTGCGCAGACGTCCGATAGTTTGCACAGACTCACGCAAACGTACCCTATAATGCCAGATGTAATGGATATGATAGAGAGCGACATTGACTAGACTATTTTTCTTATGACATTTGTACTTTGAGAAATGAATATGCTGAAGGAAATAAATCTTTAATTAAATACATCATTTTGCGATCTGTTCCAATTTAAAAATTAGAGAAAGAAAATAACATAATTCTAAGTAATATATATATTTTAAGTAATTTTCTTAAAATATATAATACTTAAAAGTTACACATATACACAAAATTTAATATACTTATCGTATTAATTTGTACGGTTTATAATTAAGATCGTATTGTAACTTTAGCGTCTCTCTCTCAAAGTGCATTTTTATTGCAGTAAATACATTATTGTTGTACAGGGGGCGAGACAAAAATTGATTGAAAATTGGGTCGCCAGTATTGAAAGTTTGGGAAACACTGCTTTTAATGTATGAGTGGTGCACAGAGTATTTTATGACTAATTAATTAATACTAAATTAAGAACAAGTTTAATAATTATTAGCTACTTCCATGGGCTTGTCTTACAGAGCAAAATTTTTGAAAGGAGCTTTAAGATAAGAAATTGACCCTCTGAGTTCATTTTCTATATTTAGCTGATATCTATATTTTGTCTTCTAAGCAACCACCGCATTTTGTAATATGTTCCAATTTAAAAATCAGAGAAAGGAAAAATAACATAGTAATTATCCTATTACTTAATTTTTTTTGCTTAAAAGTAACATATACAAAATTTAATACTTATGTCATGAATTTGTACGGTTTATAATAAATATTGTTGCTTTATCGTAAAAGTGCATTATTATTGCATTCAGTAAATTATTATGTATAAGGGGGGGGCGCGATAAAAATTGTGATTGAAAAGGGGGCGCCAGTATTGAAAGTTTGAGAAACACTGCTATAGATGCTAAAGAAAGATCTATAGATGTAAAAATTCCCGATGAATGGAGATAAGTTGGACTTTTATCGTTTAATAATATTAAGTCACACATTTTCAATGATCCAGTCAAAAATCTTTTTTCCAGAAGCACTGGAATTTTTTGATCCCCATATCTCATGAGATGCGTTGAAATCTCCCAATATCAAACTACTGTGATTATCAATATATGATGCTATTTTAGATAAATTGATGTCTTTAAAGTTACCCGGTGGGATGTATATATTAAAAATTGTGATAGGAACTAAATCTACTTGAACTCTGACTATTAAAATTTCTAAGTCTTCACTAATTTCTGAGAATATTTTTTTTTTTTATTGCGCTAATATCTTTATTTAAAACTATCATTAACCCTCCTCCTCTTTTGATTTCTCTATCAATTCTGAATATATTCTTATTGGGAATTGTGAAAATATCATTTGGATGTAACCAGGTTTCTTGAATTATTAAAATACTTGCTTTTTGAAAAATTGGAGCGAAAAGAATATCAGGCCTCTTGTTTTTAATTCCACGTGCATTCCATTGGATTATGTTCATGATTGAAAACGGAAAAAAAGGTGCGATACAACGAATTAGTTTAAAAATTCGAAAAAAGAAAGTAGATTAATATTGAGTTTTTTTAGCGAGAATATAAGAAAATTTGTTTATTTATTTAAGTTCCTTTATTTTTTTCTACTACACTATTTAAAGTGTTTCCTCTCTGTTCTGATATTTTCTTGAATCTTTTTGCTTTTTCGTTCTGTTTTCTATTTATTAGACAATCATCACCTTTTTGAATTGTTATATTGGATGCAACTTTTTTTAGGGTGGAGATTCCATGGTATTCATTAGGGAAGAAAATCTTAAATTTATTTGTGCGACCACGGTATTCAGTTCTGACGTGAAGCGTTGTACTATTTGTTCTAATTTCTTTTCGAATATGTTATTGTTTTCTTCAAATTTCATCTCTAATTTCGCAAACTTTTTTTCAAGATTTTCTATCTTCTCTGTTTGATCATTATATGTTTTGGCCGAGTATGATGCTTTTTTTTCCCTTTGGAATTTTTCAACTGCTTCGTTTCTCGAGATTTGTTGTTGTACTTTAATTTTTAAGATTTCAATTTCTTCTTGATATCTTTTGCAATCTTTATCATTAGCTTCATGCCCCTCTCCACAAGAGCTGCATTTTTTATTTTTATTTCTTTGCATTCGTTTTCAGAGTGGTTCAGTGAACAAATTCGGCATTTTATTGCGCTTCTACAAAATTTTTGAATGTGTCTAAATTTCCAGCAGTTTGTGCATTGCCTAGGTTTTTCATAGTAAAGAGTAGTTTTAATCATTTCAAATCCAATAGGAACTATTTCGGGAATACTGCATCCAATTTGGATAACTTTAACTGATTTGATCGGTTTAAATCCAGATTCTGTTTTTTTTGGTAAAGCGTTGGATATCAAAAATTGCGTAATTGTAATTTTCTAATTCCGATTTTATGTCGTCCATTGTATATTCTGTGTCTATTCCCTGCAATATGTAACTAGTGGTTAGGCCAGTAAAGGACAATCTTGTACTTATTTTTACACCATTAATTTCTTTAATTTTTAAAGCTTCTTTGGCGGTATCGCAATTATTTGTTTTAATTACGATCTCACCGTTTCTTTTGTTTTGCTTATACTTAGAATATTTTTTTAATTGTGAACTCTTTCATTATACTTTCTTTTAGTTTAAGTGTATTACAATTCTGAAAGCCATTTTCTGATTTTAAGAAAATTGTAATATTTGGACACGTGTTTAAATTTTGTCTTTCCGCAAACTTGGTCAATAACTCTATATCTGTGAGACTACACCTATATTTATTGAATGAAAAATTTGAATTTCCATGTTCTACTTCCATATTATTATTTGGGTGAGGATAGTCACCCATTTTGTCTTCCCTACTACAACACTCAAAAGTGTATAAATACACTATCTTGTGTAAATAATTAAATTAAAAGCTCTTATCCGAAAATAGAATAAAAATTATATGAACTAAATTTCAATACAAAATGAAAATTCAAAACGATCTCACCCACTCGAACCCACTTGAAAAGTCAAAACTATCCAATATTTTTAGCACATCTTCACAGTCTCAAGTCCTCCAAGATCCAATACAATTTTATGTACTCAAGCGGATTGACTGCAGTTAAAGTGAAGGTTTAAACAAAAACATATGAAATTAAAAAACAGCTCTAAGTGGGCCTTGTATCCAAATTCCTTTGTGGCCCTTTTTCAGATATGAGCCCCATGTAAGTGGAATTGTAATAACTTTCGTTGGGGCTCATGCATCATTGATACAGCGGTAGCTCTACGTCCCTGACAAAAGCAAACCATAACTTCAAGTATTTTTTTTAACAAATTACTAATGGAATCTGTTTAAGAAGGTTATAATTTTATAAAGCAATGAAAAACAAAATAAGGTGCAATTTTTTAATGACTCAAAATCAGAAAATCTTAGTTTTAACATTTGTATTTCAATACTAACATCAAATGAAAGGTACTTACGTATTATCGCAACCTATTAGCGATATTGCATAAAACGAAGCACGATTGCCAATTCCGCGCGTACAACATCTGCGAAAATGGAATGGCCAACTTTGCGAGTTATCATTTAAGAATCAAAGTTTAAAAAGTTGTCTAAAAAGGAAAATAACATTCTTATTAAAAACTCCGTGGATTAATTTTATTAATTAAAATATCTCCAAGTGGGAAAAAATATTGTTTCCATACATTGATTGTGTTATATCGCGGCATTTGGCTACGTCTGTTTATTTCAGGTAAATGGTTGACGGAAACTATTTGGCAGAAAAATAAGTAGCGTACAGAAGTGAATTATGTTAGTTTCATTTTCGCTTAATAAAGAGAAATAAATATACATATATTTATATATATATATATATATATATATATATATATATATATATATATATATATATATATATATATATATATATATATATATGTATATATATGTATATATATGTATATATATGTATGTATATATATATGTATATATATATATATATACACAGTCCAGTCACATTAATGTGACCACCACGTACTTTCGACTTTGACGTTAAATAACCAATCACAAAAGGATGCTGGCATTGCAATGCTATTGAGCTTATATAAAGAGTGTGTGAGGTCTTCGGAAAACACTACAATCGTTGGCGTAATGCAAACATGTAAAGAGTTATCCGAAGTCCAAAAAGGCATAATTTTTGGCTTTCGGGAAAAGGTTGGAAGCATTTCCGAAACGGCTAAGTTTGTGGACTGTTCGTGTGTCACCGTGGTTAAAGTATACCGTGCATGGCAAAATGGGACCGTCTAAAATCAATGACGTGGCAAATGTGGTGTACCACGGGCCATAGGTGATACAGGTGACTGATGGCTGCAGAGGTGAGTTCGGGAGAATATACGTGCTACCGTTAAGCAACATACTACCCAGATGAACCAAGGGGCTACCAACAGTGTCTTCCAAACTACTGTTCAGCGATCGTTGTTGCGTCTGGTTCTCCGAAGCATGCGCCTGGTTCATGCACCTATGCTGACTGCTGTTCATCAGCAACGAAGACTGGAATTTTCATACAGGTACCGCAACTGGGCATCCAATGAGAGGCGACAGGTAGAGTTTTCTGATTAATCACGCTTTATCCTCCATCGGACGGATGGTTGGTGGCAAATACGGCATGAAACGTCTAAAAGCAAACACCCTGCAACAATTGCTGGCAAGGTTCAGGCTGGAAGCGGGAGCATTATGGTCTGGGGAATGTTTTCCTTAAATTTTCTGTGTTTATTCATCATTGTGGAAAGCACGATGGATCAATAGAAGTACGCATCTGTCCTTTCAGACCATGTCTACCCCTTTATGCGCATTGTTTTTCCTCAGGATGGTGGCATCTACCAGCAGGACATTGCGGAGTGTCACACAACTGACAGCGTACGTGCGTGGTTCAAAGAGCACCAGGATCAGTTTATCATTCTTCCGTGTCCAAAAAACTCACCTGACTTAAGCCCAATCAATAATCTATGGAACCCTCTCGATCGGGTTGTTCGCGTCATGGATCCTCACGCGCGTAATCTAGTGCAGCAATAGAGTCGGCATGGCTCAACATCCTAGTGAATACCTTGAGGATCCTAAATGACTATTTTCCCCTCTGCGAAAGATGGTTATTCTGGCTTTTTACAGTGGTCACATTAATATGACTGGACTGTATATATATATATATATATATATATATATATATATATATATATATATATATATATATATATATATATATATATATATATATATTATAAATGTGAAAGTTTGTGGGTCTTTCACGCAAAAACAACTGAATGGATTTTAATGAAACTTTACAGTAATATAGCTTATACATCAGAATAACACATAGGCAATAATTTATAAAAATATGTAAACAGTGTCCAAAATATAACAATATTTTTCAAGTAAGTAAGAAAAAATTGTGGCATCTGCAAGAAAATCTGGCTTGCGCTGCAAAAATCCCACCACAGCATATATCTATCTTTTGTTTGTGAAAAACTCTTTTTGTTTTGCCTACGCAAGATGCTCGCTTCTAATTAATTCCTGTGATCAGAATAATGCCTATTTTTTATTTCAGAATAAAACTATGTTTTGAAGGGAGAGGTTGTTATAAATCTCTCTTTATTTTAATGTTTTTTTAATGATTTTATTATGCAGATTTGGTAGTAAGAAATTGATCTTTTTTCAAAATAAATGCTTTAAATGTGGTTCTCGTACTTAAAGTAAATAAACTTTCTCTTTCTCATTTGCACAAATTTTCAAAATTTGTTTGTGGTTAGTAGTTAATTATAACGCTATAATTTTAATTGATTAGGCAGATATTGCGTTTTTAAGTATAAAAATAATTATAACTACTGTACTGTATTTTTTGGAGAGTATGAGTGAGTGAATATTAACATCGCACTGTTCAGCTACACGAGGGCTTTTGGCAACGTATCACGTAATTTTGAACCATGGTCAAGTGACGTGGACGACACCTGAGCTGGCGCTCCCTTCTCCTAACTACCACACCACACCAACTTAGAAGGAATATTCTTCCAATACTTAGCAGAAATATTCTTCGAAATCCATTCTTCCAAGCTATATGGCAGCACGGGTTCTATGATGAGTATTTTAGCGGGGAAGCCGAATAGTTTTGTAGCAGATATTGCGTTTTCAGCGGATTGCAAAGATTATTATTTTTGTCCCGAAAAAATAGTTTATTTCAAAATTTAAGTATCTTATGTTTTTGTATGTTAGTGGAGACCCTGGAAAATGATTTGACTACTTATTTTAAGTGAACGGTGTATATAACTAATTTTACAGTGGAATATCTTTAATTAGTTTATTAGCTCTAACGGATTAAATTTTCCAATGTGGAGTATTTTGTTTATGTATATCCCTTAATTTGTAAATGTAGTGATCCAAAAAAAATATTGTATTAAAAAAATGCAGTAAATCATAATGCGGTAGAAGAAAATATGAAAGTGCATTTCTCCCCTTCACGGCGGGTCTTACAATGCTCTAATAAAGCTCGAGCTACGAAAGAGCTAGGCATTTGCCAACTCTATCGTTATGACTCTATCCTTATGACTCTATCGTTAAAATTTCGCTGTTTTTCATTGAATCGCCATAATAATGTAAGAAACGGCGTTGCTTGCGAATATTACAATTTTAAATTAAAATAAATACAGCAAAAAGTAATATTAATGTATTAAACTTTCAGATATAAATTATTTACTCTACTTTAAGCGTTCATTACGCAAAACTTTTAACAATGTGTTACTTTTGCAGAGCAGAGATCAGCTTAGGGAGGTATTTTGAAAACTCGACCCTCAAGAGTGTTGCGAGGAATTATAAATAAAAAAAAACCCTTTTTATCAGCTATTAGATCTGCATACTTAAAATTTAACAAAAGTGTTTTTTTTTCTTTCTTTTTTTTTTAGGCTATGCAAAAAGCTTTTTGTTTAATTTGCAATTCACATAAAATTAACTCATTAAAAACCTCTTTTTCCTTCAATCTGTGCTGTTTAATTTTTAGTTCACCCGTGCGAAGAACGGGTATACCAGCTAGTATATATATATATATATACATACATATATATATATATATACATATATATATATATACATATATATATATACATATATATATATAATATCTATATATATTTATATATATATATATATATATATGTTACCGGCAATGTATGAAATTATTTTTATTTCATACATTGCCAAGCATTCTATAAAATGCCAAATGAGAAACCGGCAAAGTATGAAATACGTCAATTAGCTAAGTCGTTGGTGGAGGAGAAGAGCGAGAGGAATGATTTGTGTGTGCGTGCGACCCTTTGATTGGCAGGGGAGAAAGAATCTCATGATTTCACCCTTGAAGGAACCGCCTATATGTCGCAGGGAAACGATGAAATTAGGGCTTTCGTCAAATCCCTATAGGAGATGATCAATTCACGAAAGTTGTTAAAATAAATTCTCTTTGTCTTTTTTCTGTTGTAATTGAATTAGTTAAATCCCCAAACTGTTTCAGTGAAATGATGAAATGAAAAAATTAGGCCACTTTTTTGGTACTAGGGCTTTTTATATTTGGGGGATCGTAGTAACTTTTGTTATGGTTAGGATCTGCTGGGACACATCCCCCTCTACAGCCTTTTAGCCTATATTTCGTCACCCGAGCCTCACAGTCCATTCGATCCCCCTCTAACTGCTCTTCCAGTTATTATAATTTCATGTGCTCATAAGGCTATTCCTTGCATAGAGAGTTTATATTTCTTTAAACTTTTAAAATTTATTTAAATCCACAATATCTTGGCTCCTGTTTGAGTCTCAGACTTGAGATTTGAACCAACTGTTCCCCTCATAGAGACCCATCCAATCATATACTTGACAACCATTGTGTAGGCATGGGGAGTTGAGTTGAGTTAATATTAACGTCGCACTGTTCAGCTACACGAGGGCTTTTGGCGACGGACCACGTAATTTTGAACCATGGTCAAGTGACGTGGACGACACCTGAGCTGGCACCCCCCTCTCCTAACTACCACACCACACCAACGGGAGGACGTTTCAGCTCTCGACAGATTTAACGTGCATCGCTGCCCTACACGGCGGGTCTTTAGTGGTACTTGGATCGAACTCATGACATGCCTGCCATGGTTGGATACCTTAACCACTGGGCTACCACAGCCCATAGGCATGGGGAGGGCTTAAGCACTAAAATATCAGGTTCCCATGTTGATTCTATGGGGGTCTGAAAAATTTCACCCCCCAAAGAATTAAGCTTGGGACTTGATTTTTGAAGGTACGCCATATTTCCGTGTATGCGCGAGGCTTACATAGAATTGGCCCCCTCCGGTGCTCCCCCAACAGGACTTCCCGATTAATAACTCGAATCTTATGCTACCTTGGTCAACAGCACCGGCTGGATTGGATTTTTCTCCCTATGAGCTCTTCAAATATGTAACTTTATCCCAATAGCCCAACTCCTCCCCCCCTCCTTCACGTTTTTAAACAATTTTAAAATATTTTAAGTTCTCCATATCTCCGATGATTTTTCACCTGTATGGTTCGGAAGTACAAGAACTTGACCTACCAAGTGTCTCCCCTCCCTGGACAGCTTTTTGCCAATGTTTTAAAATAACGTCTCTTCAATGTCATTTCCATAATGATAGTAAGTGATTTTATTACACTTTGAACTATTTCAGTCAAATAATGAAATGAGCTATCCAGGATTTGCATTGGGAAATGCTGTCCGGGGGAGGAGAGAACTGGGAGGTCGAGTCCTTTTACTTCCGAACCATACAGGTCAAAAATCCTCGAAGCTATGAGGAACTTAAAATTTTTAAAACTGTTTAAAAGCGTGAAATGGGGAGGGGGGGGAACAGGGCTATTGGGATAAAAATACATATTTTAAGAGCTCAAAGGCAGAACAATCGAATCCAACCAGTGCGGTTGACCAAGGTAGCATAGGATTCAAGTTATTAATGGGGAAGCTTTGTGGGGGGAGCACCGGAGGGGGACAATTCCACGTAAGGCTCGTGCATACACGAAAATATGGCGTAACTCCAAAAATCAAGTCCAAAGCTCAATTCCTAAGGGGGGGGTGAAATATTTTCAGACCCCATAGCATTAACATGGGATATGATATTTTAAAGCTTAAGCCCTCCCCATGCCTACACAATAAAAGTCAAGTATATGACTGGATGGGTCTCGACGAGTGGAACAGTTGATTCAAATCTCAAGTCCGAGACTTAAACAAGAGCCAAGATATTGTAGATTTAACAAATTTTAAAAATGTAAAACAATTAAAAACGATGTAAGGAATAGCTCTTTGAGCATGAAATTATAATAACTGGAAAAGCATTTAGAGATGGATCGAATGAGGCAGGTTTTATTTCCCTTAAGAGGACTTGGCACCCTAAAATGATCCCAATATCGTTTGTTTATTTTTATTTTGTTATATTATTTGCTTTATTACCTTTCGATTGATACATTGTTTTTGCATGCCTGAAAATTAGAAGTTGGAAAAACTTCAATTTAAAAATATAAACAAACATCCCTTTTTAGATTAAAAAAAAATGAGAGAGATAAAAAAAGCTATTGTGTGAAAAGTGGAATAATAACTAAAAAAAGAAGCTTTTATAAATAAAGCAGGATATTTCTTAAATATTACATTGATGTAATTTGTATTTCATTAGAAATGTGTGCATGTAAAATTTTTTCATTAAGGCTTTTTAAATTTTTTTTTTATTATTTCAGTTCTTATTCATCATATGTTTTCCATAAAAATATAACTTTTCAATATTATGTGGAGAAAAAAAACTATAAAATTTGTTCACTTGTAGAAAACTTTTTTTAACATTTTCCTTGAGTTTTCTTATGCAATTTATACTCTCTAAAAATGGATCGCTTATAAAATATGTGATTTGTAATAATTTGAAAATGATTATTCTTACGAAAATATGTAGAAAATATTTTAAAGTGATATTTTATGTTATTTAAGCTTATAATAATTATTTTTTAGAATTACAAATTTAACAGCGGTTTATCTCAGTTTGTGTTTTTTATTATTCAAAATGCTTCTCCTTCCATAAATATTAATCAATCACTTCGATTTTTTCCTGTCTTTTATGTATAATGCATTTAACAAAATTAGGCATCTAGTTTGTGCTGTAATTTTAATACTTTTTAAAAAATAATTTTAATGTAGGAGATTTTGGTATTTTCGTAGAATTTTAGCATGCATATTTACATTTTTTTTTTTTTCTATAACATTAATTAAGTTATTGTAAAATCAATTCATAATTTCTTAGGAAAGTTATAAAAAATTTCAGGTCAAATAATTAGTAAATACAAAAAGAGTATTATTTTAAAATGTTCCATATTTTTTTAAAACTTTAAATTTCTCTAAATTGTGTGAATAATTTACACAAAATTTCATCTCGTATTATTTTCTTGAATAAAAACATTATATGTAATGCTAAAAAAATTTTTTAAATAGATAAATAAAAAAATAATTGTTCAAAATATGCCAAGTCCTCTTAATAAGAAAGGCAATAATATTGTTCAGTACAACACTCATTTTTCTTTGCGTATTTTGAATAAATTTTTAATGGCACTCTTATTATATTTTTAGTATAACATTTGTATTTCTTAGAAATGCACGTAATTTATAAAATAGCCTTATTAGGATCTATTTTCATAATTTGCCTAAATAGCATTTGGCATTCAATACAATGTCTAGGCAATGTATGTAATAATTCTCCTATTTCGTACTTTGCCTAAAAACGTCAGGCATCCTATAGATTGTCGGCATTTCATACTTTGCCGGTAGCATATATATTTAAATATATAACTTGGGCCGTGGGTAGCCTAGTGGTTAGAGCATCGGACTCCAGACCGGAAGGCCTGGGTTCGATGCTCCATGTCACCAAATACCCTCCGAGTGCACACGGAGTACGTGCTCGTTAAATCAGTGGGTCCGTAGTCTTGAGGGCTTATTCACTAGCGCAGGAACTGGAGAATATTTCCCTCCCCTTCAGTTCACTTGCAGAAATTGTGGAGGTGGAGATAGAGGTCGTGTCGCCATCTATCGTCCCTTCGGGGAAGTTTCACTGAGCTTAAATCGCACTGTCACCTGTATGGTGCTCAAGGCCAACGACAGGCGTACCTCTTGCCCATGCCACGATGAATTTCGTGGGCCTCGTTCTGACTACGTCAGACAGGTGGCATTAGCCACAACAAATATATAACTTTATATATATTTATATCTTGCTTTTTTCAAAAAATTTTCTTAAAAAAATCCCCCTATTTTAATTCATTTAAAACAAATTTATATATCCATCGTGAAGGTTTTGTATTGGATTAAAATGTGTACCAATAATTTTGATAGGACACAGGGTGAATAAGTACATAAACTTCTTGTGTACAGGAGACGTCATTGCTCTTCCCATTGGTAGCCGAGTGGTCAAGGTAACGGACTCGTGGCAGATGTGTCATGAGTTCGAGCCCAGTACCACTCAAGACCCGCCATGTAAGAGAGCGATACAAGTTGAATCTGTCGAGAGCTCAAACGTCCTCCCATTGGTGAGGTGTGGTAGTTAGGAGAGGGAGGTGCAAGTTCAGGTGTCGTCCACGCCACTTGACCATGAATCAAAATGACGTGGCCCGTACCAAAAGCCCTCCTGTGGCTGAACCTATTCACTCTCCTCCCCACCCCGGACACGTTAAAAAAACTGAAGAATTATATATTAGGGGAGACTGGGAGAGAAATAATGCTGTTTCTGCATAATTCGATATTTTTCGGTCATTTATCTGCTGATTGTGTACATCAAAGTTGTGCCGAAGATCTGTTATGGTTAGAGTGATTTGCTTACTCGTAAATATTTAAATCTTCATTTTTTTTACAATTTATGTGGCCTTCCAAAGACCAGAAACATGGCATTGAACAGAACAAAAGGCATTGTATGCCTTTTGAATTTCACATGTGTAGCAAAGCAGTGGTTGATACCAAACTCTTGCTATGTTTATTCAATAGCATTAGACGTTCAGAAGTGCATAAGGTGGGTTTTAAGCTCAAATTGTGTATTTTCGATCTTTCCGACTCGCACTCTTCAAGAAGACAAACAGTCTTAGACATTGACATGTTAAGGGTTGAAGTAGAGGCAAGTCCGTGTCAGACAATCAAGGAACTATCGAAAATTGTTAACTAATTGGGTCGACCCTGCAAGAACATTTGCAGCAGATTGGTAAAGTGAGCCGAGCAGGTGTTTGCGTGCTGCATAATATTTCCGAAGAAAACAAAGCTGACCCTCCCCCACAAGCAACGTATCGTTTTAGCGGCAAATTACTGAATTGTTTTCTGATTGCGCTTGATCACTGGAGATGAAAAAAGAGCCAACTACTGTAATCCGAAACGAAAAAGGCTGTGGTTTTCTCCTAAATTGCGCTTTTGGTTTTTTTTGTGGGAATTCGCAGGGTTGCTCATTTTGAAGCGCTGAAAACTGGAAAAACTGTGCATGTAAACACTTACTGTCTACAAGTGGATAGAGTACATGAATGTTTCATTGAAAAGTGCCCAGATATGGTTAATAGAAAAGGTGTTATTCTGAAACTTGATAATGCAAGACCACATTGTGAAAGACGAACCCTGAAATAAGATTACGAACTGAGATTGAAGTTATTGTCTCACCATCTGTACTCGTCCGATACTGTTCCAACAGATTTACATTCACTCCGATTTCTTAAAGATTTTTTAAGCAGTAAAAAATTGGAAAATTCGGAGGATGTCCAAAATATTGTCTACAGGTCTTTTGCTAAAAAATTATTGGATTTTTATCGATACGGCATTGAAAACTTCTTGACGGCAGAAAGTTGTTTATAACGAGGATGATTACATAATTGATTAATGCAATATACTTAGTAAAATATCTCTTATTTAAATTTAACGTAGAAAAATGACATATTTTCCAGTCCCCATGATAATTTCCTCAAATACCAGTCTACGTGCTGAAAGCTACGTTTTTATCCAACCTTAACACAAAAACTAATCCATATTCACAATTCCTCGAATATGTCCCGTTTGTTTCAAACTTACAAATATTCAAACTCAGATCTAACCTTATTTGTCCTTGCAGTTTGTTTAAAGTGATGTTGATCACTCTATTTACATTGTACTTCCACAAAACATCATATTCGGAAACCCACAGATTATCCGAAAGTTTTTGGTTGCAGAAATGGTTGGCAGCAAGTGTAGTACCGTTTTGGAATTGTCACTAAATGGGGAAATAACCCGGATAAGCGGGACTTAACCAAATTCTCTGGTTATAAATTTCGATCCTCTAGTGTCAAGGTGGTCTGTAACATCTTCTGCACCCAGAACCCGAAATGAGCTTAAATCAGTACTGGTACCCAAATCAATTATAATTTCTTTACATTATTCTTAAATATTTCCAACAGATTGCTTTATATTACATGCTCATTTTAATTTCTTTAAAAAAAATGAATTAGTGCCAGTATTCAATACTTTTGACAATTTCGCGTTCTACCGTCGACCGAATTCGCCAAACCAAAAAAAATCCTGCCGATTAATAAATTAAGATTTAGATGTGAATGAAACACTAAATTTAAAAACGACAAGTACACACTACATTATTCAGGCGGCCAAAACGCAGTAATTGTATTTAAAAATTGCAACAAGCATACCTTCATGTAGATTACGCCTCATAAATTCGATTAGTACGAATCAAAATGGCGTTGTGAAGATCCACGAAGTTTCTTGTTTTGCTAAATCAAACACTTCAGAGAACCTTAATATTAGAAAGTTTCTTTCTTTTCTTTTTTGGAGATACTCTTCTTCCGTGGAAACAAGAACTCTAATTATAATCATTTTAAGCAACAAAATAAAAAATAATATTACAATTTATAAACATTTATTTTCGAAAATGTTCGAAAAAGATTATTGTGGTTGAAAATGCACGGGAACAGTTTGCGGTTATTGACTGACTATCGCGGAATAGGGTTGACGGTTATACCACGGAGTGAGTAAGTGAATATTAACGTCGCACTGTTCAGCTACACGAGGGCATTTGGCGACGGACCTCCTAATTTTGAACTATGGTCAAGTGACGAGGACGGCACCTGAGCAGGCACCTCCCTCTTTTAACTACCACATCATACCAACGGGAGGACGTTTCAGCTGTCGACAGATTTAATGAGCATCTCTCCCCTACACGACGGTTCTTTAGTGGTACTGGGCTTGAACTCGTGACAAACTAGCCACGATCCCATACCTAGACCCCTCGGCTACCACGGCCTGATATACCTCGGAAAAAAGACTTAAAATGATTTGAACATTCTCAATCTTCCTATAAAAAATGACTTGTCATTACAAAAGATAGATGATGCAATGAATGATATTTAATTTTTATTATTACTATTTTGGGGGTTATAATTTTAAAACAAAGGAATGGTACATTAATAAAATTAGCAAGCCAAATACGTCGAAGGCAATTATTAATAAAATTCTGAACAAGGCCCACAGAAAAATTTATCACAAAGTTTTAAGGTGAAATTGATATTCGCGACTGGAAATAATTTACCGACAACGCTTTTTGAATAGGAACGAGGATTACTGCCAAAAGATTTCTTCATTTAAAACCTTAGAGAAGTGACGAAAATGATAACCAAATCCAAGCAATCACAATGTGATGATTTGATCCCTTTACATGACGGATTTATTAGCAGCAGCAATGAATGAACAATGAAGTAGTAGCAATAATGAAACTTCCACACCTCACCAACGGGAGAACAATTGAGCATTTAATGTGCATCACTTCCCACACGGCGGGTCTTCGGCAATACTATAGTTGCAACATTAATCAATCATAGAATTCACATGAACCATAAGCACTCGACGATCGAGGACCCTTCGCATCAAGAATTGACCGGGGTAGCCGAATGGTCAAGGTATCGGATCGTGGCTGATCTTGTCTCGAATTCGAGACCAGTACCACTAAAGACCCGCCGTATAGGGGAGTGATGCACGTTAAATCTGTCGAGAGCTGAAACGCCCTCCCGTTGGTGTGATAGTTAGGAGAGGTGGAACCAGCTCAGGTGTTCACGTCACTTGGCCATGGTTCAAAATTACGTGGTTCGTCGCCAAAATCTCTCGTGTACCTGAACAGTGCGACGCGTCGCACTGTTCAGCTACACGAGGGCTTTAAGTGACGGACCTCATCCTGGAACTAATACATAACACTCTCTTATACAGTAGATTCCCGAATACTCGGCTTAATAAAGACCGAAGAGCGGCCGAGTTTGCGAAAATGTCGGCTTAACGTGATTGGGACTAAAAAGAACATACAGGAGTGTTTCTTAAGAAAATATTGTACTATACTTCTATGTATATATTTCTTGAGAGTACAACAAAAAATAAACTTCCGAAATAGCCTGAAACAAAGGAAAAGTACGTATTTTCTGAAGAAGGGCCTTTATTACATGAAAATGAAAATTAATGAATACACAGTAAACAGTAATTTACCCGATCAGATATACGTCAAAAAATACTTTATAAACGTATAAAATTGTTTATAATGAAAATTAAGACGCCGACTTCGCAAAAACGTGTTATTGGGTGTTTTTTCGACTTGCAAAGATGTGGCCGAGTTATCCAGATAACCGGGTTATCGAGTGCCGAGTTCTTTGCAACTCTACAGTATTAATCTAAAAAAAGTATCTTAATGGTAGTTTATACATGCGACCCACACACACATTTCTCTCTCGTCATACAAAATGTCTCACAATACATTTTCATTGTTATTAGTACCATATTCAAACGTGGGAGGGGAACTTTTAAAGGCTGTAAATTGCAATCTTTTGGCGTTGTCCTTTTATTTTACAAAATTGGTCCTTTAATCTTACCTTATAGCCATCCATACGGTATAGTGGTTAGTGACGCTGACTGCGGTGCCGTAGGGTCTGGGTTCAAATCCAGCGTAGGAAATGGATGTTTGTGTTGTAACCAATCTCTTCTTTGTGATGTGCTTCACGCTTACTTCTATGTAAGTCTTCGTGTGATATTTTGTGGTGCTGGGGGTTATAAATATTCTCAATAAAAAAATATTGCCTTATATGCCTTTTAATTTTAGTATTACTTTATATGCCTTTTAATTTTAGTAAAAAGTGCACAGCAAAATATACACAGTGGAGAAAGTTCTCACAAGTCACCTGAGTGACACATAATATGCAAACTAGACGCGTAAATGTATTGTGCCCTCTCCGCCATTTCCGTCAGAAAAGTTCTAGATATTTATTCGATTTGTTACAAAAATATCAACTTGGAGACTCCTTCATTCCTTCTAAGAAATATGCGCGACTTAGAAATTTCCTAATATTCTGAATGTTTTCATTATCTCACCAACTTTCTTTTTTATAGTTGCATATTCTTTAATTTACGAAAATAGAAGAAAAATGCCTCTTGAATCAACGTAGTCCACTTTGCCATTTTCTGGCCAGCTCTTCCCCTTTACAGATAACCTAAACTCAAACCGTTGTTTAAGATGTGTGATTGTGGTAGCTGAATAGTCATGGTCGTTGTTTTTTATGGTCGAGTCGGAGTCTCGAGTCCACAGATGCAACTAAAGACATATTCAAAACTCAAACTCTTCCAGTGCGCGTGTTGTGGAGTGAATGTGCCTTGATTTAAGGTTGTCCATCAGCAAAGTACTCGTATTATTTCAGAGAGCAGTTGGGGCTCCGGTAGCCCAGTGGTTAAGGTATCGGATCGCGACAGGCATGTCATGAGTTCGAGCCCAGTACCTCCAAAGCCCTGCCGTGTAGGGCAGCGATGCACGCTAAATCTGTCGAGAGCTCAAACGTCCTCCCTTTGGTGCGGTATCTAGGAGAGGGTGCATGCTAGCTCAGCTGTCGTCCACGTCACTTGATCATTGTTTAAAATTACGAGGTCTGTCGCCAAAAGCCCTCGTGTAGCTGAACAGTTTAGCGACGTTAATATTCAATCACTCAATCAGAGGGAAGTTTTAATAAACAATCAACCTTAAGGGGACTTTCGATTTTTAAAAAATAGTTGCCCGGTTTGAAAAGGGTTACATATGAATTTTTTTAAATTCTACATCTGTTTTGAATAATATTTTGCTTCAGAATTTATATAAAGTTATCGATGAATTATTAAAACTTTTCAGACGGAAAACCCTGTTGTTAGGACGTCATTTTGATAACTATCTGTATGTGGACAGACCAAGCAATTCAAACCTAACACTACTTCGTTCTGAATGGCCAACATTCAGCACTAATTGACCCATTGTGTGTCTATCATATATGTGAGTATAATGGACTATATTCAAGTCTGTCTTCATTGAAGGCATATCAGTATGGTTTTATTCCAATAAATTGAACTAGAATGCATGGATATCGAATAGTAGTTTCAGATAGCATAATAGGGAACAGTTCAATGCCCACAATTAGGCATCCCCTATTAGAGTATGATAGAGCTATTTCTATAATTAAACATAATTTAGCTCTAATTATCTATGTAATAGCTAACAATTGATTAATTGATTGAATATTTACGTCGCACTGTTCAGCTACACGAGGGCTTTTGGTGACGGACCACGTAATTTTGAACCATGGCCAAGTGACGTGGCACCTGAGCTGGCACCCCCTTCTCCTAACTACAACACCACACCAACGAGAGGACGTTTCAGCTCTCGGCAGATTTAACGTGCATCACTGCCCTACACGGCGGGTCTTTAGTAGTACTGGGCTCGAACTCGTGACAAGGCAAGCCACGATTCGATACCTATATCACTCAGCTACCGCGGCCACAAGCTAACAAACTGAATAATTTAATTTCAAAGAAAGAAATAGAAAATATTCTATAGATGTCTATATTCAAATCATTTTATACATGGCACCTACTTTAAAAGAGAGTAAAGTATGAGGTGTATTAGTTTTTTAAAAGAATTTTTCAGATTTTATATAAAATATTTTTATAACAAAAAGAACATAAGGGTCGCGGTATCCAAGTGGTGAAGGTGTGGCTGATGTGTCGTGAATTTGAGCCTAGTAATGCTTAAGACCCACTGTGTAGAAGGCACCCTTTAACTACGTCATTACTCAAATGTCCTTTCGTTGGTGTGATGTGGAAGTTAGGACAGGGGCTCACCAGCTCAGATGTTATTCTCTTCACTGAACTATGGTTCAAAATGGCGAAGTGTGTCCCCAATAAACCTCGTGCCCTAATGAGGTGTTATTACTCTCCTTCTGTTTCATAAGAACATTATTTTGCTGTGTCAGGTGAAACTAAGTATGTAAGATGGTTATAATTAAACCGCATCTTGTAGCTAAAACAGTTTATTTGATTTCAACCCAATTCTCTAAATGGATTACACGAGATGCGCTCAAGAAATTTGAAAAAGGTATTTAAGAAAGGGCGTTTTTGGAAACCATGGGTTGGCCACTAGTTTTACGAGGGGTCGTCAACACGACCACTGACAACATCAACGATCTAGCGTTGTTTCATCTATCTTTGTCACTGCTGCTCAGAGGTCATTTCACCAATAAACAAAGCATACGATTTTAACATCCAAAATTTTAGATCTTTAAAACCAATACATTGCACGAAGACTAACAGCTTGTCAAAACCCAATAACACAAAACACCTTCTGCAGCATTTCGTATATAATTCACTCTACGCAGCATGTTCATTAAGTTAAAAATGTCGTCGCGATAACAATTCTTTTTACAGAGGAGGGTGGAAGCTAATTGTGCCTTTTTTGTTCATTGGGAACGATCGAATTATAATTAATGCATAAAAATGGTAAAAAATCTATCCGAAAAAATATATGATGAAAATAACAGTAAAATTAACGATATTTAAAAATAGAGCCAATTTATAATATTAGCTACTATTTGAGCTACTGTATCTAAAAATAGCACCACCAATTTATAAAATACGCAACCGTATAAAGACAGAGTCTGCACACTGCAATATGATTTCTGCATGTTGCAGTGTTTGATATGAAGATTTTAATAGTTGAAAAATGCCTCAAAATGCTCATTAGAACGATAATGGAAAAAATAACAAATTTCAAAAAAAATGTGCCATTTGAAAGGCATAAGCAATTAAAATATTTATTAACTAATTTCTTATAACCATCATGGAGAATTACATTCATCGACTAGGCCTGCGATGTAGGCAAAATAACCAGTTCAGATCACAGAAACACAAGTACAGATTATAATCAAATATCATAATTAATGCGGTTGTTAATTATGTTCTGGACGATGTTGTGAAATTTGCTGAATGTGACCATTGTCCTAAATGCTCTAGTAAGATGTTTCGCACACAGAGCGTACTGGATCTCAGCCAATTCAGCCAAAGTCACAATGTCTTCGCAATAAATTTACATAAAACGTACATTTATAATTTAAGGTGGTATTCTATTCGAAATGAGCTTCAATTAAAAGCAGTGGAGTGAAGAGAAATTTAAACATACTTTCAAATTTGCTTGTGAAAATAAAAATCAAGATTGCTGCTAGGAGAGAGTCAAACGTTTTAGTATCTTAATATATAACATTTATATTACCAGCCAGCATAACACGATGGAGATATTAAACATACGGACATTTAATAAATGATTAAAATTAGAACCCAAACTATACTACGTCAACTAGTATCGGGAATTGTAAATGCAACACTCACTGCAAATGCGTTTTCCTTGAAATGTTATATTTTAGTTTTTAATAGTAATGTAAATAAACCAAGTGTAAATACAGTGATGTAACGGAATATATTGAATGCGACCCCCCCTCGTGATGCGGAGATGTACGTTACGGCACTGTGTAAATAGCATTATAGTAAACATTTCATTAATTCAAACTGACCGTTCATATATTAAGATATTTAATAGTGAAGTCAAAACCATTTCAAAATGCGTGAAAAAGTGTCATACGCTAAAATTGATACGTCCACACAATTTTCCAAGTTAAGTAATATTTAAGTTATACTTTACTATTTTGTTTTAAGTATAAAAGTTATAATATTAAAGAAAAAATAATGTACCATCCATAAGCCATGTGTTAATATTTTATCTATTTTACGAGAAACAGCAATTAAAAAGTTTATTTCATGTTTTCAGGAAATGTATGTTCCTTATAAACATCCCCTGAGCATCTGTAATAAATTAACCTTTCTCCTATTGATTTTTGTCTCTGACTTGCTGCTTTTTTAATATCCATTGGATTGAAATTTGAAATTCCGGAGCAGAAAAAAACCATGAATTAGCGATAGGAAAAACATTAAAAGATGAAAAATGATTCTTCCCATTTTTATAGTTCAAATGTATGTTAAATTAATTCTAAAGTTTCCGATTTCTGACATGCAGATGTGACTTTTTAAAAGTAAAAACTAAATCTTTTTCGGAGATATAATATCATTAGCCATTAAAATATTAATTTAATGCGCAAACTAAAGATTCCAAGACGGTACATTTTTAATTATATTCTGTTTAATTCGAAGAGAAGAGAAGTTTTATATGAATTATATATATATATATATATTTATTGAATTATATATATATATATATATATATATATATATATATATATATATATATATATATATATATATATATATATATATATATATATATATATATTATATATATTATATATATATATATATATATATATATATATATATATATATATTATATATATATATATATATATATATATATATATATATATATATATATATATATATATATATATATATATATATATATATATATATTATATATATATATATATATATATATATATATATATATATATATATATATATATATATATTTCCTTAATTAATTTAAATATTTTGACTCAAACCCGCATTTAAGATGTAGGAATGCAATGTTGTGTGATTTATTCGTTTAATTAAATATCCAACGAAGCACTTGCATGGTGTTTTCGTTTGTTTCTTTATTATAATATAATGATACTTCAAAGCTAAATATTATTACTATTTTAAGAACTTTCTTAAAGTAATATAAATTATTTTTAAATTAAATTTACTTCATTTAAATATACGCATCTATTTCGAGAAAAAATTATACTATAGAACTTTCCTACTTCAGGGTCATTTAACTATATATATACATATATAGTAAAAATGAAGAAAGTTTTCTTGATATACATATCAAATTAAAATATAATGTATGAGTTTCTAATACTTATGATAAAATAGAAGAATTTAATTTCAATATTATAAAAGTTTTTCATTGGGAGAGTAATGTACATGTTTCTCTATTCAGAAACTTTGTTATTAATTATATACAACGCAATACATTTCTAGTGTCAAAAAATCAGAAATAATAAATAACAATAAACATTTTATTAAATATTGCTTAAATCAGAAACACCCAATTAATTTTATTAATAGTTATATGAATAAAGCGCTATTCGAAATCGAAATATTAAAAATTCTTAGATAATTAATTTAAATTTACATATTTCCTAGTTATAGTTACCTCCATATTCTAATATTAGATAAAATTACATAATATTTTTTAATTTATACATACTCTAGCGTCACTAAAGTTATGGTATATAATTTGTAACTCTCTTTTTAATTTTTATTTCTATTCTTTTTATACTTTTGTTAAGTGCTATATTCAGATTGCTTTGAATCTGCATTAAGGTCTAGAATCTGGCAATAACTTATTTATTGCACTCAGATTGGTCACGGGCTCTGCATTTTTAAGTGCAATTTTTAGGTAAGTTACCTCTATCTTGTAATGGATTTAGATATCCCTATCCATTTCTTTCAATAGGGCACTGCTGGTATAAAAGCAAAAATCTTGTGCTCTTTGTCTGCTTGCCTTCATGATGTAAGAATGTAAACAACTGCATCTCTTTGTATTTGTGCCTTCCACTGAGCCGCTGCTAATTCAATGTGAAATTGTACCGTAAGTGTGTTTTAATCTGCTGATGATAAAGTTATTCTTCGGAAGAGGTATTCAATAAACCAGATATGACAACAAACCAACACCGGCCAACGCTACTACAATACTTAACATATATCTTGTTAGTAGAGAAACGACTATATATATAAACTTCTCATCATGAAATAAGTTTTTATAAATCTAACGTAAATTCTGACGTATTGAGCGCACTTTTAGCACAAAAAATGAGATCGAAATTTATACTCTGGGTATAAAAATGAGAGCTATAACAATAAAAACAGAGTAACTCTTTCCTTAGGATCATCTCTTAAGTAAACAGCATTGCGATCTTTATAAAAGTCTAAAAGGAATTAAATATATCAGTGTTTCTGAAACAATCAGTGTTCGCAACGTAATATTCAATCCTTACAATAACAAAAAATGCATTGAATTCAATAATACCCGTTCCATACTTTGATGCTACAGTTACAATACGACTGAAACCTCTTAAATTCTACCAGCGTATTTAAAAGTCTCGCTCACCTAAAGCATTAATTACCCCGGACTGATATTTAGTTCTTTCCAAAGTGCGATCGTTTCTGTCTACTGTTGTCCATAAAATTATTCCGAAGTTTTCAGAAGGCTTGACAGTATTTGTGAAGGATTTAATTATTTAAGAAGATTTGCTTATTTTTATTCTTTTTCTCCCCTTCCACCTCTTCAATACATCCCATACGCACGTTTACAGGCAAAACGGTGGCGTTGGGAAACGAATTATGTAACTTTTAATAGATAGTTAAGATATTAATTATAAACTGTACAAATTATCAAGATAAGTGTTAATTTTTGTATACAATTTATACATGACACGCCCGTGTGGTCACTTGTAGCTTTTAAACTTGTTCTGAATTTAGTTCTTAAATTAATTATTATGCAGTGTTGAGATACATTTATAAGTGTATTATATTAGTGTAAATATGTATTTTTATTATGTCAGAATGTATTTTGTTTGTTTACTTTAAGTAATAATTCTTTAAAATATTCTTTTGTTTTTGATTTTTCAATATGCTCGCAACCCCCTGAAGGGGGCGCATCCCACAATATGAGAAACGCTGACATGTACTATTGTTTTCAAAATCCTGGGATAATAATGAATGACTTAAAAACATGCGAGCATTGTACAATAATTTTTCTGGCTCCTTTGTACAAAAGGGGGGCATGTTTTATTGCGAATATACCTAAACATTTAAAAATGCAACTTGAAAATATGGGTGCGCATTATATGCCAGTTTTTACGGCAATTTAAAGCTAAATTGTAAATACAAGGCAGTATGGGTCTGGGTTCATCAAACAGTAGCTGTTTGCATACACAGCTGTGGCACTTCTACCTCTATTTTTATTTAACAAATTATTACGTAAAATTGTTTCACTTTATACTATACCTAATACTTATAGCTAATTAATTAAAAATGTACCTCCATAAATATACCAATTTAAATACTTGACAGGCTTCAGATAAGTATCTAACATTTTCATTTCTATTTTAAATTACTTGTGTAGTGAATTTCAAAGTGTTGTTAATTTTCTAGAAGAGTTTATACTTTTTTCTATTTCATTGTATTATGTTATACCGCTAAAAGAATTAGAGAATTTTACTATAATCATAGTTTCTTTCAAATTTCTATATTAGATTTTTTCTCAAAAAAGAAATAATCTTTTGTAAACTAATGTATTCACGTATTGTTACCATTTAAACTAAAAAATTCTAACTCTTTCTACTTTTTTTAAAAAAAAAGATTGAAAGAAATTAAGTAGCAGTTACATTTTTGCATTAAAATGAGGAAAATAAAAATAAGTAAAATTTACACACATACAGCCCAGATAATGTTTAAGAAAGTAACGTTTTTCTTTTTAAAAAAAATTCCCTTTGAAGGAAAAGTAAGAAATAAATTAAAATGCACGTCTGTAGAAGTAAAGAAACTTCAAAGTAATATTTTCAAAGAAATTGATTTCCATGAGTGAAAGAAGAAACTTTTTTATTAATTCTATGATGCTAAAATGTTTTATTCATTAAAGATATACTTTTCTCGTTTTATTTTTTTTTCTAAAAATAATTTTTTTGAGATTTCACCGATATTTAAATGCCATCCTAATCAAAATCCACCCAGAGTCAAACAAATGTTTGTTTAATACATGAAAAAGTGACTTAAAATTAGATATGACGCAAAAAATAATTTTTCAAAAATAAATTCGTTGATTATTAAAGTTGCACTTTGAAGAAACCGAAGGATTACTGACATCGAATCTAGTGATTCTAAGCCACTGTCAAGTAACGAGGAAGAAATCTGATCCGTCAATCACTCTCCAAACTTCCACACCTAACCCAGGAATGATTTTGAGCTTCGAAGGATTAAACGTACCTCAAACCTCCGATACAGCTTCTCTTTAGTGCAGTGCTTCTCAAACTTTCAATACTGGCGCCCCCCTTTTCAATCACAATTTTTATCGCGCCCCCCTTATACATAATAATTTACTGTGTGGAATGCAATAATAAAACACTTTTACGATAAAGCAACAATATTTATTATAAACCGTACAAATTCATGACATAAGTATTAAATTTTGTATATGTTACTTTTAAGCAAAAAAGTTAAGTAATAGGATAATTACTAAGTTATTTTTCCTTTCTCTGATTTTTAAATTGGAACATAATACAAAATGCGGTGGTTGCTTAGAAGACAAAATATAGATATCAGCTAAATATAGAAAATGAACTCAGAGGGTCAATTTCTTATCTTAAAACTCCTTTCAAAAACTTTGCTCTGTAAGACAAGCCCATGGAAGTAGCTAATAATTATTAAACTTGTTCTTAATTTAGTATTAATTAATTAGTCATAAAATACTCTGTGCATTACTCATACATTAAAAAGCAGTGTTTTCAAACTTTCAATACTGGCGACCCAATTTTCAATCATAATTTTTGTCTCGCCCCCTGTACAACAATAATGTATTTACTGCAATAAAAATGCACTTTGAGAGAGAGACGCTAAAGTTACAATACGATCTTAATAATAAAACGTACAAATTAATACGATAAGTATATTAAATTTTGTGTATATATGTAACTTTTTAAGTAATATATATTTTAAGAAAATTACTTAAAAAAAATATATATTACTTAGAATTATGTTATTTTACTTTCGATAATTTTTAAATTGGAACAGATCGCAAAATGATGTATTTAATTAAAGATTTATTTCCTTCAGCATTCATTTCTCAAAGTACAAATGTCATTAGAAAAATAGTCTAGTCAATGTCGCACACATCTGGCATTATAGGGTACGTTTGCGTGAGTCTGGGCAACCCTATCGGACGTCTGCGCAAAACATGTAAGAATGCTTTTCCTCGTACAATTCCAGTCAGTTTTGGTCGACTCGATACTCCTATAGCTACCGAATCTAGCTTGAATGTACATTTTATTTAATTTACACGTTAATTGTAATTCACGGTAATTAAGTATTTACGGCAGTAGATTAAAACAATATCATACATACATTTTTAAGTCGTAAGCATACATTCGACCATAATAAAAAGAATCAACAAGTACACAGACCAACGAGCATGGTTCCGAAAATTAAATAAAGGCGATCTTCTCAAAATACTTAAATTTTGGATTTACTACTACTGAAGTAAATGATGGAAAAAAAAAAAAAGCCCCAGCTGATATGTGTTAAAACTTACAAATCTGTAGAACAACATGTGAAAGTTGTTTTTAAAACATGTAAAATCATTTAGCTATGTTGGCAAAGAATTTTAAAAAGTATTTTCTGAATGAGGACAGCTTGGTAGCATTTACGAGTGGATTAGGGGATCTATTTCAAGATGCTCAGAAGGGCTCTCAACTTCGAAGAAGAAATCTTCATAGATTTCTACATCCAGTGAAAAACGTAAAAGGCATTTTGTAATAAATCGCTCTTTGAATTTGGGGTAGAGGTGGATGAGGAATTATCTGTACTGAAAACAAAAGCACTTCGTATACTATTACCATTTTCAACATCCTACATTTTCAAACCGGATTTTCTGCAGTGGATGCCTTGAAGACAAAAAAATAGATCTCAGCTAAATATAGAAAAATAACTCTTAAAGTGTCAATTTCTGATATTAAACCTTCCTTTGAAAAACTTTCCTCTACAAGACAAGCCAGTGGAAGTCCTAATAATTATTAAACTTGTTCTTAATTTAGTAATAAGATTGATTGATTGAATATTAACGTCGCACTGTTCAGCTGCACGAGGGCTTTTGACGACGGATCACGTAATTTTGAACCATGGTCAAGTGACGTGGATGACACCTGAGCTGGCACCCCTCTCTCCTAACTACCACACCACACCAACGGGAAAACGTTTCAATTCTCAACAGATTTAACGTGTATCGCTGCCCTACACGGCGGGACTTTAGTGGTACTGGGCTCGAACTCGTGACAAGGCAAGCCACGATCCGATACCTATACCACTCGGCTACCACGGCCAAATTCAGTAATAAGAAATTATTTATAAAATACCTTCTTCAGTACTGATACATGAAACGTATACTGGCTGAAACACCGACTCTTCGCACGAGTTCATTTTTTAAAAAATAAAACATTATTCTTGATATAATAGCTGAACTGTAAGGGGAGAGTAAAACTGTGTGCACGACATTGTATACAAAAATGTAAAATGATTTTTTTTTAGATAAATGCTATAATTGTAAATAACTGTTTAAAAGAACTGTAGTTTTAAACCTCACACAATTAGCATTTAAAAATTAATGTTAAATTATGAAAAAGAATATAAAATTCCGATGAAGAATAATTGTGTTACTTTTTAACATTTAAAGCGAGAAGACTTCAAAATGTTTTAACCCGGGAGCCGGCGCGTACTCGATACTAATTAATGGTAGTGCGGGGGGACTCAGTCACCCCAATCATTTGTTTAGAATTATTTTTACTGTACACGATACAAATCGAATTCTAGTGAATATTTTAATTTATAGAAAGTATACTTACCTTCTTTCAAGGACTATTCAATTCTTTGATGATTTGAGAAAAAATCCAATAAAACTGAACTAAAATGATTCAAAAGACCATAATAAAGGACGCAAATCAGACACTTTTCAATTATCCTACAGAAATGTTAAACCAATCAATCCTTTTCCAAATATCGCAAAACTCAATTATTTACAATTTCCTAAACGAAAAGCAAACACATAAAAGATGGGAGGAACTAATATTGATAATAACCATACCATAAGATTGAAGGTCAATCAAATAATTAGCAAACGTACTATGCAGCCTGGCTGAAAAGTGAATCATGACTTCCTTTTCTTTTTCTACAACTAATGTACAGTATTTCAATAATAATTACAGTGGTGAATTGTTTATCTTCTTAGAATTTTCTCAGGGTCTGGTTTCGTTTTTTCTTTTAACGAGTAATATTTTATGTTAAAACGTAATAAAAACTCATTGAGGAAATACAGCAAATAAAAACAAAAATGTTTTTTTCTTTAATTTGGTTTTGGGATCAAAGATAGCTATTTGATGACGGAAAAAAAGCCAGATAATAAACATAAATTATGTCCGTGTTGTGGGTATTTTTTTTATTATGGAAGAAAGCATTTTGTTTTACTTCTCTTTCCGGTTATTTTTTTTAAAAAAAAATCTTTAAATTTTTGATACGCTCGCGCCCCCTTGGGGGTCATCGCGCACTTGGGGGCGCTCCCCACACTTTGAGAAACACTGCTTTAGTGGCTCTACGATTCAAACCACGGTGAGAGATTGAGCTTTCATTCACCTCGAACAATAAAGCAACACCATTGGCGGCAGGCAGTGGCATACGCAAGGGGCTCTATGGGTCCGGATCCTCCCATAACCCTTGATTTTTTTCTATTGACGTAGCATATATAGGTAGCACATAAAAAAATTAAGTAATTTTATTAACTTTTTATTTTGTTAAATAGTGCTAATTATTAATTAAATAACTTATTTTTACTGTGTTTTTGTTCCGTCAATCGACAAATTTAAAATATATTTGGCGGGAGACCTGTTGAGAGGTATGATACGAGAATGGTGGACTTATGATCCTGAACCCCCCATTCCCTTGAAGACAGTGTTTCTCAAACTGTGGGGCGCGCCCCCTGGGGAGGCGTGGTAACCCTGCGAGGGGGGCGCCAGCATATTGAAAATAAAAGGTATTAAAAATTAATTTTTTGGAATAAAGTAAAACAAAATGCTTTCTGACATAATAATAAATACACATTTATACTGATATAATTTATTTTTATCATCTGGTGATCAACAAAAATAAAAGATTCCACTTCCAACGCTCATTAGCCATCTTTGATCCTATAACCATACTAAAAAAGTATTCTGTTTGCTTTGCGGTCAATATGAGAACGATGAAAGAGATTTTTTTTACGCTTCTTTTAACGATATCAAACGATGAGAGATTTTTTATTACATTTCTTTTAACCTAAAATATTACTTTAGCTGACCTTCGAACTTACTGGTATGGTTATCTCCGTCTTTTTTTAAGGAATTTGTAAGTATATATAATATATAAATATTATGATTGAAAATTGGGTCGCCAGAAGTGAAATTTTTAGAACCACTGCCTTAAAGAATATTTGTATGCGCCTCTGGCGACGGTGAGCCTCAGTCGAGCACAACCGAAGTCAATCCCTCTCTGCCCCACACCAGCGGGAAGTGTCCGAACATTGACCTATTTAACGTGCATCAGCCACTGTGCACGGGGATCTTTCGTTACATTAGGGCAGTTCTTCTCAATCTTTCATCATTTCCGACCCAATTTTCAATCATGACCTCCCCCCCTACTCCCTTCTCCATACATTAATGAAGGATTGAACGCAATAATAATGTACTTTGACGCTAAACTTACAATACGACTTTAAATAAAAACCGTACAAATTACCTAGGTAACTATTACATTTTGTAAAAAAAAACATAAATCCCAATATTTTTTAGTACTTCAGAATATGTTTTGCTTCCTTTCAGCAAATTAATATTTTTTTTTTATATATATAATGTTTTACTTTCGACTTTTTGAAATGCTTGCCATCTGCAATTTGAGACATCACGCCTCCTATGGTTGTGAGTGAGTGAATATTAATGTCACACTTTTCAGCTACACGAGGGCTTTTGGCAATGGACCTCGTCATTTTGAACCATGATCAAGGGACGAGGGAGACACCTGAGCTGGCACCACCCCTCCTACCTACCACACCGCATCAACGGGAGGACGTTTGAGCTCTCGACAGATTTAACGTGAATCGCGCCCCTACACGTCGAGTCTTTACTGATACTGGCTTCGAATGGGCCTGCCATAACCCTATACCTTGGCCACTTGGCTACCGTAGCTCCCTCCCGGGGGGACATCCCCCATAGTTTGAAAAAACGTAGTAATAGGGTTCAAGTTCATTACACGCGTCCAAAAACTGCGTGACCATAACCACTTGGCTACCGTGGCCCAGAATTGGACAGAAGCAACATGGATCAGGACTACATGACCATGACTACTAGGTTACTGTGGCCGTGACAAACCATAACTCGACCGAACCAACATGGATCCGGAGTACACGACGACAATTGCTGGCTAACGCAACCTCAGACGAACTTCCTAAATAACACGACGGACTGCTTGATGAATGTAAAATTCTCTGAAACAATGAAATAGTCACTGTAGCCTATTGATTAGGGTTAAGGACTCGTGGTCTGTTTCGAGTCCTAGGGTCACCGCAGACTCACTGCGTAGAAGAGCTGTTGCACGTTAAACCTGTCGAGGCTCAAACGCCCTGGTGTAGTAGTTTGGGGAGTGCAGATGTCGTCTTCGCCACTTGACCGAGGTTCAAAATGACGAGGCTCATCTCCAACAGTTCCCGTGCTGCTTTGTAGAGTGCAACGTTAATATTCACTCACTTACTCCACATAATGCCAAGGAAGGGTTTTGAGCATCGGAAGATTAAACATGTATCGTGTGAGTGAGTGAATATTAACGTCTCACTGTTCAGCTACACTGTTCAGCTTGGCGACGGACCTCGTCATTTTGAACCAAGATTAACTCGCAAGGTTTCCTAACTACCACATCAATGGGAGGACGTTTGACCTCTCGACAGATTTAACGTGCATCTTTCCCCTACACGGTGGGTCTTCAGTGGTACTTGGACACACTCAAACTCAGGATTCCACAGAAACAAATAGAATCACGAGTTCAAGACTATGAATTTGTGCCACCGCAGGTCAATAAATTCGCAAGTTTCATAATGAACTGTTTTTATGTAGAATTCATGTAAAAGTAACTATAATTAAATATTGACAATTCTATCTGTAAAACCTATTCTCATGAAATGATGAAAGCCGCTCTTTAACGAATGCCACTGATTAAATGTTTAAAAATGGAGGAGTACAGAGGGCGCTCCATCTAACAATGGAAGGAAATAAAAGTAAATTCTTCTAATATAGTGTTTTCATTTATTCATTTCTTCCGTTAGACGCATTGCTAATGAAGAAGCATTGCAATCAAAGATAATTTTTCTGCTTGAGTTAATTGAGTGGGAAACCGAAGAAAAATACTAATTATCGAAAAAAAATTTGGTTTGATGTGGAAATGTCCTATTGACTCGAGAATTTGTACGTCTAACAGTAAATATTTGAAACCCATTTCTATAAAACGGACTGTGAATGTAATATTTATTTGATATTGTGTAGTAGTATTTTCAGCAAGTAACAGATAATTCGAATAGAAGAATTATAGAAAGCTTGGAACGTCTAAGGATATATTTTTAGTTGTTAAATCGTAGCTAATCTAATCTATTCAACTGCATTTTATTTGCTTTATACTGTCATAAGATTTGAAAACAAGAAGTTTGCCTAAATAATCATGATACTAATACTTTTAATGTATATTAATGAAATACTTCTTGTAATATTTCTGGAGAGGGGTAAAAATAACTCTAATGTTACTGTAGGTAGATGCATTTTCTATGATGTATCATACTGATGGGATTGACAAGGCAGTCTTTTAAGTTAATCCAGTTTATTGCATTGAACATGCACAAACATATATTGACGGCATCACAAAGAAAACACACACAACAAAAATACACACTCCAGCTGCAGCCTTGTACATTGTTAAGGACAAAGACAGAAGAGAACGCCGGATTTCCAGATCTCTGTATTTATAGCTAGTGGGACATCATATGATTTGGTGGTGGATGGGTGTATTTTCAATACTCCCCGTTAGGTGAATAACTAATTAAAATAATTAATTGGTTGTCCTGAAGGACTGGACCATAAACAATTCAATAGCTATTAAAGTTTAAATTACTGGGAATTATTACATATGTGTGTAATAATTTCTAGTCATTTAATTTTTAATCGCTTTTGATTTATCTATGGCCCTTTCCTTCAGGACACACGTTTATTTAACATTCCAGTTATCCACCTAGCCTAACCAGAGTATCTTGAATTACATCTGTACAGCCATTCAGATCATGGGAATTGAGTGTCCTTCAAGAACCGATGTTTCTGGAAATTGCTGTCTCTTCTGTTGTTCTTAACCATGTCATGGACTGCAGCTGCAAGGTGTGTATTTTTTCTGTGTGTGTTTTCTTTGTGATACCGTCAATATATGTTTGTGTGTTTCTGCATGTCCAAGGCAATAAACGGATTTATTAATCCCAAGACTACCTCGTCAATAACAGTGAATACGCAACATCAACCAGCATATAAAATGTATCTAACATACAGTAATCACGTCCAATGGGCCACGCTCTATTCATTCGTTGTTACAGTATAATCGTCCAATCGCCACGACAATTCATGCAGCACTATAAGTTTTATTTTATATATATTTCATATTTTATATACTATATATATATATATTTATATATATATATATAGTATAAATAAATAACTTAACTTATAAATAGTAATTAATGCCTCTACGGAAATAAGGTGGGGAATGATAGCCAAGATCTTCATGGACGTCGTTGCCACGCAGTGGCCTTTGACGTTGTAAGGCAGTAAGGCTGTGAATGCGTTTGGGTAGATGTATTACACTTGCTCGTGGAAGCTTGTATCATAAGAAAGTTTTGAAATAATGTAGCTTAACCCCATCCTTGTTTTTGTGAATTTATTTAGTTAATATGGCTAGTTGTGATCGCCTAGACTATGCTACAAGACGGAAGACTCGAGGCGGGTCAATCACAGGTTACATGCTCAAGGGATTTCGAGAAATATGGTGTCCAAACTGTGGAAACAGTTCACAGAGACAGAAACAGTGGCTCGTCGACCTGCTCAAGGCAGCTTGAGACTTTTAGCCAAAAGGGATAGGTTCAGGACAGCATCATAACTGTCTCGCAACCTATATAAAGCAACAGGAACAGCCATTTCACGGATTACAGTCGCCCAGAGAATTAATGCAGGTTGTCTGTATGTCAGGTGCCATGGAATCTGCATTCCTTTGATTGTAAACCACGAAAAAGACCATTCAGCAGAGTGCCGAGAGCATCTATCTTTGACTGAAGATGATTGGGAGCTGGTTCTTTTCTGTGGTGACGCGATTTCGTCTAAATCAGGGGTATTCAACTTTTTTTTCTGCTGGGACACATATGTGTGTGAAGTATTTCACACGGGCCGCAACATGAAGACCAATTGGGGGAAGGCTTTTAAACTAAGACAATGTAGAAAATTTAAATTTGGAAAAATGGTCAAAATATTATAAGTCCTATTTTTTTTTGGCTTTTTTATTTAATATTTTTCACATTTTTTATTTTGGTCACTGAATTCTTCAAATGCTAACTAAGAAGCATTGAAGAATGATTCCTTGCAATTTCTGCATTAGTATAAATGGTTTCATATGATTATTAATATTATAATAAATTTCATAGGATGCTTTTTTACAGCTGTGACATTACCAATGATAAAACACTTTGCTGTTTTTGCAAAGATTATACAAGAAAGCTTATTTATCATCTCTTAAAATAGATCTTCGAAGAAAAGTGTCATCGAACGCATTTTTCATGTTTATTGATATTTATAAAATGCAACACATGCGTGAGAAAATAAACAATTACTGATCCATATTTATTTTTCACTACAATATTGTCAACTTCTCTTGCAAGATATATGAAAATAGTCAACTTCGCTTGCAAGAAAAAAATTAGTCCCACTCATAAAACAGTTACCACTCCATTGTTGTCTATTATCACTAACCATAACACTTCCAAATACAAAAAAAACGTATCAGTCCCCACCAGTAGGATATCGGCAGCAAAAATTGAAATGTTTGATTTCTTGACAAAGCATTTTCTGTCAAATTTTAACGCATTGTTCTTAAATATAGGAACTTCTCAGAACAATAGGTCACGTGAAAAGGCCCGGTGGGTCGCAGGTTCAGTATCGCGGGTCTAGACAATGACTCGAGACGCGTTATCATCTGGAGAGCACCCGACAGTTGATATCAGCCTTCTAACATTGTTGAAAAGGATCACTATGGTGAAGGTAGCTGGATTCCAGGTGCAGGCAGTAGGGCAAAACCAGTATACAATCACTCGTGTGTTGCGTAGAGTTACTCTGGCAAGTCAGTGGTACAGGGACCAGATCCTTGCCCACTATGTCAGACTTTTCCGCGGCGCATATTGACCAAATGGCATCCTTAAGGACGTTGACGCACGCCATACAGGGCTCAGTTGGTAGGCGAATACCTCCAATTGGAGAACAATCAGCGATAAAAGTGGCCTACGATGTCCCCTAGCCTAAATCTCATTGAACACATAATAGAAGTCCTTGGATCCTCAATTGCAGATCGAAGATCAACTCCAAAGACCTCCGATGTTCTCAATGTCCCTTGGTGCAAAAGTGGGTGTGGTTGCCACAGGAGTTGTTAAAGACTTTACTAAAAAGTATAAAACACCAATGCTAACCAACATAGTTGTCTGCAACTCTTAGATGTGATCTTACACCCTGTTAGACATGTTTTCTCTCACTGGCAGGGCTGCAACAAACAGTCGGTCAGCTGCAACAGCTAAACAAGTGACAAGTTTCCATATCTAGGGTGTAGATTGTACTCATTTTTGTTTTATCATATACTGGTCTTGTAGCAGATGATATTTAGGTTTGGATTTATTTGCTTTGTTAGTTTTTATTTTGAAGCAAAACAACCATTTGTCGCTTCAATTGCTTTTACCAGTGTGTATGTTTGTCATCTTGTCCCGTTGACGTCGTGTAACTGCCCGTCTTTACATTTTAATTAAATAGGATGTTGGTGTAGTTTTTTGACATTAAAATACGATTGGTTCTAGTAGAGGTACAATGGAGGAGGAAACTTCTTAAATAACAATCTGCATACATCGACGATTCACACACACATAAAAGAACTCGTAGTATAACATTATTACAAGGACAAGAGGCTTAAATTTTCAATAAAAAAGGAGGCATTTTATATACAAAATGCTACCCAAAAGCTCCAAAAAATAAAATGACTTCCGTGAAAGATTTCTCTGATTGATTGAAAGATATCGTACGATGTAGATTACATAACTACTCATCTAAAAATGCCGAGCACATAATTTTGAAGTGTTAAATTTACGGTTAAATCCCGTTAGGCAGGAAGCGAAGTTTTGGAGTGTTCAGGGCCATTACAAATTTAAAAGCCCTCAAAATAAAATTAGTGTGAATTATTACATTATATATGTTTAATTTAAAGCTAAACAATAAATTCAAATACAAAAGACAGTAGTGGTAAAAGTAAGATGGCCGCCAGTCAAACATAATAACAAAATCTTAGTTTTAGGAGCTAAGACTGTAAAGTTAAAAATACTCTATCTTCCTATACAACTAAGCTGAATGTAATACATTAAAGTATGTGTGAAAATAAATTTCTAAAAATACTCCTAAGAGTTTAAGCATAAGACTGAATTATTAATATTTTAAATTATTATAAGTTAATTTCTAACACCAAATACCATGAAAAACAATAATCAATATGCCAAAAAATAATGATAAATATGCTAAAGCTGGAAAAGCAAATAACCTAAAATATAGTATATTCAAAAAAGAGCCTACAGATAAGCAAATGAAGATACATAGGTTGAACGAAAATTATGTATATATAATGAATCCACTTTACCCTATAAGCTATTTTTCAAAGAGCAGCCAAATAGATTTCAATGAACTTTCTCTTATATCAAAAATACTTCTACTTCAAGACCAAGATATTACCGAAAAATTACTGGCTTTTTTCTTATAAATGAATTAAAGCGTTGAGGTTCCTGAAAAGACAGAAGTATTCTGTTTGCACATGTTTGACATTTAAGAACTCTTTGAACTACCAAAATCAATATGTATATGGAAGGAATAGACCAGAAGCAAAATATAAGAAAAATACTTGCAGAAACCTCGTCATCCGTAATGGTTCGGGTGCTGTTACGAAGGTGTCTCCCATACTCACAAGGAGAGGGCACGACTAAGGAAATTCACTTGGGATCGAGACTTGGTGTAATAGAGGATTGAGACGTTGCCCACCCTCAATATCATTCCGCCAGGAATGGTCAGTCAATTTGGAGAAATCGTTGATTAGTGGTAAATCATCTGCTTACTATGCGGGCGGTCAATGTTCAATTCCACGCGATCAACTTTTTTCTTCAATTCATTTAATTATTTTTTAATTAAATAAATTTATTTATGAAAGGTTTATTAAATATTAAATAAGTTTTTGTAATTATTTTGTATTTTATAAAGTAAAAAAATACTTTAATTATATAAATATATTAAATTGCATAAATATATTTTATATTAATAAATAATATTTATAACAAAATATATAATAAATATTAAATATTTTACAAAAAAATTAGTTACAAATAGCTTTATAATGTGAAATACAATATACTATAAATTAAATATTATATATAATACAAAAAAATTGTAAAATATATTATTAAATTAATTTTTTTATAATTTTGTTTAATTTCAAAAAGTTTATTTAAATAATTTTAATGAATTTATTTAAATAATTTCTATATTAAATTAATAATAATTTCAATAATAAATCATAATTTCAATAATAAACAATAATTTTAATAATAAATTAAAAATATTTCTTACTAATACTAATGCTTAATAATAATTAATTAATTAATTATAATACATAATAATTAATTAGTAAGTTTTAATATAAATGATGATTAATTTAATAATTTTAATTATTAATACTTTTTATTAATAATTATTTTAAATATTTTTAATTAATAATAATTTTAAATATTTTAATTAATGATAATTTTAAATATTTTTAACTAATAATAATTTTAAATATTTTTATTAATAATAATTTTAATTATTTTTAATTAATGATAATTTTAAATAATTTTACTAACAAATAATTTAAGTTATATATTTTTATTTTTTTTACTTTATAAAATAGAAAATAATTACAAAAAATATCATTTAATATTTAATAAACCTTTCATAAATAAATTTATTTAATTTAAAAAAATAATTCAATGAATTGAAAAAAAAATTGATTGCGTGGAATTGAACACTGACCTTCCGCATAGTAAGCAGACGATTTACCAATCAAGCTACAAACTCGTTGGGGAAAATTAAAATTTAATTGTATAATAGCTAGGCATGAATTTCGGAGACTAATTTCTACGAATTGGCTGGCCATTCGGCGGAATTACATTGAGGGGTGAACACCCTAACGGAATATTACTATTACACCAAATCTCTATCCCAATTGATTGATTGATTGATTGAATATTAACGTCGCACTGTTCAGCTACACGAGGGCTTTTGGCGACGGACCACGTAATTTTGAACCATGGTCAAGTGACGTGGACGACACCTGAGCTGGCACCCCCTCTCTTAACTACCACACCACACCAACGGGAGGACGTTTCAGCTCTCGACAGATTTAACGTGCATCGCTGCCCTACACGGCGGGTCTTCAGTGGCATTGGGCTCGAACTCGTGACATGGCAAGCCTTGATCCGATACCTATACCACTCGGCTACCGCGGCCATCTCGATCCCAAATGAATTTTCTTAGTCCTGCCCTCCCCTTGCCAGATTAAATTTTCCGTAAAAGGAGGGAAAAGCACAGAAAAGAGTTATCGAAACACTACCGTGGAATCAATAGTGAGCCGCTGGAAATAAACTATTTCAAAGGAAACGATTGGAGCTTTCAACAGGACTCTCCTTTCCTGCCGTTAAGGTGCAGATTATCAGTGGTGGGCCGAAAGAGATTGTCACAGACTTAATAGAACACGACGATTAGCCTGCCATGACATAAGCCAATGGGAGGTGCTTTTGGGATGCGATTTTAATGTTCATTTGAAATGACGCGGTTTTCTTATCTTTTTTTATCGGTGAAAATGGGCACGTTTGAACTGTTTTCAAATTTATTGGTTGTTGCTCGAAGTAAACAAAGCTATTTGTTTTTAAAAGGATATAATCATTGGAAAGTTGCAAAGAGAATGATCACCAAACGAAGTGTCTAATGACATATATGCAGCACAGGGTGTAATTTTAAATCGGGGGAAACTGTACCAAACCATTGGAAACATTCATAAAAAGTTCACAGTGATAACAAGATATGATAACAATAAAAATGTAACTACAAAATGAAAGAAATATTAAACACAATATAAGAAAAAAAATTCAAGTCAATTCCTACTTAGATCAACAGAGAGAAACTTTATTTTAGCTACTTTTTATTAAATGGTTACAATTCATATAAATACGTATATACATAGGACAGAATCACAACATAAGCGGTCATTCATTTTTATTCATTATCATTAAAGTATCGTATTGTCATCCAAAACAATCGTGTTTATAAAATTTCAGTTCAACGGAATGCTTTAAAATGTGAGAAAAAAAATCTTTTAAAGTCTTCACCCAAGTCGCTAAAAATGAAGCCAACGTGGCTGTATCTGTAATTCTTTTAAGAATTAGTTTCAGTCCAATAATTTTAATTAATTATAATTAAGTTATCGTATTTTTACCCAAAGCAATAGTGTATAGAAAATTTCAGCTAAATTGAGAGCTTTAAAATGTATTTTATTAACGATTGAAAATTCCACCAAGATAAGTAAACATACAGAGAGTGTGATCTAATAGTAGAAATTGAAAAAAACAATTGCAGAACTTTTAACAATAGTTTTAATGCGCATTTTTAGGAACAAATATTTAAAGCTGGGAGTATTTCAATATATATGGCATCCGATGAAGGTTTAATTGAAGGATAAATGTAAATTGCTAAAAATTATCCATCACAAATGTATCAAGTAGTTTCTATGTTAGCACAAAACTCGTTCATGTAATGTTATTGGGATTTTTTATTAATATTACATTTTGAAGCCAAGTGTAAGGTTTATTGAGGATGGACTTCACTTCTTTCAATATGAACATGGTTCATTTTCTATGATTAAATAAATATTTTAATAGAAATAAAGCAATAATTTGCAAGCAATAACTTTCAAACAAATTTAATGTACTCGAAAATATACAATAAACAACAATTTTTTCCCTCCATTTATGCTCAGAAAAAGCAAATTCTGTGTGATTAACGACTAGCACCGGCTGTAAAATGCATATTTAATTTTCAAGTACACTGTTTTGCCCAATATTTTTACATTATTTGTCAAACATGTACACAAGACCAACTTTAAGATAATAAAAATATTCTTAATCAGGGCAATGTACTGTAGAACACAGGAGTTTTCATTTATTTGCTCAAGTTTGTTGCTGGACATCGGATAATATTAATCCTGCTCACGCAAATATATTTTCATTCCACGCGATTCTGTGGAGAATAGCGTTTCCACATTAATTACAATATTTTTTGTTTTTCTTTTCTGTAAACATCTAATACAAATCCCTCAAAAGAGAGCATGTCCATAGAACAAACATATCCTGATTATTATTTGTCTCAATCCATATAATGTATTATTAAGAGTATGTCACTGAAAAGAAAAGCAGTCAGGAGAAAAGAAGATACACTCTTCCATTCCCTAGTAATGCAGCTTTATTTATATGTTTAACTCTTTAAGATATTTACAGTATATTACAAAAACCTGTTATTAATTAATTATTAATCCAATGTTTTGTATCGCACCATTTTTCTTTAAACCTTAATTGAATGATTTTCTTCATTTTTAATAAATAAAATTTAAAAATAACTTCATAATGGGTATATTTAATATGAAAAATACCAACAACAGAAAAAAAGACACACGATATAATATTTTTCCTATTCGTCTCTTTTTCATCATAAAATAATCATCATCTATTTATAAAAGTGGTCTCCAACCCCCGTTCCGGTACCAGTCCGTGGATCAAATACTACAAATCTGCACAAGAAACATTAAATTATTTCCATTTTATTTACTGCGGTATATTTTTCTTAGGTTTGGGCTACTTTTTATGAAAATCACTTTATAATTCTTGTTAAATCACTTTACATTCAATTTTTGATGTAGTTCATATTTTATTCTGAAGTCACGATTAAATTAAAATTATTAAATCTAAACAGCCTTAAATATAAACAATCAACGTCCTCCCCCTCAGCGGGTCGTGGTAAGATTACCCAAAGTTGACCGATCCGCGGAGATAAAAAGGTTGGGGAACACTGATCTACATCATATTTATCAGCATATGCACAGATATAAATACTATTTATTTTTCTTATTTTGTTTCTATCGAAAAACGATTGTTCCTGTATGTTTATATTAATTGTTATATTTTTGACTGTAATTCGCGAATGAACCACCGAGATTGCATTCAGATAGGGTGCCGATAACAAAAATTGTCACATTGATACATAAATAAACTGTCAAAATTTCTACTTGCGTTAGGAAATGATAAAATAGTTTAGGTCACAAATAAGAACAAAAACGCTATCCATAGGTTATTGAGTAAAGAGATATGAGGTTTTTACAGATTTAGATCGCTATCTATGGAAGTGTTCAAGGGGAGTTGGAAACCTCTCACTCTAAAAATACTGACAAAGTTAAATTGGCTGTTTTCGATGTACCTTTTCTCAAAATCTGTTATATGTAGATGCTTAAAATTTTTCATACCATTATACACCTTTTTCATTATACTGAAATGATTTTTTAGCTAATTTTGAGTTTTTTAATAATTTATAAAATGTTTTATCAAACATTGCAAAATTTGACTCATTTTTCACATAAAAAAATTTGTTTAAAATGAATTTTTTGATTTTTTTACAAAAAGCACCTGTGAATATTAGTTTCTCAGAAAAGGTACATCGAACATAAAAATTTACATTTTCTGAATAATTGATTTTAATGTATACAATGAGACTTCTTATCGGCTAGGAAATAAAAAAAATAAAAAGCTCAATGTGCAGTAAAAGATGCATGTTTTGGTTTATATTCGACGTTGCCCTTTTAAGCAAAAACGAAGTACTTTGTTTACATTTTTCGCCATTCAAATGGGCGTGGCTCAGTTTCAACGATTACTTAAAAATAGGTTTTAAGGGCTTCTAATACCCTAGAGGTTAAAGTAAGGTATTTTTAGAAAGGTTAAAATCTATACAATTTGAAACTAAAAATCTGAAACTGTCAAAAATATATGATTTTAACTTTCCAACACAACCTTTAAAATAAAGGAATAGTAAGCGCACTGTAGAAGATGCGAGGGAGGTGAGTGAATGTCACACTATAAAGCAAAAGAAAGGTTATTGGCAATGGATTCTGTAGTTCTGAAACTTGGTCAAAAGACAAGAACGACATTTCCTTCTCCTAATTGTAACGTCTTACCAGCCTTCTCTTGAGCCTTGATAAATTTAACCTGCATCGTCCTCCTCCACACGTCAGGACTTCACTGTTACTAAGACTTTAACCCGTGACCCTCCGTCTAATAGTTCGTGACCGTAAACGCTAGGTTTCCAGCGCCACCAAAAACACGATACAATATATAACAACCTAAATTTTCTAATAAACATCCAAATTCAAGTGGAAACACTTTTTTTCTGAAGTTTATTAAATGTTTTGTAAGTACAGTAGATATCTGTAGAACTATTGTGGCTGTATTGGAAAAATAAAAAAAAAACCTGGAATATTTATTTTATTAAAAAAAACGAATAAAATAGAATAGTTTCTTTTCTCGAAAAAACATTTTTTTTTCTTTCGGGTGGGAAAAACTGAAATCGAATGATTCTCTTAAGAAAATTTTTTTCTCTAACAAATTGCTCAACATTTGTATTTATGTTTAAAAAAAATGTTCTGCACTTTATTAAACTTACTTTTCCATTTTAAGCGAGGAAATAAATACAACAGAAAGAAAAAAGATTTTTTCGAAAAATAAAAATGTGAGATAGGGAGCGGTTATAAAAGACATTTCTCGTATTATTGAGTTATTGATCTGCAAACAAACATTCATGTTTACATCGAGTTTTATCAGATGTAAAAGCTATTATTTAAAGGGTTTTACTGCTTTCGTGTTTCCATCTAGTTTTCAGCAATGGTTGAAATAACTCTTCGATCATGCAACTTTTGAACCAAAATTCTCCGTCGAAGACTTCTACTTGTACGAATTCATTTTTACAAACGTCTTCTTTCATCCATCTCTGTTTGAAAAAACAGAGATTGGCTGCTTTTATTCGCTCTGATATATATTCACATAATTGTATATTGTTCAAGAAAAGTACCGTAAAATGCGGCGCGCACTTAAGATGGAAGAAATAAGATGGAAGTTTACGGGTGCGCCGGGCATAAAAATGAGAGCTTTAAATATGGAAAAAAGAGATGAACACATAAGAAAATGTTGACCTCTCCATTGAAGGGAATACTGTTTATTTAATAGAAATAACATTCCTTATGAACATACATTTTTGTTGTTCTTCAAGTAAACTATTTCTTTGAAATATTTGCATAATATCTCGACTTCAGAGCATTGATCCCTTCGTGAAAAAGGGGACCTCAACATTAAAAGTTGCAGTTTGAAAGTAGAGGTGCGCGCCGGATTTTAAATATATTGTCCTAAAACATCCTTCTTTCCTTCTTACAGTTTATTAATTATGGAAAATGTTTTCGGACTAACGACAGAATAAAAAAAAAATACCGAATATAAAAATCAAATTCCTAGAAAAATGTAATACTATTCAAAAGTTCTCAGGAGGAATTCCTGAATGTCTCGGATGCTAAAAAAAAGAAAATATTTCAAAGAATTTAAGAAACTAGTGAATGGAAAAGACATTGGAATTTCCAGATATGTTCATAATACATTCTTAGTTGGTCTACGAATAAAATGTTTCGCTATCAAATGTAATTTAAATGATATATGAATGAGTATTTTTGTAAATATATTTTGTATCGAAATAATATGTGTATTTTTTTAGTGTGTGTGTTTATTTCGCCCATTTTAGATATGCATATACCTATTAAATATCATTTATTTCATGAAACCCATCTAACGCCAATGCATACATCAATGCAAGGAAAGATTGATTTGCATGTATGTGCACATTACGTAACCTCCTTCCGCGACTCATCTCTCAAATTTAAGTCATGGTAGAACCATGCTTCTTAAACTTTCAATATTTGCGACCCAATATTCAATCATAATTTTTCTTGCACCCCATCCAAACGATAACAATGCACTGACTACAATAATAATGTACTCTGATATAAGGTTACAATATGACTTTGGGACGGGCTCATCGCGTTTTCTACTAAAATCTCTCTTGGGTTCTTTGGGGACGAAAAAGGCAAATTCTTTCTAACCAAATCCAGAAGCGAAACGTGAACATGCAAATTAGAAACCTTTTAAATAGCAGAAGTTTAACGTGACCGATGGCCTATTGTTAAGTGATTATGCTAATCTGGTTTAAGCACGTGAATGGAAGGAAGAGAAGAAGGCCGCCATATATTGATTGTGAAGCTATCCGTGACAGAAGGATCAAGTCAAGGTGGATACAATTCCACGCCATATGATCTAAATATATTTAGGATCCGAGAGGATTACGATTAAACAAGAGAATAAGGTAGGATGATTCTAGTATCTATCAGTAACAGTGATATAAACAGATATTAGGAATAGACGGGAAATTTAAATATAGTGGTTAAGATCACGCTTACATGGTAATACGTATTGTGTGTTTCCTCACATCAGATCCGCTAAGATATAATATAAATATTATCAGTGTTAGTGTTTAAGTTAAGATCTTAATAAAATATTTTTAAATAATGGTTCTTCATTCAATCTCACACCTCTAGGTCACGAAGATAACTTTTAGGATCACCCACGGGGAAATACTTCACAATGGCGCCCCTCCCGGTTCATTTCCCTCACCCCGATGTAGGAGTTGCAGTAGGGTTAGATTTCTCTGGGTCAGAGAATGTGGAGGATTTTATTGAGGGCGTCGATAATCCAATTAAACTACTAAGATACCTCATGAGTTATCATGTGCGTGTTGGAAAGGTCACCTCCTTGGCAGGGCTCGCGATTGGTATTTGGGTCAGCATTAGTGCAAAATACAGCCACGGACTTTGCACAATTGAAGGGGCAGATTTTATTTATGATCAGCTCAAATTACATAAAAACTAGGACTTAGTATGCCCAAAGAAGCTTTAGTGGACCATATTTTTGTTTGCCTCGGACCACAGGTCCACGATTACGTAGAGGTTAGGAGCCCAACAACAACAGTTCAGTTGCAACAGCAACTTAAACAGCTATTAGCGAAATTTGAATAAAGATATTCGTACAAGAAAATCCAGAGTTCGAAAAATATCGGTAATGTTGAACAACGAGGTTGGAATGCGAGTAGGAGATCTAATCATGACGATAGACTGGAATTGGAGAAATTCGAAAGTTTTACATAGACCGAGTAATGCAGTGCTTCTCAAACTTTCACTACTGGCGCCCCCCTTTTCAATCACAATTTTTATCGCGCCCCCCTTATACATTAATAATGTACTGAATGTAATAATAATGCACTTTGACGCTAAAGCTACTATACACGATCTTAATTATAAACCATACAAATTAATAGCATAAGTATTACATTTTGTATAATACTTTTAAGCAAAATAAATAAATTAATTAAGTAAGACAGTGCTTCTCAAACTTTCACTACTGGCGACCCAATTTTCAATCATAATTTTCATTGCCCCCCCCCCAATAATAATGCATTGAATGCAATAATAATGCACTTTGAGTATTAAATTTTGTATACGTTACTTTTAAATAATATATATTTAAAGCAAATTACTTTTAAGTAATAATTATAATGTTATGTTATTTTTCCTTTCTCATTTTTTAAATTGGGACAGATTGCAAAATGACATTTACTTAAAGATTTATTTCGTGCATCATGCATTTCTAAAAGTACAAATGTCATGAGAACAGGTAATATAAAAAATAAATTTTAAGTCAATTCCTACTTAGGCCAACAAAAGAAAAACTTATTTTAGTTACTTTCTATTAAATAGTAACAATTAATACAAATATGTAATACATATGACAGAATCACAATGTTAAGCGACAAAAGAGAAAGCGATTTTCTAGCAATTTTTCCTTTTCCTTTCTATATATGGGGTATTGACTATTCTTTTTTTCGTTACTATTTATTCATTAATTAAATTTAATTAGTGTAAGAAAATAGTGTGTGTGTGTGTAAAGTAAAGAAGAAATCACACACATTTTCAGAAATTAGGCCATCTCGGATGGAATTCAAACTACCGTCCTTCAGATTAGAAGCCATTGCGTTACAGGGGACAGCACGAAAAGTTTTCCTTTCTATAAATGCTTTTGGACTATAATTTTTGTTCGTTATTATTTATTCATTTTTTAATTTAATTAATGAATTAAAATTTGAAAGAACTGTATTAACATGAAGTGTCACCCACTACAAGTTTTAAAAAATGTATTTGAACTTGAATGAATGAATAAAAAGTGTTTTATCAACGATTGAAAATTTGAACAAGATATATATGAGAGAGTTAACTTATAGTAGAAATTGAAAAATAGTCTACTTTATGTTGCGCTCTCTCATATCCATCACATCTGGCATTCTCGCACGCATCTGCGTGAGTCTGGTCAAACTATCGGACGTCTGCGCAAAACATGTAATAATGCTGTACCTCGTTCAATTCCAATCAGTCTTAGTCGATTCGATGCTTCTATAGCTACCAAATCTATCTTGAATGTACATTTTATAATTTGCGCGTTAGTTGTAATTCACACTATTAAGTATTACTGCAGAAAATTGAAACAAAAAAAATCATGGATAAATTTTTAAGTCGTAAGCGAACATTCGACGATAATAAAGCATCAACAAATGCACAGACGAGCATAGTTCCGAAAATTAAATCAAGGAAATATTCTCAAGAATACTTGAATTTTGGATTTACCATTATTGAAGTAAATGGAGAAGAAAACCCCTGTGTGTTATTTGCTCAAAAATATTGGCAGCAGACAGTACGAAACCTAATAAACTTAAGACATTTCGAAACGCTTCATGGTGAGTACATTAACAAACCTCGAGAGTTCTTTGAATCAAAATTAAAATCATATGAAAAACAAAATAACATTTTTTTAAAAAAAATATTTGTTAGTGAATGAAAAAGCTTTACTTACTTCTTACAAAGTATCATATAAAATAGCCAGATGTAAAAAGCCTCACACTATTGCCGAAGAGCTTATTTTGCCTGCAGCAATTGAGATCGTAGGAACTATGTTTGGAGACAATTTTGCCAAAGAGTTACAGTCCATACGCCTATCAAATGATACTGTTTCCCGTCGAATTGATGATATCGCTGAAGATGTAGAGCAACAGCCTTTCGGTAAGCTGCGTGATAAATTGTTTTCAATTCAGCTTGACGAGGCAACAGATAGCAATAAAGATGCTCATTTCATTGCGTATGTTCAATTTTGGGATGGTATGTCAGCGGTAGAAGAACTACTTTTTTGCAAACCAATAAAACTTAAAGCAACAGCAATAGCATTATTTGCTATTTTAAATAATTTTATAAACGAGGCAAATATAGAGTGGAAAAATTGTGTCGGAATATGCACCGATGGTGCTCGTACAATGTCAGGAAGATTTAAAAGTATACAAGCACTTGTGAAACAAAAATCTCCTCTGTGCATCTGGAGACATTGTATGATCCACAGAGAAGCTCTGGCTTCCAAAGAAATTAGTCCTGGCCCTAATATTGTGCTAATGACAGTTGTGACTGTAGTAAATTACGTAAAAATGAGACCCCTAAGATCAAGAATCTTTTCTGGATTTTGCAAAGACATGGGCGCAGTGCATTCATCGTTGCTATTTTATTGCGAAGCAAAATGGTTATCACGCGGGAAAATTTTACAGCGTGTTTATGAATTAAGAAATGAAATTACCATTTTTCTAGAAGAGGAAAATCTACCGGAAGCTGAGAAATTTCGAGATGGTTTATTTCTGATGAAGTTGAGCTACTTAGTCGATATATTTGAGAAATTAAATATATTGAATCTTCAACTTCAAGGATCAAATGTACATACGTTTGACACGAGTGATACAATTAATGTTTTTTGTAGAAAATTAGAATTATGGAGCCGAAATTTAAACCAAAAAAACCTAGAAATGTTTGAAAATGCGGATAAATGTGTAAAAACTTACAAAACTGAAGAACAACATGTGGAAGTTGTTTATAAAACTATTAAATATCATTTAGCTATGTTGGCAAAAAATTTTTAAAAAAATATTTTTTAGCCGAGGACAACTTGATAGCAAGTTACGAATGGGTGAGAGATCCATTTCAAAATACCCCAGAAGGGCTCTCCACTACCGAAGAAGAAATTTTCATAGATTTCACATCTAGTGGCGAAATTAAAAGACAATTTTGTAATAAAACTCTCTTTCAATTTTGGGCTGAAGTAGATGATGAATTTTCTGAACTGAAAACAAAAGCATTTCGTATACTTTTACCATTTTCAACATCGTACCTTTGTGAAACCGGATTTTCTGCGGTGGCTGCTTTGAAGACAAAATATAGATCTCAGCTAAATGTAGAAAAAGAACTCAGAGTGTCAATTTCTAATATTAAGCTTTCATTTGAAAACCTTTGCTCTGCAAGACAAGCCCATGGAAGTCACTAATAATAATTAAACTTGCTCTTAAATTAGTATTAATAAATTAGTTATAAAATACATTGTGCAGTACTGATACATTTATAAGTACACTGGCTGAAGTACCCGTTCTGTGATTATTTTTTTAAAAAATAATACATTATTCTTGATATAATAGCTTAATGGTAAGGAGAGTAAAACCAAGTGCACCACAATGCATATAAAAATATAAAATGATTTTTTAAATGAATGCTCCTATTATAAATAGTTTAAAACGAACTGTAATTTTAAGTCTCACAGAATTAGCATTTAGAATTAATATTAAATAAGGAAAATTCCAATGAAGAATAATTGTGTTATTTTTAATATTTAAAGCGAGAAACTTTCAAAATGTTTTAACCCGGAAGCAGGCGCCCACTCCACACTAACGTTAATGGTCGCGCGATCACTTCACCAAGTCACCCCACAATCCTTTTTTTTATAATTATTTTTTCTGTGCTCGATAAAAATCACAATTGCAGTGAATAATTTAACTAAGAGAAAATATACTTACCTACTTTAAAGGACTTTTTTATTTTTCTTTGATGGTTTATTTGCAATCAAAACTGTCATATTTTGCTCACATTATTGTAATTTTGCTATTCTTTGATGATCTACAAATAGCATGTGTAACCTTTTCTTGCTTGTGTCTTTTTGACAAGGTGAAGTGTTACATTTATGGCTTCTTAGTTTTCTTGATAGAGTTCTTTAGGCAGCATTTGAAAATTACAATTCAACTCAAACGTTTCATGTCTATCACTTTTGTCATATTTACTTTCGCTATCACGATTTTTATGCATTATTTCATCAGGTTCTTCAATTGCTTGATCAGTTTCATCTTCCTTCAATAGAGAGATCACAGATGCCCATTTTTGTATATTCTGCTCATTTACATTTATAAACCATAATAAGTTGTACAACACAGCAATTAAAACCACAAAATTAATCGTAGGGGAAAGTATAGCATATTCATAGAAAATATTTCTGAACAAAAGTGGTCGTGAAGGGAACTCGATCAAAACAAGTACCTTGATTGTAAAAAGCCGTTTGCCATTCTCAAAAAAGAGGCATAAATGTGACAAATTCATTTTAGTTTCCATTAAGACTGTCATATCGGAGGATACTGTTAAGAAACTGTTAACGAATAAACAGTTTTACCAGAATTTGGAGTGATTCAGCGCCTCATGCGACCGCTCCCGTGAAAAAAATGTATTCGATACAAAAACATCGATGTCACTTCTAAAAAAATAATTGTGTAAAACGTTTTTTATAATGCATTATATATTTCAGATTACTCATAAAAATATATCTTGGCCAAATAATCCTTCAAAGTACTCAATATGCTTATCCATATATCATAAAACTCATTAACATGAGGGGAAAAGCAACAGAAAAAAAATTATTTACAACTTTCCTAAAAGAAAAGTAGACGGAGTTAAGCATACCAGTAAGTTTGAAGGTCAAAGAGATGATAATCAAAAGTACTATTTTAGGGGTTACAAGAAATGTAATAAAAAAATCTCTCATCGCGGGATTACAGCAAATCAAACAAAATATCTTTCTTTATTTGGTTTTAGGATCAAAGGTAGCTAATGAGCGTTTGAAGTGGAATCTTTTGAAAGTGGAAAACCAGATAATATATATAATTTATATCAGTGTAAATGTGTATTTTTTATTTTGTTAGAAAGCATTTTGTTTTACTTCATTCCAAAGAATAATTTTTAAGCCTTTTTTATATTTTCAATATGCTCGCGCCCCCTCGAAGGGTTATCGCGCCCCCCAGGGGGGCGCGCCCCACAGTTTGAGAAACACTGGAGTAATGGCAGAAATAATTATAGATGTAATTATGAGCCTGGTCGTCAAAGAAATCAGTGGCTTGAAAGCAGGAATGAACTGAATAGGGATGATCGAAGAATTTATAGGGGATTCCAGTCGGGGAAAATTTTAGTCGAGAAGACCGTAAAAATAGAGTACAAATTTTAGTACAGGTAATCAAAGGCAAAGAGGTCGATTAAATGTTTTGAAGGCTAAAGAGGATCCAATTGATCAGTCGCAGTCGGTAAAAGAGGTACCAATTAAATTATCTGCTATATGCATGTCTCCGGTGGAACTTCCATCTGTTCCCATTTTGTTAAATGAAACTTTTACGAAAGCTTTATGGGACACAGATGCGAAGAAATCATTTACAACCGAGGATATATATACGAAATATTTTTATAAGCAAGTGTAAAAATTGCATGCTCAAGTGATCACGGCACATGGAGCTACATGTCGGAACGTTAGTATAATTGAATTGAATGTGAGGGTCAGAGAATTTGTGAAACCTTGGATGTTTCACGTGTTGGCCGATTCTCGGCGTTGACTTCATTAGCAGATCGAAGATTGTTTTAGATTTTGATCGGAAAGCGTTAGCAGTCCCGGATTCACAGATTGAAAAAAATGGTTGCAACGATTAAGGAAGGAAATGTGAAACTAGATCTTACTTAAACAGGGCTGGAAGTAAATAAGAAAAAGGAGTTGCAGGATTTATTTAATAGTTTTAAAGGATTGTTTTCAGTTAAACCGGGACCCACGCATGTTTTGTAGCATGAGATTGCTACGGGGAAATAGCCGCCAGTTGTTTCTAGACCATATCATTATGACAGGGTTAAGCAAAGCCTTTTAGACTACCAAATAGAGAAAATGTTGAAAGAGGAGTCCATAATACCGATTTAAACTCCGTATGTGTCACCGGTAATCTTCATGTAAGTACACATTACGTAGGCTCCTTTGGCGACGCATCTCATAAATTTAATTCATGGTAGAACGGTGCTTTTTAAACTTTCAATATTTGCGACCCAATATTCAATCATAATTTGTCCTGCACCCCATCCAAACAACAACAATACACTGACTACAATAATAATGTACTCTGATATAAGGCTACAATATGACTTTGGGACGGGCTCATCGCGTTTTCTACTAAAATCTCTCTTGGGTTCTTTGGGGACGAAAAAGGCAAATTCTTTCTAACCAAATCCAGAAGCGAAACGTGAACATGCAAATTAGAAACCTTTTAAATAGCAGAAGTTTAACGTGACCGATGGCCTATTGTTAAGTGATTATGCTAATCTGGTTTAAGCACGTGAATGGAAGGAAGAGAAGAAGGCCGCCATATATTGATTGTGAAGCTATCCGTGACATAAGGATCAAGTCAAGGTGGATACAATTCCACGCGAGATAATCTAAAGATATTTAGGATCCGACAGTATTGTGATTAAACAAGAGAATAAGGTAGGATGATTCTAGTATCTATCAGTAACAGTGATATAAACAGAGATTAGGAATAGACGGGAAAGTTAAATATTGTGGTTCAGATCGCGCTTATTTCGTAATACTATTGTGTGCTTTCTCACCCCATATCAGCTAAGTTTTAATATTTATAATATCAGTGTTAGTGCTTAAGTTAAGATCTTAATAAAGAAATTTTAAGGTCATGGCAATGCCTGGTTCTTCCTTCAATCCCATCCCTCTACGTCACGAAGATAACTTAGGAGTAAGGTATCCCCCCACGGAGGAATACTTCACAACTTTAAATATAATCCGTACAAATTATCAAAATAAGTATTAAATTCTTCATACCAGTGCTTCTCAAAGTTTCAATACTCGCTACCCAATATTCAATCATTATTTTCATCGTGCCCCCGCCATACAATAACTATGTACTGTATTCAATGTTACTATACTTTGACGTTTAAACTACGATACGACTTTAACCTCTTAACCCCCCCCCCGCGTGTATATAAACGTCCCTCTAAGCAAATGTCTTTATTTCTTCAGACGTATATGTAGGGTTGGATATGTGCAATGTGAGAACCCCTCCCCCTGTTACTTAGGGTGGAGCAGTCCACACTGACGTCACAACCCGTCAGGAATGTCCGACCAAAGGACACACGGGAAAATACGCAGACGGAGGTTAGCGCCGCTAAGCCTTAGACGTAGGAGAAAGACGTTCTCCTTTGCTGTTTAGTATAATTTAGATATTTCATCCTTCATCTTGTTAAATAAAGCTTTTATCATCCTTAGGTTGTAGTCATTTTCCTAAATTTTGGGGGCTCGACCTTTCTCTTGCATATTAAGGAAAATCTCCCCTAGACGAGAGAAAATTTTTAAGACGCGTTAATATTTTTCTTCAATGGACGCTACATTGCAAAAAGCGTAAAAACGACTTGTTGCTGTTGGACTTTCTTTTTCTTGGATTCATATAGTGCCTCAACTGGTTCTGGATTTATTGTAAGGCCTGCTCTCCAAGCCGAAGTAGGCAAAATTTAATTAAACGGTTTTTTTGTTGTTGTTTATTTTGGCTTTAAAATTACTGTATTTATTAGTTTTAACTCAGAGTGTGACAGGGAAATTTTGATTACAACCTTCAACCGTCAATAAATTTTCAAAGTGATTAATTTTGTATATTAAGATGTCCTATAAAAATATTAACTTAGGCGATATTCCTATAATTGCTAATTCGTTGAAATGTAGTACAACTCGTGCTATAAAAACATTAAATTCTATATTAGGATTCACCGAATTTGACAGTTCTTCGCGAAATAAAATAAGAAATTTTTCTACATTCACTAAAAAGTTTAGAGTTGAAGAAAACAAAGAAAAAATTTTAACCGAATTCTCATTGCCTCATTTAATCTCAATCACTAATTTATTGCATTTAGACGTAGAAACAAATGAGCAAAATTTATGCAATAGTATATTTAAAGCTTTGACGAACTTAGATGAATTCCAACTAACATTAAATAATTCGGAGGCATCCTTTTCTGAAAGCGAAAACGTAGTTTCAAAAACGAATCACGTTAGACAGGAATTTTTCATCGGAAGGGACAGACCAGCACTCCCCTTTTCAACATCTGGTCAGCAACGCACCCCTACCCAGCGTTTAAGGTTATTCTTTCATGCTGGCACATCAAAACGTTTCATCTCTTTGTACACAAAATTCTTTTCCTCCCTATTCAAACAATGCTTCCCTTACAGAGATGAATACCCAATTTTGGACTTTATTGCGGGATATTTCGGCGACTAGTAGAAAATTTACCAGTGAAGATTTTTACTCTGTAAATAGTTTCTTTCGCGATGTTGAAGAAAATTTTGATTTATTCCCAGCTATCAGTTCTTCTCAAAAATTAATTTTCGCGAAACGTCTAGTATGTGGAACTGCTAAATCATTTCTTTTTTCACAAAGAAATTTAAATGCATACGAGTCATTTAAAAATGCTTTAATTGAAAAATTTTCGGATTCAGTTACTTCCATAGAAATTCACCGCGAATTAGAAAAAACAAAAATGAATAAAACCGAGACTTTAATGCAATATTTTAATTCCATGCGTGAATTAGCAAATAGATGTGATTCAAAAATTGACAAAAGCATCATTTATCCAGTACGTCATTAATGGAATTGATGGGTCTCGTTCAGATAAAATAATCCTCTATGGTGCAACCTCATTTTCCGAATTTAAGCAGAAATTACGTACCTATGAAACTGTCATTAAAAACATGGGAATACATAACTCTAATTCACCGAATTTTCGTCATTCATATGAAAGCCGAGAATGCGATTTTAAACAACAAAGCTTCCAAAGAAAACCCACAAAATTTAAAGTTTCCAACGCAGCTAAAAATCCCCAACGTTGTTTTAATTGTAATGATATAGGTCACTTATCCAAATCTTGTCCTAATAATTCACGAGGCCCCAGATGCCTCTCATGTAATCTTTATGGTCACAAATCATTTGAATGCCGACGAGATAATTTAAATAACACTTCCACCCCACCTTCTGGTGTAAATGCTGTGCATGAATTGCCTTCTCCTATTAATATGTTTAAAGACGTAACAATTTTTGGCCGTAAACTTAACGGGTTAGTAGACACGGGCAGCAATTTAACACTATTAAGAAATTCTACTTACAAAAATATAGATGCGCCGCCACTAAAACAAACCAACATATTATTAAAAGGTTTTGGTTTTTCGCGAATTAATGTGAAAGAAACTTTTGATTCTGAAATTGCTATCGATTATCAATTTTTTCCTGTTACTATGTCTGTTGTACCTAATTCTTGTAAAAATTATGACCTTATAATCGGTTGTGACGTAATTAAACAAGCACATCTAAATATATCGCCTACAGGCGTAAAATTTGCACAAATTTTAAGGCCTTCTGATAATGCAAATGAAAATTTTATTATGACGATTTCTGACGGTTCACCCACATTTGATATCGGTTCAAATGTTTCTCAACATAATCGAGCTGAATTCGAACAACTGCTATCGACATACACGCCTAAAAAAACAAAAACTGTAAACATTGAGCTTGATATCGCTCTCACCGACGACGAACCGATATTTCATAAATCCCGACGTTTGCCATTTGCTGAACGAGATATAGTGGACGCTCAAGTTGATGAATGGGTTAAAAATGGAATTGTTGAGCCGTGTTCATCCCCTTACGCTAGTCAAGTTGTGGTAGTAAAGAAAAAAGACGGGAAATCAAGAGTTTGCATTGATTACAGACGCTTAAATCGCAAATTTATTAAAGATAACTATCCTCTTCCTTTAATTGACGATATTTTAGGTTGAAAATGCTTAAATATTTACTACTCTAGATCTAAAAAATGGATTTTTCCATGTCGCGGTAAATGAAAGGAGCCGTAAATTTACTAATTTTGTTACTCACAATGGTCAGTATCAATTTAGACGAATGCCTTTTGGACTAAGTACTTGTCCTTCCAACTTTATGCGGTACATAAATGCCATTTTTCGACATCTGATTTCGAAAAGTATTGTTCTCTCATGTATGGATGATCCGTTATTCCCGCTGCTAATGATTCCCAAACCCTTGAATATCTAAAAATTGTTCTAGAGGCAGCTTGTGATTACGGACTTGAAATAAATTTTAAAAAATGTCAATGTTTACATAATACAATTGAGTTTCTTCGCCATATTATAGAAAACGGTAGATTGTTTCCTTCCCCTTCAAAAACTAAAGCTGTTATTAATTATCCTGATTTTAAAAATACTAAAGACGTTCGCCGATATCTTGGTCTTATTGGCTATTTTTACCCTCATATTCGACCATGGCAAAACCTTTGAGTGACCTCCTTCGTAAAGACTATCTTTTCCAATTTTATGCTGAACAACAGACAGCATTTCAAAAATTAAAATACTTACTTTTCCAACAACCCGTTTTAAGTATTTTTAACCAAATTTATCCCACTGAGATTCATACTGACGCGTCAATCGATGGTTTGGGTGCAGTCCTACTCCAAAAATCCATACATGACAACCAGTTTCACTCTGTATTCTACATGTCAAAAATGACATCGGACCATGAAAGAAAGTGCACTAGTTTTGAACTAGAAGTCCTTGCAGTGGTCGAAGTACTTAAAAAATTTCGCATCTATGTACTAGTAACAACATTCAAAATTATTACTGACTGTGACGCTCTCGTCAAAACACTAAGTAAAAAAGAGTTTAATCCCAGGGTAGCCAGATGGGCACTTTATCTCCAAGAATTTAACTATACAATAGAACACCGTACAGGCTCAAAGATGGCTCATGTGGATGCCCTCAGTTGACCTCCACATTGTAGGCTAATCCAAAATAGTGTCCATCTTCAATATCTCAAAGCACAACAGGCTGATGACCAAATAACAGCGATAAAGACGCTTCTAGAAACAACGCCGCACGATAACTATATCGTAAAAAACAAACTTCTTTACAAAACAGTCAAAGGCACCGATTTACTAGTGGTACCTGACGAAATGCAGGCTAACTTCATTAAAACTGCACATGAACGTGGCCATTTTGCTGTTCTACGCACACAAGATTTAGTTAGAAAAGACTTTTACATCCCACGACTTGAAGACAAAGTTGAAAAGTGCGTTCAAAACTGTGTTACATGCATTCTCACAAACCGGAAACGTGGTAAACAAGATGATAAACCTGATAAAAAAAACGATTTACCACTCCATACATTTCATCTAGATCATTTGGGTCCCCTAGCGACAACTTCTAAGGAATATAAGCATGTTTTGCAGTGATTGACGCATTCAGTAAATTTACATGGCTGTACCCCACTAGATCTACGGACGCTGCAGACGTCATAAATCGATTAGAAAACCAAAGACATGTCTTCGGAAACCCCGCTAGGATTATCACTGATAAAGGATCCGCATTTACTTCCGCGGCATTTGAAGATTACTGTAAAAAGCAAACCATCCTTCATATCTCCATTACAACTGGTCTCCCAAGATCTAATGGCCAAATTTTGAAAAACAAAATTTCACCATCATTGCTGTGCTGTCAAACTTTCTGTCGACGATCCTGAGAAATGGTATTCTCACGTACCCCACCTGCAAGAAATCCTGAACTCAACTTTCCAAAGAAGCATCAAGATAATTGCATTTGAGTTCCTTTACGTCACCAAGATGAAGTCTTGCCAGGACATTGAGATTGTCGAACTTCTTAACGATGAGATTACAGCTCAATTCCAAGAACAACGTGATGCTCTCCGTCAAGATGCCAAAAAGCAAATCTACAAAGTTCAAGATGAGAATCACCGCACGTACAATCTCCGGCGCAGACAAGCTCATAAATATCAACTACATGATCTAGTAGCTCTTAAACGCATTCAGTTTGGTCTAGGCTTGAAACTTAATCAAAAATACCTCGGACCATACAAAGTTACAAAAGTCAAGCACAATGACACTTATGACGTAGAAAGATGTGATTTTGTTGACGGACCATCAAAAACGTCTACTTGTGCAGAATTCATGAAACTCTGGCCAAGCCAAACTAACTCTACTTGATTTCTCCATTAAAAACTGTTCACAATTTTTCTTCCTGTAATAGACGTTCGTTATGGACATTAACAAAAGACTTCTTATCTATTTATTTATTTTTGAATCCATTCTTATTGAATTATTCTAACATTTTCTTATTTCATTTTAGTACAAATTTAAGTGTTTAGAAGTAGGAGCATCTTGTTCCAATATGTTCATGTTCCTTATTCCAGATTCTTATTTTAGCCTTGATCTTATTTGTATCGTTAACATAATTTGTTTTACCCCAGGGGTAATGTATGAAATTTTTTCTTTTTATGAAATATTACTTTAAATTTGTTCATTTTTCAGTATTTTTGTACTTTTTCTTTGATAATATTTTGTGTTGTGTATAATTATTTCATCTACTGTGCAACTGTGTACATTTTTAATATTTTATTACTATGTACCTGTACCATTTTATCATTGTATATAATCAGGCGAGGTCGTCTTCCTTGTCATGATGGCCGATGTAGGGTTGGATATGTGCAATGTGACATATTAGTCACATATTAGTCCTCCCCTGTTACTTAGGGTGGAGCAGTCCACACTGACGTCACACCCCGTCAGGAATGTCCGACTAAAGGACACACGGGAAAATACGCAGACGGACGTTAGGGCCGCTAAGCCTTAGAGGTAGGAGAAAGACGTTCTCCTTTGCTGTTTAGTATAATTTAGATATTTCATCCTTCATCTTGTTAAATAAAGCATTTATCATCCTTAGGTTGTAGTCATTTTCCCATATATATATATAAGCCTTTCCGAATTAAGGTTTTTCTGTGCGCTGCTTTTCATAAAATTATTCCAAGACTTTGGAATGCAATAAAAGGAGCTTGACAATGTTTGCAAAGGATTTACTTATTCCAGATTATTTTTGCTCCTTTATTCCTTCCCCTCCCCCAATACGTCACATACGCGAGCCTACGTGAAAAACGGTTAACATTGGGAAGCGAATCACGAAACTTATGATCAACGTTTAATTATAAACGGCACAAAAATTATCAAGATAAGTGTTAATTTTTGTTACAAATTATATATATGACAAACCCATGGGGTCACTGTTTATTAACAAACTGGTTTTTTAACTTAGAATTGTTTAATTAATTATAACATGCATTTTGTAGCTCTGATATATTTATAAGTGTAATATATTAGTGTCAATGAGCATTTTATTTTTTATTATGTCAAATTGTATTTTGTTTGTTTACTTTCAGTAAATTAATAATTTTTTTAAATGACCTTTTGGTAGCGACTTTTCAATAGGCTCGCGCCCCTCTTTTAGAGTTCTCACGCCTCCCAAGGGGGGGCACGTCCCACAGTTTGAGAAACAATGTGTGACAAATATATACGGAACTTTATCACTAACCTTCTGAGACGTCTTTTTTAGGGAAATTTAATTTCTTACCTATTTCTAAACAACTCCAAAAAGAGGACAGGGATTCCTTATTATATATGCAGATTAGATGAAGTATTTAAGTCAAACGGAATAGTAAAGTGAGGCAGTAGAAGAGAGAGATTGAAGCAGGAAGTTATAATAGTGAAGTTAGAGATTGATTATTGAAGTTTTCTAGGTGGATAAATTAGGCACAGGAAGAGCTTAGATTCAGTGTGGTAAATATTGATTTATAATTAAAGCCTCATTAAAGTTTTATATTAGGAGTGAGATTAAAGTTAAATGTTCAGTAGGAACATTATTGAATATAATTCTGGGATCTCTTATTGCGGTGATGTCTGCGTGATCGATATTCTAATTGTTAATTAATTGGATCATTAAATATTTAAGTTAATATAAAGGAAAGTCCCTTTTAAACCGCATAAAGCTATTTTGATTTATCTCTTATTAAAAGTATTTGATTCCATTTGGGAAAGATAACCAAATAAAGAAAGTTATTTCTAAACATGTCTACTGGTTCTTCTTTGACTCCAAATCATTCTCGTTCTCAAAGTGAGATCCAAGGGGATCTTCACAAATGCTTTATACAACTTTATATATGAAAGGGTCCTGGGGTCACTGATAAACTTGTTCTTAACTAAATGATTCCTAAAGTACATTGCGCAGTACTGATATATTTATAAATATATTTATACCAGTGTAAAGGATAATAATTTTCTTATTTATTATTATGTCGTGATGCATTTTTGTTTTGCTTTCTTTCAGGAAATTAATAATATTTGTAATGTAATCGACTACGTTCGGAACCGCGATTTTGCAAAAGCGTATAAATGGATAATATTAATGGTATTTAATGTCACTTAGATTATAAAAACATATATAAAATTGTTTTAAGAATAGTGTTACAATAAAAATTATTTAGGTTCAATATTTTTGTGACGAACCTGTACGGAACCTTTCCACTAATATTCTTAGGCGTCTTTTTGGGGATTATAAATTCGCGCATATTTCCAATCAAGTCCAAAAGGTGAACGGGATATGCAAAGTAGATAGGGGATTTAAGTCGAGCGTTGCAAGCTAGCAAGTATGAAGGCTATTGGGCCAGCAACAGTAACCTCAAATTTAGAGGATTCCAGGAGATTACGTTAGTGAAGACTTATTGCTGATATTCTACGGAAGAACAAGAAAGCTGATATAGCCAGCGGTAAATACAATGTATGTACGCTTAAAATAAGCGTTAGTTTATTAAAATTAGTTCAGGTTCGTCAAGTTAATAAAAGCTAATAATTCGAGTACGTGTATTTCTCGGACCTCTTATTTCGGTAGACCTTACTTGATCTTGAGCATAACTATTAATTAATTTCATAAGTCGTTATTTAATTTAATATAAAAGGTAAATCCCTTTTATTTGACGTAACATAGTAATATTATATGTTATTAGAGGGTTTTTTTGAGAATTGATATAATAAATACAAGTTATTATTATACAAAATGGCTCTTAGTGATTCTTTGCCTCAAATTAATCTTGGTGTCCAGGGTGAGACCCAGAGGGGTCTTCACATTTTGACAAAAAAGGAACATAGAATAACCCATTTTCAAGATATTCTCCTTTTGTGAAAAATGCTTCTATTATAATAATATTTTGCCTATATATAGCTCAGACCTCTGTACAGAGGCTCAGCTAGAATTTTTAAAATATATAACTTAGAAGTGGGTTTATCCATGTTTTACGACAACAAAGGGGAGAAATTTTAAGAATAAAACGACGATTTTTATATCAACCATGAAAATAATGTTATTTTTTCAAAACTAGTTCAGACTCTCTGGAGAAGTCTTTACTTTATATAAGCCAGTGTTTCTCAAACTTGTGGGGGGGGCGAGCACATTAAAAATAAAAGGTCTAAAAAAATAATTTTTTGGAATGAAGTAAAACAAAATGTTTTCTGACATAATAAAAATACACATTTACACTGATATAATTTATGTATATATCATTTGTTGATCATCAAAAATAAAAGATTCCACTTCAAACGCTCATTAGCTCTCTTTGATCCTATAACCATTTAAAAAAAAGTATTTTTTTTGCTTTGCGCACAATATGAGAACGATGAGAGATTTTTTTAACGTTTCTTTTAAACCCTAAAATACTACTTTTGATTATCATATATTTGACCTTCAAACTTACTGGGATGCTTCACTCCATCTTTTTCTTTTAGGAAAGTTGTAAATAATATTTTTCTGTTGCTTTTTTTCCCTTGTGAATGAGTTTTATATTTGGATAAGCATATTGAGCATTTTGAAGGATTATTTGGCTAAGATGTATTTTTATTAGTGTTTTGAAACATATAATGCATAATGAAAAACGTTTCACACAATTATTTTTTAGAACTGACATCGATATTTTTTATTGAATACACTTTTAACATGTGAGCAGTCGCATGTGAGGCGCAAAGTCAACCCAGTCTCACTAAATCGTTAATTCTGGGGGAAATGTTTATTCGTTAACAGTGACCTTGACAGTATCCTCCTATTAGACAGTCTTAATGTGAATAAAAGTGAATTTGTCACAAATATGCCTCTTTTTTTTTTTTGAGAATGGCAAAAGTTTTTTTACAATCAAGTTACTAATTTTGATCGAGTTCCCTGCGTGGCCAAAAATATTTCATATGAACATGCTACACTTTTACCCATGAACAATTTTGTGGTTTTGATTGCTGTGTTGTACGACTTATTATAGTTTATAAATGTAAATGAACAGTATATAAAAAATGGGCGTCTGTGATCTCTCTGTTGAAGGAAGTTGAAACTGATCAAGCAATTGAAGAACCTGCTGAAATAATACATATTACTCAAGATAGCGAAAGTAAATACGAGAAAAGCGATATACATGAAACGTTTGAGTAGAATTGAAATTTTCAAATGCTGCCTCTAAAGAAATATATGAAGAAAAATATAAAGCCATAAATTTAGCACTTTGTTTTGTCAAAAAGACATAAGGAAGAAAAAATTCAAAAGGAGATTTGTAGATCATCAAATGACAGCAAAACTACAATAACGTGAACAAAACATGACAGTTTTGCTGGAAAATAACGTTCCTGATCGTCTTAGCGAAAAGTGTCTGTGATTTATGTCCTTTATTCAGGACACACCAATTTGGAACATTTTCTTTAGTTTTATTGGATTTTTTCTCAAATTATCACAGAAAAATTGAAAAGTCCTTGAAAGTAGGGGTAAGTATATTTTTTCTTAATTAAATTATTCACTGGAATTGTGATTTTTATCGTGTATAGTAAAAATAATTATAAAATAAATTATAGTTTAAAAACAAACTAAAAATCACGCTTTTATAGTGAATCGAACTAAAAAGTAAAAAAATAAATAAAAATATATATTACTTGAAAGTAACATATAAAAAAAATTTAATACTTATCTTGTTAATTTGTACGGTTTATAATTATGATCGTATTGTAGCTTTAGCTCCAAAGTGCATTATTATAGCATTCAATACAATATTATTTTTTGGGAGGGCGCGATAAAAATTATGATTAAAAATTGGGTCGCTAGTATTGAAAGTATGAAAACCACTGATATAAGAAAAATATTATTATTATAGAAACATTTTTTTATAAAAGGAGAACGTTTGGAAAATGGTTATTGTAAGTTTTTGCCATAATATTGTATTTAAATAATGTTTTTGTCATAATGTTCCTAAAACAATTTTATACATGTATTCTAATCTAAATGATACTAAATATCTTAAAAATTATTCATTTATGCGCTTTTTTAAAATCACGGTCCCGAACGTAGTCTTAATGGATTTTAACAATTGTTTCAGAAAGTGAGGGCTCTATTAACGTTGCACTAGAAAGCAACAAGAGGTCCACTAACTCGTCCTTTTTAACCTCGGTCAAGTGACGAGGAGTTGGCAATCCCTCTTCCAACTACACCATCTGATCAAAAGTATCCGGACACCCTTTAAAAAAGTGGTTCTGGCGAGTGACGCAATTTGATACGTAATTGAAAGCTATAAAAGTGTTGGCAGTGGTTTGTCAGATTGTATTTATGAGTTTGTGAGGCAATGAGTAAGTCAAAGGAGTTTAGTGAGTTGGATCGAGGCAGTATAGTGGGATGCCACCTTTGTGGGAAATCATTTCGTGAGATTGCGGACATTCTACAGAAGCCTAAATCCACTGTGAGTGACGTAATTGTGAAGTGGAAACTGCAGAAAAACAAACCGGTAGGCCGAAAATACTTGGTGAACGCAGCCGCAGAACTCTGAAAAGGGCAGTGAAACAAAATCGCAAATCCTCGTCGGTGGAAATTTCTCAGGAGTTCCAAAATTCTTCAGGAATTAGTGTTAGCAGCAGGACTGTCCGCCGAGAGAGAGATAGAGAGTTAAAAAAAAAGGGATTCCATGGTTGTGCAGCCGCTCACAAGCCAAACAACTCCACGGAATGCGAAGCATCGATTGCAATGGTGTTGAGCTCACCGTCATTGGACTGTGGACATGTGGGAAACTGTTCTTTGGAGTGATGAATCTTGCTTTACAGTCTGGCAGTCGGATGGGTGCGTTTGGGTTTGGCGGATGCCCAGCGAACATTTCTTTAGTGATTGCATTGTGCCGACTGTTAAGTTTTGTGGTGGAAGCATAATGGTGCGGGGGTGTTTCTCGTAGTTTGGCCTGGATACGTTAGTTCCTGTGATTGGAAACATGAACTCTGAGATGTATGAGGACATTCTGGATAATGCTGCAATCCCTACTCTATGGTAATATTTCGGGGAAGGCTCATTTGTCTTCTTGCAGGATAACTGCTCCATTCACACATCGATGCTTGCACAGACGTGGTTTGGCAAAATGGGTGTTCAAAAACTGGACTGGCCTTCTCAGAGCCCCGATCTAAATCCTATAGAACACCTTTGGGACGAATTAGAGTGCAGATTACGTAGCCAGCCAAATCAACCATCCTCACTGCAAGCACTCACTTCAGCTGTGATGGACGCCTGGAAGGCAATTTCTATGGTCACCTTTCAAAAATTAGGGGAAAGTCTTCCCAAACGTGAACAGTCTGTCATTCATGCAAAATAGGGACAAACATCATTTTAATATGTGCCTCAGGGCGCTCTAAGTCCATACAACTGGGTGTCTGGATACTTTTGGTCAGAAAGTGCACCACACTACACCAAACTTACTCGAAAGCATTGAACCTAGACAAATTTAACATGCTTTGCCCCTGGTAGGACTAAAAACCCAACAGGGTCTTCATTCTCACAAGGACTAGAACTCGTGACACTCCGGCCACAAGTTCAAGACCACTAACTGTTTGAAAAAGCGCAACCCGCGATACCTTTCCCCAATCCAAAAAAATCATGTCTCTATACAAAGGACATTTCAAGATAATAATTATGGGGGGCAGTTGAAATACTGTATTTTTAAAGAGGTGTTAGAAAGCTAGAATCTTATTTTTTGACAATTTGACATTTTTATATTTTTAAATTGTATATATTTTATTATTTCTAGAAATACCTTACTTTAATCTTTAGGCTAATTAGAAGCCCTTAAAACCTATTTTAAAATAATTGTTGAAACTGGGTCACCTGAATGGCGAAAAATGTAAACAAAGTACTTCGTTTTGGTTTAAAGTTTGAACATCTGATATAAACCAAAACATGTATCATTTATTTAAAATTGAGCATATTATTTTTCATTTCCTAGCCGATTAAAAGTATCAATGCACACATTAAAATCAATTTATCTCAAAATGTAAATTTTGATGTTCGATGTACCTTTTCTAAGAAACTACTGTTCACAAGTATGTAAATTTTTTATGATATATTTATTATGATGACTAATATATACTGAAATGAGCTTTTGAAAAACCTCAAAAATTTATTTTTTACGTGAAAAGTGGGTCAAATTTCGCAATGTTTGATAAAAAATTTCATAGATTATTAAAAAATTCAAACTTAGCTAAAAATTAATTACAGTATAATGAGAAATGTATGTTTTAAGTATATGAAAACTAAATTCAAGCTTGCACATATAACAGGTTTTGAGAAAAGATGTATCGAAAACAACCAAATTAACATTGGCAGAATATAAAGGGAGTCCAGCCTTAAAGTGACCCAATAGCTAATGCCCAAACCTTTCAGTTTAGACATGAACTTCCTATTTGAAAAATGTTTTAAAAAATTTAAAGAATGTCCTTACGTGCTTTTCGAACAAAAATAAACCCATCTAAAAAAATTACAGAAATTAAATTTTTATATGGCCCTCAGGTCCTATCACTTATATTTAGGAAGAGATGCATTACACAAAAACAAAGTAAACATAGAAAGTTTCATTTTATTACGATAAAAAACTGGCCGAGTTATGGAACTTTGAAAATCATACATTCCATGCATTTTCTGGGCAATTTCAAAGAAGCTAGTATGGGGCCGTCTCCAAAGTTAAATTAATTGGAACTTTGCCCGGTAACTTTCGCTCTTGCACGTCACTCTTATGTAAATTGTTTTTAAATTTAAAGTTAATATTACATTATTATGTGTTAATGTAAAACATAGACAAAATAAAATATTTTGGAGTAAGAAAACATTTCAAAAGCAGTTCTAAAAAAATAGGTTTGTTTGCTGCGGCTTCAAACTGCTTTGCTGAGGTACTGATCATGGCGAACATTAAAAATCCGTTGTGTAGTCGTTTGCAATTGCATACAGTCGTATTCTAATATTACGGATTCTAGTACGGGAGAACGGCATGTATACAAATGAAGAATACTGCAAAATGGTACTGTTGTATGTGAGCAGTATAATCGAAAAAAGAGAGAGGTGGCAAGACTTTATGCCATTAAATGTCCCAGTCGAAGTCATCCATCTTATTGTACAATTGCCAGTACTGTTCAACGCTTGTATAAAACTGGGAGTATTTCATAGACGTATTTCCTTATCTCGTGCCCAACCTTCAGCGGATACCCGCTGAGGATGTTCTAGAATATAACCTGGCTCATCCTGAAAGTAGTTTCCAGGATATTAGCAAGGCTTGTTCCTACTAGGTTTTTTTCCGGGATCCCGGTAAATCATAAGATTTCTGTACTTTTTCTATTCCCGGGAATTATACTTCGTTCCCAGGATTTCTCCGGAATCGCACGGGGCTTCAATTATCTATGAGGTAGTTATTTTTGACTTGACTGTAGATTTCAACCTCGGACATCGTTAGCTGACCCTACTGTGACAATTTGCGATCATTCACCCCGAACTTCCAGAACAAAGGAATGTTCGTGGGGTAAGAGTGTAATATGAGAAAGAAAGATTAACGCTTTCATTGGATTGGTGAGAATTTTTCCAGCTAGCTGTGGGTAGGAGTATTTGTCCAAATCAATTTCTATCTCTGTAAACAAGAAGTATTTGGTTTTTTAAAGTAATCACATTTCGTAGCAAATTAGCACTGTCTGATCGAAGTTCCGAGATCTTTATTTATGTGGATAACGTAAGTACTAATACTTAAAACTATTATTTCTTTAATCTTTTTTAAAAAAAATTCGGATACTTGTCTTTATTATGAGCTATTTAATTGAATGAGCAATTTGAAGAAGGGAATGAGCCCACAAACTGTTGGGGGAAATATTTTTATAAACAATCTCTCTCGCGATATTTCTTATTTTTCTAAACCTAAATTTCGAGTGAGGTTCTTAATATTTGTTTATATTTATGTAACTACAATATAACAATTCCATAAACAAGAAATCGGTTGTACAAATAAAATACCTTAAATACAATAATTAAAATTTTTAACGCACATAATGGGCACTTCAGCAGCAAATGAGTTTTCACGTGTTTATTAATATTTATCTCTTAGTAACAACCTTAATAATTATAATTGATTCACCTTAAACTGGTTAATCTTCAAACACCTAAAGGAAGGTTAATTTTAATAATTTTTTTCAAATGTGAATTTTTTTCCCCGAGATTTTTAATTTATAAAATCTTGAATTGTAACATTGTTTCCATACCAACACAATTTTTTTTCTTTTGTGCAAAAAATAAATAAATAAATTTAAAAAAAGAACTTTTAATTTGGGAAAGATTTTTTCCTCTGTGTATATGATAAAGTTGAAAATGAAATATCGAGACAGTAACAGCATCTGCAAAATAAAGATAGTGTGACATTTATTTATTATAAACTAAGCAAATTCTTTTGTATTCGAATTTTTAATAATTTCTTTCTTTAGAATTATTATTTATTCCTTCGAAGTACTTTTTTCTGTAGATTTCGTTACAAACTGCCTTTTTAAATTATTTATCAAAACATCTAGAGAATTTCATTGAGTAAAAAGGCAGTTTTAAAATTTCTGTTTGCCTCACAAAATGATACTAATTTTGCCGGGAGCATGGATGAAAATATATTTGATACACTATTTACTTTTTAAAACTTTCTCAGCTTTATTGATAGTTATATTATATACACATTTTAATACAAATTCAAACGTTTAAAAATCTGAAAATTAATCAGTCGAGGCTGAATTGAAAACTGAGGGAAAGAAACAGTCTTTCCAGAACAAAAACTGGAACTGATGATATATATATACTTAACTTTTGGCATACATTTGTAATCCTATATTTGATTTGCTTCTTTAGATTTATAGTATTTTAGTATATATATACAAACACATAGAGTCGGACCTCTATTTAACGAAGTCTCTAAAACCGGAAGAAAAGTTCATTATGTGGAAAATTTGTTAAATAGCGATTCCTCTTTCAATATTTTTCTGTTCTAGGTTCCAGGAAAAAATTTGCAATATAGGAAGATTTGTAAAATGGTGGTCTGACTACATATATATATACACACAGACACACACACAATATATATATATATACATGTATATATATATAATATTTAATAGAACCGAAACGAAAAATATTGTTTCAAGTTTTGTTCTGAACATAAAAATTATATTTTATAAATTAATTGTTCTGTAGATGTAACACATCCAAATATTTGAGATCTACTCATTTTTCTTACAATTTATATATTTCTTTCAGATATAAAAATTAATCATAACCATTTGAAATATGTCTGTCTCAATTACGAAGTCCTTTGTTTGGCAGTATTTCATAAAAATTAAAATGAAGAAAGTGCAAAATGCATGAAATGTAGCAATATTTTGAAATGTAGAATTTGGTCTACAAGTGGTTTGCTTCGGCATTTACAAATTCAGCATAATATATCCGTTTCGTCAGGATCACAAAATACTGAAATTACTAAGAGAAAAATTGATAGTGATAATGATATCAGAATTACTTCTGAACAAAAGAAAAAAAAACACTTATTATCATATTTTCTTAAAGAAAAAAAAAAGAAACACTAGAGGAAATTGTAAGTAAACTTGTTTGTGTAGATGGATTCACGGTAAATGCAATAAAAAAAGTAACTTTATTAGGAAGTCCTTACATGATAAAGGTTATTCCTTTCCTCCAAACCCTAGTGATGTTATGAAGCTGTATATAAACAATATAATGTGATTAAAGCTCGGGTTACTACTGAAATTTCATCAAAGTTAAACGCAAGACTTCGTTGTAGCTTGACGCTCGATGAGTTTACATTGCTTAAAAATAGACGATATTTGAACATAAACGTTCACTTCAATGAGGGTGAAATCTTTAATTTAGGAATGCTAAGAATTAGTGGATCCTTTTCTGAAGAAAATTGTGTTAAAGCGGTTGAGACTAAACTACAGGAATTTGGAATCATAACAGAAAAGCACATAGTTGCGTGTGTTACTGATAGTGCTAGTATGATGGTTAAGTTCGGAAAAATAATGAGTTGTGAGTATCACCTGTGCTATGCACACGCCATACACCTAGCCGTGTCCTATGTGCTTTATAATAAACAAATAGATTTGGTAGAAAACACTGTTGAAGTAAAAGATAAATCGCATGAAGAAGAAGACAATGTTGAAAGTGAAGAGCTTGTTGGAGATTTAGACAAAGCATTAGATTTAGAATTTGAAAGCGGTGTAGGAACAGATGCTTTGTTTCATGTCACTTATGCAGAAAGAAATTCCATAACTAACATAAATGAAACTGTAAAAAAGATTAAAAATGTAGTAAAATTATTCAAAAAGTCCCTTATAAAGAATGATATTTTACAAAAATATGTTAAAGAAGAGTTTGGATGTGAAAAAGATGGTTTGTTTGGATTACCAAAACACGCTGGAATAGTTTGTTGGCAATGCTTGAAAGATTTTTAGAAAAAATTAGCAATTTCAAAAGCATTAATTGACATTAAAGAAGAATAAATGATGGTGAATGTAGAGTTTAAAACTGTGACTACAATTGTAAAAGGCTTAAAGCCAGTAAAAATTGGCTTAGAAAAATTATGCAGTCGAAATGCAACTTTGCTAACTGCAGAAGGTGTATTTTCTTTCGTCATTAAAGAATTGAACGAACAAAATTCAGAATTTGCAAAAAATTTGAAATATTCTCTAATCTAAAGAAGTAATGAGAGACGCAACGTTAATTTAATAGGATTAATGCAATACCTGAATTTTGTGAGAAAATACGAAGCAGCTGCAGTTACTGGTGATATTTCGCGAAAGACTGGTGAAAATTGTTTGGTTAGACAAGCCCAAATGATAGGGACATAGCTTTTCTGCGAGGAAGAGGAATCAATATCCAAATCTTCACACTCAGAAGAAGAGAGCATAGAGATTTTGAAAGAAAAACCTCTGACATTAGACGAAAAATTAGAGAAAGCAATTTACTCTAAAACAAAAGTTTTATATTGTTCAACCAAAAAAAGTACCAGTTTCAACAAAATCATGAAACAAGAGATGCAGTTATTCGACTCGATTGAAAATTCATCACCAAACATTATAAAACTTTCTGATGCTTTAGAAACAATTCCTCCAACGTTAGTTGAAGCCGAGAGAGCATTTTCTGCTGCTGGATTGTTCGTTACAAAGCTTAGAACTAGGTTGAGTGATAAAAGTATTAATTGATTATGCTTTTTGAAATCTTATTTTAAAAATGAATAATCAATTTATTGTATATTTTTTGTATTTTTTAGCTGATTATACACTCAGGAACATTGAAAATAGTGACCCAAGAAGAAAGCCTCGGATTGAAATGAAATTTAATACACATAAGGACACAGATGAGAGATTCACTTGATCTAAAAAACAAGACAATTAAACGAATACAGGGTGTGCAACGACACAAATGCTGGGCAACTTCAATAGCGCGTTGGGCCACCTCCAGCTGCAATACATGCCACCACATGGTCGGGCATTGAGTTGATTAGACACCTTATGTTGTCCTGAGGCAGATGGGCCCACACATCTTGAACAGCCAACCCTAAATCATGTACAAAATGACACGATGGCATCTGTCGTTTTAACTGATCCCACACGTGCTCTACAAGGGACAAATCGGGGGAGCGGGCCGGCCATGGAAGTGTCTGAAAATGACGTAGGATGTCTTGAGCAGTTCTTGCTGTATGCGGACGAGCATTATCTTGCTGGAAAAATGCCCCTGGGAGACCATTTAGGAAAGGTCCTACATGGGATCGAAGAATATCATCAACGTAACGTTGGCCCGTTAAGGTTCCACGCATCACAATTAAAGTGGACCGTCTATCGTAGGCTATCGCCACCCAGACCATTACACCAGCTGTGCGGACAGTGTTACGTAGAACAGTGTGGGGCGAATTGTACCGCTCACCAGAACGCCAACATACCCGTACACGGTTATCATCTGTCCCTAAAACAAACTGGGATTCATCACTAAGCACAATCTTTTGCCAATCTGTGACATTCCACATTGATCTGGCTTGGCACCATTGTAGACGGAGTTGCCGATGTTCCGGTGTTAAGGGGAGTTCACGGAAAGTGCGCTTGGATTTAAGATTTTCTTCTTCAAGGTGTCTGGAAATTGTTTGTGGAACAATTGCTACGCCTACGTCTGCTCGTATCGTTGAACGAGTCACTGTGTGGTCCACAAGAGCTTGCTGCACGATCCTTCGATCCTCTCTCCTCGTGGTCTTCCTGGTCGCTCCAGACCCGGTTTTCCGCCCCTGGGTACCTTCTCGTGTCCTCTGCTCCCAACAATTTCTAACGTCACACTCCGAACGATCCACCTGGCCAGCAACACTGCGCGTCGACCAGCCTGCAGTTTACATCCCGATGATCAGGCCTCTCTCAAACTCACTTAACTGTGAGAAATGTCTTCTAGCACGTTTTTCAGACATGTTTCGCTTAAGAAAGTCTTCCTACAATCGGCGGGTAATTGTCACGTTTATGAATCTTCGATTTTGCGCTTGCTTATATAGCACCCTCTTCCTGGTCGTAGCGCCTCCTTGGTGTGTATGAGCATGCGCATTGGCACAAAACTTGGATCATTTGCATATCACATTACGCTGTACTTATTTGCAAAGTTTCGCGATTGTACTTAGACTCCTTCTTGGGTCGCTATTTTCAATGTTCCTGTGTGTATAAATAAGTATTACTTTTGGAGTTCATACGTATCCTTATTTTATATAATTATTATTGATTTTATTTAAAAATAACTTGTTTTTAAATTTTTTTTAAATTTTAATGTATTTCCGGGAATCCCGGGATTTCCCGGACATTCCCGGGAATGGAAAAACCCGTGAAATCAGAAGCCCTAGTTCCTACTCAAAATCCACGGTATGGAACATATAACATACGTACGCTGCATATCCTTATCGTCTAGTCCTGACGGAGGAACCAATGCTGGGAGACTAGGATCGTGTTTTGATTTTTGCAATTTTGCGTTAAACACACTGAATCCAGATTTTTTTAATGAAGTTTTGTGGTTGGATGAATACCCAGTTCTCGGGGCAAGGCACTACTAATACACAGAATAGGCATTATTGGTCCCTCGAAAATCCACATCTAATACGGCCGAATCGCTACCAAGTGCGTTGGTCGGTGAATGTGTTGTGCTAATATAATGCGATGGACCTTTAACAACAGAATCATACGTGGAAATTTTATCTGGACCGTTAGTCGATTCTTTAGAAGATGAAGTTTCCTTACGGAATTTGTCACGCATGTGGTACTAGCATGATGGTGCCCCTGCACACAAATCTGCGCAAACATGTATATTTTTGGCGCAGACATTTGACACTCGAATAATCGGCTACGGAGGTCAAGAGGTAGCAAAAGCTACAGACGGAGTTTCTGACGCGGGTTAGGAACTGCATTTCTGTGGAATGCAGTCATTTTGAACATTTTAATTTGGTCATTCTGATATAATAAAGCCCCTGATTCATGATTGGAGCATTATTCCACATTATGCTATAATTTGAACGGCAAATCATGTATTATTTTGATGCTATTTGTTTAAACAAGCTGTTTAAATCTTTTCGGTTCAAGTTGTATTTCTTTAATTTAACTTTTATTGTTTGCCATATAGCAATGCAAATTATTAATATATGATGTTTACTACGATGTTTTAAGATAACAGAACACCTTCGAAGAAAACATTTTTGAATTAACCTGAATTTTGCCTGTAAATGCATATTTTATGACTTTATGGGTCTCTAAAATTAGAAAAACTCCCAAGAAATTTTTTGTTAGTATACAATTTTAGTGTCAAAGGGGTATTTTATAAAAAAATTAGCAAAAATAAGACTTTACGCAAAACATGATAACTGAAAATAAAATAAATATATTGACATTTTGTAAATTGAATAATATAGCATACAACCTTATCTAGGGAATAGAGTCTTATTTTGGTAATATAACTATTATGTGGGAAGTTATTGTGTTTCGAGCTTCTATACGTTGACATTTTCTTTAAAAGCTATTGTAATTTTCATTTTATTGCTATATAAAAAAAATTTTACTCGACACAAACTCTTAAGAAAGGTCTATTCCCTGTATAAGTATTAAAAAAACATACATATAAAATTTTTATTTCATGCAAGCATAATTTTTTGAGATATTGTGTTTTGCGGTGAGAAAAAATGTGAAAAAACTCATTTGAGAAAACGACAAAAATAACATTAAACTCATCTGATTACAAGAAAAACACTTACTTTATCATTAAAATACACCAGATTTATAATCCTTTCCCTCTCTAATTTCTAAAACACTATTTTTTTTTCTTTTAATGTGCTCTTAAAAATTTTCTGTGTTTCTTTGTTTTGGGGTCTGCATTATGAATCGATTCACAGACTCTGCATCTATCTAAATGTTTATACACTTTTGAAAAAAATGTTTTGAATTAACCTGAATTTTGCCAGTAAATGAATATTTTATAACCTTATGGGTCTCTAAAATTAGAAAAACACCCAAGAAAAGTTTTATTAGTGCACATTTTTACTGTCAAATGGGTATTTTATAAAAAAATAAGCAAAAATAATATTTTACGCAAAACATGATAATTGAAAATAAAATAAATATATTGACATTTTGTAAATTGAATAATATAACATACAACCTTATCTAGAGAATAGACTCTTATTTTTGTAATATGACCATTACGTGGGAACTTATTGTGTTTCGAACTTCTATACGTTGAAATTTTCTTAAAAGCTATTGTAATTTTTACTTTATTGCTATATAAAAAAATTTCTACTCAACACAAAATCTTATGAATGGTCTATTCCCTGTATAAGTATTTAAAAAACATACATATAAAAATTTTATATCATTCAAGCATAACTTTTTGAGATATTGTGTTTTGCGGTAAGAAAAAATGTAAAAAAATTCATTTTGAGAAAACGACAAAAATAACATTAAACTATTCTGATTACAAGATTAACACTTACTTTTTATTAAAATGCACCAGATTTATAATTCTCCCCATCTTTGACTTCTAAAACACTAATTTTTTTCTTTTTAAGTGCTCTTAAAATTTTCCTGTTTTTCTTTGTTTTGGGGTCTGCATTATGAATTGATTCACGGATTCTGCATTTATCTAAATGTTTATATCCACGTAAGGTAAACACCCCAGGATTTTCAATATTCATTTTATTAAAAACTTTTAGACACCCATTTAATCCTTCATTGAAGTGTATAATAGCATCATACGACCCAAATTTAATTGTTTTGAGCGAAACAAATACTTCCTTCGGTACTTTTTGCCAAACTATTCCATTAAAACACTCGTTGGCATTTTGCGTGCGTCCATGCAAGCACTTACTTAATATTTGTTTGTCGCATAGTTCTAAATATACTGGTTTAATTTTTTATTTAAAACATCATTTGATAAACCAGCATATTTTGTGAAACATTTTGTTCCATTTGCCACCCCCCGCTGAAAATAACACCAGCTTTCTTTCCCTATTGGGCATTGACCATGCATCGGTTTCTTATCACTTGATGCACAGTGATATAACGCAGCAATTACATTTTGCTGCATGGCAGTTAAGTTACTGACATTGCTGCGAACAGCAATTCCGTAATAGTTTTGAAGTCGGTCAATAAAATTTTTTATCAGTTACTTTGCCTTTACCAGACAGTCCTTTAGTTTTAGTTTTCAGTTTTCTCAGACGCGAACCCACTCTCTTTTGTACATGGCCAATGCACTCAAACTTGGTCACACTGTTTAATCGGTAAGTGTCTTTCACACTCATGAAAGCTTTTGAGTCGCCATCCCCATAATATTGAGTGTATTGCAGTCTGCGGTTTTTTTCAGATCGAAGAAATATTCGGGAAGCCCCCACAATTTCCATTTTTGATTAAGAGCCTGTGAAATTACACTGACATATGTGGTCGGCTTTTGACGACTCATGTTCAAAGTTTCTTGGCATAGTCTGAAGTCTCTTACATGTTGGACAGTAGGACGACATAACTTCTATGTCTAACACCTTACCAGTATCAACTGATATTGCAGCAACACAGCCATTCATAGATGTATAGCCTCTTCGTTGCCATGTGCCATCCACCGATATGCCCCATTTTACAATATCGGATGAGAGATTTTGTTGTTTCTCCACAATTTCAGTAGCAGCTTTTATCATGGATTCCTCAGCTACTTCCTGAACCACTTTTAAAAGCTTTGCTTCCTGATTTTTGTAAGCAGTTTTGGTTAGTCGAGGCAAATTTAATGTTGAGCATAATTTAAATGCCCCAGCAAAACCTTTGCCTATCTGCCTCATACCATATACTAGCCTGGTATTTATGACAGGTACATTTACAACTTTTTTTGATGAAGCAAATGCAAAAAAAAATGTCACAACACTTACATTTTAGTGTAAAATGGGAGCACAATCCATATCTGGAATCCTCGAATAGTTCTACTTTTTCAGCAAAACATTTTGGGCAGCAAAGTTGAGAAAAAGCTTCCACAATAAGTTCAAGGTCAACGATTCTGTTACCAAACACAGGACCAGGCATTTCTTCTGCAGTTGAGAAACTCTCTTTTCCCAACTTAGAACAGCTAGCAGTACATTCAGGAACTGCTGAAGTGCTATTTTTTTTTCGAAGTGTTTGTGAATTTATTACCATAAAATTGCCGCTTGCGCTTTCTAGCAATACTTTTAACCATTTTTAAGTTAAAATAAAGCAGAATAAAACAATCAAATAAACTTTTTTATACGCTGTCAATTCTTTCAGCATGAAAATAAAACGCATATGTAAACAAAGTCAAAACAACAAACTTGCTGCCAGGTTTTACACATAAAAAAGGAAAACTGTATTTCCAAATACATTTATATTTATTCTTAAATGTTCTATTTTAATTTCTGACTAAATATTTGTATATTAATTATAATATTTCATGTCATATTTTATGAAAGAGAAACGTAAACAAACAACTCGGCCACTTCCGGTTAGTAGAAACTATTTCGGGTCCGAGAAATTTATGATTAAGTAATATTGAAAAAGCTGTAACTCGGCTTCTAATTAAGATAGAAACAAAATTTTAACATATTTACAAAGATAAAAGATTGAATTTTAATATAAGACCAAAAATGAAAAATCGATATATTGACCAAAAATTGAGTTTTAGAGGTGTTCTGTCACCTTAATATTACTATGATGTTTTTCCTTTGAACTTTCTGTAGATAGTGAATTACTGTTCTCTAAAGTCAATTTGTATACAACCCCCTTTTCTGAGCAATTCAGATGCGTCAAATTTATTTAGGCATAACTCGGTCAGTTTTTATCGTAATAAAATGAAACCTTTTGTGTACTGCATCTTTTCCTAAATATAACTGATAGGATCTGGGGACCGTATAAAAATTTAATTTTTGTAATTTGTTTGTAAATGGGTTTGGGGTTCGAGAAGCACGTAAAAACATTCTTTATCTTTTTAAAAACATTTTTCAAATTGGAAGTACATGTCTAAACCGAACGGTTCGTGAATTAGCTATTGGGTCACATTAAGGCTGGACATCCTGTATATAGAGAGAGGTTTCCAACTTCCCTTAAAAAATTTTATACTTGATATTTTTCTTTAAAAACGCTGTAAACAGATTTAATAAATAGTTCAGTTACTCAAATCAAACAAAAGTTCCTTATCTTGCTAGTCACTATTATCTTTAAAAAACCTTTAGGATACTACAACCATTAGCTCTTTTAATTGATGATTCACTTTCAAGACTATGTTCTAAGGAACTAATTATCTCCATTACTGTCAGAGATAAAATAAGGATTCACAAAAGCTGATCTTTCAATTAGGCGTAGAAAGCAGTGATAGATTTTTTCCATTATCAATGGAGCTTTGACATCTTTCACTGAAGCTCATTTTGCTATCATTAAGAAGGAACTAAGAACAATGAATTTTAAAGCCATCAATATATAGGACCGAACAGAAGCATTCATAAATTAGTGGATTTATTCCTTGATCAGCTGTGATCGATGGAGCGGGGATATGTAATGCAAAATAATATTTTTATTCAAATGGTTAATATAATTTTTGGAAATCCCTCCTAAAAAGCAATTATTTACCGAGGAAATATTTGAACAAAAAATAATAACAAAATATTCCCTAAACACATGAATACTGAGTTAAAAAAGAGGTATAGGATAGTATGAAATATAATTTATGCATGGCCCACTAAAGTCCCTTTTATACCTCTTCACTTGGGAACGTTGCTGTTATAGTTATAAATAAATTATAGTTAAAAAACACGCTTTTAGGGTTAATCGAACTAAAGAGTAAAAAATAAGAAATAATTCTTAATATAAGAATAAAATGATTAACGAGAAAATTAATGTCATTGGGAGTAAAAGCGTGGGGTGCCCTTTATACATTGTTATTATTTCTTACTAGTTCTATTCCGAAATGCTGAGTTAATGTAAAAATTTAATACAAATCACCCCACACTTTTACCCCAATGATATTATATAATTTTCTTGTTAATCATTTTATTCTTATATTAAGAATTATTTTTGATTTTTTTAACTTTTAGTTCGATTAACCATAAAAGCGTATTTTTAAGTTTTTTTTAACTATAATTTATTTTTCATTTTTTAGTTCGATCTGCAAAAAGAGATTTATTCATTCATGACTTAAACTTAAATGCGTCATTTCTTAGAATCTGGAATACCTATTGACATCCTATCAATGCGTTGATACGGCCTGATTTGCAAAATATAGGATCAGTCAGCTGAAGGAAATCTGAAAGAGCTAAGTTTGAAACATTTCATGTGGAAAAAAGTGTAAAGTCAATGATATTTTTCAGTAAAATAGCTCAATATTCTCTCTGAAACTTGCATCAGCATTAGACACAAAAGTACACGGTTTGAACCGAAGAGTTTGTGAGAAATTATTTAATCCTGTACTCTCTGAATCATTTCTAAGCTGTTTTGGTAAAGTGAATCAATGAATAATATTTCATTCCACAGATCCGACAAGACAATTTAGAAAAGAGGAGGAATTTAGGAGCTAGAACATAAATTATTTTTTCACTTGCACGAGTCTTATTTTTCCCCTCCATTTTCAGAAAATCTAGACAATTGCTTATATTATGGTAAGAAATTGCTGACGCACCCTCCCTTTTCTCACATAAAGAACAACTTTTTGGTTGAATTTGTATTAATCACGAGCGTTTTCGCTTTTAGGATTGTAACGTTCTTTTAATCGCCAAATCTGGAATTAGTCCCCAAATCTGGAAATGGTATATGTAATTAGTCGCAAAATCAGTTATCAATTAATCCTGAATATCCTGATCAGGGCAATGGAACCAAATTATGAAATTTTTGTACTGTCAACGGTCCTTGACAAGTGTGCAAAATTATTTCTAATTAATCTGACCTTTTAAAGTGAGTACAAATCGAGTTCAAAGACTCCATTACATAAAAGGGAAGCGTTTAAAAATGGTATTTTGGTACAATTAAGTAGCTATTTGCTACTGAATAAAACCACCTACCCTGCGACCTGGTAGCACACTGTGAAATTAGTAACTCTGTTTTCAACTATTTTACTAGGTATTTCATTTGTGAGAACATTCTACGCGCGCGCGTTAAAATTTAATGACTCATTGGTTACAGTAAATCATATGAATGAAAAAATACAAAAAATGAAACGAATATCAAATATATTATTTACAAATCTACTAAATGATTTGTAAGAAGAAATAAATTTAAAATAAGAAAAAAAATGGGTGTAGTACTTGTTAGTAAATTAGTGATGAAAATTTTATATTTTAACGTTATATCGTAGAAGTTCATTATCAAGACTCATTCCTTTTTCGATGACTTTAATTTACTTCGAATCCCCCCCTCTTATTTTTCTCTTTTCTGCTAAAAAAATTTTATGCTATTAAAAAATTTATCTATTTCTCTCAATGTAATTGTTAAAAACCTTTTAGGAAATGCTTACCATGAAAACGCAAGAAAGCAAAACGGCATTTATTATAACAAGGGGAAATTTCTCGTTTGGGAACGCATATGACCTCTCCTTCATTTTATAGAGTCAACATATTTGCGGACAGAGCTTGTTTGTCATTTATTGCATCATTGTGCAGAACTCTACCTTAGCTCAACAGACGGATATGCCATTGAAAGAAATTATTAGAAACCTTCATAGCGAAATGCCCAAACTTGCACAGATGAGAAGATTTATATCCGATATTTACAGTCAGAACATATGTTTAGTTTCATCCACCCACATTCTATTGTAGCTATAAAAGTACTTCAGGAGTGCAATGAAAGGCAACACACAGACACAAGAAAACATACCATCGTTCTCTTTCCCATTTCGCATTACTGTCTTTCAAATCCTTAACCGAGGGAATGAACAACGTTTGAACACGATTTCTTTTCATTTTGGTAAACAAGTTAAGCCAATCTCGAACAACCCATTGTTTCTACAAAAAAAGACGCAAAATACAACTATCGTCCTATAGTGTCGAAAAAGTACACAAAAACAAAATAACTCTAAAAAAGAGTGTTTTGTGAAATAATATTATCAAAGATTTAAATAGAGATTTCACATGTAATAACGCAATGTTGAATAAGAAAGGCAGAAAAATCTTAAAATTAGGTAAAGTAAGAAAATTCATTATTTCAAAAGCACTAAAACGGTAGTGAATCCTGTAAATCCGGGGTGAGCATTACGTTGATCGACCAGTGGACCACCTAGACATTTTGGGATGACCGTCTGAAGATTTTAGCAGTTAGTAATTATATAAGGAAATATTCAAGATTGGGGCTGAAGTATGCAGACAGTCTTCTACTGACTATAATAACGAAAACTAACTTTAGATAAAAATGTTTTATTTTTTACGTATTTTGAATTGTTTGATAATAAATGCATCATTTGATATTATTATATTTGTCGCTGTTATCAGTATGTTTGTATTTGCGTTTTGCTTTAAACGCAGTTTTAAAAACTTTAGTTTTTTTTAAATTTTATTTTAATTCTGTAAGTAAAAATAAGTACATATTCCGTATTTATTATTAATTTATAACAAATAGTGTTGATCAGTTCCTACCTCAACAGGCGTACGAAACTGGGCATTGGCGTACTAAAGATTTTTTTTTTTCAAGGGGGCATGGTCGAGGGTCGAAAGTCTACCTTTTTCGTTTCATACCGCAATACACTCCCAAAAATATTTTTTTTTTTTTTACTTTGTAGATTGTCGAGAACAAAAAACAATAAAAAAATATTGAATAAATACTCAGCATTAAATAATAAAAAAATATTAATTACAATAAGTTAATAAAGATTTATGCACTGTATATATATGGGATTAAAATCAATCAGTGAAAAAAAATCAAGGGATGTGGGGGAGGGCCCGGTTCAATGCCCCCCTCCTTGTGTGCGCTACTGACATTGAGTGGACCGCAGCAGCTTGAAAAAATTAGAAGTAGTCCGCACCCTGGTCAGCCCATCCCTGCTGTGAATCAATTTTGTCTACGAATAGTGCTTGTAAAACTTGTAGATGTTTACTTTGCTTATTCTGTGATGTTCAGAATCCAAACTTAGTAGCTTTGGCATACGTCATTTTTATGTCAAATAAAGAGTGGCAGCGGCAGAAATCTCTTACAAGAATGAATCTTACATTAACCCCGGCTGGCAGTTTCGTAAACCCATGGATCAAAGAACAATACGGTGAATTCCAGACGATCGTCAAAATATATAGATGACATTTTAAACATTTAAAAGTTCACAGAAAACACGAATAAAAGTGCGACAAACAAACAAAATTTTATTCTTTTAACCATTTAAAAATCACAGAGTACGCATGCAGCTTCTACAACAAAGACATATAAGCAAAGCGAAAAAATCAAATGATAATATTTACTAGATTTTTGTTTTCATTTGAAATGTAATAGCATTTCTTTTGAAATACACTCAATTGTTTAAAATAAAAGTATAAAAAATTTACTTTTTTTTATGGTTGTAGCCTATGAGTCAAATGATTTTTTTCACATTTGGTAACATTTGTAGTTATTTAGGATTAAAAAAAAGTTAGCATGTTTCGAAAAAAGTTGGTTTTTGAAGAATGCGAACGAGATGAAAAGGAATTCAACAAGAGAAATGTAAATTCTTCGGAAAGAAATTCAGCATCAAAGGAGAAAGGGACAGTCCATGTGCATGACAAGCTTATTTTGTATTAACGTGAACATAAAAATCTGAGAAAGAAAAAAAACTTGATATTCAAACATAATTATCATTTAAATGTACAAAAAAAAGAATGCCGACAAGAATGTTAAAACTATTCTTCGCAAAGCATAGCATAAAATAATTTCTTCACTTTTAATATTTTCTAAAACTACTAGAGTTCTTAATCTCATTCGAAATTAGGTTTCATTTTTAAACAAATTTTACAAATGTTCTTCTTTTTAAATCATTGAGCACAGTGAGACTTCTTTCAGTGTGTATCAACCCTTGATTATTATAGGAATATTTATAGCGTATAAAATCAAAATATGTAAGAGAGAGAGATAATTCTTTATTCTTTTAATTTAAATAATTTTTTAAAACTAGAATGATGATGAACACGTACTTGCGTGAAGAAGCCAATTTTAATGACAATTCTCAAAGTACTTGAAGATAAATATAAACAGAGATTTTACAAAAAAATTTTTTTTAAAAAAACAACAGATCTCATGTTTGCTGAGTGATTGCAACTTGCCGTCGAGAGTTAGCGAATGTTTTCTTTGAATCTTTCTGGGTCGAGTTTATGTAAATATTAGAAAGATAAATAGTTTTTCTTCCCTGCTTACGCTCCATTTCAATGTCACTTGTTTAATTCCGTGAACTCTTTTCCTTGTTTCACTTTATGTTTAAGATAAACAAGAAAATGTGTGTTGACACTTTTACACATTTTCGTCATGTGTAACTTATCAAAGAATACCTATTATATAAACATTTATTAAAAACAATTCCATGAGATTTATGAGAAATCTCAAGTGGGTTGCTATTTAAATAGATTTTTGAAAGGGCTTTATATTCTTATTTTTCTCTCTATAATGTTTCTTTAGTCTTTCTATAATATTGTATGGAATTACTCTGAAGGTTTTATTCGAAAAAAACCTGTCTTCAAAAAGTGCTTTAATAAAAAATTATTCTCGGTGTTTTATATGTTATGTATTGATATTATTTAAATGTTTCACACCGTAGTGAAAATTGTAAAATGTGTTTGGAGTTGAACATGTATTGCTTATTTTTTATTACCAAATATTACTATTTAAAGACAACAATTTAATTTTTATATTGTTTTTAAATCAATCCTAAAAACAATTCAATACACAACATTTAGTGATATTTTTAATTAAAACAACTATTCATTCAGAAAAGAAAACAATGATTATTGCGGACGTAAAATTATGTTTACCTTAATACAACATTTAAGCATCCTGATTAACTTTACTTGTGGTTATACTCGACGAATTCATAAAGACAGGAAGGTAGCATTTCGAATTTTGGAATGCCCAATGAACCAGATTCATTTGAACAGCCAATAACATAACGCGCTAACAGCAACAGAGTCAAGTGTTAATCGAAACGGGAACAAGAACAACCACTCATTTTTGAATGCTTGAAGTTAAGTAATGAGTATACAGACACAGAAATAATAGTTAAATTTCCTCAGACAGGTGTTTAAAGCATTGCATTAAATTTCTAAAAACTAGTTTCGAAACAGTTAATGATAGTTTCATCAGAGAAACATTTCTCTCGATAACGAGTGCTTAAGGCGAATGGGCCATTAGTAGAATTTTGAATATTTCAGAAAGTTTAGTTACGTGCCTCGTTAATTGGAGATAAATTAGAACTATTCTCTGACAACACGAAAAATTAATTTGAGGAAAGTAAAATGCGGCGTATAACACGAACTTTGAACACAAAAAATAAGAACGAAATTTACGAGTGCGCGTTATACGCCGGGATTAAAAATTATAACTTTAAAAATAAAAAAGAGATTATTAGACTTGTACATATATATCAGAATACTATTTACTTAAATTAAATGACATTTATTTTGAACTTAAAAGGGAGAAGTTTTTGAAGAATAAATTTCTTTCAAAAGCTTGGAATAATACCTCGAAAAACATAACAGCATTGCATACATACATTTCGAATTTTTTCATAATAAAATATTTTTTAAGTCAATTCCTACTTCATTAGAAAAACGCATATGTGTCATCTGTTGCAGCTAGTAGTAACTTCGACAGAAATAAAGCAGAAAATGAAAAACAATATTTAATTAATTAATATTTGAAACAATTGTATTAACATCAAGTACCATCCACTACAAGTGTAAAAAATGTATTTGTACTTGAATGAATGAATAGAAAGTATTTTATTAACGCTATTGAAAATTTGTGAACAAGATATATTAGGGAGAGAGTAAACTAATAGTAGGAAGGGAAAACGGGGATGTGCGTTATATGTCAAATATACCTAAATTCTAAGAAATGCTTTAGTTATTAGGTACAGATTGGGTCACTCGAAAAAGCTATGAATATTAGCTTTTATTTATACTACATTTTAATGGAAGATATTCTAAAACATTATTTCCCCTTAGCAACTTTTTTACCTGACTAACTACATGTTTTAAAGTAACAAGACCTTTTTTCTCAATTCAATTTATATAATGGCTTCAAAGTTTTAGGTAAAGTTTTAAGCATAAAAAGGCATTTTGGCTTATATACGAATAGACTTATGTTTGGAAAAGTACACGCGGTAAAAGCTTATTCAATTTAGCATGTCATTTTTTCCCTCTTAATGTTTAATATGGTACTAATTCACAAATACTTATTATATTGCAAATATCTTTTTCAAAGAATAAAATGCAACAGTTATTCAAGAAATTGAAAAGAACTTCATAAGATTCCTGCCAAATCAGCTATTTCAATCAAAAATACCGATGCAAGACTGTTGCTTTAGGCAAAAGTACTCTTTTAAATTTCGACGATTCGAGTGAATGAAGATGTTCCATTGTGAGATAAGTTCAAAGCTGCAACGACGCATTTTAAGATCTGAGTGATTCAAAAGATATCGTTCTTGAGAACACTTTGCGAATTCCTTTTCGATTTATGTACTCGAATAATCCTGTTCTAGAAGCAAGTAATTCGGTACTTTGAAAACTCAGAAAATTTCTTCGAAGGTTTATGTAAGAGTCATAACAACCGTAGTATGATTTTGTTTTTTCCCCTCATTTTCTAACGATTTTGAAGAAATTTTCTTTGTTTAAATATTAAAAGTTGTTTTCTTCAGAAAAATAACAACTTAATTTTTCTATGATAGGGATTCATGAGATACGGCATAATGTAACTTTCCTGTTCAATTTTATTCATTTTATATTAAAAGAAATCTAAAAAAATTACTTTGGTCTCAAGATTTCTGAGAAGTTCTTATGTTTGATACGAAAATCCTAGCTAGTTATAATTTCAGTACATAGGTACAAGTGTACCAAGAGTGAAAATGAGCGTAATGACATATTCAATTTCTTGTTTACGTTATACATGTAACAGTATAGATATAATTTTTAATAGTACAGACAATTGTTTTAAATCTGCACATATAACGGTCAAAAGTGACTCACTCACTGAGTGATTGACTGAAAATTAACGTCGCCCTGTTAAGCTTCACGAGGGCTTTTGGCATAGGACAACGCAATTTTGAACCATGGTCAAGTGACGTGGACGACGCCTGAACTGACCCCCTCTCCTAACTACCACACCCCACCAACGGGAGGACGTTTCAGCTCTCGACAGATTTAACGTGCATCGCTGCCCTACACGGCGGGTCTTTAGTGGTACAGGGCTCGAACTCGTGACAAGGCAAGCCACAATCCGATGTCTATACCACTCGGCTACTGCGGCCACCAAAAGTGACTCACTCACACACTCATCGTAATATATCCGGAACAACTATACTTACAGACTTGAAATTTCATATATTCACTAAAAATGGGTTTGCGGAAAACCAACCCCCAAAAGGCGATGTGAGGAGTTACGGGACGTTATAGAAAAATATTACAGATTCTGAAGTATCATAGCTACATTGATGAAATTGAGTGATCATGTTTCTTGTGTTGAATAGAGATCCACTGTGAACGGATTTTACGGAAATTGAATCCTATGAGGGAAGTTATACTTTGGTGTATAGCTTAAAAAAATACCCGTTTTCGAACTACTAGATCTACAGAAATTAAATTTACTATGCATGTTTCTTTTTTGTTCAATTGAAATCCACTAAGAACGCGTTTTTCGGAATTTAACACTCAAAGAGGGTTATGCAGCTTATAGATAAAAAAATCTATTTTTGAACTATAAGACTTAGTTTTGAAATTTGGTAAGCATGTTTATTTTGTTGAGTAGAGTTTCACTAAAAATGAAATTTGTAATAATCCACTTCGGGGGAAAAGATTACCGGCAAGTAAACGGTAGTTCTACACCTGAATTATTAGTCCTAATGGTGGAACTTTCTTAAGAAAAATCGCGTTCTTTTTCCGTGAAAAATTGAAAGCAAAGGTACTTTTTTTTCCAAAATTTCTAACCAAAGAGCCCGATTGATCTTGTATTGACTGAGAGTTTTTGTATCACATTTTAGATGAATATGTTCAGGTTTCAAAATGTAACAATCGTTTTTCTTAATTTACCAATCTAACCAGAAACTAAATAAATAGCTGCATTTCTTTATTTTTAAATATTTTTCTTTCTATTTTTAAATACTACATTACAGCAGCTGCTTAATCAGTTTTTGTTTAGAAAAATGTCATTTTTAGTTCCATTAAGGAGAGTTGGAAAATTCTCTTTCTCTATACTGACAATGTTAAATTAGCCATTTTCGATGCACGCGTTTACTCAAAATCTGTTATATGTACATTCTTGGAATTATTCACACAATTAAAGTACACTTTCTTTAATACACTTAAATGAGAGAGAGCTTTTAGCTAGTTTTGAACTTTTTCATAATTTATGAAATATTTTATCAAAAATTGTGAAAATTGACACATTTTTCACATTCAAAAATTTGTAAAAAATGAAATCTTGATCTTTTTACAGAAAGCTCATTTCAGTATATATTAGTCATCATTATAAATATATTATAAAAAATTTACATACCTGTGAACAGTAGTTTCTCAGAAAAGGTACATCACACATCAAAATTTACATTTTCTGAAAAATTGGTTTTAATGTATACAGTGAGACGTCTAATCGGCTAGGACAGAGTTTCTCAAAGTGTGGGGCGCGAGCATATCGAAAATTTAAAGTTTTTTTAAAAAAAAAATAACCGGAAAGAGAAGTAAAACAAAATGCTTTCTTCCGTAACAAAAAATACATACAACCACACTGACATAAGTTATGTTTATTATCTGGCTTTTTTCCGTCATCAAATAGCTATCTTTTATCCCAAAACCAAATTAAAGAAAAAAAACATTTTGTTTTATTTGCTGTATTTCCTCAATGAGATTTTTTTTTTTACTTTTTAACATAAAATATTACTCGTTAAAAGAAAAAACGAAACCCAGACCCTGAGAAAAATTCTAAGAAGATAAACAATTCACCACTGTAATTATTATTGAAATACTGTACATTAGTTGTAGAAAAAGAAAAGGAAGACATGATTCACTTTTCAGCCAGGCTGCATAGTACGTTTGCTAATCATTTGATTGACCTTCAATCTTATGGTATGGTTATTCAATATTAGTTCCGTCCCATCTTTTATGCGTTTGCTTTTCGCTTAGGGAAATTGTAAATAATAGAGTTTTACGATATTTGGAAAATAATTGATTGATTTAACATTTCTGTAATATTAGTGAAAAGTGTCTGATTTGCGTCCTTTATTATGGTCTTGTGCTTTTGAATCATTTTAGTTCAGTTTTATTGGATTTTTTCTCAAATCATCAAATAATTGAATAGTCCTTGAAAGAAGGTAAGTATAATTTCTATAAATAAAAATATTCACTAGAATTCCGATTTGTGTCGTGTACAGTAAAAATAATTATAAGCAAATGACTGGGGTGACTGAGCCCCCGCACTACCATTAGCGTTAGTATCAAGCACGCGCCTGCTCCCGGGTTAAAACAATTTAAAGTCTTCTCGCTTTAAATGTTAAAAAGTAACACAATTATTCTTCATCAGAATTTTATATTTTTCATTATTTAACATTAATTCTAAATGCTAATTCTGTGAGGTGGTTTAAAATTACAGTTCTTTTAAAAGTATTTATAATTATAGTATTTATCTAAAAATAATCATTTTACATTTTTGTATACAATGTCGTGCACGCAGTTTTACTCTCCTAACAGTTCAGCTATTATATCAAGAATAAAGTTTTATTTTTTTAAAAAATGAACTCGTGTAAAGTGTCGGTGTTTCAGCCAGTAAACGTTTAATGTATCAGTACTGAAGAAGGTATTTTATAAATAATTTCTTATTACTAAATTTCGCCACGTTATCCGAGTGATATAGGTATCGGGTCGTGGCTTGCCTTATCACGAGTTCAAGCCCAGTACCACTAAAGACCCGCCGTGTAGGGCAGCGATGCACGTTAAATCGGTTGAGAGCTGAAACGCCTCCCCCCGTTGGTGTGTTGTGGTAGTTAGGAGAGAGGGGTGCCAGCTCAGGTGTCGTCCACGTCACTTGAAAAAACGTGGTCCGTCGTCAAAATCCCTCGTGCAGCTGAACAGTGCGACGTTAATATTCAATCAACCAATCTTATTACTAAATTAAGAACAAGTTTAATAATTATTAGGGACTTCCACGGGCTTGTCTGGTAGAGGAAATTTTTTCAAAGGAAGGTTTATATAATATCAGAAATTGACACTTAAAGGGTTATTTTTCTATATTTAGCTGAGATCTATATTTTGTCTTCAAAGCATCCACCACAGAAAGTCTGGTTTAACAAAGGTAGGATTTTGAAAATGGTAATAGTATACGAAGTGCTTTTGTTTTCAGTACAGATAATTCCTCATCCACCTCTACCCAAAATTCAAACAGCGATTTATTGCAAAATTGCCTTTTAATTTTTCACTGGATGTGAAATCTATGAAGATTTCTTCTTCGGAAGTTGAGAGCCCTTCTGGAGTATTTTGAAATAGATCCCTAATCCACTCGTAACTTGCTACCAAGCTGTCCTCATCCAGAAAATACTTTTTTAAAATTCTTTGCCAACATAGCTAAATGATTTTACATGTTTTAAAAACATTTTTCGCATGTTGTTCTACAGATTTGTAAGTTTTAACACATAACGAGCTGGGGCTTTTTTTCCCATCATTTACTTCAGTAGTGATAAATCCAAAATTTAAGTATTTTTGAGAATATCGCCTTGATTTAATTTTTGGAACCATGCTCGTTCGTCTGTGTACTTGTTGATTCTTTATTATCATCGAATGTTTGCTTACGACTTAAAAATGAATGTATGATATTGTTTTAATCTACTGCCGTAAATACTTAATTACCGTGAATTACAATTAACGTGTAAATTAAATAAAATGTACATTCAAGCTAGATTCGGTAGCTATAGGAGTATCGAGTCGACCAAAACTGACTGGAATTGTACGAGGAAAAGCATTCTTACATGTTTTGCGCAGACGTCTGATAGGTTGCCGAGACTCACGCAAACGTACCCTATAATGCCAGATGTAATGGATATGATAGAGAGCAACATTGACTAGACTATTTTTCTAATGACATTTGTACTTTGAGAAATTTATGCTGAAGGAAATAAATCTTTAATTAAATATATCATTTTGCGATATGTCCCAATTTAAAAATTAGAGAAAGAAAAATGACATAATAAGTAAGTAATACATATTTTAAGTAATTTTCTTAAAATATTGATTGCTTAAAAGTTACATATACACAAAAATTAATATACTTATCGTATTAATTTGTACGGTTTATAATTAAGATCGTATTGTAACTTAAGCGTCTCTCTCTCAAAGTGCATTTTTATTGCAGTAAATACATTATTGTTGTACAGGGGGGAGCGATAAACTTATGATTGAAAATTGGGTCGCCAGTATATAAAGTTTAAGAAACACTGGGCTAGGAAATAAAAAAACTAAAAGGCTCAATGTGCAATAAAAGATGCATGTTGTGGTTTATATTCGACGTTCAACTTTTAAGCAAAAACGAAGTACTTTGTTTACATTTTTCGCCATTCAAATGGGCATGGCTTAGTTTCAACGATTACTTAAAATTAGGTTTTAAGGGCTTCTAATTGCCCTAGAGGTTAAAATAAGGTATTTTTAGAAAGTTTAAGATCTATACTATTTAAAAATGTTAGAATCTACGTTTCTACTCTACCAATAACATTAATTACTTGCATAAAAGTGTCTTCTCGTTACAGAATAAATCACTGTCTGTCTGTTTGTGTCAGTCTGTCTGACAATCTGGTAGATAGTTTGTATGTTAATTATATATACCTGTTGCACAGTCTGTGTCTTTGTCATTCTGTCTATCTGAAAGTGTGTTTGTCAGTCTTAGTTTATCCTTACGTTGTATAACTCTCAGCTGGTGTATATATGATTTGTAACACTTATTATAATTGAAGGTAATTTAGTTACTTAATGTTACGTTAATGTAAAAGGCTCTAATTTAAAATTGCAGCATATATATCTGAAATAAAATTTTACGTTGCTCATTTGCAATAAGAATGAAATTGTCAAAAATTTATAGGGACGTAATAAATACTGTAAAAGGCAACTCTTCATTGAAATGATTACATTCTGCATGTATTACTTTTAAACTTTTAAATATCTTGCTAGTTGTTAATCGATAATTCATTTTCTTACAAACTTTCTTTTAGTTTTTATAGAGCGTATTTTTATCATAGAAAAACCACATAAATTATTTTAATCCCTAATAAAGGAAACTGCATATTTGCTTAAATGATTCATTTTGAATTGATATAAAATTACTGTCATTGTTCAGATTAATTACAAGAGAGCTCTTTTATATTTAATGAAAGCAAACTTAATCATATAGATCGCAGAAAAACTAATGGAAATAGCTCTGAGTACCTCTGCCTAATTATAATAATTCGTCGTGTTGTGTTTGTAATGTTCTATTTAAATTCTGCAACCATCTGCTTCTCTTTCTCAAAGTTCTTTCTATACTCTGCTTGTAGATTTTTTGTGTGCACACTACGCTAATAAATGAAACGTTATTCTTTAGAAAAAAAAATTTCACACATAAGAATAGTTTTTATTTCTATTTATGGCGAAAAGAATTAATTATATTTACTTTCATTATGTTCATTACCGTCTAGTTCTAAATATTGTTTTCATTTAATTAGTAGGGGTTTCAAATGAAAAGGTTATATGAAACCAATGCAAGTATAATATGAATACTTGTTGTGTGATATCATTTCTTTTAATTAAATTTGCTTCGAATGAATCCTTTTTTTGAACCAAATCCCGTGAAATACAATGTTCTCTGGATTTTCATTGTGCCATTAGAATACTGGTTAGTATATTGAAATCTAAAAAAGAAAGGTCCGCTGCTTCCAAAAATTTGGGTCGTGTAATTAAATACAATAGTCAATGAAATTTAAGAAATTTATTTTGTGTTGTTTTTCTCGTTTTTTAATTATATCAAGTTACCAAATAAAAAATATAGGTTTATTGTTAATAAAGCTAAGCTTTCATGCCTGCTTCCAATTTAAATTCGTTTATAACTGAATCCAGAAAGTTAATTGCGGTTTCTTTTTACAAGCTTAATTTTTATAAATCTAATTTCTTGGAAATTTTTAAGGTAGAAATTCGATTTAAGTAAACTCCAATTGGTGTTATGTGTGTACTCTTTATAACTCTAATGCTTGTATCCAGGAAGGAAAAGACATGTGTAAATTCTGTGATTTCCAGCCTTTTTATCACCGCGGTCACACTGGTCAACGTTTGATAATTTTACCGCGGCCCGCTGAGAGTGAGATGTCCATTGCTTATATTTTAGATTGTTTTGACGCAATAATTTTAATTTAGTTTAGTAAATAATTTTATTTTATGATAATTATTTTATGATAATTTTTTTTATAATATTTTTATTCAGGACTCTTAACAGATATCTGTTCACTGGAAAAATCATCCTTCTTCAAACCAAAGTATCTTAGCAATAAAACAAAACAGTAATTTCAACTTTTAAATACATACTAATCATATATATTTACATTAATTTTCGAACTTTCAGAGAATTGAGAAGAAGATTAAAAAGTTATAAAGAAATATAACTTTGACAATTTTTCAAAAATATGAAAATCAGTATTTTAAATCGGGAAAGAGTATAAAGTACAAAATTAATTTTACTTGATATAAAAATATTTTTTAAATACAATTTTAAGGGAAATTATCAAATTTTAAAGAAAAAAATAAATTTAAATTCTCAATAAAAAAAGTTATATCATTTTTTTTTTTTTGAAAATTGTTGTATAAGTAATGACGAGCCTTATTTTGAACACGTATATGAAATTTCAAATTGATATCATAAATAGTTTCTGAGAAATCCTACGCGCAAGCTAAATTTTTGGATTTCAGAAAAATGATGCTAAAGATAAGAAACATAAGATTTTTGTTTAAGTTCCAAAAGTTATTTGTGAATAACTTCGGAAGTTTTTATAGTATGAACAAAGTTTTGGCTTTGAGAGAGGCCTGATCATCGGGATTAAAACTGCAGGTGGATCGACGCGCCGTGTTGCTGGCCAGGTGGATCGTTCGGAGTGTGGCGTTAGAAATTGTTGGGAACAGTGGACACGAGAAGGTACCCACGCGCGGAAAACCGGGTCTGGAGCGACCAGGAAGACCACGAGGAGAGATGATCGAAGGATCTAACAGCAAGCACTTGTGGACCCCACAGTGACTCGTTCAACGATAAAAGCAGACGTAGGCGTAGCAATTGTTCCACAACCAATTTCCAGACACCTTGCAGAAGCAAATCTGAAATCCAAGCACACTTTCTGTGCACTCCCTTTAAAACACCGGAATATCGGCAACTGAGGCTACAGTGGTGCCAAGCCAGATCAATGTGCAATGTCACAGATTGGCAAAAGATTGTGCTTAGTGATGATTCCCGGTTTGTTTTGGGGACAGATGATAACCGTGCACGGGTGTGGAGGCGCCCTGGTGAGCGGTACAATTCGCCCCACACTGTTCTACGTCACACTGCCAGCACAGCTGGTGTAATGGTATGGGGGCCATAGCCTAAGATAGTCGGTCCACTTTAATTGTGATGCGTGGAACCTTAACGGGCCAACGTTACGTTGATGATATTCTTCGACCCCATGTAGGACCTTTCCTAAATGGTCTCCCAGGGGCATTTTTCCAGCAAGATAATGCTCGTCCGCATACTGCAAGAGTTGATCAAGACTTCCTACGTCATTTTCAGACTCTTCCATGGCCGACCCGCTGCCCCGATTTGTCCCTTGTAGGGCATGTGTGGGATCAGTTAAAACGACAGATGTCATCGTGTCACTCTGTACATGATTTTGAGTTGGCTGTTCAAGATTTTGGGCCCATCTGCCTCAGGACAACATAAGGTGTCTTATCAAATCAATGCCGGACCGTGTGGCGGCATGTATTGCAGTTGGAGGTGATTGAAGTTGGTGCTTTTGAAGTTGCCCAGTATTTGTGTAGTTGCACACCCTGTATTCGTTTAATTGTCTTGTTTTTGAGATCAAGTGAATCTCTCACCTGTGTCATTATGTGTATTAAATTTCATATCAATCCGATGCTCTTGGGTAACTTTTTTCAATGCTCCTGATTGTTTATATACCGGGTGGGCAAAATGTCCGTAAAAATTTTAAAAAATCCTAAAATCCGGAGAAATGAACGAAAAAAAACTATTTGCAGGACCAGCATTAGTATGTCACTGGATTGTTTTTAAACTAGAAAAAAAACAATTCGAAAATCATCCGGTAGGTGGCGCTGATGTACGCAAATCAAAGAAACAATGCATAAATAATGAACAGAAAACTTTCACAGCTTTATTACACCAGAATATGTTCCACATGACCACCACCACAGGGGAGAAGACATTCCAGACGAGTGACAAATCCAGCAACCGCAGAGTACAACATGTCCGGATGTAAGGAGGATACTTCTCTGCGGATGGCATCTTTCAGTTCCGACAGACTTAATGGACCGTATAGATACATGCGAGATTTCAAATATCCCCACAACCAGAAGTCTTCCGGTGTTAAATATAGAGACCGAGGAGGCCATGGGTACCTATAGCGCCTTGTAACGATTCTGTCTTCCCCGAACGTCTGTATCAGGAATGCCTTAACCGGGTTAGCAGTGTGACTGGTTGCTCCATTCTGCATGAACGTGACATTCGAAATCTTACCTCGTCGAATTAAACATAGCACGACAGTCTCCTGCAGAAGTGTTAGATAACGCTGCGCATTTACCGTTTCTATTATCCATCCATTTACTGGGCACTGCCTTTCAAAGAAGAAGGGTCCTATGATAAATGAACCCGTGAAACCACAACCTGCTGTCACTTTTGCGAAATACAATGGCTTCTGTGTGTACTCACGTGGATTAGAGGTCCACAAATTCAACAGTTATGGTTGTTAACGTCACTATGAAGCGAGAAATGAACTTCATCTGTCCACAAGATGTTAAAAGCCCAGGTGGGATCCTGTTAGATTTTAGAGAAGGCCCACTTTGCAAATGCGGTATCTGCTGGCAAAAGTTCATGGCACGATTGCAGTTTGTATGGGTACAGCTGGAGGATTCGACGAATATTGAGGACGGATGATGGTGGTAAGCCCAATTGACTGGCAGCTTCACGAGCACTGCTGGTCCCTGAAGCTGCTTCGGAAGCAATCGCTTCCATTTCGACAGCAATGCAGGGTGCACGTGCTTCTTTCAAGCATGGTCCTCCGGCTCGTGCTCGATCCTCCAACTTTCCAGTTTCCTCAAAACGTTTAACAAGCTTTGAGAGACCTGACGGTGTTAAAGGGCCTTTTCCACTCTTCACATTTTTCTGAACTCGGAATTTACACAAGGCAAAGGTCGCTGATTCCTTGTTCATGTAAAATAACTTCATCAACAAAGCCTTGTCCGGCGCACTAAGCATCCTTGTTCACATTCACTGTTTGTAATGGTGAAATGAATGTGGATTCATTGAGAGCAAAGGTTTTTATAGCCGTCTAATTTGCATATTTCCACCACAGACGCTTGTAACAGCGCCACCTACCGGATGATTTTCGAATTATTTTTTTCTAGCTTAAAAAATCCCGTGACATACTAATGCTGATCCTGCAAAAAGTTTTTTTTCCGTTCATTTCTCCGGATTTTATGAATTTTTAAAGTTTTTACGGACCCAGTTTTGCCCACCCGGTATATTTAAAAATTAAAAAATTTGCAAGTTAAGAGTCTTGAGAGCTTTTAACCGTCAGAATAAAATACAGTCACACCAAAAATGAATATAAATTAATTTCTATGGAAGTAGTACAAACCCAAGAGAAATACACCACAGTAAATAAAATGGAAATAATGTAATATTCCTCGGGTGGGTCGATACCATTCGATCCAAGGCTCGGTACCAAATCCATGGCCCAGTGGTTCGGGACCCCTAAGTTAATCAATGAGCTTTAAGTTCGACAATACCTCAATAAAAGACTTTACGATCCACATGGCAATCAGTGATCTAAGAAATCAAACAAAGTTTATTTTACATAGGTGAGAAGAAATACGTAATTGCAAATTAAAAATGAGTGAAAACATTCTAAGAACTTGAATTTACATTAAAAGATTAACTAAATTCAAGCATTTTTTATACAATAAAATGTAATTTTTCATCTTTTATTTATTTATTTTTGTTTCAATGCTAATTCACGGGTAACATTTTTGTTCTTGTTTATGCGGTATCTCTTTTAATGAAAATTGATTTCTTGTCCTAACTTTTGGACATTGTTACATTGACTTCTTGGTAAACTTTTAATTACATTTACACCAGTAAACAGTTTGCATACATTTGAAGAAAACGACATGCTGGCTCTGGTTACTACAATAAACTAAAAACTAATTAAATTTGATATCTGAACAAAAAAAAAAAAACATTTATTCTCTCTTAAAATGGAGCTCAGAAATTAAAAAAAAATCAAAACCATTTGACAGAATTATGATGTCACACGACAAAAGACCTCAATTCAACTTCTCAAGGGACGAGTTCTCGTAGTGTGTCACCTTCCTCCATCGGGACAGAAAAGTGATACAGTGCAAATATTTACAGCAATTTTACATCACTCACTAAGTCCCGGATCTAACATATAGATGGAGCTATTTTCCAACTTTTTTAGTCTAACCTAGTAGTACTTACTTTCAAACGGCACGTGTCAAATATTCGTGTGTGTGTGTGTGTGATAATGTCTTATTTAGTTGAAACGTTGCAAAGATTTTAGTGAGATAACTTTTGTTTGCTCAGAAACAATGGATGATAGAGAATTTCCTGAAACATTGCTTTTCGATGGGGAAAAACACTTTTCAAGCAAAACAATGAGCTTCGAATTACTTTCCCTCCCACCGTTCAGTCCGGATATTACCCCCAGCCCTTTTTTTTTTTGCAAACCTTAAAAGAATGCTATAGATAAGGTGGTTTGGCTGAAATGAAGAAGTGATTTCCGAAGCTGAAACATATTTTGACAGCAAAGAAAAATCGTTCAACGAAAAAGGTGTTAAAAATTTAGAAGAGCTCTGAACTGAATGTATCATTCTGAATTGATTGATTGATTAATTGAATATTAACGTCGCACTGTTCAGCTACACGAGGGCTTTTGGCGACGGACCACGTAATTTTGAACCATGGTCAAGTGACGTGGATGGCACCTGAGCTGGCACCCCCTCTCCTAACTACCACACCACACCAACGGGAGGACGTTTCAGCTCTCGACAGATTTAACGTGCATCGCTGCCCTACACGGCGGGTCTTTAGTGGTACTGGGCTCGAACCCGTGACAAAGGAAGCCACAGTCCGATACCTGTACCACTCGGCTACCGCGGCCGTATCATTCTGAAAGAGAGTATCTTGAAAAATAAATTTCAATTTTTCCTAAATGTTGATGTTTTATGACTTAGGCACTGGACTTATAGAGTGATGTATTATAAACGATAGCTGAGCTATCTGTTTTAAATTCTCTTGATCAAACATTCACCACTATATTTAAAATTAATGTCCATAAAAAAAGTCCAAACTTAAAAATATATTGCATTTACTACATTCTCATAATAAGAATCAAGAATTCATGAATAAAAACCAATAAACATGTGATAGCCACCCCTCACATTGACAAATGAATTTTAATAAAAATTCCTAAATTCCATTCCTATAAATTATTCACATCCGATTTACATTTCAAGACATACTCACAATTTTTACTGTTTTACATTACATCATATTGTTTTTTTTGTCTTCAAAAGGCATGTATAAACTGTTAATCATTGAAATTGAAACCTGGATTGAGTGAGTGAATATTAATGTTGCACTGTATGTGTTCAGCTACTTGAGGACTTTTGGAAACGGACCTCGTCACTTTGAACGACACCTGTGCTGGCTCCCCATATCCTATAAAGCCATATCAACTTGAAGACATTGATAACATACAGGTAGACGGGGTAGCCAGTGGTCAAGGTACGAACTTGTGACAGGCGTGTCATGAGTTCGAGCCTAGTACTGCTGGAAATCCGCTGTGGAGAGAGGGCTGATGTACGTTAAACGTGTCGAGGCTCGAGCGTCGATTTGTTGGTACGGTGTGGTGTGGAAATTAAGAGAGGGCTGTGTCAGCTCAGAGGTGATACTAGTCATTTGACCATGGTTCAAAATGACGAGGTCCTTTGGCAATATTCCTCGTGAAACTTTACAGTACATCGTAAATATAGCTGTAATGTGACAGATGTAACATGCACCGGCCCACTTTATACGGCGGTTCTTCAGTGCCACCAAGAAAAGAAAAGGAATAAAAAATTACAGAGTTCGGATCAATCTCACAAGAAGAGGTTCTTATCACGCATTGTTGAGTTGAATTTCGTTACTAGCGTTTTGCTTAGGAATAGGATTGAATGAATGAGTGAATATTAAAGTCGCACTGTTCAGCTACACGAGGGCTTTTAGCGACGGACCTCGTCATTTTGAACCAAGGCCAAGTGAGGAGGATGACACCTGAGCTGGCACCCCCTCTCCTAACTACCACAGCACACCAATGGGAAGACGTTTGAGCTCTCGACAGTTTGAACATGCATCGTTCCCCTATACTGCGGGTCCTCAGGGGTACTGGGCTCGGACTTATGACACGCCAGCCACGAGTTCTTTACCTTGATCACTGGGCTACCACTGTCATGTTGCTACCGGCAAGAAAAGTGAGTACACACATGGGCTAGCGGAAACGACTCTATCCTAGTTAAGCATTGAGTCGAACTGAAACTTGGATGTGAAACACGGGCAAGTCAGTTCATGTTTCTTCAAGTCAACTTCATCAATTGTGGAGACGCCACTCCATAAAAACCGAAACAAAAAGTGGTAGAATGAAAATATCTAAATAAGCAAAAAATAAAATCTACGAAAAAATATCCAAAAAATTGGGGAATGTTAGAAGAATTTTTCTTTTAGCTTTTTACAATACATCTTAGTTATCCAATAGCACTAATTGCATGTGGTAAAAAGCAGAAAAGTTAATTATTGCCATTAAACCAACATCATTATTATTTATTATAATTAAAGTATGTTAGAAAGGGACCCAATGAGATTGAAGTATTTCTCAATTACATTTTCTCTTAAATTGAACGAATTTGTGAGAATGAAGATTTTATTCAGATATTAGAGAGCATTTTGCTATGAGAACTGTGTTAGTTACTGGAAAAATTCCATTTTATTTTTCAAATCTTTCTTCTCAGCAAAGAAATCAACAAAATAATCATTTTCTAAATTCTCTCTCTCTCTTCCCATTTGATCCTTCAATAACTTTTTAAATTTGCACTCACTAAGAAATTTGCCCTCTCATAATTAGTTAATATTTTATCATACTTTTATTTATTCCAATTCATTATTGAATAAATTCCTAAGCATAAAAAATAATAAGGAAGATATGTGGATTCATTTCCTTTTATAGAGTGTCTCAAAATTCACGCAAGAGGTAATTTTCATAAAAATTACACGTTTATAACTAAACAATGTAAATTTGTTTTGATTCATGAAATATACTATATAAGGTTATAGATTTTATATATATATACATATAGTCTTATTCTCTACAAACACACAAGAGATAAATATCCAAAAATCACATTCGAAAAACAGATAGACTGTAGAAAAACCACACAATGAAAGACACATGAGCAACCGAGATTAAAATTATAAAATGGACGCTGCAGTATTATAAACAATGCTGACTTAGGACAGCTAACATATAAAAATAATTTATATAAAAGTGGGGTTGAACATGTTTTTTGGCCAGCCAACCTTCCCTCTTTATGTAAATAATACTGAGCAAAAACCCATTGAAAGTAATGGATAGGAATATTTAAATGCATTACAAGATACAGGTAACTTACCTAAAAATTGTACTTAAAAATGCAGAGCCCGCACTAAAGCTGAGTGCAATAAATAAGTTATTGCCAGATTCTGGACCCTAATGCAGATTTAAGGCTTTTGAATGGCTGAAATGCAGCACTTAACAAAAGTTTAAAAAGAATAGAATTAAAAATTAAAAAGAGAGTTCCAAATTATATACCATAACTTTAGTGACACTCGAGTATGTATGAATTAAAAAATTTGTAATTTTTTGTCTAATATTAGAATATGGAGGAAACTATAACTAGGAAATATGTAAATTTAAATTAATTAACTATTAATTATCTAAGAATTTTTAATCCTTACTATTTTGAATAACTTTATTCATTTAACTATTAATAAAATTAATTGGGTATTTCTGATTTAAGCAATATTTAGTAAAATGTTTATAGTTATTTATTATTTCTGATTTTTTTGACACCAGAAATGCATTGCGTTGTATATAATTAATAATATTTCTGAAAATAGAAACATGTACATTACTCTCCCAATGCGGAACTTTTTATAATATTAAAATTAAAATCTTCTCTTTTATCATAAATATTAGAAAATATTACATTATTTATTAATTTGATATGTATGTCAAGAAAATTTGCTTCATTGTTGTTACTATTTGTATAGTTGTATATGATATATATATATATATATATATGTCATGATTTTTAAGACAGAATCAGATTAAAGTTTAAAAAAGGAGATCTTTTTACAATCGTTTCGACATTTCTTCTGACGCTAAGGACCGGGAGTAAGAAACACGCCATGGTGGTGGTTTCAAGTGAATAACACTTGAAAAACGTATGGTAAGTATCGCTGCTTTCAAGAGGGTGCTTGCAAGTTAATGCTGACATATGTTGACTATTAAAACTAACGATCTGGAATTAGACATGTTTATTGGCGAGGCCATATGTTCGGAAGAAATAAATGGGTGATTAGTTTGATACTTGAAGATGAGACCTGAGAAAGATGAATCAAGTGCTAGATAGGGAATTTAATTTTTAATCTAATTTAATTATCCTTACATTTGCCCCCCAATTTTAAAAGGGAGTCATGGCGTGATTTTTTCTCTCTTTACAAACTTAATCAATTTTCAACAAACACAAAACAATACATAGTTATTTAGAAAGACATATTAAACACAGTAGAAATTTTTAAGCAATAGTAATTCTAAAATCAAAAAGCAATACAATAAACGAGAAACTATAACAACAAACACAGTAAGGACATTTCCTACATATTAATTGATAAACATGACTTTCCATACATATAAATGAAGATTAGCTTGTTCAAATCTATTCGACATCTAGAATAAGAGCTCACGCGTTTCCTCCTATTCCTTCATAATAATAGATTCGTATTATAGCTGGTAGATATTTTACAAAAAATTATGTTGGAAAATAATATATCAAACAATAAGATAGTAAATATAAAAATACATGAAATCATACAAATGTTAAAATAATAATATTTTGTATAAAAATCTACTCTCGCGCCATCGTAGTAATACCTTATATTGTTACACACATTTTGCATATATGAAATACATTTTTTAAAAAGATAAAAAAAAATATATAGACACTAATAAAATGAAATTATTAATAATATGAAAACGGTGTATAACACACAACTTATATGCACTATTCAACACAATAAACAATATTTTATTTCATATGCGTTATAAAACATAAAAATTATAAGAATATAGGAATAAAAGAATACAAGAATATAAGAGCACTTTTTTATTATTTTTGAGTCGGAAAAGTGGACTCACTTCAATATAATAACTTTTAGTATGTATGAAAATTTTCTCAATATTCACTGTAACTTAACAATATCGCATACAATATTTTGAATCTTTCCGTAACCTTCTAAAAATTCGTTTCATAGACAAAAATTCTTGATTTTCTCTTACATCACACATTCACTAATATAAACTGTATCACCTTACTTAATTTTGAACACATCTCTCTGAGAAATCTGCGTCATCACAACTCACAGATGTTCAGGGATGCTGATAAGAAACAATGAGAGGTGTACATATCAAACTAAACAAGTTTGTCATCTTAATGTTTCGAGACATATACAAAATTATAATGATTGTGTATTCTCGCTTATCCACTGTATAATATCCAAAAATAAGCTTCAAGTTATTAAATTAATTTTAATTTTAGATAAGGAAAATTTCGAGAAATAGTGAATCCTGATATATGGCCAGTATATCAAAACACACAATTTCAAAATAAAAAAATTAAATGACATGCAATAAGATTACTGCTGAATAAAATAATTAACGTCAGACAGGTGGCATTAGCCACAACAACAACAACAAAACAATTGAATTCAATGGAGAAAAAAGAATACAACTTGAATTTACTTTTGTTTCTTATAACAATCAATCTCTCTAGTATTAGTTCTCTCATTAGTCATTTTTCTAAAAACTTAATTTATATCTTTCACTTTAAAACACCAATTTCTATCATAACTCTTAACTCATTCGACATCTTAAGATAAAATTATGAGAAGTATATTAAAATTTCTCAAAATTTTGTATGACTAAACCTATATACTTTGTTTTCTCAATTAAAATATAAAGAAAATATCTCATTTATAACACAACTATATATATAAAAATTAAATACCATATCATATCATATATTATTCTTTTTCGCCGAAAAGTCTTGTTAAGCCGAACTCAGTTATTTCTGTATAACGTAAGATGTTTCTTTTAGTTATTATCTTCTTCTCATTATTATGGGTATTTTGTTGAATGTAATTTAACTGAAAATTTTCAGATGGATGAAAATGTCTTAAACGAACTGAATGAATCAATTCAGTGTCAGTTTTATTAAGGGCATTGGGTCTATCAATTTCAAATAATACATCAGAACATTTTCTTAAAACGGTATAAGGCCTGAATAAGGGGGACTTAATTTCCTTGTATTGGGGTATTGAAATTCCTCATACATTACTAAGTCACCAACCTTGAAATCAGCTTCCTGAAATTTTTTATCATATCTAATCTTATTTATTTTATAATATTGTTATGTTCTTTCTTTGGCTAATTTTCTAGCTTCTTCTAAGGGAGGATATATCTCATTATCTTTTAGCGAAATTTTGAAAGGTAAATTACCATACATTAAGTAGGTTGGTGGGAAACCTGTTATTGTATGTGGAGTTTGATTATACTGATGGGTTACTTTTCTAGAATTTTTGTCCATGGGACTTTATTTGAACTATTACTAATTTCACATTTTAAGCGGGTAATGATGGTTTGATTTACACGTTCAACCTTTCCATTGGTTTGTGGTCTGTGAGAAGTAGTTAATAATTGAGTGACATTATTATGTTTTAAAAAATGCTTAAATTTTGAAGAGGTGAACGCAGTATTTCTATCACTTAAAATTTTTTCCGGTATGTGATTCTGAAAGATTTGTCTTAAACAATTTATATAAGTATCTGTTGTTGCATTTTTTTGATGGGAAAGTCCAAATGTACCTAGTTGCATGATCAATAATAATGTGTAAATATTTTTAACAGAGTTGTAATAATTTAAACCACCTACACTATCTATCGATAAAAGTTCAAAGGGTTTTTCACAAAGGGGAAGTGATTGCATCAGTCCGTATTTTCTCTGATGTGACTTCTTATTTATTTGACAAGTTTCACAGTGTTTCACATAATTTCGTATATCAGTAATAATGTTTATCCAATAATATTGTGGTGATATTAATTTTAACATGGTAGCTACACCAGGGTGGCCAAATTTTTATGAGTTGTTTCCATTAATTTCACTCTTAGAGCTTTGGGTACAATTATTTTAGTTAAACCTTGTCTTTTAACTACAAAAACACCATCTCTCTTAAAACATTTAGGAGCTGATGTATTTTCTATTTTTTTGAAAATGACTTATTTCATTGATATCGAATAAAGGTTCTGGGGGTGTATTAATTATATGATAAGCAATAGGATTTCTTGTTAACATATCAGCTTCAACATTAATGCTACCTTTCTTATATTTTATATCAAAATCATACATAGAAACTTTTAAAGACCATCTAAAAAGTCTACCCGTGGGATTTTTGAAATGTTTAAGCCAAACTAACACATTATGATCGGTATGAACTGTGAAATGAGATCCATGAAGATAGCAATGGAATTTATCTAAACTATCAATTATAGCTAAGCATTCTAATTCAGTTATTGTATAATTAATTTCATAATTTCTCAGTCGTCTCGAGTGGAATGCAATCGGATGTTGATTTCCATTGGGTTTTTGTTGTTTGAGGATACATGAGATTGCAGTTTTCGATGCATCTACATAAAGATGACAGGGATAATTTGGATTGAATATAGCTAAAATGGGCTTTGAAATTAAGCTGTCTTTAAGGTTTTGAAAAGATTCTTGACATTCTGGGGTCCAATTCCAATTTTGATTCTTTTTAAGAAGATTATTTAAGGGCATTCTTAATTTTGCATATTGAGGAATAAATTTATAATAGACATTAATACTACCAAGAAATCTTTGTAAATCCTTTATATTTCTAGGGGGTAAAAGTTTTTTAATTATTTCGACATTTGTATTATTTGGAGTGTATGACCCTTGTTTTATTTCATATCCTAAGAAATCAATTGTATCTTTGCCAAATTTACACTTTGAGAATTTTAATTTTATATTTTCTATTCCACAAATTTTAAAAATTTCCTCTAAATGTTTTGCATGTTCTTCAATTGTGTGTGTGTGATTCCGAAAATACTATTATATCGTCAAAATAATTTAATGCAAATTTTATTAGGTATTTATTTAAAATCTGTCTAATAGCTCTTTGAAATATAGCTGGAGAATTTTTATATCCAAAAGGCAAACGATTAAATTGAAAAAGACCGTAATTTGATGTAAATGCAAGTTTTTCAGATTCATTATCATCTAATTTAATGTGCCAATAACCACTACATAGGTCGATGGTTGAGAAAAATTTTGCATGTGTTAATTTGTCTAAAACTGCATCTATTCGGGGAATTGGCTCTGCATCTAATTTTGTGATAGCATTTAGCTTTCTGTAATCGATACATAATCGTGTACGAGCATTATCCTCTTTTTAAAAGCCAATGTTATAGGGCCAGCGTAAGAACTATAAGATGGTTTTATTATTCCTGCTTTCAATAATGCATCTAATTGCTTTTTATTTCCGTATCATCTTTAAAAGATGTCCTATATGGTCGATTTACAATGGGTAATTCTGAGGTAAGTATTATTTTAGGAGAATTGCATTTTAACTCGCCCACATCAAACTTATTTTTAGCAAAGACATGTTTATATTTATCAATAATCATATTAATAATATCATAATCACTATTAGGAGTTTTTTCTATATTAAACACATTATCAGTTTTCTTAGTGATAATTTTATTATTACTAAATTTAAGAGTTTCATTTTCTTTAATATTTTTCTTAGATTCATAATTTCTTAAATTTTTTTTTCTTCTTTGAAAAATTTTATAATCACTAAAATTAATATTTATTTCAAAAATACTCAGTTTTATTAGAAATTATTAAATATTTCAGTTCTACATTTACTATGAGGAATTTAATATTTTCAATAATTTCTCCTATTTTTAATTGTAAAGTAATTGCCTCACTCACCTCAATTTCTCCATTGATGGTGGCAAGTTTTGTTTTGATATACTCTACATTGTGGTATCCCTTGATTGGTGATATTATATTTTTTGGAATAATATTGACACTCTCTTGATCCTGTATCCAAGAGGACATCAACTTGTTTGAAGTTTATTCTTCCTTGGATGATTATAAGTTCTCCTGTTTGATGAGGTTGGAATACCGTATTATTGTTTTGTGTTCTTTGACGGAGGTTGAAAGTAGGAGCATTGGGTCGCAAAACTGTCGGTCGTTGTGGAAATCGTTGGTTTCTCTGATATAGGGTAGGCCGCTGAAGAGAAAAGGACGGGTGATGATAAGAAGGTAATAGAAATTGAGGAGAGTATACATTGTATCTTGAACCGGTTATGGCATCCGGATGTTGAGATTGATCATTTCTCCAATTCCATCTTCCATACTGTTGTCTACGGACAAATTGATTCGTATGGTGAGGTATTCTTGTCACTGGATACTTTGGATATATAATTTCATTCCCATTTGATTTTGATTTTTCTTGGATATCTAAAAGTTTCATTTTTTCCTTCAGTTCCTCTATGTTGTTGCAGCTTCGTAACTGTAGTTCTATGGATCTATTTTCTTTTAATCCTTTTATTATGTAATATTTTTCAGCTTCTTCCATGTTTATCCGGGATGCGATTTCTTTTACTCTATAGAAATATTCTATGTGGGTCTCTTTTGAGGTTTTTTCTGTTTTAGATAATTGAAGATGAATCTCCGCTGGATTGACTTGTGTTCCGAATTCACGTATTAAATTATTTTTCAGTTCGTAAAAACTTTTAAGGATAGATTGTGATTGGATGTAAGTCTTCACAGCTCCATCTACTAACTTGATTATAAATAGGATTTTCTGTTTCTCTGGTATATTGAAGGATAGCACGTACTTTCAAAATTTCTAATGAATGTTTGAATGGGTTTTTCCAGGTTATATTTTTGGATCTTCAAATCGAATATCATTTTTAATAATGATTATAGGTTGCTTTAACTTTTCTTCATCAGCATCTAAATTCTCTTCTTGCTTAATTTTATTTTCGTTCTTTGCTTCCATTTTTGAAGTATGATTTTCTGAAATTTTGTTAGGAGAAGAGGATGATTCTATTTCTTTGGCGGTAAGAGTGATGTTCTTTCGGGGATTCTTAGCGCGTTTCTTTTTCCGTACCATAGATTAATTCTGGTAACCCAACGTTCCCAACTAACAAATGTAGAGTACCGTCGAAGTTCCATAAAATTCTCCATATCAGTTATTACGCTCGTTGGCTTTAGTTTTTATATTAAATTATTTTATAAAAAAGATTAGTTTTTCACATTAAGATCGCAGACGATGATCCTACCGGCTTTAATTCTGTCATGATTTTTAAGACCGAATCAGATTAAAGTTTAAAAAAGGAGATCTTTATACAATTCATTCGACATTTCTTCTGACGCTAAGGACCGGGAGTAAGAAACACGCCATGGTGGTGGTTTCAAGTGGATAACACTTGAAAAACCTATGGTAAGTATCGCTGCTTTGAAGAGGGTGATTGCAAGTTAATGCTGACATATGTTGACTATTAAATCTAACGATCTGGAATTAGACATGTTTATTGGCGAGGCCATATGTTCGGAAGAAATAAATGGGTGATTAGTTTGATACTTGAAGATGAGACCTGAGAAAGATGAATCAAGTGCTAAATAGGGAATTTAATTTTTAATCTAATTTAATTATCCTTACATATATATATATATATATATATATATATATATATATATATATATATAGCATACCAGGTAAAGCTATACGGTTTTGCTGGCCCAATACCTATTGTTTAGTTGATATTTTCCCAAGGCAATTTCGAAAAAATGGGGCTGTATTTCGTTGATACAGGACTTAATTTTCTTCTTCAAGACGTGAATGGTCTTAGGCTTGTTGACATGAGTATTACACTTCAAAATTTCTCAAGATTAAAAACCCTAACGTTGCTAAATTACACGACCAATTGGCGACAAATTCTGATCCCCCCCCCAAATGGAAATAATCTGACCAGTACGTTTTAAAATATTATTCGATTATGAGAAAGAATTGTTCTTTCGTATAGTACATCATTTTTAATAATCCGAAATTGTCAGCTGTCAATGATCCATTTTTCTTTTCTGGATATAAAGGACATTTTTCTTCTTTATCATGTAAATAAATTCAAAATTTACTTGAATTTTGTGGGGGGGGGACCCCTTTTATTTTCATTAAATAATAATTACTAGTTTTATAATGAATAATTTTATTTTTCTAATTTATTTTGTACTAAGGAAGTGGAAAGTAAAGCTTATTAACAAAAACTTACGGGAAATATAGAAATTGAGAACTAAATTGTAATTAAATGCAGGCAGAAATTGTACTTCTGGCAAAAATAACTAGCTATAAATGTGAAAATATTCCTGCCAATGACGACAGAATCTTCTTTATTGTATAATTGAAATCTATGGTATTATTTGAGTGACCTCCCATCATAAAAAAGCAGTTGACACTAAGTAAAAAAAAATATTAAAGATGCATAAATAAATCATTTGGGATCTCAGAGAAAACCGAAGTGATAAAACTGTTTTATGAAAGTTCAAATACTTTAACAAGGAATAAAAAAAATATTTTTTTCTAACACAGTAATAAGAAAGAGGAATATCTGGCCTCAGAGTCATTTTATGAATCATAAAAATAACGAATTCTTTTCCAGCATCTGTTTCGATGAAAGTGCTTAATGTAGATATCGTTTTTATGCATTCTTCCTACCTCTGCTTAAAACTAGGATAATATTAAACACATTTTCTGCTTCCCTAATATCATTTTCTTAATGCTCTACTTCTAAGAAGCTGATTGCAGATTGTGTTTTATGACGCATTTCAGTATTTTATTAGAATTCTTTTGAACATGTATCAGATTTGAATAATATATTTGAAAGCCTGTTTCAGCTATTACTGTGCCCACTTCACTGGGTTTTGCATAATATTGTATAACTATATATTGTTTAACTTATTCATTTATCTAAGTGTGCTATCATTAGGTTTTTAATATATCGAAAAATATTACTAGAGATTTCATATATTGCTTTAGAAAAGACAGAACTTGAGTTTCTAAAACAGAAGTGTATTTATCTATTAACTCCTCGTAACATTTCCTTCGGGGTTTATTTCCACAAAACCTGCGCTGCGGTAGCCCAGTGGTTAAGGTATCCAACCATGGCAGGCATGTCATGAGTTCGATCCCAGTACCACTAAAGACCCGCCGTGTAGGGCAGCGATGCACGTTAAATCTGTCGAGAGCTGAAACGTCCTCCCGTTGGTGTGGTGTGGTAGTTAGGAGAGGGTGGTGCCAGCTCAGGTGTCGTCCACGTCACTTGACCATGGTTCAAAATTACGTGGTCCGTCGCCAAAAGCCCTCGTGTAGCTGAACAGTGCGACGTTAATATTAACTCACTCCACAAAACCTATTTTTCACGGATATCTACTAAAAAAGGAAACAGTTGCCAAATTAGCCTTAATATCTCGTAAATTGATTTTTTTACTTATAAAACCTCTGTAACTCAAGACAACCTTCATCGATTGGAGTCGATTTCATTAAAACCATTTCTTAGAGGATCACTACTCAAGAGAAGAAGCATGTTTTCCAAATTTCAAGTCTAGTTGCTTAAAAAACTGGATTTCTTTTTATCTGTAACTTTTCCGCACTTCCCTATTGGGAGTAGATTTCCATAAAACAAGTTCTTAGCTCAACATAACGCCCATGTTTGCCGAACTTCAAGTGTGTACGTCTCACAGTTCTGGAGATATCGTGACTTGTGGGAGCCGCTTTTCTCCTTTATACGAGGAAAAGTCGAAAAGGAAAGGGACTTATGTAGGGATTGCAATGCCGGTATACCGAGATACCGAACGCCGGTATTTAGAGCCGTTTGTACAATTTTGTAATAGCGGTATTTGCAAGTTTAAATACCGTTTGGTCGGTATTTACTAGAATATTCGGCGTTTAACTAGAAAAATATGTTCTGTTTTATTTTCAGTTAGTATGTATGTTAATATATTAGATTCTAAAATACCTCAGGACAGTTTACTTCTAATGATGAGATGATTTTTTAAACCGAAAAATCCATTCCAAAAAGGAATGATCGGCTTAAAACTGAAAAATTAATTTTTTCGATAGTAAATTCGACTTAATTTCTGGAACTGTATCAGCTTTACTTCCAAATAAATTGGATGTTGAGGTATTATGTCGGAGAGATTCTAATTTATTAACAGCTAATGCAACAATAAATTTCATGTTGCAGTCACTAGCTGAAAAATTTTATATTACATCGAAAAATTGCATAGAAGAAAGGCATGTCGAAATAGAAAATGTCTTACACAGTATTAACATAATTGTAACGATTTTAAAAATAAAATTAAAAAGAAGAAAATAGAATAACCAACTCAAATTCCATTAAGTTTATAGTAAATTTTCTTAAAATATTTTACCCACAAACTTATCCACATTCAGACAAATTCGGTACTGTTATGGAAGATGATGATTACACAAATGTCGATAGAGAAGGTCTCTTAAGCAAAAATTAGAATTAGCGATAGCTAAAAAAATTTCTACAAACCAAAATATAATGCAGTAATCAACTATATCCACAACAATCCGATGAGAAATCGATTTATTTGAAGATGAGAGTTTTAGAGGTAAGTACTTCGAAAAAGTATATCACGTATTGCTAACAATACCACCAAGCGTAAATGCCAAAAGAGCTTTTTTGACAGCTGGTAATTTTTGCACAAAATTGCGTTCCAGGCTTAATAACGGTACAATTTTGATCTTTATGTTTTTTAAGATCCCATTTAACCCGCGATCACTCGTGCGGGATGTTCTGTACACCCCAGCAACAAGAAAAGGCTCCCAGAATTCCAAAAAAGAATGTGCAGAACCAGGATTTTTTCTGTAGCTGCAAATTTTAGGTCATTGAACCTCCAGGCATGATATTGGCTTTGGTCTATTGTAATCACTCTCCCTCGGACGATCGGAATGTAACGAACTTCAAAAGTTTTTTTGGGGTGCTGAGAACTCCCCGCGAGTAACTGCGTTATATTTTCGTACTCGGAGCATCTAAAATAGGATAAGTTTTTCTCTTCCCGTTGTAGTGTACTTTCATAATTTTGGATCATCATCATTACTTACAATAATGGATCATCATTACTTAAAATAACGGATCATATATATCCTTACTCATAGTAACGGATTCTTGATCCTCTCTCTCTCTTACGTCTTATTAGCTGTTAAAACCTACTATTGAATTTCGTTGGTCTATCTTCCCAGAATTCCACTCTGACGAAGGGAATATATAAACTCGAACTTAATTATTTGTTATGTTGGAAAATAAAATTTATTTTTGTAAAATCACTGAAATTTTACTTTGCCACACAACAATTCACCAAAAATGGTGACCCGTTTAAAATTTAAAACATTTTAATCAAAAAAAATTTTTCAACGTTGCCTGTACCTTCCGTAAATATGGAAGATATTTCAGCGGTTAAAATTCCAGCTTTTGTTTCATCAAATCCTGCCTGCGCTATGGTTCGGGATGCTTGAATCAACCTTCGAGTTGGCAGTTCCCAAGCCGATAACGGACGAACGCATGGAATAGAATTATTGCGTAGCTCATTTATCTCCCGATGCGGCAATGGAAGTCCGAGACGTAATTCTTTCACCTGGGAGCATAAATCCATATTCAAAATTAAAAGATGAAGTTATTGCCCGATGTGGTGAAAGCAAAAGCCAGGAAATTCGCCGACTTGTAGCCGGAGAGCAGCTGGGAAATCGAAAGCCATCGGAATTATTTCGAGTGATGCAATGGCGATAAGAATCGCACAACGTGACTGATTCACTTCTTTTGGAATTATTTTTACAGCAGTTACCACCTAATGTGCAATCCATCCTTGCAAGTATTCAACCCCTTTCAGCTCAAAAAGCTTCAGAAGTAGCTGATCGTATTTTAGAGGTAACACCTGTACAGGTAAGTGCTGTATCAAAATATTCCAGTGCCAATGCTTATGATAGTAGTGAATCAAAACTCCTCAAAGAGTTGAAACTTTTACGACAGGAAGTGAAAGAACTACGACGATCGAGAGTTTTTCTCGAAATCGTTTCGATTCTCGCAATCGCGGAAAGAGTCCTACGCCAAATTTATGTTGGTATCATTATAAATTTGCCGCAAAGGCAAGAAAATGTATTCAGCCCTGTTCTTTCCAGGAAAACTTGAACGGTCAGGAGTAGCGGCGACGTATGCCTTGCCTTTGATTTCCTGTCGCCTTTTCGTTCGCAATTGTAAATCCAACATCTGTTTTCTAGTTGATACTGGAAATGAATAGTCAATCCTTCCCGCAAATAAAACTCTAAAACTATCTTCTCCAGTTCAAACTTTTATTCCTCCAAATTGTACACCCATTCAAGTGTACGGGCGTAAATTAATGTCATTAGATTTAGGTTTAAGACGAAATTTTGTCTTTCCATTTTTTATTTGTAATGGGTCTAATGCTATTATTGGTGCAGATTTCTTACATTATTTTAATATAAAACCTGATTTAAAAAATCGTAATTTATTTGATGTTTCAACAAAATTAAATTGTCATTGTATTATTAGAAATTCTAATATTTTCTCAATTAAAACTCCTGTTATTGATAATTATTTTTCTAAATTGTTGAATGATTTTCCTAATATTGTAAAACCACCTTGTGCAAACCAAACAGTTAAGTATAATGTAGTTCACTATATTGATACTTTTGAACCACCTGTTTGTGCTAAACAGGTTAAAAATTGCGAAAATGGAATTTCAGCACATGTTGAATTTAGGCCGCATGCGCCCATCCAGTAGTAATTATTCTTCCCCATTGCATATGGTTCCTAAAAAAGAAAGCAATGGTTGGCGCCCTGTTGGCGATTTTAGAGCATTAAATGCTCAAACAAAAAAGGATAAATATCCGATTCCTAGCATTCTTGATTTTACAAGTGATCTACATGGGGCAAGAATATTTTCTCATATTGATCTTGTTAAAGTGTTTCACCAAATTCCGATTGCTTCCGAAGACATATATAAAACTGCTATTTGTGCTCCATTTGTTCTCTTCGAAAGCACTCGAATGCAGTTTGGTCTGTGCAATGCGGATAGCACTTTTCAAAGATTTATCGACGAAGTTACTCGTGGTTTGAAAGGTGTTTATGCTTTTATTGATGATATCTTAATTGCATCTCAAAATGTTCAAGAACATACTACCAAATCTCCATGCACTTTTTGAAAAACTTGATTATTATGGCTTAACGATTAAACCTTCAAAATGTACATTCGGAGTAGATAGTTTAAAATGTCTTGGATATCAAGTTTCCAGTGAAGGTATTTCAACTCTTCCTGCTACAGTCAATGCTATTCAAAACTTTCCTAGACCTAACACTTGCGTAGATTTTTAGGAATGTATAATTTTTATCGAAGCATTCCTAAAGCAGCCCACATTTTAGCACCCCTAATAAAATTTTTATAAGGTAACACAAACAAAAAGAAACCATGTCGTCCTTCGAAAAGTCTACAAACTCCTCTTGAATGGACTGAAGAAGCGGAAAATTAATTTATTGCTGCTAAAACAGCATTAGCTGATGCAACTCTTCTTAAGCATCCGATTCCTGGTGCTACTTTAAGTGTTTGGACCGATGCATCAAATTTCGCCATTGGTTGTTCCTTGATGCAACTTTCTAATAGTAACTGGGAACCAAAAGCATTTTTATCTTTATATAAAAGGCTTTCTAAAACTCAACAAAATTGGTCTACTTATGATCGAGAACTTTTGGCAATATATACTTCAATAAAAAAATTTAGACACATGCTTGAAGGTCGCGAATTTATTATATATACTGATCAAAAACCCCTAACATACGCTTTCAAGCAGAAACCAGATAAATGTACCCCACGTCAACTAAGACATCTCGATTATATTTCACAATTTTTCACAGATATTCTCTATGTACTTGGAACAGAAAACAAAGTTGCAGATGCATTATCTAGAGTAGAAATTGATGCAATTATAAAACCACCCATTTTAGACTACAAAAAGTTTGCTCAAACACAACTTCATGATTCTGAAATTCAATCTTTCCTTAAAGCAGATTCTTCTATTAAACTAGAAAAACAATATTTTCCTCTTGAAGATGTTTCTTTATAGTGTGATAAGTCACTTGAAACCCCTCGACCTTTTGTCCCTAAAAATCTCAGACAAGTAGTATTTCAAAATCTGCATTTTCTATCCCATCGTGGAATATCCGCGACAACTAATTTAATTTCTAAGCGCTTCTTTTGACCAGGAATGAGAAAAGACATCAAAAATAGAGTTCGAGCTTGTGAAAAATATCAGCGAGCAAAAGTATTCAAACATACCAAAGCTCCACTAAGCACATTTGCTCTCCCCGATGCTCGATTTGCCCACATTCATATTGACTATATTGGACCCTATCTACCATCCAAAGGATATAAATAGTGTCTTACCATCATAGACAGGTATACCAGGTGTGTGTGTGTGGGCCTGAAGTTATTCCTACCGAAGACATGTTGGCAGAAACCACTGCTCGTGCACTTTTAAATGGTTGGATTTATCGTTTCAGCACACCTGTTACAATAACAACTCTCTGATCAAGGGACAAATATTTTGAGTCTTCTCTAATGAGAGAGCTTACAAACATGATGGGTAGCCATAGAATCCATTCAGCTTCTTACCATCCACAAAGTAATGGAATGATAGAACGATTCCACAGGCATCTCAAAAGTACCATTATTGCCCATTAGGACGCTGGTTGGACCGATATTTTGCCTATCGTATTATTAGGATTACGTTCAGCAATGAAGAACGATTTAAAAGCAACAAGCTCTCAATTAGTTTATGGTACTACTTTACGTTTACCATCTGTGATCTTCAGAATCTCTTCAAACATCTGTGACACCCACCTATGCTTCGAAGTGAATTACCATGATGAGAAAACTTAGCCCAATATTCCCTGATTCTCATAGTTGTACGAAGAGCTATGTACACCAATCATTAAGTACATGCGCACACGTTTTTCTTAGAAATGACAAAATTCGACCCCCTTTAACTTCTTCTTACACTGGACCTCATTTGGTTAAAAGTAGATCTGATAAAAAATTTGTAATTTGTATAAATAATAAAAATGTAACTGTCACTATAGACAGATGCAAGCCAGCTTTTGAATTTTCAGAAAATTTTAATTCACAAAAAAGTAGTTCAAACTTTGAACCACCTCTCACCAAGCAACAAATTGAAGATAAAACTATTGTTGATAAAAATATCAGAACCACACGTTCTGGAAGGCACGTACATTTACCTAAGAGATTAACTTACTAATTCAAATTCCTTCTTAGTAATTTATATATGTATATCTTTTATTGTATTGTGTATATAAGTAATTGTATGTGTTATTGCAATTTATGTATTCTATAGTGCCTTATTTTTGTAAACAACAAACATTTTTATATTTATATATTTTTTATGCCGTTCCCTTCGTCACTGGGGGGATACTCTGTAGTGTACTTACATAATATCGGATCATCATCATTACTCATAATAACGGATCATCCTTACTCATAGTAACGGATTATTGATCCTTACGTCTTATTGGCTGTTAAAACCTACTATTGAATTTCATTGGTCTATCTTCCCAGAATTCCACTCTGACGAAGGGAATATATAAACTCGAACTTAATTTTTTATGTTGGAAAATAAAGTTCATTTTTGTAAAATCACTGCAATTTTACTTTGCCACACAACAATACACCAAACCGTTTACATTTTTTCCCAACTATATCAATATGCATGCATATTTTATTTAAAATTACAATAATTGTTGCACAAAAATTATATAATTCTATAAAATAATTGTTAAATATATATTTTAAAAATTTTTTAAATCATTTTCCAGGAATTATGACAAAAACTCCATGGGAAAAGGAGAAACAGCAATTTCGTCGTCTATAAGATACTGTATCAACAGATTGTCAAGATGAACTAAGTGAATTCGATGACTGTGTAATTTTAGAACCCAACTTGGAGAGATAAAACTTGAAATTGTAAGTTTTTATAATGCAGTCGGTGTTGATATCACTGATGAAATGTGCAGTACATATGATGTATCGCGAAATGTTACCGTTGGTCATTGCGAATATTTTATCAATACTGCAGGAATTAATGCTTCCAATGTCTATCATTCGGTTCTTCCTGAAAAGAAAATGAGACGTTCAAGATTGTTAGAGAAGATTAGAATTGATTGTGTACAGCCACGGTGGGATATGAGATCGGAGCTCCCAAACCTTAATAAAACACTCAAAAGAAGCTTTACTGACACAGAAGATATTAAAAAGAGAATTAATCCACCAAAAAAGGGACGTTGAACTGTTTTTCCACGAGTAAATGATGTAAAAACTAGTTGTTTTTGCCTTCAGTGTAAAAAAAAAATATGTGCTTGAAGCATATGACTACAGTCTGCTCTGAATGTTTGAAAAATAAATAAAATATTTGTTTTCTACTTTCTACTATCCTTGACATCAATTGCGAAGTACGTTTTTTACTGGTATATACGTTTTACTTGTGTTTTTCGAAAACAAAATATAAAAATAAGTATTTTAAAATGAAAAAATTTTGTAGATTTAGTTTATAAATTAATGTTAATCTCATTTGTAGGCAGTAAATTTAATAATTTTATTTGTATAATACAAAAAAACATCTTTTACTTTATAAATATGTATCATATTTGACTTAATTTTATTTTCATAATTAATTACGCGTGTTAAAAGTTTGGGGTGTTCTCTACACCCCGCGAGTAACGACGGTAGGAAAACAGGCACCAGTGACCACGGGTTAAAAATGTGTAACAGTACTACAGACTGAACAGCGATATTTACACTTTTTTGTTATTTAAATAAATAAAATGTTACTTTAATCTTTTGTGATTCTTTATATACTGTTATAATTTATAAGTTACAAATGGTTTTTTGTGATATTTACACTTTGATGAAACTGGCAAACATAAAAAAAAAAAAAAACATGGTAGGTTTTGTTTCTTTTCCTGAAATTTCTACTACAGGTATTGAAACCGATATCCCGGTATCAAGATCTAAAAAATACCGAATACCGTTATTGAACTTTTAGTCCGATATTGCAATCTCTAGACTTATGCATTTCTTCTTCCTAAGGTTTGGCAACAGCGCTAGTATCAAATGCTGAATGAGGAGTAGTCGGCAACACTTCTGTACAACGGGTCGATCGTCTTCGCTGGCAGTCGTTGGTGTGTAGGAGACCATTTAACATGGCAGCTTTCATTGTCGATCTGCACCAAGGAGGAAAAGAGGACAGTGATTCGCTTCTTTGTTTGCGGAAAGTGTGAAAGCTGCAAAAATTATTCGGTACATGCAAGCACAGTATAGCGGCAGCATTTTATCGCGAAGCAAATTCTACGAATGATAAGAGCGCTTCAAACAGGGAAGTCCATCTATATCAACTACTGAGGGTCATCGTGGTTGAGATATAGTGATGGAATTCAGTAGCTAGTATTCAGCGCACCTAGGCTAGTATCACACATTCCACAAACAAAAAGGGAATCCTTGCCCTCCTTGAAGCCGATAGACAATGGAGCTGCCATGTCGAACGGTCTCCTACATTCCAATGACTGCAAGCGAAGACGAGTGCCACGTTGTACAGAAGGGTTGCTGACTACCCCTCAATCAGCGCTGCTACCAAATCTTGGAAAGAGAAATTTGAAAGTCTGTTTACTTTTTGACTGCCCCTCGTATATTTTTGCATATCTCATCTGAACAAAAAACCATATTCGTTAAATTTTAAGTCTGTAAATATAATAGCTGATAAAACAGATTTTTTTTTCATAACATAACACCCCGTAACACTCTTGTGGGACGATTTTTGAAAACACCTTCCAAACCTGATCTCTGCTCAGCAAAAGTAACACATTGTTACATATTCTGTGTAAGGAATGCTTAAAATAGTGTAAATCAGTGTTTCTTAAACTGTCGGGCACGCCCCCTGGGGGCGATAAACGTACAAGGGGGCGCGAGCATATCGAAAATAAAAGATTAAAAAATTTATTTACTGGAATGAAGTAAAACAAAATACTTTCTGACATAATAAAAAATACACATTTACACTGATATAATTTATATATATCATCTGCGATATTACGTCATAAAAAATAAAAGCTTCTACTTCAAAACCTCATTTTAGCTATCTTTGATACTGTAACCAAATAAAAAAACCTTTTATTTGATTTGCTGTAATCCCATGATGAGATATTTTTTATTACGGTTTCTTTTCAAACCAAAATGAGAAAAAACAAAACCCAGACCCATAATCCAAAAAAAAAAAAAAAAAATTTAGAAAGATAAAGAATTCCTCACTGTTATATTATTGTCATCAGCTGTAGGCAGCAGAATGTATTTGCTGCGGTTTGACCTTCGAACTTACTTGTACGGTTAGTTACGCTCCTGCTCTTATGTATTTGTTTTTTTCATTAGGAAATAAACTATTTCTGCTGCGATTTTTTTCCTTGTAAAATATTTTTATGATTTTTGGAAAAGCACAGAGAGCACTTTGAAGGATTCCTTGGCCAAGATTTATTTCTATGAGTAATTCCCAAACATATAAATCATAATGAAAAACGTTTTACATATTTTTTTTGAACATCCATATTGTAATAAATACACTTTTAATCCGGAGCTGTCACGCCGAGCATAGAGTGCACGAAATCGGTAATTCTGGCAAAACTGTTTAATTGTTACCAATGACTCTGACACTATCCTCCTGTTTGACAGTCTTAACGTGAGAACTAAAACGTATTTGTCACATATCTTCCTCTTTATTGGGAGTGACAAACCTTTTTTTACAATCTTAAGGTACTTGTTTTGACTGAGTTCCCGGTGTGATAACTTTTTTTCCGAAACAATTTCTGTGTCCTTGAAAGTAGGTGAGTATATTTTCTCTTAATTAAATTATTCACTGGAATTACGATTTTTATTATGTACTGTAAAAATAATTATAAAAAAAGGATTGAGGTGACTCAATAACCCCATTCGACCATTAGTATCGAGTGAGTGCCTGCTTCAGGGTTAAAACATGTTGAAGTCTTTTCACTTTAAATATTTAAAATAATACAATTATATTTCATCGGAATTTTATATTATTGTTCATTATTACACATCAATTCTAAATACTAATTCTGTGAGGCTTAAAATTACAGTTCGCTTAAAACTAATTATAATTTGAGCAATCATTTAAAAAAAATCATTTTACAATTTCGTAAACATTGTCGCGCACTTGGCTTTACTCTCCTTAAAATTCAGTGATTATTTCAATAATGTTTTATTTTCTTATAAATGAACTCGTACAAATAGCGGGTACTTCAGCCGGTATACTTTTGATGTATCAGTGATGCACAGAGTATTTTATAATTAATTAATTAATGCTAAATTAAGAACAAGTTTAATAAGTATTAGCGACTTCCATGGTCTTGTCTTACAGAGCAAATTTTTCAAAGGAATGCTTATGATTAGAAATTGACCCACTGAGTTCTTTCTAAAAAAGCTGATACCTATATTTTGTCTTCTAAGCAGCCACCGCATTTTGCAATATGTTCGAATTTAAAAATTAGAGAAAGGAAAAATAACATAGTAATTATCCTATTACTTAATTTTTTTTTGCTTAAAAGCAGTATATACAAAATTTAATACTTATGTCATGAATTTGTACGGTTTATAATCAATATTATTGCTTTAGTGTAAAAAAAGTGCATTATTATTGCATTCAGTACATTATTAATGTATAAGGGGAACGCGATAAAAATTGTGATTGAAAAAGGGGGGCGGCAGTATTGAAAGTTTGAGAAGCACTGGTGTAAATAATTTATATCTGAATGTGTAATACATTAATATTACTTTTTGTTGTATTTATTTTATGTCAAAATTGTAATATTCGTAAGCAACACCGTTCCTTACATTATAATAGTTTTTAATAGAAACAGCGAAATTTTGGTGATAGAGCTAAGTCGGCATCCTTTTTAGCGAACATGTGAGCAATTTGGCGATTGATTGAATGGTACAGACGTTGATATGATGTAGTGCAACCTGGTGGGGAGTTACAACAAAAACGATAGCACAAAAACCTTCTCCACTAAAAAATACATATGCATGACAATTTTCACAGTGCTCGTTTGAACGGTGTTGGAGTCTGTCTGTTTAATTAAAACAGACATTCATTTATATAGAGAGAGATTACTTATGAACATATTTAAATATAAAATATAGTATGTGTACCTTATGAAATTCCTTGTTTTCCTGTATGAAATTCCTTGTTTTATTCACTACGTAACATCGTTATGATTACGGTTATAGCAACTAAAAAAAAAGAAAATTCTTAACCACAAAAAATAATACCTCATTTCTCGAGGAAGATTTTAAGATACACTTTGCTAGCGTATAATTAAATCTAAGCAAAATCATGCACGAAAACTATAAAATAATAACCCAGATTAATTTTTACGACGATACAGCACATTCAAATCAAATTAGCACAGAATTCTTTTGAAAGTAGTCTTTATTAATGTTTAGTTTAGATAATGAGTGTTAATAGAAATTATTTATTTTGAAGAAATTAAGTTATGCACTGTTTCAGAAAATAAAAACTAACTTTCCATGTTGATATGTGATTCCTCAGACATTTAAGTCAAATTTTGAATCGAGTAGTGAGACAATAAGATGGAAATTTGAACTTATTCACTCTCTTATTACAACTCTTTATTAATTCCACGGTCATTTCAGCGATAAAAATATCATTTCCATTTTATTTTTTAATAAAGAATTTTGAACTGGAATTCCTTTTATTTTTGTTTAATTAAATAAGGAGTCGGTATGTGTATCATTAAAATCAATCGTGAGTCTTTGGACAATTTGCATTTACTGTTTTAGAAATTAATAACAAGTCATCTTTAGATAAAATTTGCGGAAACGTGAATTGAAGGATATGGTTCCAAGCATTTATTTAATAGTTACAATCCATTTTCACCGATTTTCTATAATGAAATAAATGATGACTCTAATTTAGTTAACTTTTTTTCAAAACCCCGATCTGGAATGTTTGTCATGTGTAATTAATTTAATTTATAACATTAGAACCTAATTAAACAATACGCTTTGATAGATTTTGCTATTGTAACTACTTCTTTGAATTTGATTGAAATACAAAACCGTTAAGAAACATTCGACATACAAAAGCTAGTTTTGAATTAAAATATTTTTACTTTTCGGAAAAAGAAATTACTGAGCGTACATTCAAATTTATGTTAAAGTTGAAAACACATAATGCACTAACCTGCTTCCTTATTAGTTAGAGAAATTACACACCAAGCTTTAAATGCAAGAAAAATTAAGTCAATCTTTAAATAATCATTAAAAAAGAAATTAAAATGTGGAGGGATCAAACTTACCCGTGTGTGTCAAACAGTAAACAAATCTACAAATTTATTGCTGATTACTAATCTTATTACTAAACAGTGGCGAAGGTAGCCTAGCGGTCAATGTCACTGGCTTGTCATGAGATCGAGCCCAGCGCTACTAAAGACCCGCCGTGTAGGGCTGCAATGCGCGTTCAATCTGTCGAGAGCTCGAACGTCATCCAGTTGGTGTGGTGTGATAGTTAGGAGAGGGGTACCAGCTGAGGTGTCATCCGCGTCACTTGACCATTGTTCAGAACGACGAGGTACGTCACTAAAAGACCTCTTGTAACTGAACAGTGCGACGCACAGTGGGCAGTTTTCCCAATCTAGGGCTCGAAAATTATTTTATGGCTTTAAAGTCATAGTAATTAACGTAAATTGTGTATTCTTTTTTGTTTTATAATAACAAATTGTTTTAGTATAAAACAGAAATAATAACTTAACAAATTTATGTCAAGTTCATGGGTTTTATGGATTTTAACTAATTTATGTCAAGTTTGAATTTGATCAAGAATAAATGATTGCTAAATGGAACTAGTTTTTGAACAAGTCAGGGAGTGAATTAATATTAACTTTGCATTGTTCAGCTACACAATGTACACCCTCTCGTAATTTTGAACCATGATCAAGTGACGAGGACGACACCGGAGCTGGCACCTACTCTCCTAACTACCACACTACACCAACGGGAGGACATTTGAGCTCTCGGCATATTTAACCTGCATCACGCCCCTGCACGGCGGGTCTTTAGTGGTACTGGGCTCGAACTCATGACATGCCTGTCATGATCCGTTACCTTAACCACTGGGCTACCGCAGACTCTAGGTTTGAACAAGGATCTAAGGATATTAACAGAAGCAGTAATTTATACTTGGGAGAATATGTACAAGAAATAGTGTGGCAAGTTAAAAAACTTAAATTTAATACTTGTTAAAGATTCCACAAATATAATCAAACATAACATTGTACATATACAATAAAGGATAATAGGTTGTGTTTAAAATGATTTTTTATTTATATATTTAAAAATTACATTTTAACATTTAATATAATGTTTATTTAAGAAAGTGATACGAGATAAAATTTTACACTTATTATTCACACAATTTTACAAGCTTAATTTCTTTTAAAAAATTTGGAAATTTTTAAAGTTCAACTCTTTTGTGTTAATTAATTTTTTGGCATGAAATTTTTGTAGTTTTTCTGAGGATGTTTTAAACACCTTTAGAGATTGATTTTAGAATGCCTTGAATAGAAAAAATAATAAAATGTTGATATATATATATATATATATATATATATATATATATATATATATATACATATATATATAAATTTAAATTCAACCAAAAGCCTAATATTTCCCACATTTCAATTTTAAAAAAAAGAAGTATTCAATTTACATCAAAATGGATCCCTAATTTTGTTACATGCATTACATATAAGACACAGGGGAAAAATTGAAGTGATTGGTAAATAATTGTGGAAGCAGTATTTTGAATGCGAAAAAACACAAAACAAGAAAAACCATTTTTAAGCTCATAATTCTGAAAAAACAATTATTATAAGCTTAAATAAACACAAAATACCACACTAAAATATTAGCTATATATTTTGCTTAAAAATAATAAAATATATAAATCTTAATTCCCCCCCTTGCAACCACGGCATTCATTCAACTTGAAAAACTTTTAATTTCTGTGGGAACTCATAAATTTGTTCCCTACAAACGGGCAGAAATTTTTAACAATTATTCTAAATTTTAATTGCTGCTGGTCCTCATATTTATAAAAAAGTCCGTGGTAGTCCTAATTAAACTACAAAATATCATTAGTTTTGCGCTAGTATCTTGCTCTTCCATCCCCGCATTGAATAAGGCACGCCGAGTAATACCATCGGCCAAAGCTGAAAAGAAAATCATAACTTTGGGAGTAGCTGGTAATAGCAGCTAAATTTGGTATTAACTTAAAGGTCTATATTTACTCTATGTGACTTAATTGTTACAGTGATTAATCCGTGTCAATCCCAAAAGTTCTAGTTCAATAAACGCAAAAAACTGACATACGTTACATGCTGTGCTAAATGTTATTATTATTTTTTTTTACTATTTTTAATCGAACTTGAACCTAATTTGAAAGACAAATCAAGAAATTACTTACTCATGGTATCCATTTTCAAAAAAATCCCGCTAAAATCTACAAAATCCTTTTCAGACGAAACGACAGGACTTGCAACTGAAAAGAAGGCTCTTGCAAGTGTTTATTGTTACAAGAGCCAACCCGATCTAAACCGACAATTTTTGACGATTTCCATTCGCGTACTGATAAAAACTGTTTACCACATGGCCGGGGAACCTATTAGGACGATAAATTGTGGGTTGTTGTTTTATTCCGTGCAATTTCAATTTTGGATTTTCCGAACACCAGATTGGGAAAACTGCCCACTGTGCGACGTTAATATTTCACTGATTCATTCATTCCTATTCCTAAACAAACCACTAATAACGAAATTCAACTCAACAATAAGTGATGTGAATCTCTTCTTGTGAGATTGTGTGTGTGTGATCTGTGAACTCTACAATTCTCTTTTTCATTCCTTTTCTTTTCTTTTCTTGGTGGCACTGAAGATCAGCCGTATAAAGTGAGCCGATGCATGTTAAATCTGTCGAATTACAGCTATATTTACGTTGTACTGTAAAGTTGCACAAAGGATATTGGCAAAGGACCGCTTCATTTTGAATCGTGGTCAAGTGATGAGTACCAACTCTGAGATGGCACACCCTTTCTTAACTTCCACACCACACCGTACCAACAAAACGACGCTTGATCCTCGATACATGTAACATACCCCCTCTGCAGGTCACCTGCACATTATCAATGTCTTCCTGTTGGTTTGGCGTAATACTTATGATATTGGGTGCCAGATCAGGTGTCTCTTGAACGATGTTCAAAGTGACGCGGTCCGTCCCCTATAGCCCTGGCGTTGCTTTATAGCGTCCCTTCAATGCAACTCTCTCTTTTACGGTATACAGATACTATCTTCATCTTATTCTCCCTTCATTATATCTGCACTTTAAGGGTAATGCTCCTTTCCATACACCACAGCTTCTTAAGTTATATGTGAACAGTGTATTAATGATGCTATCTAAAATTAACTGCGTCTCTTTCGTAACAAAAAACTTTCTTCACAACTACTAACTACCTCACCCTTCATAAAAAACTCTCAAACTCTACTCTCAGACTCCGTGATGTAACGAATAATGTCAGGTTATCCTCCCACTGCACAGAGATTTTGCCCTTAATAATTTATAAATTGGCGTTTGTCAGGCTTAGGGCTCCCTAGAATCCTGCCCTTGACCGCGATACGGAGATAGCGCCGTCATTTTACAAATAATACGATTTTCTGTTTAATGTACATCGAGTAGCTTATTTTGTTTATAATATTTTATAAGGCCAGTTTTAATCGAAATTATTGTGAATTAACGACATTTAATGCTTAATTCATGTGACTTCATAGTCGCATGATAATGAAAACACATGTTTCTAGCCAAGCTCTGTTCTGTTGTCAACTTTTGCTCTTTGCAGAAACTTTCTTTTCAAAAGTACATTAATATTTATGCACACTAATTATCAGAAAACAAGATTTTATTTTTAATTTTAAAATCTATTTGAAGAAATCTTTATAACATCTTATGAAATTTGAAATTTTATCTAAGTTTTACAAATAGAACAGTGGATTCAATATTTGTAATGTTTGTTTGAATTCAATGGAGAACACTTGTTTGTCTTTATCATGTGACCGTCATGAATTGAGTTCAGTGATTGGTTATTAACTTTGTACTTTGAAGCCACAAAAAGATTCTCTAGAGAAGGATCGCATAACTTTGAAGTGTGGTCAAATGACGAGGAAATCACCTGAACTGGCAAACACTTGCCAAGCTTCTATATCTCACCAAAGTAAAAACGGAGCGTCGAATGCTGAAACCATTCATCAGCCGCTCTACACGGAGGGTATTTAGCGGTTCCTCTAAATAACTTACAAATAGCCTTCTGTATATAAATTACTAAAGTATTGTTAATAGAAATGTGCAAATATTCTTTTTCTAAGGCAGTGCTTCTCAAACTTTCAATACTTGTGGCCCATTTTTCAATCATAATTTTCATCGCGCCCCCCTTCCTTACAATATTAGTCTATTGAATTCAATAATGCTATACTTTGACACTAAGACTACAATATGATTTTTTAACCTCTTAAGTGCCACCGGCGTATATAAACATCCCACTCAATCAAAGCGTTAATTGACTTGGGCGTATATATGCATCTTTATAAAGTACGATCTTTTCTAAGCATTGCTATCCGTAAAATTGTTCCGAAGGCTTTGGTATGCAAAAAAAAAACGACCTTGCCAGTGTTTGCAAAGGATTTACTTACTTCAGAGGATTTGCTTATCCCCCCTTTTCTTCTTCCTACTTAGAAAACGGTGGCATTGAGGAGCGAATCGCGAAACTTTTTTTCGGCAGTTAAGGGATTAATTATAAACCGTACAAATTATCGAGATAATTTTTGTATATAATTTTATATATGATAAGCCCATGACATCACTGGTAATTACTAAACATGTTTTTGTAATACTGTTAAATTAATTATGAAATACTTTATGCAGTACTGATACATCTATAAGTTTATTATAACAGTGTAATTGTATATATTATTTTTTTGTGATTTGAGAATATATTTTATTTGTTTACTTTCAGTAAATTAATAATTTTTTAAAAATAATATTTTGCTTAAGACTTTTCAATATGCTCGCGCCCCCCTCGCAGAGTTTTCACGCCCCTCTAAGGGGGAGCGCCCCACAGTTTGAGAAACGCTCTTCTAAGGTGTTTCTCAAAATTTCTTAGTAAAAGTATTACGAAATATTATATATTTAAAGAAGGAAAAATGTGTATACTATCTGCAATCAGTTATTTTATAATGTACTTGTGACGCAGTTATTGTGATAAAAGTTATATCTGCTCTACAACTTTTCCCATTAAGTTACTATTAAAAACATCGTCACTGGTAATTTCCTTAAAAACGTAGTATCTTTTAGACATTGGCATTTCGAGAAACTTATTACGTTTATAAAAAAGAAATCTTATTCAAAATATATTTTAATAACAACATAATTACCGCCTGTGAGCATTGATATTGTGCATTGAACTCATCAGTAATGAAGGATTATTATCCGTTGTACGTTATAAGAGTGAAACATTACTTCCACATTTGTATAGAATAAAATTTCAATAATAGTTTCGTAAAGGCATATATGGGATAAGTCACACAATAGCTTCAAATATCTTAGCTTCTTCTCTCTAACTTTTGTGTAATCTGTCGTTCGTAAAGTATCTCATACGAGGGTTGGGGCAAAAGTCATGACAACTAATTTTTTTTCTTGAAAATACCAGTCCGGTAGGAAAATGTGACATATACGGATGAAAGTTCAAGGTTTTAACTACATGTGTGGACAATAGATAGCACACTAATTTATTACGATAGGATATAGGGAAATATGGCCGTCTCGGTGCAAAATAATGACAACACAGTACACATAAAGTTGACATGACAAACCTGGGCCTAAAGACTCTTAATGTAGACCACGACGCTTAATGTGATCCACGAGCTGCTCGATGACGGCACGTGCCAAGTTGGTGCTCACAGTGACCGGTCGTCCCGAACGTTGCTCATCACTGGTGGGCACACGTCCTTGCTGAAACTTTCCTATCCACTGTGCTACTGTACGGTATGGTAGGGCATTATTCCCTAGGGTTTCAAAAATCTCACTGTGAGATTTCATCGCATTTCTCTCTCCAAGAACGGCTATTTTGATGTAAGAGCGCTGCTCAACCCGGGTTACTTCCATCTCACTCGACACTCACAAACTGACTAATTTCATAGCCCTCGCTGCGCTACTTCCACCTATCACAGAGCCATCTGTTGTTCTGCATACACACTATGCCTGCAGAACTTCCACACGACACATATACGTTTGTGATCCGTTTGCATATCTCCAAAAAAAATAGTTGCCATGACTTATGCCCAAACCCTCGTATTTTAATGCGCATATAATTTAACATTTTCTTTTTATTGAATTTAAATGAAACAAATGACGAAGAATGGAATTCTTTTTTCAACATCTAATTATGTGCTTCAGAAAATTAAGTGAATACTTTTATCAAGTTTAAACCAATTGCCTTTCACAATTAATCAGGAAAGGATTTTCCGAACAAATCGTCTTACTTCATAAAATGAAGTAGAAGTTGTAGTGATTGTGCCTTTGATAATGGGACTTTTGACTAATTCAAAGGGAAGGAAGTTCAAAAGACTTTCCTTGAAAGCATGCATGCATCTTAGAGCAAGAAAGGGTACATTCTTTTTTTTTTAACGAGAATTGTTCCAGTAAGCGTACTGGATTAAAAATGAAACCTTTAAAAGTATTCAAAGCATGCGTTCATTCTGAAATAAGCTTTTGTGAATATATACTCGTCTTTAAATTTAAATTCAAGAAGAAATTCTTTAAGAAAGTGCATCATGTGAGACCGAATGCCCTATTTTGGGAAATCAATAATTATTTGAACCCTCTATAGAAGTTTTAAATATATGTTTTATTCGCTTTAAGGAAATGATTTGGAACTATAGATAATGAAATATACTATTGTTTTCTTCACTTCTCATCAAACTTTACTGTAACTGTGAGCGCGGCATATTTTTCCGCGCTTCCTACCCCAACTGCAACGCTACACCCTCGCACCAGGGGCATTCCGACTGTAAGCATCGATGGAAGTGAGGTCTTTGTCTTCGTCAAAAGACTTTCGCAATTGAGACACGAAGTTCAAAATATTCGCAGCACCTTCAAAAATGTGGTTCACATCTATAGCCGCAAATTTACTTTTTAAAACTAAGCGTGAATTAGCCGTAACTATTTCTGTAGTTAAAACTCTGTTCTATCTTCTTCCCTGGCTGTAATTGAAACTCAAGCTATGGCATCAACAATCAAAGTTAATGTTACATTGGATAAAAAGTACATTCAGTTTTGACCTAATGGTCTACTATCTGAAGGATTAGTTATAAATAATTCATTACTTTTCAAAGCTTTTCCTGACAATTCTCTTCATTGTCCACAGAATGATTTTTTTCTTCCATTTGATATACAAAAATATCTTTAAACACGCAAATATATATATATATATATATATATATATAATAATTATTATTATTATTAACTGAGAGTAATTCTTTCTACAAAATTTTAGGTTGTAAATGTCATGACGTATCAGGCCCTGTGAACATTAAATTGAAAGTTATTCATATTTGATAATTCTTAATTATTTCTTGTTTGAATTAATTACAATAGACGTGAAAAGGAGACAGATAAAGAGAAAGAGAGAGACAACTTTCTCAGTTTTTATTTAAAAAGCAAAATCATTTTGCAGAATCATATAAACATGTTGTGGGAAATTATTTTTTTTATGAATACTTAAGCAACATATTGATTGCACCAACTTATAAGCTGCCTTTGAACTAGATTCTGAAATCCTCTTATGTTAAATGTGGTTCTTTGAAGGTTTGAGAACCTTTTACAAAGTAACTGTACGTGAAAGGGCTGAATGCTCTAAAGAGAAATGTTTTGCAATAAACGCTTGTTAAATTTAAAAGCCTTCTGAGTAGTTGGATGTTATAGTTATTTAATGACTTCATAGAGCTATGATGAATGGAACAAGAATCTTATGTCTCTCGAGCAATTAAACTATTTCACTTTAATGTTCTTATTTACATTAAAAACAATTCTTTGTTTTGGTACAAATACCAATGTTTCCAGGCAAATTAACGAAAAAATAAGATTCTACGCTGAAGAACTTGGGAAAGATTAAATGAATTTGATACACAGAGTAACTTTCAGTGGTTAAAAGAAAAATGTTCTTTTATTTATTCGATAGCTGATTATATAAGTGTGAAAATAGAATTTTTAAGGATAGTGAATCACAAGATTTTTTCAGTTTGTTGTTGTGGATAATGCCCCCTGTTTGACGTATTCAGAACGAGGCCCCCGAAATTCATCGTGGCAAGTAGGCTAGAAGTACGCCTGTCGTTGGCCTTGAGCACCATACAGGTAACAGTACGAATCAGCTCGGCAAAATTCTCTGAAGGGACGATAGATGGCGACACCACCTATCTCCACCTTCGCAATTTAGACATGGAACTGAAGGAGAGGGAAATATTCTCCAGTCCCCTGCACTCGTAATTCAGCCCACAAGACTTTCGGACCCACTGATTTAACGTGCACGTACTCCGTGTGTACTCGGAGGGTATTTGGTGGCATCGAACCCAGGCTTTCCGGTCTGGAGTCCGATGCTCTAACCACTACCGATGCTACCTATGGCATTTTCAAGTTGTAAGTTTTGTATGGATAATTGCAAGTAAATGAGTTCCCCCTTTTGAAAATAATCATTAGAAATTTACATCAGAAGGAAACAATCATTGGGAAATATGTAGTGCCAAGCCACGTTTCACTCCCTGTACCGAAGACACGCTTGATTAGATACGTCATTTTTAGATGAAAAAAATCCTTTTATGTTACTGTTTTAAAAACTGTTCCATGTAAATGTCATTCATTTTCTTGTGTGTAACGTTTTCTTAATTAAAAACAATATTTTTAAAGTACAAAATGTATACAGTATCCCTGGAACTGTGGTTCAGTTTTCGCTGCGAAAAAAGTTTTTTTTTTTTAGCTGATTTGGATGTACCAGCTCAACTCGGGACAACAAAAAGATACTAATAGAGTATTGAAAAAAATAGAAAAAGTAAAAATTTTAGTATGAAATTTTTTCGATAAAACATCCCGGCTGTGACTGAGTATTTATGAACGTTTCACAATAAAAGAAACACGAGTGATATTGGGGATAAATCTATAACTTTACACCTTGGTTTTCAAATGAGGATAGCACTTGAGATGCCCCTCCTCTCTCCAAACTTCCATACCACGTCAAGGAAGGACGTCACAGAGGGTCTTCAGTGGCACTAGTGCTAGAATTCATAACAAACCGGCCACGAAATCGTGACTATGACCACTAAGCTTCCGCGGTCATTGCATCTCAACCTAGATTCAAGAGTTTGTGTGTAGGAAACATATATATTGTATCCTTTTGAATACCATATTGATTTGATAATATTATCGACAACTGCAAAAAAGAAAAGCGCGAATATATTGACAGAATCCATTCAGTAATTCATGTAGTTTAGATTCCTAAGACTGCGTGGGAAGAATGAGTAAATGTGAATAATAGTTTACTGGCGTCGCATTCTAAAGCGACATGAGGGCTATTGGAGACGGAACTCGTAATTTTGTACCACCCCAACCATATAAACACCAAACATTATTTAAGAGTTAGCTCACAGTTAATTCTTGAAATAAAAAAATTACTAGAAACATTTGACAGGTTTTCAATTACACACAGGGAAGAAATGACGTTGGTGAGATTAACCTTAAATGTTTAGGAGTACATTACCAAACCACGGGACATTTTTCAAAGATAAGTCTACCATAAAAGTATTTAAAAAAACTTACTAAAACTAAAAATTTGGTTACAATAAATATATATGTAGACAAAAGACTCCAATCTGATTGAAATGATTTCTTCTATTCTGAATAAAGGTCAGGTCGGAGGCTTAAAAGTAGCGTGCCAGCAAAAGTCCAAAATTGGGAATTCGATCCCCGCTGTAGTCGATAGATTTTCTGAATGGGAAAATCGTAGACATGCATGCTGTATAATTATGTGGCAGGTAAAAGAACTCTTGAGTATCAATTTTGCTTTGGTTTCTCAGCAAAATTAAATCATGGCAATGTTTATCCTCCGAAGGGAGTTTGAAATCAAATAAATTCGAGCACTAAAAATTTAATAGCACTGAAATAGCTTTCACACTTGTGTGTCTGCAATAGCTTGTGTGCCAAAATGCACACAAGCTATATCCAATCATATGGGGATATAATTGGGAATATAATATCCCCATTTATATGGGGATATAAAAAGTTTTTAAAAGTTCGTGTGGCCTCGACAGCGTTGTATTTATGTCATGAACTCGTGGCTGATGTGTCACATGCATTTAAGTCCTCGTTCCAATCAAAATACACTCTGTAAAGGGGCTCATGCATGTTAAATCTGTCATGTCTCAGTTCTTAAGCTAGAGGACAAAGAAGAGTGGGATGTCAGCGAAGGTATTGTCCTCGTCACTTGACTGTCAACAATAGCCATTGCGTAGTTTTTAATGTGAAGTTAATAAATATCCCCATTAACTGAAAAAGAACTGAAATGAAATAATTTCATTTCAGTTACCCAAAGCTTCTAACAAGTTACTTTGATTTATTAGTTCAAAAAAAATCATGAAATTTAATTCCCAATGAAATGTGAGTCACTTTATAGCGTTTCAAACACTAATTCATTTAAAACTCGCACAGAGCAATAAAAAAAACCCTTCTTGAAGACATAATTCGTAATAAAAGACGAATTATTTAGGAAAGCTGAAAAAAAATTGCACGGCATAATGCATCATTCAATTCAAATTGCAGAGCTTAATTTAGCACCCTATCCTGACAGAATAAATGAGTTATTTTTGATATTTCACGAAAGGATCTTTTTTAATCTTTTTCTCTCGTGATATAAATTTAATCTTGTTGAGTCACTGAGCATAATTCTTTTATATAAAAATGTTTGAGTAAAAGAAAAATAAAGCTCTAAAAAGAGATTTTTGAACCGAGTTACTGAATCAAATACGGAGGTTTTGAGAAATATTTGAGACTTCATAACATAATTAAGTAGTCAACAATTTTTTTTTTACTTGGAACGAAATAACTTCTTGGTAAAAAAAAGTTTTCTGAAAATCACATCCTTCTGACGTTATTATTATTGTTTATAATGTAATTTAAGAAAAAAAACCTTCCTTAAACTGTTTTTTTATTTTTTAAAATAAAGGATACTTAATTTTCTGCTACGTAAAATTAACTATGCAGGGATAAACAAGGAACAACATAAAGTAATATTAACGCTATACATTCCCAGATATAAATTGTTTACACTATTTTAAGCGTTTATGACCCAAAATTTGTGAAAATATGTTACTTTTACTGAGCAGAGATGAGCCTAGGAAGCTGTTTTGAAAAATTGACCCACAAGAGAATTACGGGGAGTTATAAATAAGTAAAAATTCTTTTTATCAGTTATTAGATCTACAGACGTGAAATTTAACAATTATGGTTTTTTTCGTCGTTCAGCTGAGATATGCAAAAATCTTTTTTGTTGTTGTTGTTTTTCAATTTAGATTTCATGTAAAACCCGTATAAAGAACGGGTATAACAGCTATTTTTTAAAAAGTTAAAGACTATTGAACATTTTTTAAAGAAAATTTATATCATTTTATTATGCCATCGACGCATAATTGTTTTATTCCTGTCGAATTTTCAGTGGCCGCTACTCTGTTTCAGTATTTTTCTGTACATAAAATTATTTCCCTTTTCATACTTGCTTCTTAGTAAACTCGTCTTGATGCTATTACCGATATATTTGCTGTTTAGGAAGTTAAAAGAAAGCGTATTCAAAGAAATTTCCTAACAGAGGGCAGAAAAGGATGCTTATGACACACTGAAGATAATTGACTGAATGGGGTCGGTGCATGTGGCCAGAATAAAAAGGAAGAATGTTTAGGAAGTTAAAAGAAAGCGTATGCAAAAGAATTTCCTAATAGTGGGCAGAAAGGGATGCTGATGACACACTGGAGATAATTGACTGAATGGGACCGGTGCATGTGGCCAGAATGAAAGGAAGAAAGTTAAGGAAGTTAAAAGAAAGCGTATACAAAAGAATTTCCTAACAGTGGGCAGAAAAGGATGCTTATGACACACTGGAGATAATTGATTGAATGGGATTGGTGCATGTGGCCAGAATGAAAGGAAGAATGTTTAGGAAGTTAAAAGAAAGCGTATGCAAAGCAATTTCCGAACAGTGGGCAGAAAAGGATGCTTATGACACACTGGAGATAATTGACTGAATGGGATTGGTGCATGTGGCCAGAATGAAAGGAAGAATGTTTAGGAAGTTAAAAGAAAGCGTATTCAAAGGAATTTCCTAACAGTGGGCAGAAAAGGATGCTTATGACACACTGGAGAAAATTCACTGAATGGGATCGGTGCATGTGACAAGGATGAAAGGAAAAATGTTTAGGAAGTTAAAAGAAAGCGTATGCAAAGGAATTTCCTAACAGTGGGCAGAAAAGGATGCTTATGACAGACTGCAGATAATTGAATGAATGGGATGGGTGCATGTGGCCAGAATGAAAGGAAGAATGTTTAGGAAGTTAAAAGAAAGCGTATGCAAAGGAATTTCCTAACAGTGGGCAGAAAAGGATGCTTATGACACACTGAAGATAATTGACTGAATGGGATCGGTGCATGCGGCCAGAATGAAAGGAAGAACGCTTAGGAAGTTAAAAGAAAGAGCATGCAAAGGAATTTCCTAACAGTGGGCAGAAAAGGATGCTTATGACAGACTGCAGATAATTGAATGAATGGGATGGGTGCATGTGGCCAGAATGAAAGGAGGAATGTTTAGGAAGTTAAAAGAAAGCGTATGCAAAGGAATTTCCTAACAGTGGGCAGAAAAGGATGCTTATGACACACTGGAGATACTTGACTGAATGGGACCGGTGCATGTGGCCAGAATGAAAGGAAGAAAGTTAAGGAAGTTAAAAGAAAGCGTATACAAAAGAATTTCCTAACAGTGGGCAGAAAAGGATGTATATGAGACACTGGAGATAATTGACTGAATGGGACCGGTGCATGTGGCCAGAATGAAAGGAAGAATGTTTAGGAAGTTAGAAAGCGTATAAAAGAATTTCCCAACTGTGGGCAGAAAAGGATGCTTTTGACACACTGGAGATAATTGACTGAATGGGATGGGTGCATGTGGCCAGAATGAAAGGAAGAATGTTTAGGAAGTTAAAAGCGCATGAATTTCCTAACAGTGGGCGAAAAGGATGCTTATGACACACTGGAGATAATTGACTGAATGGGATCGGGGCATGTGGCCAGAATGAAAGGAAGAATATTTAGGAAGTTAAAAAGAAAGCGTATGCTAACAGTTGTCAGAAAAGTATGCTTATGACAGACTGCAGATAATTGACTGAATGGGATCGGTGCATGTGTCCAGAATGAAAGGAAGAATGTTTAGGAAGTTAAAAGAAAGCGTATGCAAAGGAATTTCCTAACAGTGGACATAAAAGATGCTTATGACACACTGGAGATAATTGACTGAATGGGATCGGTGCATGTGGCCAGAATGAAAGGAAGAATGTTTAGGAAGTTAAAAGCGTATGCAAAGGAATTTCCTAACAGTGGGCAGAAAAGGATGCTTATGACACACTGGAGATAATTGACTGAATGGGATTGGTGCATGTGGCCAGAATGAAAGGAAGAATGTTTAGGAAGTTAAAAGAAAGCGTATTCAAAGGAATCTCCTAACAGTAGGCAGAAAAGGATGCTTATGACACACTGGAGATAATTGACTGAATGGGATCGGTGCATGTGGCCAGAATGAAAGGAAGAATGTTTAGGAAGTTAAAAGAAAGCGTAAACAAAAGAATTTTCTAACAGTGGGCAGAAAAGGATGCTTATGACACACTGGAGATAACTGACTGAATGGGATCGGTGCATGTGGCCAGAATGAAAGCGGCTATGTTTTTCCTTTTGTAAGGGATGGAAATTTAATTTTCCCCATCCAACAAATGGTTTGCATTCGAATCTATGCCGAAACACGATTTTCAGTAGCATTAACTCTACAAAAATAAAGTGATGATTTATTCTTCCAGTGTTAATGCTACTGAAAATCAGGTTTTCGGCTTGATAGATGAAATTTTGAGAATGAAATGTTTATAAAGGAGGAGGGGAAGGAGGCGAACGGAAAAATATTTCAACACTCATTTTATTATAAAAAGCCTAACATGTTTTTAATACATATATTTTAAAACTTAAAGGTAATAAAATAAAAGGCCCTTGATTATGTGTGTCTCGCATCAAAAGTAATTACAAATTTGAAGCGCTTAAGAGCCAAAACTAAATTTTGAATAACTAGTAAAAAAATAAGTTGCTAATATTTATAGCAGGTCTCGGCCACCTTGCAGTTGTAGGGTGCCAAACAAATCAACCAATAGGATTCTGGATGACGAACAGTAGCAATTTTTTCTAACAATTCGATTCTTGCGGCAGTGTTTAAAGTGTGAACTCGGAATATCATGGGTATATCTATCACTTAATCTCAATATCAGCGGTATAATTACGCACGTTTCTAAGCTGTTTAACCTCTTCTTTGGGGAAGTATAATATTTTTTATAAAATAAAATATTTTTTCATATATATATAAGGTAATTTGGGGGAACATGCCAGTTTGTTAATAGTACTTTTACACGTCGATAGATGGCAAGTTTGAGCTACTTGTGCGAAGAGTCTGGTAAGGCATTAAATGTGAATTTATCTGCATTAATCGTCTTTTATCAGCCTTATTTTTCGATCTTTTGAACATTTAAATTTGTGAGTACAACTTTTATAATATTTCGTTCCTCCTATATAAATTCCATAAACGTGCATGTTGTTTTAAATAAGACATTAGCAATATAAAAGTGTTACACATACGATGCATGTAAAGGCGGCCATAACACTGTAGCAATAAGGAAATGTACGTGCGTGGCATTTTCTCTCTATACTTGGGAGAAGACACCGCATGATTCAGACAAACGAAATTGTCTTTAAAATTTGTTTTCTTTTTAATTTTGTAACACTCTATACAATTGTATAAAATATAAATACAATTAATAATTATTGTTATAATTAATAATACTTAAATGCAATTAACGATAACTGGTCTATCACCATCGGTTGCCACCACCAGCGCAGAACACGGGAGCACAGCTTTTATCCTCTGGTCAGAAAACGCAAACCAACCGGGCGTAAAAAAAATTTACTTCAGAAGTGTTAACTGAACCAGAGAGTAAAGTTAACTGCGGGTAAGGTCAAAACAAATAAGAAGAGAACTTCGAAAAAAAAGAAGAAAGAGACGTGTCAGTTAGTGATCCTTAAGCGAAGAATTTCCTCTAGATACTAGTGGAGACAGTTTTGATGAGGATAGTAATGGCGATTTATGTGTTGTGTGTAAAGGGTTCTTTCATGCTAAAAAGGATCCCAAGTGTGATTGGATTCAGTGCATCGAATGCAACAGATGGTTGCATGAAGATTGCAACATGTTGTGTAGGCTGTCATTCGAACCTGTACTGTAAATTTTTTTAGCAAGCTAATTAGGAAAGAATTTAATGTTTGTGTTTTATTTTTATATAGTTATTGTTACTTCATATTTATTTTTGTACATGTTTGCCTTATTTGTTTTTATTTACTGTGATGTTGTTGCATCTTACTCCATTACTGGTAGCATCGTCCCCCATATATGGGGGAAGCTGACACAATTAAATGAATTTCTTTAACATTAAATTTCTAATTTATTTTCATACTAAGAATAAAATTTAACAATTTTTAATGTACTAATCGAAAAACCCTTAAATGTGGCGTCTTCCCCCGAATGACCTTATGTATAGAAAGAGAGCGCCAAAAGCGTGGGAAACATTGGGTTCTAATTGGTTTTCTTACGTGCAACTTATTTCTCACACATCCAAAACATTCATTTTTTTTTCTTCAGAATTTTGAACTGGTGTTTAATTTTAAAATGTCTTCGTACACACACACACACTTGATGCTGGATTTTTTCGTTACATAACTCACATACAGCCCAATTTTTTGGTGCATGTTCATTTGTACGCAGGTCTTGAAAACTGCGAACAGCAAGCTTTCTTTTTTAATGGTCATTTGATTCAATACGTAGATATGAAAAGTCTCACAATAATTATGCAACTAAAATACCAAGTTCTTTTCAGAAAAACTACAAACAAAATGCTCTAAAGTTAAAAGTAAGCTATGAAACTAAGTACTACTCTCGACTGAAATTCCACTCGGTAATCGTGCAGCGGTAGTCTAGTATTCACGGTCACGAATTCGAGTATTGATGCAACTGAACACCATCTATGTAGAGGTCCTCTCGTTGGTCTGGTGTGGTAGTTAGGTGAGGAAGATGTCGTCCTCGTCACTTAGGCAAGGCTCAGAATTACGAGGTTCATCGCAATGAGCACTCGTGTTGCTTTATTATGCGACTTTAATATAACTCGCACTCCCTTATTAATGATATAAAATTATTCCTTTTTCTGAATTTGACATTCAAACAGAATACACAACGTATTAAAATGAAATTGTATTCATTGAATATTTATAAAAATAAATGAGGATTAACATTTAGATAAAACCACATCAAAATCTATCATCAATTTAATTTTATTTCGGATTCTTATCTTCGGACAATCAATGAACTCTAAATTTTTTTCTTTTCATTTCTATCTCAACCTTCAATTGGGGAATATTTTGCTTTATTTTTACTAGTCAAAAAATTAAGAACTTAAAAATTTGTATATAGCATCGATGGTTAAATCTAGACATCGAAATAAATAATTATTTATCTTTAGCGAATACATCCCAGTGCTCTGAAGAAAACAAATATAATTTTTCACGGTCAAAAACATTTGTTTATCTTTCTTTATTGGCTAACTACCATGGAAGACTTTAAAAATGATCAATACGGTGCTTTTCCTTCCGATATTTCATGTGGAAAGTCGTATTGGGAAGAATAATCGATGCTTAAAGATTGGCCGGGGTGGAGGGTAGAAAAAAAAAGAAAAGGAATGCCACAGTGGTGGCCCGAGTGAATGGAAATGTCAGGCGGAAGTATCAAATTATAGAACAAATATTGGTTAATTCCTATATTATTCGGTTGGGTCCATCCAATAGCGTGACTTTGGACAAATAATGTTCGCAGTGAATGTGTTACCGTTAAAGCGCAGAAATCAGTTAATCTGCAAATAAACTAAGGCGATCTGTCAAAGTGCGGAAAATGGTTTCATTTCTCAAATTATCCAGGAAATCTTCGAATAACCTAGATATAATATTCCATTACCAACTAAGACATTTCATTTGCACAAAACCTTTTGAACTTTAACGATGCAGCTCATGTGAAGATTATCTAGTTCAGTGCTCCTCAAACTTTCAATATGCGTGACCCAAATTTCAATCATAATTTTCAACGTGCATTCCTTTATAACAATATACTGAATTGGATAATAATGTACTTTGAGAGCCGCTAAACCTACAATACGATTTTAATTATAAACCTACAAATTATTAAGATAAGAATTAAATTTTGCATTTGACACGCCCATGGGGTCAGTAGCCATTATTAAACGTGTTCTTTTAGTATAGATCAAATGCATTGATTGTGCAGTACGGATACATTTATAAATATGTTGCATCAGTGTAAATGTGTGTTTTATTTTTTATTACGAAAGACTAATTTCTTTGGCTTCCTTTCAGTAAATTAATTTTTTTTTTAAATAATCTTTTTTTTTCGAATTTCAGCTTTGCTCGCCCCCCCTCAGAGGGGCGTGCCCAGTTTTAGAAAATCTGATCTAGTTAATATGCGAGAAACTCTTGATTCCACACTTTAACGGAGGAAATAAGTTAAGTAATGTTTGCACATTAACGGCTTTCGAGCTTAAACGGCAACACACATATGTATATATATATATGCCATGAACAATTGGAAATACATTAATTCCCTCAATATATTTAATTCTATTTTAACATTTTCTTGTCAAATGACAAATAAATACATCTCTTAAATTAAAATTTAGTAACCTTTGACGTAGCAAAATGTAATACAACTTTTATCATCGTTTATCAGTTGACGTAGTAAAGAGCCACGTGATGTTTTTTAATCCGAACAGTCTTTGACATCCGTCGTTTGGTTGTAGTTTTCGAGTAGTGTTTGATATTTACTTTCTAATTTTGTCGTTAAGTCTTCCATATTAAGTCATACGGTTTTAATAAGAGTTGTTTCATTCATTTACTTTTAACCTTTAATTTCAAACTGGATGAAAACAGGTAGTCAAATATTTACCGATACTTTGTCTGAAAAAAGAATAAGTTTATTTTTTAAAAATAAGTTTAAGAAAAGTTATAACGTATCATGTTTTATGCTTTGTGGATCATGAGTAATTACTATATGAAATAATTTTTTAGGTAAATTTATTTCAACCAGGACAGAAAAAAGTTTGAAACGCTTACTTAGTCTCACGAATTTATTCAACGTACACATGCATAATATTCCAGGCAATAAGCTTGATGGGTTTATGTTGTTTGGGTTGCTGGATCTCAATTTGTAACTTATCACAAAACACTTTTGTTTCTTTAAAAAGAAAATCGGTTTTTTCTTTTTTCGTTTGACGGAAAGAATACCTGGAAATTCGGAAAAAAAGCACAAAATATAAATTCTATTACGTTTTGGCCTAATGGGAACGGGAAGGCAGTAATTCTAATAAATAAAACAACTGAGTGAATAATATCTCGTATGCAAGAACTTCAAGGCGGAAAATCTTATGTATGGTAAATAATCTTTTAATGGACAGTTTTTTATTAAAATCTAAGTCTTTATTAAAGTATGTTTTCCTAACCAGAAAACTATGAAAAATTACCATCTATAGGTAGCAAATACGTTATCTATTTCTCCTTTCAGCAATATTCGCAACTGTAGTAACTCAAATGTCTTTTTTAATCCTCTTAGAAAAAATGGCTCGTCATGCCGCCAGTCATATTAAGTTTTAAAATTATTTGACAAGTTAAATGCAATTCACTGTATTGAAAATGATACCAAGAAGTAAATAAGAAATCTGCTCAAAACGTAAATTATGTATAATTTTTTACATATTTCACGCCGTTAATTTTTACCAACATTTAATTTATCAAGTGAAATCAACCGTCACATTTCTGGAAAATGATATTTGATTATTCCCATAGAGACAAAAACAAAGACATTTTAAATTCAAAAATTCCAAATTTTTATGAATAAGCTTTAACAATCTGGACCGTTTTGAGTAAAATTTGAGTAAAATTGAGTAAAATTTCAAACAATAATTATATCTGAAATTAATAATTTAATTAACACATGATTTATTTCAACAAAATAATAACACAAAGTGACAAAATATTTTCCTGAAATGATCACAGCACCATCTGTCGGGACCAACTTGAATTATAATAAAAGATTTTGAATATTCGATACTGCGATCTTAGCGCAGTCTGCCGGATCCAATGTAAAACATTCCAAGATATACAATTTAGAAATAAAAAATTAATTAAACATTTCTGAGCCGAATTATAAATCTAAACCATTCTCGAGTCCACTGGAACAGACAAAAACTTTCATCAAAATCGGTCCAGTCGTTTAGGAGGAGTTCAGTTACATACACACGCACAAAAGAATTACATATATAAAAATTATTTGAAAAGATATTAATTAAAAACGCTAAAAAGCGTGAATCGTCTGCATTTTAAAGACCGAGTTCGGCCAGTTTGGCTGAAAATCAATTTTCGACGCCAACTTACGTCTTTTTCAAGTCCTATTATTATCTCACGATCTCTATTCATATTTTATTTGTTTATTTATTTATCTTGGTGGAATTTTCAATCGTTAATAAAATACATTTTAAAGCGCTCAATTGAACTGAAATGTAACGTAAATGATTATTTTGAATGACAATACAATAATTTAATTATAATTAATTAAAATGAATTGATTAAAACTATTTTAAAAATTACAAACACAGCCAACTTGGCGACTTAGCGACCATTTTGGCGTCTGATGTCAAAATTTGAAAAAAATTTTTGTCACGTGTTAAAAGTATTCAGTTGAAAGGAAATTTTTTATACACGATTGTTTTGAATGACAATACGATATTTTAATGATAATTGATAAAAATTAGTTACCACTTATTGTTGTGATTCTGTTCTATGTATATACATATTTATATTAACTGTAACTATTCAATAAAAAGTAGCTAAAATAAATTTTTTCTTGGTTGATCTAAGTAGGAATTGATTAAAAAAATTTTTTTACATTACTTTTTTATATTACTTCTTATATTACTTTTTTTATATTACTAACAATAGTGTTGTTACAGCAATGTAGGTAAATGTTGAGTTGTATTTTTTGAATGTTTTTAATTAATATATCTTTAACTAATTACGATATCGGACTGAATTGTGAATCTAAACCATTCTCGAATTTACTTGAACCAACACAAAAAGTTTCATCAAAATCGGTCCTGCCGTTTAGGAGAAGTTTAGTGACAAACACACGCACAGAAGATTTTTATATATAAAGATATACTGATGTATCGCGAATTTATGCTTGCTACTAGTAGGTTTTTTTTAATAACTTTCATTCATACGCATTTATTATTTAAACGCTTGTTTTTTGAACTCAAGATTTAAGAATAAAAATAGGGAAAGTAAATATTCTTATTTGAAGTTTTGGTATAAATGCATTTATTTTTACTTCTTTTTTCTTTTTGTTTTTCATTTATAATCTGTTATTCATTATCCTGTCATTTTTTTTTTTGTTTTGTTTTGCAGAAAAAAGGCAAAAGTAATTCTGTACTACAAGTTAAAATAACACGGATATATCTGAGTAAATTGCTTTTCTTTGAGGGGATTACGGTAAAATCTTATTGTTACATAATTCTGGCATATAAATGGATGTTACATATTCACCACAATGGCTTTCAAAACACATATTCAGTGCTTTTTACCTTAGGTTTATCAGTAGAACTTTTCTATCTCAAGTAAAAAAAAGAATAAATTTTTTTGTACATTCAAAACTTTTTTTATTAGTATTCAAATAGGACATTGTTGCTATAACGTAACTTAGAAACTAAGTTATAATAAGAAACGTGAGATCAGTTATCAGTAGAGGGATCAGTCTATTGTTTGTTTCACTGTTTTGGCCCTGGGCGTAAACAATGACGAAAACGAAAAACAAAGTGTTGAGCATGAGGCGCATTTGCTTGCGCGACATGTGAAAATGTTTTGGGAGCGAAAGCAATATCAACATATCATCCTTTTTCAGCATTTTGAGAAAAGATTTGATGAATTGCAAACCAAATAAACATGTAAAAATAAATTGTGCACATTTGTTTTAAAATGAATAATGTTTTTCATTGTTGTACTGCAGTATTATTTAAATTTTAAAACTCCGCAGCACAGATACACAGTACCGATTTTTTTTTCTAGTTTACGGCAGTGGTACAACTTACTCATCTGCCAAGCCAATCGGAGACGGTTCGTCCTCTATTTATTCCAAAAAGTTTCCTGGCGATTCTTCCGACTCTATGGAATGCAAAACTGGACACATTACACTTTCCATCTGGGACAAGAAATCACTTCAGTTGCAATAATATGGTAGGGAAGTGATTTTTTGCTCAATATTTCAGCCGACTCTAAGAGATTAAACAAAGGATATTTTGCTTGAATTTTTTTAAATAGTGTATTTATTTATTTGTATTATTTTTATTTATTTATTTATTTTAATTCACAATTTTAAATAAAATATTTTTACTCGAACATCACTTCACTTAAATGAATTAAGATATTTAACATTCTGTATAAAGCATTTGATATAATACTTGAATTTAAGAGGACTCACAAACCAATTGAGAAAAATTGGTTTAAAAAATTCAAATTAATTCTGCTTAGCCTAAAATATTCTTTACATATGTATCTGTAACATCACAAAAAATGAAAGCTAAGTGACAAAATATAGAGTTATGATAGCTTTTAACGTCCTTAAAATTCCTATTCCAAAAACAAATAAGTGTGTGTGTACCTATGTACGCACTTAAGAAGTTATACTTCTTTGGCGTAACAAGATTAAAATCTTTCGAAAAATCTTGAGCAAGGAAGCTGGGCCAAAAATGAAAGGCGGCCACGAGCAGAGTTGAACGATACTAAACTTAAGTTAATCGGACCAGCAAAATCCAAGGAAATCACGGACGGTAATAGGACCAATGACATGGGGGTTTTCGGCTGACTGTATCTGGAGATGAGGTGAACCGAATGTGACTCATGAAACCTCGTTTTCAATGTCTTGGCGGGAAGAATCGTTCCTGAGAAAATTAAGACATCCACCTGAAGAGCCCCCGAGTTATGGTCATTTTAAAATAATTAAAATAATTGTATAAAATAGATGCAGGGCACCCATCAACTCAAAACTCGGGATGATTGTGAGGAAACATAAGAGGAATCCATTCGAATGGGTCCGCAGTCTGTAATTGCAAATGGGGCGGCACTAGCTCGGGAAAAGAAAACGAAACTAGCTCCCTCGGGGGGAACAACTCTGACGTAAATGGTCACGTACATCCCAACGATACAAAGAGTAGTAGGGGATCCCTAAGTTTCATCCTTCTATCTCTGTAATATCGTGACGTTATCAAACGATCGAACCTCATAGGTATAACATGGGGATTCTAATGTTAGTCGTAAAGCCCTTCCCCTAGGCCTACTATCTACACACGAATTATAACATATGAAACAGCCCAAAGGGGAGAACCCATGGCCCGAGTTTCATTAACGAAGCTCAAAAATCCTCAGAGCTATGTAAGATTTAAAAAAAATTAAAACTTTAAAATAATTTTAAAATGTTAAATATTGGTGAATAAATGGGCTATTGTCCTGAAAAATATATCTAGGATGCTCATAGGGAGAAAAATCGAATACAGCCGGAGTGGTCGCGCCAAAATGGAACAGAATTCAAGTTATTAATGGGGAAGCCCTGTGTGGGAGGGGAGCACCGGAGGGAACCAATTCCACGTTAAGCTCGTGCTAGTACGAAAATATGGCAGACCTCCAAAAATCAAGTCCCAAGCTCAATGGCTTTGGGGGGTGAGCTTTTTTTCCGGTCCCCATAGGATTAACATAAGAGCATGATATTTTAGTGCTTAAGCCCTCCCCGTGCCTACACAATGGGAATGAAGTAGATGACTGGATGGATCTCAACGAGTGGAACAGTTGGTTCAAATCTCTCAGTCCGAGACTCGAGCAGGAGCCAAGATATTGTGAATTTAAGCAAATTAAAAAAGTTTAAAATAGTTTTAAACCATTAAAAAGTATAGAAGAAATAGCCCTATGAGCATGAAATTACAATAACTGGAAGAGGGGTTAGAGAGGGATCGAATGAGCGAGGACCGAATGGACTGTCAGGCTTAGGTGCCGAGAAATGGGTCCAAAAGCTGTAGAGGGTGGATGCATCCCAACAGATATGGTTTAAAACAATAGTTTTTGCGATCCCTCAAATATCAGTCCCATAGTGACAAAAAAGTGGCATGATAAAATATTAAACAACGATGTGCGCGCGCATCGATGCCGTGTCGGTATGCGCACGCATCCGTGACAGTGTGCGTCACATCCGTGTTTGTTTTGCGTCACATCCGTGATGGTGTACGCGTGCATCGTAAAAATTTACCCTCATCCTTTTTCCCAAACGCGCAATAAGAAGTATAACTTCAAAAAATTAAAACGGATTTATCTCAGAAAAAAAAATAATTAGCTTATTTTTTTTAAAAAAAAGTTAAGGCTTTTTTCGTATAGTGGCGAACGCTTTGATAATTTTTTAAGCTATTGCAGTTAGTATATGTAATAAAAAGTTAGTACACTTTTTTCTCAATCAAAGTAATACATTTATTTTTTAAAAAAAAAAATATTTGAACTCGCAGAATGTTTGTACATTTTTTGTTATGATACTTCAATTAAGTATTTTTAAAAATAAATTTAGGAATTTGAAACATGTTATCACAAAACCCCTGCTAACTTTCATTATACATAGTTCGATATATTTATGAATCAAATTTCATAAGTGTATTTTGAGAGTACTAATTTAAAATCACTTCATGAGCTTTTAAACCTTTTAAAGTTTAAATGATTTGCGTTGTGTTTATTTGAGATAAAAAAAAACTATTTTCATAATACATATAACTAAGGTGAAATAAAAATAAACTTTCAAAAACCATTAAATACATGATTTTTTTTTATAAAATGTACTGTTTTTTTTCTCTTAAAAAGGAGAAATTAAAATAAATATAATTTTGTAGAAATCTCAGATTGGATTAAAATATTGGATAATGCAATCCTGAGTACAACTGGAATCGGTCTTGCAACGCAATCTCTAGAAATATGCAATAACTAATAAAGAGAAAATACTTATGAAATATGCCTCAAAGAATTATTTTCCATTCAGATGCTATCTTCCGTAAAGTTCGAATTTTTTTCAAAAGAATTTCATCCCTTTATGAAAAAGTACGTTTCAACGATAACTGAATTTTTTCAATTTTTAAAAATTCTTGTATTAAAAAAAGAGCTACATACTTATAAGGAGAAAAACTTAGAAGTTCAATAACAATTTTATTTGTATATTTATTTACTTTCCGATTTCATTATAGACAAAAAAAAGGCAATTCAAAAATGAAAAAAATACACTCCTCTTTTAAAAACATAAGAAAAGTAAGTCTTCTTTGGAACTAGTATAAAATTAAATAAAAATAATATAAATATCGATTAAAATTTAAAGTTGATGATTAAAATTCATTGTACGCATTAATTGTCAGTTCAGGATAGTTGAACTAACTATGCATTTAGGCAAAAGGAGAAAAAAAGTTGAATTTTTCTCAACTTTAATATTGCCGCACGCATAATTTGCTACAAGTCCCGATAGCCGAGTTGGCAGAGCGTTGGACTGAACTTCCTCAGGTCTCGGGTTCGAATCCCGGCCCCGGCAGATTTATCCAAAGACTGGAATTTTGTTTCCGTTTTTAATGTATTATTTCTCTAGGTTCTAGATGAATCCAGATCATTCTTTAGAGTGCATACTGGGTATTTCTCGAATATTCCGAAGTGTATAAAAGCAGAGTTCATCGCCAGTTGGGCATGTTCTCAGTCCAGTGTTGTATCGAGCTCCCAGCGTTAGAATAAATCTAATTGTTTGTTTAATTGAACTGTGTACTTCTTTCGAACTCCGTGACAAGTTTGGTGGAAGCGCGGGGTACAATTACGTCAAACGTGGATAATAGCGGCAACCTTCGCAGGAGCCTCCGGTTAAGAGGATTATCCCCCGAATTCGGACTGTTAAAAGAAAATAGTAGGAAGAGGACAAAAATGCCGACCGAGCAAGAAGCCAAGCCCGCTGTAGTAACACCTTCGTTACAGCAATGGAGGAGCCCATCGACCTTCCGAGGAGCGCCTGGGGAAGATCCTCTTAAATGGCTTAAGGAGTACGATCGAGTAGCCAACTTTAACAAGTGGGATGACATGATGTGCCTGGCTAACGTTTATTTCTTTCTTGACGGTACTGCGAGACAGTGGTATGTCAACAACGAAGACGCCTTAGATTCCTGGGAAGCGTTTAAAAATGGATTAAGTGGACTTTTCGGTGACCGTCAAAAATATACCAGAAGGGCAGAAGAACAACTAAAATGCCGAGCCCAGCGTTCAGGCGAGAGTACACAGTCCTACATACAAAGTGTATTAGGACTTTGCCAAGAGGTAAATCCTCTGATGAAAGAAGACGAAAAAGTGTCACACCTAATGAAAGGTGTTGCTGAGGATATTTATCAGGCCCTGTTGACGAAAGAAATCAACGACACAGCAAGTTTTATCAAATGGTGCAACTATATCGAAGATATGAAGCAGAAGAGAGTTGGTCGACCGAGATTTGAAAGGCTTCCAAACGTCGTACCAGTTGCATCCCTGACGGATGAGACTGATTTGGTCTCTCTTATTCGCACAATCGTACGAGAAGAAGTCCATCGACTAGTTAACCAGACGCAAGAATCTTTGGACTCCGATCCCCAATCCTTAGAAGAGATCGTTCAAGACGAAGTTGAAAGGGTTTTGGCCCCAGTGTCAACAAAACCTACAGAAACTAGACCACGACCAACATACGCCGCTGTAACCAGGAAATACAGAGCTCCTGTTCAGAAATTCCCACCTGAACCAAGAAAAACAGATGTGTGGAGAACGGCTGACAACAGACCTGTTTGTTTCCACTGCGGACGCCCTGGACATGTAATGCGCTACTGCCGAGAGAGAAAGGCTGTCTTTGACAACTCTCGAAACCGCCGACGGAACTTCGACGACGTTGGCACTGAAGAAGAAATACGCCGACCAAACTCTTCTCGCCGTTTTACGCCAAGTCCCACGAGAGGCCGATCCCCAATACGTCGTTACAGATCCCCGTCACCATATCGCCGATCCAGTCAGTCGCCAGGCCGTAGGAGCGAGGAAAACTAAAGAAAGCGACCTTCCAAGGAGGTGAGGCCGCGTGTACTGGAAATCCTCCGTCGACCGCCAAGATGACTGGTAACCAACTAGACGTAATAATAGATAAGAAGCCGATACGTGCTCTAGTAGATTCTGGGGCATCGTTTTCTGTCATATCCGATAAGTATCGCCGATTTTTAAAGAAAGTTCTGTTTGCTGATGCCAAGAGCGTTATGCTGAAAGTTGCGGATGGAAATTTTGTTCGGCCGATAGGGAAATGTGTTTTACGTGTCCGTATAAACAATCGAGAACTGCCTTTTGAATTTATTGTTTTATCACATTGTAGCCATGACGTCATCCTAGGATGGGACTTTTTAGAGGCGTCTCAAGCCGTTATAGACTGTGGACAAAATGAACTTGTTCTAGAAGACATTTGTCGAGACTCCACAGCGCCTGACGCCTGGAATTTGTATGCCACCAGGGACTATACACTTAAGCCGCATCCTTTAACTAGAATAACAGTATCAGGATATCAAACCCGAGGAGACATAAATGTAGTTCTAGACGGCAGCAAACATTTGCTCTTCGAGAAAAATATTGCTACACCGTCCATGGTATCCACATATCGTAACGGAAAAAGTGATGTCTGGGTTACCAACCTGCAGTTCCGAAACCAAATCATCCCTAGAGGAATGTGCATAGGCCAAGCTGAACCACTAAATGAAGGGCATCTATGTGTTATTTCCGACACATCGGGTTGCTTGGATGACCAGCAAGAAACTTCGGAGTCACAGATGAATTGTTCGTTAATGATGTCACCCGAGTTAAGTGACGAACAGAGAAACAAGCAATCCGAACTACTCCGAAAATTTTCTGGGCTTTTCACGAAGACCGACAAGTCGACAGCCGCGAAGACGAATGTGAAACACAGGATTTTTACTGGTGATCATGCTCCAATCAACCAACGAGCCTACAGAGTCTCGCCGACTGAAAGACGCATCATTCATGAAGAGGTTCAGAAAATGCTTGATGAAGGTATCGTCCAACCCTCTGAAAGTCCTTGGTCATCACCCGTTGTGCTCGTAAGAAAAAAAGACGGTAGTTGGCGTTTTTGCGTCGATTATCGCAAGCTGAATAGCGTCACGAAAAAGACGTTTATCCTCTGCCTCGTATTGACGATACGCTCGACTGTCTGAAAGGTGCCAAGTTCTTTTCTTCCATGGATCTCCGATCTGGTTATTGGCAAATAGAAATAGACGAAACGGATCGTGAAAAGACGGCATTTATTACCCCCGAAGGCTTATACGAGTTTAAAGTCATGCCGTTTGGTCTCTGTAATGCATCTGCGACCTTCGAGAGAATGATGGACAATTTGCTACGCCATTTTAAATGGACTATGTGTCTTTGTTACCTAGATGACATAATAGTGTTCTCAGAAACTTTTGAAGACCATCTTATACGATTAAGACTTGTTCTAAAATGTCTTCAGGAAGCTGGTCTTAAATTAAATTCAAAGAAGTGTCTTTTTGCTGCCCAAGAAGTAAAGATTCTAGGCCATCTTGTATCTAGTAATGGCGTTCGTCCCGATCCCGACAAAATAAAAGCCGTAAGAAATTTTCCCACTCCAAAGAATATACATGACATACGAAGTTTTCTTGGCCTTTGTTCATACTTTAGAAGATTTATTAAAGGTTTCTGTTATCTCGCCGAACCTTTGCAGTCGTTGCTGAAAAGTGGCGTGGAGTTTCATTGGGGTCCTGAAGAGGTGGAAGCATTTCACAGTCTTAAGAAAGCACTTACTTCGGATCCAGTATTGGGGATGTACGACGAAAGAGCTTCTACAGAAATCCATACTGATGCAAGCGGGTACGGTATCGGAGCTGTCCTAGTACAAATTCAGAATAATGTCGAGAAAGTTATAGCATACGCTTCTAGAACTCTGACAAAAGCCGAAAAGAATTATTCCACCACAGAAAGGGAATGTCTTGCCATCGTATGGGCTACCAACAAATTCCGGCCGTACATATTCGGAAAACACTTTACTGTTGTAACTGACCATCATTCCTTGTGCTGGCTCATGAATTTAAAGGATCCTTCAGGAAGGCTTGCCAGATGGGCCCTCCGACTTCAAGAGCATGATTTTGACGTAAAATATAAAACCGGTAAGAAGCATAGTGACGCCGACGCTCTTTCGAGAAATCCAGTGGAAGAGGAAACGGAAACACCAGACAAATTTTTAGCAGTCACGACGAGTATGAACCTTGCGATGGAACAGAAAAAAGTACAAGACCTTGCGAAATTTAAACTTTTGAGCAACTCATCCAAAAACGAAGAATTCAGATTCATCGACGGTATCCTTTGCAGGAAGAATTTTGATCCAGATGGAAAGTTGTGGTTGCCAGTCATTCCTAAACATCTACGAGCAGACATACTAAGGCACTTTCATGACGCCCCCACCGCAGGACACCTTGGTTTCGCGAAAACTTATGACAGGATTCGCAAGAGATTTTACTGGCCGGGAATGTACCGAAATGTCGTTCGGTATGTCATGCATTGTCGGGAGTGCCAAAGGAGAAAATCCGTTCCTCAACGACCACCTGGACGTTTAGTTCCCATCCCTCCAGCTATAGCTCCTTTCCATCGCATTGGAATTGATCTCCTTGGGAGATTTCCAAAGTCTGCTCATGGAAACAAATGGATTATAGTCTGCACGGATTACTCAACACGATATGCAATAACAAAAGCCTTGCCGACAGCCGAAGTCGACGAAATAGCGAAGTTCTTACTTGAAGAAATTGTCCTCAGGCATGGAGCTCCTCGAGTAATTATCACAGATCGTGGAGCCGTCTTTCGATCCAGACTCGTTTCCTCTCTCGTCGACTTGTGTAACATTGATCATCGTTTCACAACGGCGTATCATCCCCAAACAAATGGACTGACGGAGCGCTTCAATAAGACATTGGCCGACATGTTGTCAATGTATGTGGATGTAGAGCAGAAAAATTGGGATGAAATTCTACCATTTGTGACCTTCGCTTATAATACCGCTAAACAAGAGACCACAGGTTTTACGCCGTTCTATTTACTTCATGGTCGTGAAGCGGAAACGACACTAGATACAATGCTACCATTCTGCCCTAACGATTTTGATGACAGTAACATCACCAAGATAGCAGCCAGAGCCGAAGAATCACGACAGCCAGCCCGAGTGCACACTCTGAGAGCTCAAGACAAAGATCGTCGACGTTACGATTCCAAACACCAAATAGTATCCTACGCTCCCGGAGATCTCGTATGGGTTTATACTCCAGTGAGAAAAGTCGGTCTCTCCGAAAAACTCTTAAGAAGGTATTTCGGACCGTATCAGGTGCTACGCCGTTTATCAGCCGTGACTTACGAAGTACAAGATTTTGATCCTGCTTCACGAAAAAGAAAACTAAGAGAAGTTGTCCATGTACTGCGTATGAAACCGTACCATGATCCCGCCGAGCAAATCGAAACCGAGGATATTCCTCCCAAAGAATCATACAAAGGACCCATCACTCGTTCCAGAATAAAGACCCTTGAACAAGATGACAGCGGGGCGCTGTCTTCTTTTTCGAGGGGAGCAATGCCGCACGCATAATTTGCTACAAGTCCCGATAGCCGAGTTGGCAGAGCGTTGGACTGAACTTCCTCAGGTCTCGGGTTCGAATCCCGGCCCCGGCAGATTTATCCAAAGACTGGAATTTTGTTTCCGTTTTTAATGTATTATTTCTCTAGGTTCTAGATGAATCCAGATCATTCTTTAGAGTGCATACTGGGTATTTCTCGAATATTCCGAAGTGTATAAAAGCAGAGTTCATCGCCAGTTGGGCATGTTCTCAGTCCAGTGTTGTATCGAGCTCCCAGCGTTAGAATAAATCTAATTGTTTGTTTAATTGAACTGTGTACTTCTTTCGAACTCCGTGACAATATCTACTGAAACCGATATTACAGATATTATTTGTAGCGGTATATATGAATTAATACTGTTACAGATATTTATTAATGTTTGTTATTTTTTCACACCAAATACAGTAATAATAGTATATACAGACGTGAAAAAATTGCTTTTTTGATAGAAAAAACGTCAAGCGACTTTCGTTTTATATATAAAACTGCAAAATATTAAATCGATGGCTCACAGCGTTTAACTTAATTAAATTCAAATGCGTTTAAAGTAGTTTACTTGTTATTCATAAAACAGCGGAATATATCACGACACGAAATGTCTTGAATTTTACACACGAAGTTTGGCACGTTAAGAGCATACTATATACTCCAACACACGGTCAGGAGCTTCATTTCATTTTATGAGGCTTCCTTTTACTCTAAAATTCATGATATGGAAATAGGTTTAACAGGAACTTTTTTTTCTTTCTCGTCAAGTTCAACAACTTTTTGTGTCGATTACATTAACAGTTGCTCCATGTATTCCTGTTTCTTTACAGTGTTTAAAAGCTTCTGAACAATTTTTAATATTGAATAAGGTTACTTTGAGAGAGATAAAGAATCTCTAATAAGCATTTATAAAAATATTAAAGTCGTCACTCTTCACAAACGAACTAATTTAGGAATTTATTTTGAGAACTACATTTTTTTTTTGAGAATATTAAAAAATAATTATTTGAAGACACTAAAAAATATTTTTATAATACCTAAAGAAATGTTGATCAATATTCTTTTGTTCAGAAAATCTTTAATATATGTGTAGAGATTATATATTGTTCGTTCGTCACCGACTCACTGGTAGGGCAGTGTGTAGCGGTGCTCTCTATAGAAGCCTCCTAACTGAAGCGATTACTTTGGTCCAGTGGTATGTTACATACTTATGGATCAGAAAGTACCGAGTTCTAACCTCCTCATATCCATTCAATATTTCGTACATTTTTTCCCCTTTGATTCTACGAATATTTTATCGGAATTTTGGTATTACAATTTTAAAGAAACCACTTAAAGTGTTTTCTTAACCATCATAAGAAACATGTATACATGTATAATAATTCTCTTTAATTTAACTTAAACAACTTTAATTTGTAATGGACCTGGTCCTTAGGACTCTAGCATAAATAATTAACTAGCTTATTCTCATATAACGGGATAATCATAACCGTATCTCTTGAAATTTAACAGCTAGCGTTTTTAAAGTAAGATTACACCAGAATCTCTCTATATCGAACGACATCTTTTTCCACCATCCACGGAAATCCCACAGATTCTAAGAGAAACTCCTGCTGCATTTTCGTATAAATACCCAAGTCACTGTAAAATCTCCTTTTTTTTCTTTGTCACAATGTTGTATGCCCGTATATCTTAATTGAGCTTTGCGCTGTCCATATTCATACGTGCGTGAGTTGTTCAAGTGTTAAATAAAGTGGATTACTGTCGTCAAGATCTAATCAAAGAGTTCCTTACACTCACTACGTTCTATCATAATTATCTATATATATATAAAGGAGAAAAGCGACTCAATCACTCGCTGACTGACTGACTAATCACGATATCTCCGAAAGTATTAAACCTACAAACTTGAAAAATTTGGTAGGTAGATTCCCTTCATGGAGTAGACGTCAGCTAAGAACGGATTCTGCAAAGTTCGAAACCCAAGGGGCGTTACGGGGGTTTAAGGGGCGTTATAGATAATTATTTCCTTTACTAAACTATTAAATGTATAGTCGTGAAACTAGGTACACAGATTTCTTTCATAAAGTAGAGATTCCCTACATAATGATTTTTACGAAAATCGACCTCCAAGGGGGTTTGAGGGCGCTTAAGGGACGTTATACATAATTATTTCCATTTTTAACCTATTAGACGTACAGTCTTGAAATATGGTAAGCGGATTCCTTTCATAGAGTACAGATCCCCTACAGAATGGATTTTGTGAAAATCGACTCCAAGTGGCGTTATAGGCAATTAGCTCCTTTTTTAAACTATTAGACGTAAAATCTTAAAATTGAGTAAGCAGATTCCATTCACTGAGTAGAGATCTGTCATAAAGTGGACTTTGTGAAAATCGTTTCCTAAGTGGCGTTGCAGGGGCTTAAGAGGCGTTACAGATAATTATTTCCATTTTTAAATTATTAGACGTAGACTCTTGAAATTTAGTAATCGGATTCCTTTCATAGAGTATAGATCCGCTGCAAAATGGGTTTTGTCAAAATTGACTCCCAAGTGGCGTTGCCGAGTATTAAGTGGCGTTATATGCAATTGACTCCTTTTTTAAACTATTAGACTAAAATCTCAAAATTTAGTAAGCTGATTCCATTCACTGAGTAGAGATCTGTCATAAAGTGGACTTTGTGAAAATTGTTTCCTAAGTAGCGTTGCGGAACCTTAAGGGGAGCTATAGATAATTATTTCCATTTTTAAACTATTAGATGTACAGTCTTAAAATTTTGTAAACGAATTCCTTTCATGGTGTAGAGATCCGGTACAAAATAGTTTTGGGGAAAATTGATCCCCAAGGGTTACTGAGGGGGATTAAGGGGCGTAATAAATAAATATTTCCGCTTTTCAACTAACAGAACCACCTGCTTGCAAATTAAAAGGCATGTTCCGTTCATGGAATAAAGTTCCTTTTACAAAGATTTTTGCGAAAACGGATCCCCAAAGGAGTGGGGTTGTGAGGGATTAAGGCGTGTTATAGAAAAATTTCTGTTTTTGAATTTAACTTATTTACTTGAAATTTGTTGAGCACTTTTATTTAGTTGAATAGAGTTCCACTAAGAATGGATTTTACGGAAATCAACTCCAGGGGGAAAAGTTATTGGGGCGTATTGATAGACAAAATTTCCCTTTTTGAACTGCTAAGTCTATAATAATAAAATTTGGTTTGCATGCTTCTTTTGTTGAATTGGAATCCACTAAGAGTTCTGTCAACGAGGTATTGATGATAAAAATTCCGTTTTTGCTCTGTTAGATTTAGACTTGAAATTTAGCATGCATGTTTATTTTATAGAGTAGAGATCCACTGAAAGTTACTTTGGTGGAAATCCACTCGATTATTAGGTTAAGTGAGCGAAAAAAATCTTTCTACTTCTATTTTAGAAATAAATAGAAATTAGATATTATAATTTATGTTCTTTTTATATCAAGGGGCGAGAGTGTATAACAGCTATAGATATATTTTTCAATACAATCGAATTATTAATGCTAGATATCAATAATTAATATATTTGTAAACAGTATACATATATACAACATCATGAAATACCCAATGAAGCGGGTGGGTAACGGCTAGTAAATATATATAAGTCGAAGGCAGGAGGTGGTACGAGGGATACGTGATGATATTTCCGCCCTCTTACTTCTGTAGTCGAGGAGCTTTTTGTAGATTTTAATTTTTTTTTACTTTGTTCTTCCTGGTACAGGTTCGCATCATCAGAGCTGGCATCAAAATTACTGGGCTTCACATTACCTGCGGTAATTGGTATCCGTCTATATCAGCAATACTCAATCTGTGGCCCACCGATCATTTTTAAGTGGCCAATCATGGCCTATTGCTCTGAGAAATTTACTTATTTAAGAACATTGTATTAAAAATTGGGTGGGAAATTATCTATCAAGAAATACAATATATCAAATTTCCTGTCGGTGTCGTACGATTACGAATTGATATTCTTTTTTCTATTTGGAACGGTTACGGTTAATGATAAAAAACAACAGTAGAATAGCGACAATTTGATGGGTGGAACTAATTTTTAACTGTCTTTCATATTTTGCAAGCGTTCTAAGAAAATAGATAGCTTCAAGACGATTGGGAGGTTAGCTATTTTGTAGTGAAAAACAAACATGGATCAGTAGTTGTTTGATTCGTCACGAAAGTGCTGTATTTAAAAATTACCAATAAAAAGGAATCATTCTATGAAACTTTTCCTCAAGATCTCTTGCAAGAGGTGATAAATGGACTTTCTTGATTAATCTTTGCAACAGCAACAAAGTGTTTTGTCAGTGGTAATAGCACTACAGTAATAAGGGCATCCTATAAAGTTTGTTATATTATTGATAATCATATGAAACCATTTACTGAAGCAGAAATTGTAAAGGCGTGTTTCTTAAATGCTTCTAATTTAGTATTAGCAACAAAATAAAAATTATTAAAAAAAACAAAAAAATTATAATATTTTGATCAATTTTTTACATTTTAAATTTCCAATGTTATCTTGGTCTTCAAGCATCTCTCCTCACCCTCTCTACCATTTTTCCTCCTGTTGAGGCCCGCCTCCTGTTGAGAAATAACTAACATATGTATGCGGCACGCGTGAAATAGCTCACATATGTATGCGGCCAAACAGGAGAAAAGGTTGAGTACCCCTGTTCTATATTGTACCACACTAAAAAAGGAAACCAGTTTCCGGGAATGTAATACGTCTGCAATAGTAAAACACCAATCCTCAGCCCAAAAGAAATATAAAAAAACTGTGCTTTGTTTTTTTTCAAGTAAATATTTTTTATTTTAATTTATCCGACTTCCTTTCTTTCTCTGTCACACAATGTTTACATAACTGACTACTAAAATTGTTACACCAGGAAGAAATGCAAACCATAAAATAATGTTTATTGGAAAGTTATATTGTACTGAAAATAGGAGACTAAATTTTCAAGCATTTGGGAAACATAGATCTTGAAAAATGAGTACCCAGACTAACCCCATCTAGCTTCAACAAGATGCCACAGCTCTTCAAATGATTGGCATATGCTGACGAGCAACCATCCCATTGGCGAGAGACCTGGAGAACTTGTTCGCCAAGGTAGCTGCTGAACATTTTCTGTTTGAAGGAGGGTCCGTAGGATGTCAACACAACATGCGTTCGTGTTGGAAACGTCGAGTCTCTTAGGACTCGAAGAAAGGATTAATCCACGGTCTTTAACACACCAGAAATGCAGCAGCCACTCTTCAAGGAACAGTCGAAGGGACAAGAGATGACCGAGTCGTATAGTTGTTGGCACCCCACATAAACACGTCAGGTGATAGACCCGTATGGGAATGTCGAATGCACGCTTGTAATGAATATTTTCCGTGATGCTGTCAAAAACTGATGCGATCATCATGATGCCGTACACAGATCGTCTGAAAAGACACCATTGCTGCATCTAGGTTCTTCGGTGATAACTCCATCGAAAGCATTTCTGTTTTGAATTAGCGTGATGGGTAGATGAAACTGTAATCACTGAGCTGATAGACCATACTGCTGAAAACGACGTCTAACTGGTGCAGATACTTTTTGGTGTGCAAAAAAATCCCATTCTTATCATTCATTTAGGCCATGCGAGTAAAATTTCTACGAGACAGCGGGCTATTGAGATCTAACATAGCATTTCCTATAACCATCCTGGACCCGTAGATTACAAATTCTACATACAATTATAAGATCTAAAGACAAGAGCAGCAGTACGATAAACCGTAATTCAACGTTTCACCAGCAAACAGAATTAAAAAAGTACATTTATGAGAAACTTGTTCTATTTAATTTCTTATTTAAACACATGAAGGTGTCAATACCGGCGCCTGTTTAGCAGTAATTACACACACACACTTTAAACGTCAATCATTTGCATATTATAGCATCTTCTACCTGTAGTGTAAACTTCACGTGTGTAGCAAATCGCCTTCATGTTGTAATTTTAATAGCCAGTAGGGTTTATACGGTATGTGTTTCTTTCAGCTTAGAGCTACTTATTTTCTGGATATACATGGATAATATTTTACAGGGTTTTTCATTGAGAACCTATTTAAAAAATTATACTTCAAATAAAACTCCTTTGTACAATCTACACGCGCTGTATTTTGAAAAATGCACATAACAGAAGACGGTGTGTACAAGGAGAGAATACGAGAAAATACACACAAAAATGAAATGGCAAACTCAGGACATTTATTTAACCTTATTTTGAATGAAAAATCGTTTCACTTCCTGTATCCCAATATAAAAGTTTTCAACAGAAACAACAAAATAAATAAAGAATTGATGGATTTCTTTGGAAAATTTCATATATTATTTCCAAAAAATTTTGATACATTATTTTTTTCAATTATTTACTAAATTGTGGTGTTATATAAACTGAATGAATATATTGTTAAGTTTTTTCATATCATTTTCATTCAGAGAAAGAACATTTTAAAAATTATATATAGAGTATTTAAATAATTTAAATACTTTTCCACGCGTGATCTTTTCATTTTTATTTGGAAGTTAATAAAAATTTAATTTCATTCCTTTCCTCATGTCATATTAAGTGTATTTATCGAATGCATGCGTTTTTCCTACCGTAATACAAACAAAGATACAATAGCTTTTACTACGATCAACAGTTAAATATTTTTAACTCGTCCTGGGAACTAATGAATGACTTCAGACAGTGTAGCGAAGGTTCATCAAGTAGTTAAACAATTTTGTAAAACGCATGCAGATTTCCGTTGCCAAGATAACCAAATAAATATGTGTAATTATTGAATACAAATAACCTAAAAATACATTGGAGCTGAAATTTTTAAGAACATTTGAATTTAAGAGGATGTTATGGAATGAAGAGTAACGAATACAATTCCATTCGAAACATAAAAGTGTGATTTAGGGCGTTGTAGAACATTATGTACTTACAATAGAAATTTGATTTAAATGCCTATCCCTCCAAATGCTGTTTGTTTCCGCATATGCGAGAAAGCAAATTCCCGCACATAGTATTTTCGTATCAATCCGTCAACAAACAAATCGGTGAAAATATAAAACAATTAAATATTGTATTTAAAAAGTAATATAAAAAAATTCAAGTCAATTCCTCCTAAGATCAACAAAGAAACATTTTGTTTTAGCTATTTTTTATTAAATAGTTACAATTAATATAAATATGTATATGCGTATGACAGAATCTCACAGCATTAAGTGGCAATTATTTTTTATTCATTATCATTAAAGTTTCGTATTGTCATCCAAAACAATCATGTATATAAAATTTCAGTTCAACTGAATGCTTTAAAACGTGAGAAAAAAAATCTTTTAAAATTTTGACCCAAGTCGCTAAAAATGAAACCAACATAGCTGTATTTGTAATTCTTTAAATAATTAGTTTCAGTCAATTAATTTTAATTAATTATAATTAAATTGTCGTACTTTTACCCAAAACAATAGTGTATAGAAAATTGCAGCTCAAACGAGTGCTTTAAAATGTGAGGGAAAAAACTTTTCATGTTTTGACACAAGTCGTCAAAAATGATGCAACCTGGCTGTATTTGAATAATTAGTTTTAATCCATTCATTTTTATTAATTTTAATGAAATTACTGTATTGTCATTTAAAATAATCATATATATAAAATTTCAGCTCAATGGAGCGCTTTAAAATGTATTTTTATCGATTCAAATTTCCACGAAGATGAATATATAGAAAGTGTGAACTAGTAGTAGGAATTGAAAAAAAAAAACAAAGGAAAACAAGAAATATACGAATGATCTAAAAATTATATTATTCACATAGCTAAAACACTGTAATTGATTTCAAAATAGCAACTAATGAATCTCCTTTTATGTAGACAACCCCACATTAATTCGTTTAAGTACGAATCTGAATTTCTCCTTGAGGTTCCGCGATGTTTTGTCATTTTGCTGAGCCCCGTAGTTTTTTCGAGTACTCACGTGTTACACTGCAGTTTTTTTAATTTACACCCCTGCGTTTAGTTATGTGGAAACTACATCACAAAGATGAATCATGTTTGGCAACAAAATATTGATAGAATAGCCAAAATATTGGTGTTACCGGTTGGCTATTGGCTGTTAATACCGGCATTTGGCATTGTTTTTTGATTCATTATAATGAGCGGTATAATACGTATGTGCTGTGGAACAATTCTTTGGAAATATAACATTTTTCGAAGTAAGGCCTAAGTATTTTTAAGGATAACTTTCAAATGCAAAAGATTTATAAAGTAAAGTACGAGATTTTATTGCACAGCATTATTAAAATATAAGTAAAATGTTTTGGCCAATATTCGAAATTATTTTAGCCGGAAAACGTGATTTAAAAGAACAAATGGAAAGCCAGAATTTTTTTTATTCAGTTAAGTAAAACACAGTTTGAAATTCTTTTTTGGCGTAATGGGGATTAAAAGAAATACATTTCACAAGACATTCAATAAATATCCCAATGCCTCCTTCGAGAAAACTGAGAACTAATCAGTTGGCAACTGCTCAGTCTGAAATTTTACTGAAAGTATTATTGCAGCTCGGAAGTCTCTTGACTATCTTCCAAATATTGTTACGACGAGAAGCGGATTTATGACAAGTTGAAAGAAATATATCCCAAGTAGTTGATATGGTTACTACACATTGAATATTTCCGTAAATTAAATTCGAGTATAAACCATGGCATTATGGTAATTTTGCTGATGATGTTTACTGTCCTCTTTTTTATTTTATCTTAAATGTGCATTATATTTATTATCGAGATGTTTCATAATGTTTCTAAATATTTTCTGGAATAATAATTCTCAAAAGCTGATTTTTTATTCTGTTTTAGAAAATAATACTATTAATGCCTTCTGGGGCACTCCAGTCGATGTAAAGATTTGATTTCGCTAATGATCTGGTCCGCCTGTTCATTCTAATTTGTTCACTCTTTTACCCAACAACAAGATTTAAGACTTTTCACGGACGTTAAAAACCAAACTATCTGTATATTCTCGACCAACCCAGTGACGGAAAACTTGGAGAAAAAAGAACATTTCTTTCTCTCTAACTCACTTATCAGAAAGACTAAAACTTGTTTAACATACCAAAAACGAAATATACTTCCTCGGGTAGAATTTTAAATGATTTTACTTCGATACACCTTTAGGTACAAAGACTGAGCAAAGCGAAACTTTTGTTTACAAAAAAATCACCTTACGAAAGAGCCCTTCAAGGATTCAAACTTAATTTTATGAAGAAAGGATTTATATTTATTCCTTTAGAATACAAACTGATACCGAGGATCGATGATTTAATGTTGATTTCTAAAAAAATATATCTTTAAACGTTGTTATTTTATCCTTATTCCAATTCAAGTTTTGTATTTTTTTTTAGGAATAGATTTTAATAGTTGAAATATTTTACTCGGTGTATTTTTTTTAAATCTGTGGATGAGAATTTAGTTTTACGTGTTCTTCGAATTTAAATAGGTCAAAATTCTTTCAACAATTCAAATTTTGATTTGTAGTTTTGGCAACAATTGGATAGCAATATCGCGGGATGTTTACGATCTTGTTTATATTTTACATCGTGTTTCTTTCTGTGATTTTAAGCTAACTTTATTTCTCTTTATTAAGCGAAAATGAAATTTACATAATTAATTTCTGTATGCTACTTATTTTTCTACCAAATAGTTTCCGTTAACCGTTTACCTCAAATAAAAAGACGTAGCTAAATGCCGCGATGTAACACACACACACATTTAATGTTTGGAAACAATATTTTTTTCCCACTTGGAGATATTTTAATTTGACGAAAATAATCGACGGAGTTTATAATAAGAATTTTTTTTTCTCTTTTTGGACAGCTTTTTAAATTTCATTTGATTCTTACGTATTATTGCAACAATCGCCAACTTTCATAATAACTCGCAAAGTTGGCCATTTCATTTTCGCAGATGTTGTACGCACGCAATTGGCAATTATGTGCTTCGTTTTATACAATGTCGCCAATAGGTTTGCGATAATGCGTAAGTACCTTTCATTTGATGTTACTATTGAAATACAAATGGTAAAACTAAGATTTTTGGATTTTGAGTCATCAAAATATTGCACCTTATTTTGTTTTTGATTGATTCATAAGACTATAACCTTCTTAAACATATTCCATTAGTAAATTGTTATAAAAATACTTGAAGTTATTATGGTTTGCTTTTGTCAGGGACGTAGAGCTACCGCTGTATTAATGATGCAGGTGCCCCAACAAATGTTATTACAGTTCCACTTACATGGTGCTCATATCTGAAAAAGGGACACAAAGGAGCTGTTTGTATTTTCATACGTTTTTGTTTAAACCTTCATTTTAACTGCAGTCAATCAGCTTCAGTGCATAAAATTGTATTGCTAAAACTCGAACTTAGGTCATCATACTGACCAAGCAAACGCAGTGCGAGGGATAATTGCTCATCAAATTAGAGTAGGCATCAGTGATTGAGCAACACAGACAGATGGCTCAAATACGTGTTGAGGAAGCAGGTGGTCGTAAGATTGTAATTATTTTTTTAAATTATACTTTCGCGTTGATAAAGATAGTTCAGCTCTTTTTATGTAATTAGTGTTAGAATTGTATATCATTTTTCAATTTATTTTTAAGCTCAGGATATATACTTAGGATAATTTTTATATATAAAATACTAATTTTAATTCTCTACACTATGGATGTGTTTGGTGTGATTCAAAATCTCTCCACAAACGATTAGCGTACCGATAAAAATCGTCCACCTATTTTATCTTTCTCGAATGAATCTAAATTAAATTAATATATAATTTTTTTGGTACTTATGTTTTTTTCAGTCGGCCATTTACCTAAAATCAAGACATCACCAAATACTGCAATATGCATTCAACAAGGGGAAACCATTCTACGCCTGTTTGTGCACAATAATACTTTTTGCACTCGGTAGTGAATTTTTCCACGAAATAGTTATTGAAGTTTCTAATAGTTGAGGCAATAACATTAGACTCACAAAATATCTATTTTGTGTAATTTCAAAATTTTATTAGGTGTTATTGTAAATACAAATGGGAAAATTAAGATGATTTTCTGATGTATATTTTGTGTTTGTTTTGATATTTATGTATTATCGCAACCATATTGGCAACATTAGCACTTAATTGCCAATTCACCGTGTATGACGCGAAGAAAATCGGGATTGATATAGTTGCAACAGTACCCGAGTACCTTTGCCACTTTTTTGGTGATTTCATCAAAATATTGATAATTTGTTGTTAATAATTTTTTTTGATAGCTTTTAATCATTTAAGTTTGTTGTAGCTTGCTGTACCCAACCACGTTGTCCTGTGGCGCAGTCTGGTTAAAAAGAAAGATAAGAGAAACTCTAATACATCTTTAACCGCTTGCCCTTGAGGTATGATTTTTTTACTAAAAAAATGAGGAAATATACATTAACAAAAGCAGATTTCATTTGTAATTTGTTAACAGAATACTTCCAAGTTATGGTTTTTTCTAATGGTTTTGTTATGAATCTAAAATTATTTGCATTGTCTCCATAGGGCCAAGTTTGAAAATAAATTTAAAATGACTTCTTGAGGTCAAAGGGTTAATTTTACAATGCTTATGGTAATGTGTGTATAATGTGTTGCTTCATTGTCTGTGTAGATACAGAAATTGTCTGCTGTGCCTACTTTAGAGTAGTAGTTGCCATTTTTCAACACTTCATGAACCACCTAATGTATAACTTTATAATTTGCGGTTCACTAATAGGATTGATCTCTATGTGGTGGACCACTATAGCTATATTTATATCTTTATTTAATCTTCTATACCCCTGAAAATAAGCTTCATGAAAAGCAACAATCAACAGACTAAAGTGTTTTGCCACCAATTTTCCAAAAATTTGTTGCGGTTACGAAAAATCGCTTATCTCAGGAATTGTCTTCGTTTGTTTTTTCGTTTAATTATTTCGATAAATAAAAGCTTTTAGTAGAGAATAATTCATGTTCCGTAATATGTTATTTTGTTATTCAACTTTTTTTAAACTGAATATTCATAAAAGTATGAATAATGTCCCAATTTTTCTGCATACCATCCAAAGTTTTTCACGCGTCACCACCAACAAAGATCCTAACATTTTTTTTTGATGAAAAAAGAAATGGATGGAAAATGGTGTGATTTGCATGGCGGTAATTTGGCTGCGGGGGTGCTAATATTTAAGTACACAGATAAATAATTGTCAATGTGAAAAGCAGTTTGTGTCTAGATATAAGGCACTCTATTTCAAAGATAGGCTCTTAATATTTTTGATAACAATTGCTAATGTTAATTGAATTGTGAATTAGAAAAATACTCCATCATTATCAACACTTTGTCGTAATTTTCTGCTGCAAACTTCATGTTTATATTGGAACTTCCCTAGCGTATTCGATTAAAAATATCTTCAGCCTCTCATTGCTTTGGATTTCAGCTGTGTCAATTGATGCACGTTTGAAGTTAAATATTTCATTAGCTTTTTTTTTTCCTTTTCTTTTTGCACCCAATTTTTCTATTTTTTAATTTTTTGAAATTTTATGTTTTAGTTTTAATTTTCGTTTCTTTTTAAGTGCAGTTTTAAGTTTTTAAGAAATTTTATATGCTTTGTTTTTTTTATTTTTTAGGGCAGTTAATTGACTTTACTACACAAAAATAATGCCTTGCACGATATGAAACTTAGGTCATCATACTTGCAAAGCATAAGTACTGCAACGATTGTAATTGCACATCAAACTGAGAAAGAATGAATATCAGTAAACGTGAAAGAATGGCAGAAACACATGCTGAGGGCGCAGCAGAGCAACATGCAGCCAGACTTGAGGATGCACATTTGCAAGCACAGCAGTAGTGTCTTACAACATCAGAAAGATGTTAACCAGAAACAACACATCTGCGTCAAACAGGACTTTGTGTGGGCAATCACACAATAACAGTCACCTTGCATTCCGGTACAATCCAGTGGAAGATTCCAGGTTCAGGCATCATGTTCTCCTCTACACCAGTGTTTCTCAAAGTGTGGGGCACGCCCCGGGGGTGAGCTAGGGAGCACGAGCATATCGAAAATAAAGATTTTAAAAAAATAACCGGAAAGAAGTAAAACAAAATACTTTCTTCCATAATAAAAAAATACACAACAACACTGATATAATTTATGTATATCATCTGGCGTTTTTCCTTCATCAAATAGCTATATTTGATCCCAAAACCAAATTAAAGAAGAAAAAAAAACATTTTGTTTAATTTGGTGTATTTCCCCAATGAGAGATTTTTTTTATTACGTTTTAACATAAAATATCACTTGTTGAAAGAAAAAACGAAATCCAGACCCCCTGAGAAAACTTCTAAGAAGATTAACAATTCATCACTGTAATTATTATTGAAATATTGTACATTAGTTGTAGAAAGAAAAGGAAGACATGATTCACTTTTCAGCCTGGCAGCATAATACATTTGCTGATCATTTGAATGATCTTCAAACTTACTGGAAAGGTGAGTTCTACATTAGTTCCGTTCCATCTTTTATGTGTTTGTTTTCTCTGAGGAAAATTGTAAATAATAGAGAGTTATACGATATTTGGATAATAATTGATTGATTTGAAGGATTATTTGGCCAATATTTATTTTTAGTGAAAAAACGTCATAATCCTTACTAGAACATCCGCATTTCTTTCTGAATACACTTTTAACCCCGGAGCGGTGGAGTGGTGCATCTGTGATCTCAATTGAAGAAAGTTGAAATTGATCAAGTAAAAGAAGAACTTGTTGAAAGAATGAATATTATTCTTGATTGAGAAACGCGATGGACATGAAACGAAAGGAAAATATTCAAACGCTTCCTAAAGAACTTCATCAATTAAAATATGAAGCTATAAGTGTACCACAAGTTTCAGTTTAACTTGTCAAAAAGACACAAGAAAGAAAAAGCTCGACATGCTATTTGTTGATCACCAAAGGTGTTACGAGTTCGAGCCCATTACCACTAAAGATCCGCCGTGTAGGTGAGAGATGCTCGTTAAATTTGTCGAGAGTTTAAACGTCCTCTTGTTGGAGTAGTGTGGTAGTTAAAAGAGGCCACACAGCTTAAGTGTAGTCCTCGTCACTTGACCATGGTTCAAAATTACGTTGTCCGTCTCCTAAAGCCCTCACGCAGCTGAACAGTGCGACGTTAATATTCACTCACTCGATCATTAAAGCTCATTAAAACTACAATAACTTGAACAAAATATGACAGATTTGCCAGCAAATACGATTTCTGTAATATTACTAAAAGTGTCTCTGATTTGCGTTTTTAAAAAGGTCTTGCACTTTTGAATAATTTTAGTTCAGTTTTATTGGATTTTTTCTCAAATCATCAAAGAAAAATTGAATAATCCTTGAAAGCCGATAAGTATACTTTCTTTTAATTAAATTATTCACTGGAATTCAGATTTGTATCGTGTGCAGTAAAAATAATTATAAACAAATGATTGAGGTGACTGAGTCCCCCCGCACTACCATTAGCGTTAGCATCGAGTGCGCGCTTGCTCTCGGGTTAAAAAAATTTGAAGTATTTCTTCTTTAAATATTAAAAATTAACACAATTATTATTCATCTGAATTTTATATTCTTTTTCATTATTTAACATTAATTCTAATGCCTAAATGCTCTGTGAGGTTTAAAATTACAGTTCTTTCAAACAGTTATTTTCAATTATAGCATTTATCTATAAAAAATCATTTTACATTTTTAAATACAATGTCATGCATGCAGTTTTACTCTCTTTACAGTTCAGCTATTATATCAAGAATAATGATTTATTTTTTAAAAAAATGGACTCGTGCGAAGAGCCGGTGTTTCAGCCAGTATACGTTTAATGTATCAGTACTGAAGAATTTATTTTATAAATAATTTCTTAATACTAAATTAAGAACAAGTTTAATAATTATTAGTGACTTCCATAGGCTTGTTTTGTAAATCAAAGTTTTCAAAGGAAAGTTTAATATCAGAAATTGACACAATGAAATATTTTCCTATATTTAGCTGAGATCTACACTGGTGTGCAAAACTTAAGAAACAATGTAAAAATTTAGCAGATAGCCATGAAATTTTAGAAAAGGAGGTCTGGAGATCAGTACAGTGAACAAGTAAGTCAGTAGAAACGTCATGCGTGTGCAAATATCAGGAACCAAACGTCAGAAGCGAACGCAAAACGCGTGATGTCGGCGCGCGCTGCTCAACAGTACAATAAAATGAAGGACGGAGACGCAATTCAACATATTCGTTGCAAGTGCCAGTGAGTCAGTTCGTGAAATATGGCAAAAGAAATCACCTGGACGACTTCACATGTGAAAGAATGATCGGAAAGCTGGAGGAGGGGCGTAGGGTCACCAGTGTAGCTGCAGAGTTCGGAATCAACAAAGGGGGGTGTCGTTTCGCGCGCTTGGAAAGCGTTCCAAACCACAAGGTACAGCTGGTAGAAAGGTTGGTGGTGGCCGCCCGAGGACGACAACTGCAGGAAATGACCGATATATCATCCTGCAGTCGAAAAGAGGCCGACGGCAGTCAGCAAGCGTCATTGCTCAGCAACTCTCTACAGCAACGGGGAGACAGGTATGGCGGTTTAATGTGGTCAAACGCCTTCACAAAGGGGGCCTATTCACCCGCCGTCCTGAACGCTGCCTCCTGTTGAAAGTTGACCACCGACGCCACCGTTTACAGTGGTGCAGAGAGCACAAAAACTGGACAACTGATCAATGGAGTCGTGTCCTCTTTACGGATGAGAGTTGGTTCAGTACCAGAAGCGATTCTCAACGCGTTTTGATTTGGGGAGAGATCGGGATACGGTTTTATACCAGTAACATCAAGAAAAGACACCATTACGGTGGTCCTGGATTACTTGTCTGGGGAGACATTATGCTGAACGGGTGAACTGAGCTCCACATTTTCGATAGATGGTCTGTACCCGGGGATCGCTATTGTGAGGAGGTACTTCTTCCCCATGTGCGTCTGTTCCAAGGTGCCATTGGCGCAGACTTCATTTTTATGGAGGACAATTCACTGCCACATCGGACTCTTGCTGTTGAGGAGCTGCTGGAAAGTGAAGATGTCACTCGAATGGATTGGCCAGCGTACTCCCCAGATTTAAATCCCATCGAACATGTGTTGGATGCTTTAGGGAGACGTATTGCAGCACGCTTACATCATCCGGATAACACCCAACAACTCAAACAGAGGCTGATTCAAGAATGGGTACTGCTACCGCCAGAAATGTTGCACCAGCTGGTTCTGAGTATGCGAAGACGGTGCGAAGCAACCATTGCAGTGAGGGGAGGGCATGGACCATATTAAGGAACATTTGCTTGTTGTTCTTCCTGTTGGATAGACCATCATGAGGCACAATACTATGAGTTCAATAAAGCTTGGTTTTATTTGATTCCATACCATATACATTGTATTCCTTTTTCAGCGCCGATGCTTTCGTCATCCTTTACGTACATTACGTGAATTTCTTGTCTCTCAGATGATTTTTCGTGAAGTTATGGCAATAAACCCACCTGTTGCTTAAGTTTTGCACACCAGTGTATATTTTATCTTCAAAGCAGCCACAACAGAAAATACGGTTTAACAAAGATAGAATGTTGGAAATGGTAATAGTATATGAAGTGCTTTCGTTTTCAGTGCAGAAAATTCATTATCAGCCTCTATTCAAAATTCAAAAGAGGGATTTATTACAAAATTGCCCCTTTTAATTTTTCACTGGATGTGAAATCTATAAAAATTTCTTCTTCGGAATTTAAGAGCCCTTCTGGAGTATCTTGAAATAGATCTCTAATCCACTCGTAACTTGCTACCAAGTTATCCTCATCAAGAAAATACCTTTTAAAATTCTTTGCCAACATGGCTAAATGATTTTACATGGTTTTAAAAACAATTTTCACATGTTGTTATTCAGATTTGTAAGTTTTAACACATAACGAGCTGGGGCATTTTCCCCCATCATTTACTTTATTAGTGGTAAATCCAAAATTGAAGTATTTTTAGGAATATTTCCTTGATTTAATTTTCGGAACCTTGCTCGTCTGTGTACTTGTTGATCCTTTATTATCGTCGAATATTTTCTTACTACTTAAAAATATATGTATGATTTTGTTTTATCCTACTGCCTTAAATACTTAATTACCGTCAATTACAATTAACGTGCAAATAAAAAAAGTACATTCAAGCAAGATTCGGCAGCTATAGGAGTATCGAGTCGACCAAAACTGACTGGAATTGTACGAGGAAAAGCATTTTTACATGTTTTGCGCAGACGTCCGATAGGTTGCCCAAACTCACGCAAACGTACCCGATAATGCCAGATGTGATGGATATGATAGAAAGCAATATAGACTAGACTATTTTTCTAATGACATTTGTAATTTGAGAAATGGATGCTGAAGGAAATAAATCTTAATTAAATATATCATTTTGCGATCAGTTCCAATTTAAAAATTAGAGAAAGAAATATAACATAATAATAAGTGAGTAATATATATTTTAAATAATTTTTTCTTAAAATATATAATAATACTTTAAAGTTACCTATACAAAATTTAATACTTATACAGTTTATATTTCAGATTGCATTTAGCTTTAGCGTCAAAGTGCATTTTTATTGCAGTAAATACATTATTGCTGTACAGGGGGGCGCGACAAAAATTATGATTGAAAATTGGGTCGTGAGTATTCAAAGTTTGAGAAACACTGATCTACACAATGATGGAAGTGTATCCTTATTTCAATGCTCTGGAATTTAAGGGAGAAATGAAAGGAATGTTTTGTAAGACTGAAAAAATTAAACTGCCTCAACTTGGAGAATCACATAGCCACTAAAAATTTTGCTTGCTAGATATACTGCAAAATCAAAATATTTCCTATATAACATCAGAAAATACAATTCATGTTTCCAAGTGACATTGTTTGGATAAATGTGCATTTGTGAACACACCTCTGATTAAATAGAACTATCCATAAGCATTGTAAAACCAACCCATTTTCCTCAAGGAATCTAGAGTAGAGCCATTTAAAATTTATCTTAAAACTTGAGGTCGCCACTTTAATGACAATTTAAATAAATTTAGGTTCATAACATAAGGACAAAAATAAACCGTAATAACCTCAAGCATTTAGTTAACAAATTATAAATGATATTAGTTAGGGAATTTTTTGCATATATATATATATATATTTATACATTTTTCTTTTTACAAAATATCATACCTTTGACAAAATAATTATTTGTACACCACTTTTTTCTTCGTTTTTGATGAAATAAATACCCATATTTTATTTGCGAATTAATCATGCATTTCTTTAAAACGTCTAATTGTTGTATGTATATAAATTATTTTTCTTTTTAAGTGTAAAAGTAAATTGTAATCTGGAAAATTGTGAAAAATCGTTGCAAAAAGAGTATTTGTACAGAATTCTTTTGGTGTAAATATGGCAAAAGTTTTGATTAAACGTTTTAGATTTAAATTAGTTTTTCATACGTTTTTCTTAGTTTAACAATAATATTTAAATAGTTTCAGATTATATTTAAATTTACAGATATGTTCTTGAAAAAATGGCTCCTAAAACCAAAGTAATTTCTTTAGATATGAGAAAACATATTACAGAGCTCTATAAAGAGGAAAAATCTTTCCAGGAAATAGGAAAAATTTTAAAACTGTCATTTACAACCGTTGGTTACATCGTAAAGAAGTATTTAGAGACTGGCAGTGTTGAAAATAAGCCCAGACCTGGTGGTCCGAGTAAATTGACTTCAAGAGCTAAACGAATGATTGTAAGGTCAGCAACAAATAAACCAATGACATCTGCTCAAAATTTTACGAATGAATTTCTGTCATCATGTAACGTTTCAGTGTCTGCTCAGACAGTCAGAAATGTACTGCACAGCGCTGGTCTGAAAGCCAGAACTCCCAGAAAGAAACCTTATATTTGTGAAGTAAACAGGAAAAGATGTCTAGATTTTACCATGAAGTACAAAATTAAGCCCATGGATTTTTGGAAAAAAGTTATTTTTTCTGATGAGAGCAAGTTTGAGATTTTTACACCACCAAGTATTCGAAAAGTTTGGAGAAAAAATAAAACAGCTCTTGAACCCAAAAATGTACTCTTCCCACTTTAAAACACTATGGCGGAAATGTTATGGTGTAGGGATGTGTAGCTCATAATGGAACATGTAACTTAGCATTTATTTACAATAAAATGAATGCTTTAGCTTATATCGATGTGTTGGGACATAATTTTTTAGATAGTGCTAAGAAATTGAGCATAGATAACACTTTTATATTCAAACAAGACAATGACCTGAAGGACACCGCTATAGTTAGTAAGACCTGGTTGCTTTATCATGCTCCAAGGCGACTTGAAACTCCTCCACAATCTCCAGATCTTAATCCTATAGAAAATTTATAGATGCATTTGGACACTGAAGTTCGGGAAAAATGTAACAAGTAAAGAGAACTTAAAAGAAAAACTCCATGAAGTTTGGAACTCCATTCATACAGAAATTACAAAGAAAATAATTGAGTCAATGCCAAAGCATCTTGAAGCAGTTATAAAAGCAGATGGACTGTTTACAAAATATTGAAATTTCATTACATTGTTGCATATGTTTTGTTAACGTTTACTAATCAAGTGTACAAATAATCCTTTTATATAATGTTTTTTTTAAAAAAATCACTTATTTAAAATAAATGCTTATTTTATTTTTTATTGTGAAAGAATCTTTTTTTTAAAAAACAATTTAAATATATCTCAATAACTATTAGTTACATTACTTAATTTATTTTTGAAGAACATACACAATTTTAAGTGTACATTTTGCCAACTGTATGTATAATATATATATATCGTGGTAACTGATATTTATTATCAATTAATTGATTTAAAGTTAATTTACTGTGATTATAAATGGTAGAAATGGTTTTTACATATTACTTTGAGTACGTTTGTAGAATTTGAAATTAGTTGGCAGTATGTATTATTAAAGTTATACTTCTTTTAGTGCGTTAGAGAAAGAGGATGAGACTAAATTTTTACGATGCACTGGCACACCGTCAGGGATGCGCGCGCATACCATCACGCACCGATGTGCACGCACACCGTTGTCTAGTATTTTAACATACCACTTTTTTGGTGTTAGAGGACTGATATTTCGGGGATCGTAAAAACTATTTTTCTAAACCATATCTGTTAGGACGCGTCCCCCTCAACAGTTTTTGGGCCAACCGAGCCTCACAGTCCATTCGGACCTGGCTCATTCTATCCCTCTCTATTTTCTCTTACCCTTATTATAAGTTCTTGCTCATAGGGCTATTTCTTCCATTAATTTTAATTGTTTTTAAGGGGACTTGGCACCCTTTGAGCAAACTTCTTTATTTACGTATTTAAAAATTATATTTTAACATTTTATACAATGTTTCTATTCAAGAAAATGTTACCAGATGAAAATTTTCATATATTATTCACACAATTTTAAAAATTTAAATTTTTTGAAGAAAATTGGGAAAATTTTAAAATCCTACTCCTTTTGTAAAAATTAATTTTTTGACCTGAATTTTTTTTATAATATTCTTATGGATGTTCTTAACAACTTTAGGGATCTATTTTAGAATAACTTCATTCGTTTTCGAGAAAGAAAATAAAATGTTGATATACAGGCTAAAAATCAACGAAAAAGCCAACATGTCTTACATTTTATTTTTTTTAAAAAAAAAGTATTCAGTTTATAGCAAAACGGATCCCTAATTTTGTTACATGCTTTATTTTTAACACGCAGGAAAAAATTGAAGTGATTGGTAAATAATTGTCGAAGGAGTAGCATTTTGAATGCACTAAGGTTTCGAAAAACACAAACTGAGAAAAACAGGTTTAAAGTTTATAATTCTGAAAAAATAATTATTATAAGCTTAATTAAACTTAAAATACCACTTTAAGATATTAGTTATACGTTTTTCTTTAAAATAATTGCATTTTCATATTTTTTCAACCCACACATTTTTATAAATGATCAACTTTTAGAGAGTACTAATTGCACAAGAAAACACAAGAAAAACTTTAAAAAAATTTTTTTTTCTGTCACGACAGAAATTTTAGCTGTTTTTCATCTTATAATATTAAAGTATTACATTTGTATGAAAAATATATCAGGAATAAGAACTGAAATTATTATATAAAATTATTAATATAAATGCCTTAATTTAAAAATTTTACATGCACACATTTCACAAGGAAGAAAAATTACATTATTGTATTGCCTCGGAAATATTCTGCTTTTAATGCTACACATTCTTTTTTATAGTTATTATTTCTATTTTAAAAATAGATCTTTTTTATCATAACGCATTTTTTAGCTTTTTTTCTAAAAAGGGGGTGTGGCTGAATTGCCTAATTTGTTTTCAAATGAAGTTTTATTCAACTTCTAACTTTACAACATGCACAAGTGATATATCAATCGAAAGATAATAATGCAAAGAATAAGATTAAATGAAAATAAAAAAAAAAACGATAGGTTTGTGATTTGTAGGGTACCAAGTCCCCTTAACTATTTAAATGTACAATATCTTGGCTCCTGTTTTAGTCTCGGACTTGAGATTTGAACCAACTGTCCCACTCCTCGAGACGCATCCAGTCATCTACTTCATTCCCATTGTGGGAGTGCTTAAACACTAAAATGTCATGCTCGCATATAGGGGACTGGAAAAAATTTCACCCCCCCAAGAATTTGAGCTTTGGACATAATTTTTGGAGGTCCGCTATATTTCCGTATTAGCGCAAGCCTTACTAGGAATTGGCCCCTCCGGTACTCCCCCCCTACACGGCTTCCCCAGTAAGAACTCGAATCCTATGCTACCTTGGTCGATCGCACCAGCTGGAATCGATTGTTTTCTCTATACGTATCCTAGATATATTTTTTCAGGACCATAGCCTCAATTCTTCACCTATATTTAACATTTTAAAATTATTTTAAAGTTTAATTTTTTTTAATCCCGCATGGATTCAAGGATTTTTGAGCTTCTTTAATGAAACTCGGACCATGGGTTCTCCTCATTCAGCTGTTTCATCTGTTATAATTCGTGTGTAGATAGTGGGCCTAGGGAGGGGGCGCTATCACTAAAATTAGAATCCCCATGTTATTCCTATAGTGATCGATCTTTTGATGAAGTCACGATATTACAGAGATAGAAGGATGAATCTTTGGGATCCCCTACTGTACCGTTAGGATGAACGTGACCATTTACGTCACAGTTGCTACGCCTCGGGGGTGTTAGTTTAATTTACCTTTCCCGAGCTGCGCCGCCCCATTGACAACTACAGACTCCGAACCGATTCGGATGGATTTCTCTTGTGTTTACCCTGATCCAGGTAGAGTTTCGAGTTTCTGGGTGCCCTGCTTCTATTTTACTTAATTGTTTTAAATTTTTTAATTGTTTTAAAATTACATAACTCGGGGGCTCTTCAGGCTTATTTCTTAATTTTCTCGGGGATGATTCTTCCCGCCGACATTCAATACGAGGCCTCAGGTGTCACATTCAGTTCACCTCATCTCCAGATACAGACTGCCGACCCCCCACCCCTGTTATTGGTTCAATTGGCACTGTGCGGGGGTATTTAGATTTATTTAAATCGTGATTATATCGGGTTTGTCTGGTCCAATTGACTTAAGGTTGATATCGCTCAACTCAGCTCGTGACCGCCTTTCGTTCTTGGCCCAGCTTGCCCTGCTCAAGATTTTTAGAAAGATTTTAATCTTGTTACACCAAAGAATTATAACTTCTTACGTGCGTACATAAATACACACACACTTTTTTTAAGTGAAACTTCTTAGCGCTCGAGAGTGAATGAGAAATTTGCCCAATTTTGCGAAACAGTGAAAAAGCGAACGGAAGTAGTCTCCCCTCCCATCCCCGAATCGTCACCATGATGACATGATAGCGAATTGGGGGGAGTTGGAGCGGGGACACAACATGACTTGCGTCATATCCGTGTAAAAGTTGAATGATTGCTCACCTCCGATTGGTCAACTTGTCCATCTTCCTATTTTGGGTCCTTTCCCCCCAGTCCGGGGACATCTATCAACGGTTGTATGAGATGGAGTGACATTACGATGTAGACAAAATTGCTTTCGCATTAAAAGCGTGCTTTTTTTTAAATATTTTCTTAGATTGTTTGCTACATGGCGATGTTTTCGGCGGCTAATTTGCTTTGTTGACTTTTATTTGCTTCGAACTATTACATTTAGTCAGAATGCCTAAATAAATTGCACAAAGGGGATAAGTGTTTCGTGAAAGAAAGCAAATAGAAAAACTAGCAGCTAGTCCAATCGAAAATTGACAAGAAAAAAAGCAAAAAAACAAAAAAAAAAAAAAAAACCCAGAAAAATATTGCAAATTTATTAAGTGCTACTGCGGATTCTCCATATATGAGTACATGGGATAATATCGAGAAAGGAAAAAACACTGCAAAATACTGTCTTAACGCTCAGTTTGAGGGATGGGAATGCTATCGAGACTCTTCTAATGACTGCACAAATTAATACGGACTTAGAGAACAACCCTGTACCATTAACTACAGAGCCCTCAACAATTCTACTGCGTGTTGAAACTGATGCATGTAAATCAATAATAAAGTCTATTTTACGTTACAAAGACTATGATTCCCATAAAAATGCTCACAAAGATTTTCAAAAGCGATTCATTGATAATCGTTCAATTGATAGGGGCGTTCAATTTATGATAGATTATGGTTTAGAGATGATTTGAGAATGTCTGTTGCAGAGCACAAAAAATATTTTACAAAATATTTTACCGGGAATTAATTTAGAAGACACATTAAAGCATGCTACAATTGCCGACAAAGTTTATGTAGGAAAAATATACGAAATTTATCAAAATATAAAGGTATTAAAATTCCAGGATATCTTTCTAATTTTGGATTTGGTATCAGAAACACTCATTTCGCCACGAATACCTTTCACGCAAATTAGGCGATTGAAACATGTGCTCGGTTAATTTGGAATATTAGGGTAAATAATCCATGTTCCAACATCGCCTAAGAAGTTTCACTTCTATCGTTGAATAGGCGTTTTCTTTTGGGCGTCTGGACTGTAAAACAGTCCTCAATCCCATATCGTGAGAGTCTATGATGTAGGGCATGGCAAAAGTGGTGTTTTCCATTCTGATGAGTGGCATAATGGCGATTGGTCGGGCGATGGAATCCAGGAGGTGTGGCTATGGTTCTTCATCTGGGTGGAAAGTTTTTGAGTTTTTTGGCTTTGCTGAGAGCTGAGAGATCACTCTCTGTTTGGATGTTGGGTACAGTGAACATTGACTCCGATTGGCTGCCCCGGGGGCTGAGATTTAAATTATGGGGAGGAGCATGTCCAGTGGGGAGAGCAGGAGGAAATATTGACAAAAATAAAGAAAGTTAAATTTTAGTAATTATGATGTGCAATAAAAATTGCACGAGAAAATAGAATTACGGGGGATTATAGGAGTCAAGAAGAATTCTTCTTGGTCTCTTTGTATTGTCATTAGGGGTATATTGAGATAAATATTGCATATTGATATTATTGGTAGCTTCTAATTCGTTAAAAAAGTTAATTGCAATATTCTGAATATGAGATTTGAAACTTTTAATTTTAAGAGCATTACGTATGTCGTCATTACGCATATATCTTATGGCTTTGACGATCATACGTATTAAAGAATTTTGCAGGGTATCAAGTATATTAATATTTGTTTTAGCGGCATAACCCCAAACTGGACATGCATAAGCTAAGATGGGACGCATAACGGCTGTATAGAGAAGCACTTTGTTTTCTATACTTAAATGAGAATTCCGGCCAATAAGGGGGTAAAGTTTAAACATTATTTTCCGGAATTTGTCGCGAAAGTAATAGATGTGTTGTTTCCAAGTTAGGTGTGTATCAAAGATAATTCCAAGGTATTTGGCTTCCTGAGACCAGGGGATTTGGGTGTTGTACATGATAATAGGTGGTGGGAGTGACTGTTTTTTCGTGAAAATAATGGCAGTAGATTTTTCGACGTTAATACTTATTTTCTTCACTTCTATCGCGTGGCGTTCCACGCACCATTTTTTTTTATTAAATCATGACTATTTTCTCCTCTGTTTTATTATTCTTACTCTTTATTTTAAAAGTATACCCTTATATATATACAGTGGCGTAACGTACACCCCCGCATCGCGGGTGAGCAGGGTTCTAAGGGGCCCAAAGCCTGACTGACGCAAGTGTAAATTTCAACGTGGGGCCTCAAACCTGACTTTGCAGGGGGCCCAAATGTTCTCCGTTACGCCACTGTATATATATATTTTTTCAATTTCAAAACCAGATTATCAGTCTCAAAGCTCTATAATTAACACCCTATCAATGTGTGTTTGTGATGCACTGACAAAATCAAATTTTTCAATATGTCCGTATGACGGCAAAACACGCGTCACTGAAATTATAAACCTACCAATCTGAGATAATCGTTGCAATTCCTAGGACTGAAATACTGAAACAGAATTTGGTTCATCACCTCAACATTTTAAGTCACTAACTGCTTATTCTATTATGTGAGAAAGGTTCTTTAAATATAAAACTGCCTAATCAGTTCAATTAAATTGATTATTCAACAATTAATGATCCTTAATACCGTTAAATGTTGGAAAAAATTTATGTTGTTTTAAGTTTGAAATATAATTTTAACAATTAATAATTTCTGTGAATATATATAGAGAGAGAGAGAGAGATTTTAATTTCTGTAACAAAGATTACTCAATCAGTTTGATGTTTTAACTTTTAGCCACAAGGAATTATTAATTGATTAGTTGTATTCGAGTTTGATGCAAACCATTGCATTAAAATTATTTGGAGTAATAACTATAACTACTAACTATAACTTTGGTAACTATATAACAACGGGAAATGTGATTGAAAATCGTTTTTGACACAGTTTTTTAAAATCATTGCCAAGTAGGGCATCTAACTAGGGTTTTACCAAAATCGCGTTTTATTACGACATTAACCACAATTTTTTAATGCTTTTTTACTAATGGTGCAAAAATTCACATAACAGAGCAAATTGTCAAGTATGTTAAGCTTATGCCAAGTTATTTAACACTTTTAGAAAATGAAAAATGAAAATAAGAACTGAATTAAATGAAGACATTTGTAATTTTATAAGCCCACATAAATAAAAAAATCAACTATCCATTAGGGGATGAATGATAAAATGCCCGATATCTATTTAAGAATTGTATAGTCTGGCCTCCATTTTACGAGTCTCTATTTCGCAAACTTTTTCCTGGAATTTCTTAATTTTCAATATACAATTTTATAAAACGTTACATATGTTACGTCTTTCTGAAAATTTTGATGTATTATTTTTTTCTTTAAAAATAAACATTTTTATTTTACTTTTTTATACACTAAAAATCAAAGAAAACTTAAGCGGATGAAACATCTTTTAGAGATATTTGGAATTTATATATATATATATATATATATATATATATATATATATATATATATATATATATATATATATATATATATATATATATATATATATATATAATGTATACTATTCAAACGAAAATAGTTACAGATTTCAATCCATTCTGAACTTTTTTAAAAATTCTGTTATAAAAAGTATTTTAAGAAGTTATGATTTATTAATTTTTACTCACATTCTTCAGCAAACAATATGTTCGAGGAAAAAATCATTCGTAACAAAAATTGTATTTATTTCGCATCTATAAATTACATTTAAATATAATTCATGATTTATTTCTTCTTGAAAACGGAAGAGTGCAAAAGAAATTGAAGATGATAAGAGATTTCAATTTAAAATTTTTAAAGGAATAAATTTCTCGAAACGGAAATGTATAAATGTCTTTGAAAGAAATTATCCGGCGCCAGCGAGATTTAAATTTCTTTCAGATAATAAACAGTAGTTTCTTTCAGATAATACCTGTTACTTTCAAAGATTTTCACATAGTGCTTAAAAGGATAAAAAAAAAATATTATTTCTAAAAATAAATTACTATCGATCCTTTTCAAAGAGCCGGCAGTTTTAGCCAAGCGAACACTTTTTCCATTTTTTCAACCTCTTTTATATAAACATAATTCGATACTTTTTTTAATAGGATTCACCGGATGTTATTAAAATACAAAAATAATCAATGCATAAGGAGACCAGGAATTCTGTATTTTTCGAACTTAAGATTTATATAGGTAGCTATACACGTAACTTGGAGTTCTAGGTTCCTTAAAAAATGGAAAATTAAACGAAACAGCAAAATGTAGTCATCCCCACGGAACAAAAATCAGAGATGTACATAAAAGGAGAATGAATTTCAAAATCTCGTAAGAGAATTTTTCCATTATACGACGAAAGAACAAAAGCGTTGACCCACCTTTGACTTCTAAGAAAGAAGTGATTGTGCATTCAAATGCTGTAGAACTTTCTCAGATTAGAATTCATTATAAAAAGTTTAGCAGTTGTCAAAATGGATGGTGAAAGATGGATCTAATAATCAGACATCTATTGAGTGTTTATTTAAGTCTCACTCTAAAGAAACATGAGGGCGACAAATTTAGCAACTTTAAACCACGGTCATGTGAAATGCGTCGTTTAACGATCAATCAACAATAACATTATTTTTACGAAAATATATAGAAGAATAAATTTATCTACGATGCATTTCAGAATTACAAGCAAAGTATTTGTTGGTATGATCAATTCAACTTAACAGGTGAGACGTTCGATACTTCAATCAAAAAAGTCTAGATATTTAGTCTAGAAAGGGTTGACTTGATTCAAAAATCAATGAATGAGCTTCTTCCCATCTCAGTTCTTTTATTTCTCATCACTATGTGACCAGAACTATAACCATCTCCATTATCCCCCGGTACATGGTCGTATTGAATTGATCTAATTTTGATTTAATTTGGACTGGACAGCAACATTAGGGTTTTTGGTGACGGACTCGAAACTTTGAACCATGGTCAAGTGACAAGACATCTGAGCTGGCACTCAGCTTTCAAACTGCCACATAACGCCAATGGAGGAGCTCTGAGCTTCGACAGATTTCATGTACATTTTCCTCTCTCTACACTGCGGTTCAGTGATCAGTAGACTACCAAGGCTACCTTACCGGTATGGAAGAGCAGTCTTAATTGCAACAAGTAAAATATATATCCAAACTATTATGTAAAGAAAAAAGAATTGCAATTTTAGATAAAAGGATCTACAATAAATGATCAACCATGAAAAGTACATGAGAGAAATTGCGTCCGTATCGCAGTTTAATCCTTTATCTTACCACGACGGTACTTATAAGTACAAATTACATAGAATAACCATCTTTACGAATAATCTGACGATATTTAGCAGGAACACTCTTTTAGATCCACTTTTTCAGGACCCATGACAGCACAGGTTCTATGACGAGTATTTTGGCGAGGAAGGCGAATATTTTCAAAACTGAAGTTGAATTTTCAGCTGCCATTTTGAACAGATTGACCTTAAGTAGCTTATTTTTTGTATGTTATTTAAGACCTTAGAAAACGATTTGACTATTTATTTTTAAGTGGTAACTAGGAAGTCTGCGACAAGGAAAAATGAAATCCCCCCCATTTAAATGGGTCTTGTTTTCTCTTTGAGAGTATTCATAGACTGAGTGAGTAAGTAAATATTAACGTCACTCTGTTTAGCTACACGAGGGTTTTGGCAGCGGACCTCGTCATTTTGAACCATGGTCAAGTGACGTGACTGCCACCTTCTCTCCTAACTACCATACAACGGGAAGACGTTTGAGCTCTTAACAGATTTAACGTCCATCGCTCCCTCACACGGGAGGGGTCTTTAGTGGTACTTGGCACGAACTCGTGACGAGGCCAGCCACGACCTGATACCTTGACCACTCAGCTAGAGTACTCATAGACATGGCAGGTCTAATTAAGGAATCAGGTTTTCAAAAGTAGTTTATTCAGGATCACAAACATTTACTATCGATTGTAGTAAACTTAACAATACACTTCCATTTAAAAGTCTTTAAAGAATGAAATCATTCGGACCCGATGTTGTGTATACGCGTCTCCCTTGAACACTAACTCATCTAAAGTCACTCAAAAAAGTGTTGGGACATTTGGCATGTATAACCGCACGCGTAAAGCCCTTTATAAAAACATTTATTACATTAAAACAAGAACGAGATGAATTATAAAATGATTAAACATTTGGTGTACAGTATATAAGGAAAATTTTATTAGTATTATAGAATTTGATTTAGCTTTTCAAATAGTATAATTCAAAGGCACAATGAAGTCAAAAAAGTATTGGGACACTTTTTGTGTGTGTGAAAGGAGAAATTTATCAAACTTACAGTGCATCAGTAGAATTTAATTTCACACTACTTTTTTAGACTAGAAGTTTAAACACAAATGTTTCAACAGATAAGAATATTTAAAGGTCATTATAAGTCAATGGAAAGAGGGGAAATCACTTCTGTTTTGAAAAAATCTTGAAAAATTTAGTAAGTCTACTGTTTTTGACATCATTGACAGGTTCAAGAAAACAAAAAGTATTGAAAGGAAGCAAGAAATCAAGGCGTTCAAGGAGATTTAATGAACGTATAGAGAAGTACATTGTAAAACAAGTACACATTAATCCATAAACTAGTGCAGTAAAAATGACTTTGCAATGTAAAAGTAGCTTCGGAAAATTTAGTAAATCCTGAAACTGTCAGAAATCTTTTAAGAAAACATAAGTATCATGGTACAGTACCACAAAAAAAACCCTACATCATCAAAGCAAATAGACAAGCTAGGTTGGTATTTGCTAAAATGCATGTAAGGCAGCCTAACAGAATATTGGAAAAATGTAATTTTTGTTGATGAAAGCAAATATAACATTTTCGAATCGGATGGCAAGCAAAAACTTTGGCGGATATCAAATGCAGCAATGAATGTCAAAAATTTACGGCCTACTGTCAAATATGGAGGGGGTAACGAAATTGTCTGGGGCTGCATGGCAAGCTCTGGGGACAGAAACTTAAATTTCATTAATGGTATAATGAATAAATATATCTATCTTGACATTCTCAAGCGAAACTAAAAGCAAAGTGCGAGCAAGCTAGAAATCTCATGACAGAATTACAGACCTTAATCCCATTGAACACACGAGGGATTATTTGCAGCAAAAACTATATGAGCACCAAATTTCTAACAAGCAAAATTTAAGAAAATATTAGATCAAAGAGTGGATCAAAATCGATAGATCATTTTGCAAAACATTGATCGAATCTCCGCCAAATAGACTTAGAGAGGTCATAAAAGGCAACGGTGACCCAACAAGATATTAATTTCTAAGTTTGAATTATTTTACTTGATTTATTGGGAAGTGTTCCAATATTCTTTTGAGCACTTTTTCTTAACTCGATTTCTTTTATTTTCAATTTTAACGATAATTTCTCTAATGTATGAGTTTTGTTCAAATTATTATTTGTATTTACCAAAATAGCATTTCTTTCTTTTTTTGTTTTAATTGTATATTTAAGGAAAATTTTACGATAAAACACTCATTTCCAAAAGTTAAGCACAAAGATGCAAAAAATTCAACAAATACTGCTTTGACTGACACAAAATTTGGCAGTTAATTAGTATATATATTTATACATAAAACAAAATCAATAATTATATATATAAATAAAAACAACATTAAATTTTTGTAAGTTATCAGATGTCATACTGGAGACTTAAACAGAAATATATATAAAGTGAAAATAAACAGCATAAAATGAAAAAAAGGACATTAATAGGGTATGTGATCCCCCCTCGTCTGTATGCAAAGTTTACACGTTCTGACCATGCTTTCAATTAAGTGGTCAACCACCGCAAAATTAAGCAATCTCCATTCTTCTTGTAGAGCAATTTCCAGCTCAATAAGAGTGGCTGGAGGTGGAAAACGTGAAGATAAAGCACGGCCGAGAGCATCCTAAAGATTTTCAATGGGATTAAGGTCGGGCGAATATGCTGTCCACGCCAATCGCGCAATTCCTTCACTCTCCAGGTATTCATCGACGATGTCAGCTCTATGGGGACGTGCATTATCGCCCATTAAAACAAAAGTAGGGCCAACTGTTGCAGTGTGCAATCTCTCAATGGGTTCTAGGACTTCATCTCGATACCGGACAGCCGTCACAGAGACCTGTTTAAAGATGTGCAGGTCGGTGCGGTATCCTAATGAAATTCCTGCCCCCACCATAATGCTTCCGCCTCGGAATGCGTGATGTTCGGTGATGTTTTGGGGCGGATTGCATGTTCCTTGTTTACGCCATATCTTTATACGCTTGTCATCTGACCCCAACGCAAATCTTGACTCATCAGTAAACATGACATTGCACAGTCCAATTGCCATGCTCCCGGCACTAATTTTATCGTGCCCTACTAGACTGGACGGATAGAGGAACACAAACTCGAGGTACCCGGGCATACAGTCCATTCATATGTAATCTTCGGCGTACAGTAGCTGCAGATATAGTCTTACCAATGGACACTATAACCATACATGTCACACGTGTAGAGGTCGCTCTCTGCGATTCCTCTTGGCTACAATAGCAATATATTGATCTTCCGTGGAGGATGTAACCCTTGGGCGACCACCTACGGGCCTTCGGACAACTGCCTGTGTGGTTTGGAATTGTTTCCGTAAACGTGAAATTACAGAATAATGAACGCCGAAAAGCAACATCTATGATCGACTGTCCTGCTTCAATGCGCCCCACAGCACGCCAGCGCTCAGAATCTTCCATTCGTTTTCTGGAAGCCATAGAAACACATGTGTCTAGAAAACAAATTGTACGAAACTTTTAAACACTTTCTATCAGCACTTACAATCAACTTCTGTAACCCTTCATAAAGCTGGCTTCTTATAAGACTGCCCTTTTTGCATATTTCTTGACATAAAAGCATGATTGGCTGTTACCTAACATATCTACATACTTTCATCTACCTCTGCCGCGAATTGCATCCTCTTCAATTCTGATTGGATTCCGGAAATTACCATTTCCTCTCCGTGCTTAACTTTTGGAAGTGAGTGTATATGAACTGGTAGGGTGTCCCAATACTTTTTTGAGTGACTGTATGTCTCTTCGTTACCTGCAGTTGTGCATTTATATAGCGCGTCATCATTTGCATTTAAGATGTTGCCAACTGCAGATAAGTAAACGTCCACGGATCGTATTCAAACCGGATTCGAAACTCGAATCCGAGATCACAGTACGGAAATTGGAAAAACATTAAATAGTTTTTATAAACTGTCTAACAGAGTTCTCTCTTACTTAAATTAAAATCCACTGAGGTAAAATTATTACGTTGAATTATCTGTATATTTATGTACGCTTTAAAGTGAAAAAGTTCCATTTTAAATTATAAATAAAACTGTATGAGCAATAAATAATCAATAACTTTTTTTATTTTCGAAGCATGTCCTTACTTTTAGGTACACTTTACATAAAATCCACTGCATATACATATAACTATAAAATTTTGCAGAGTTTTTGGAAATATATAACAATTCATAAAATGAAGTTTTAAAAAATAAATTTATAAAGATTTAAAATTTTTAAAATTAAACATTCAAATCAATTAAAAATTTTTGCAGAAATTGTTATAAATATAAAATTTGTAAATGTTTATTTGAAAAAAAATCCATTTAGTTTGTTGAAAATTTATGGATCTTATAATATGAAAAATATTAGCACTAGAGAGAGAGAGGTAAAGTAGATTTTGAGAAAAGTGTACTGAAATCACCAAAAAAATGCATTTTGAAAAAATTGCAAAAAAAAAATGTGTTTATCGATGATTTGTAAAATAATATTTTTAATACAATAAAAAGCCATATCATAAGTAGTTTAATTATTTCGCAACCATTCTCAGTTTTGAAATTAGACGTTTAAAATTCTATAGACCACAAACACACATATTTAGAAGTCTTTATTATTTATTCCTTATTTCATCAACACGTGTTATCAACGATTCATACATTCTTCAACTTAAAATACCAAAAACTTTTATGTCAATAAGTTTTAGTATTTTTAATTCACTCTGAGCATCATCATTAAAGGATATTACAGAACTACTTACGTATATTTTTATTGTTTAAAAAATACACAAAGAAAATGTCTTGAAAAGATAATTTGTTGTCTAATGTAGATGGAACTCTGTTTTTAAAAAATATATCAAGATAATCTTTGTGTTTTTGTACTCATACATATCAATATTAATTTATTTTAAAGTAAAATCAACAGTTGTAAGCATATAGAGTTATGGTGGTGTGTGTATTCATGAGCAGTCTAATGTTAACAATAAGCATTTAGGAAGAACGAAATGTCTGTACAAAAATTACAAGTTGTGTATTTAATTTAGAATAATCCTCGAGATCTACTCTGTAATAAATATATGTTCACTTTTTTATAATTTAAAAACTACCCAGAGTATTTATAAATGTAAAACTAGATACACAATTAATATTTCAAAAAACAAAATTTCATTTTAAAATATTGTAAATAATCATTTAAATGCTCCGTAATTTTTTTTGCACAAAAAATGTAGAATTTTCAATAAATAGGAACATATAATAGATAAAAATTATATTCCTTGTATAGAAAAATTAGTTTTTTACAGTAAATGTTACATACAAAACAGATTTTGAAAAAAGTGTATCTGAATCACAATGGTTTACAATTTTAAAATTCAATTTTCTAGCGTTCTATTTATAAAATTCTCATAAATATTGCATCTATTGATGCAGCAAAGTGCCCTCTATTTTGTAAAAGTAAAATTTAAAAAAAAAAAAAACACAAAATTTGGAGCATTTTCATATTGCAGCTTTCTTGTGAAAAATCTATGTAATTAATTTTGCAGTTAAATAGCTTCGTGATACTTTACATTACCGACAGCACACTGGGTGATAGAGCAAGAACAAAAAGAAGCCCAGTCTTCCTCAGGCTTTGGATTTATTATAAAATCTACCATCTGAAAGCAGTAATGCACTAACCAATGATTCTTCAGATGAAGATGTCCCTGATAATTATCTGCTGAAATTTTCATTAAATTCTTTAGATGGCGTTGAACAGACTGAAAAAGACTCGAGGTGCAGTAGTTCCTGATCTGAAAATACAGTATTTCCAACCCTAGGATGCAATACTTTAAAAAACATTCTATCGAAAACTCACTCAAAAGACATAACGTGTAACGAATTTTTGTACATTAATGAAAAGAGAGAAAAATTGTTTCTTTGAATCACATCAAATTAACTTTAAATGTAAAATCTGCTTTTATGTATAAAAAAAGTAAACAAAAGTTTATAATTTTCAAAAAATAAACATTTTGTGCTGTAAAATACTAGTGATCTTTGGTTATTTATCATTTTTAAGAGCTAAAACCGTTAAAAATGTCATTCCCTTTTTTTTTCATTTAATGAAAATATTTTAGACTTTTGTGTCCTGACAGTACTTTGAAATACCAATTGAATTAATTAGCTCTATAGATTAAATTTCCCAAAGTTGAGTATTTTATTTAAGTATATCCTTTAATTTTCAATGTAGTGATTCAAAAAAAATTATATTGCACAAAAAATATTGCAGTACATCATAATGCGGTAGATAAAAGGTTAAACGAAGTATTCTACATAATTAATTACTTTCCAAACAAAGCAAAGGTAATTTTTCTTCAATTCCTACTATTAACTCACACACTATATATATATATATATATATACTTATTTATTTGTTTGTTTATTTATTTATCTTGATGGAATTTTCAATCGTTAATAAAATACATTTTAAAGCGCTCAATTGAGCTGAAATTTAATATGCATGATTATTTTGGATGACAATACTACAGTGTAACTCAGCGTTTCTCAAAGTGTGGGGCACGCCCCCCATGAGGGGCATGACAACTCTACGAGGAGGGCACGGGCATATTGAGAAGTCTAAAACAAAAAAACTAGTTAATTTACTGAAAGAATACAAACAAAATACATTCTGACATAATAAAAAATAAAATGCCCATTTACACTGATATTTTACACGTATAAATGTACCAGTGCTACTCAATGTGTTTGATAATTAATTTAACAATATTAAGATAAAAACAAGTTTAATAATTATCAGTGGCCCCATGGGATTAGCATATATAAAATTCTATACAAAAATTACCACTTATCTTGATAGTTTGTATATGCTTTATAATTAATACCTTAATTGCCGATGGAAAGTTTTGTGATTCGCTTCCCAATTCCAACCGTTTTCCACGTAGGCATGCGTATGGGATGTATTGGGGGCGGGAAGAAATAATCTGAAATAAGTAAATCCTTCGCAAACATTGTCCAGGTTCTTTTATTGTATTCCAAAGCGTTCGGAATAATTTTATGGATAGCACTGCAAAGAAAAGATCGTACTTCGGAAAGACTTATATATACGTCCAAGGAAATAAACGTTTTGACTGAGCGAGGCGTTTATATTCACTGGAGGCACTTAACAGGTTAGAGTAATATGGTAGGTCTAGTAGCAAAGTATAGTATTATTCAATTCAATACATTGTTATTGTATGAGGAGGGGGTCGATGAAAATTATGATTAAATATTGGGTCGCGAATATTAAAACTTTGAGAAACACTGATGTAACTATAATTAATAAAATTAATTGATTAAAACTAACTATTCAAAGAAATACAAATACAGCTCCGTTGGTGACCCTTTTGGCGACTTGTGTCAAAACTTGAAATTTTTTTTTCTCACGTTTTAAAGCATTCAGTTGAACTGAAATTTTATAGATACGATTGTTTTGGATGACATTACGATACTTTAATGATAATGAATAAATATGAATGACCACTTAATGTTATGATTGTGTGTCCTATGTATATACATATTTATATTAATTGTAACTATTTATTAAAAATAGCTGAAATAAAAAATTTTTCTTTATTGATCTAAGTAGTAATTGACTTATTTTACTTGTTTTGAGTAAAAATTCTACGCACACTTTTCCTCGTTAAGTTTTATTTTCTTCGTTTAAATATCACTGCCATGCAGTCACCTTCCACTCAACTGATATGACTGAACGAGAGAAAAGGGGCATAAGTGAAAATAATTTTTACAAAATATTATTCTTAAATAGGAAGTCTGAAGTTGTTCTCTGGGAATTATTTTGTTTCAAAGTTTCATATAAAACTACCGCTCACCGACGAGAACCAGATTTCTGAATGGATTATCTAGTAAATGTGAGAGTTGAAGCTTTTTGTTTATAATCAACAATAATTAATAATGTTGCAAAAATTACTTACTAGCCGTGTTAGAAGAAGTCAGTCAAACAGTAGATGAATCTTTAAAAATCATTGAGCTAAAATAAATACTTTTGAAATTCTCGGAATGTATAAAAGTTAAGGAATTTGTTTCTAGGATTGTGTGCTCAGTGACCACAGTTGGGCCACGTAAAAATGAATACGATTTGCATAGGTTACGCTCGCAACAACAAAATAAATGTGTAAATTCAACGTATTATGATTTTGAAAGTATCCTTTCATAGATAAACTGCTTAATATTGTAAAAATAAGGGTACGACTTGTACCAAGAAGAAACAAAATAATGGGATCTATTTCTGATTCAGTAGAACGAGCTTTTAAGCGCAAAAATGTGCCAAAAAAGTTACAATCCTAAATTTTAATGAAGCTAATTGACTTGAAGCTTCCTAATATTTTGATTTGTATTAGAGATAACAAATAAGAGATTACGAGAAAATAAAAGCATTCACTGTGAAAGAGTATAAACTCTCTTTTTTTGTTTGATTAGAGAATTTTAAGAAAAGTAAACGATTCTCAGGGCATAAGTTTCCTAGCCTTATATATTATACGACATTATATAAGTCATATAAACATTTTTCTTTTTAAACATAATATGCATAAGTTATTTATCAAAAACATTTCGATTAGTTTGATTAATTGACATTTAAATTAAATATATATGCTCTTAGAATGATTAATTATTTAAACTTTGCCATTTATAGATAATGGATGAAATAAACAAATCCCCCGAAGAATGGGCACGAAAAAAAAGAACTGCTTAACGGCCGCATACGAAAACGTCGTAAAACAAAACGTAGAACATCCGAACAATTAGATTCTCTTGCCTAGAATAAATTAGAAGTTTTCACTTCTATCGTGTTATCAAAAACACACATACGCACATTTTTTTATATCAAACGTACGTAGGATCAAGAGACCATGTGTAACATATCACCATCAAACAAGATAAAAAAATAGTTATTTTTTTTAGCTTGGCAGAGTCAAAATAATTCGCGAAATGAAATCAAATATATTTATCTTCATTTGAGACGTGAAGGAAAAAACTTTACATAATGAATTGTCGGACTACTGTTTGGCGGTAGATTCTTTAAGAGTGGGCAACGTTCCCGCATCTGCGGGGGAGGGGTTGCTGTTTTGTGAGATGATTGACCCAAGAGCAGGACGGTTAGGGTGACACACAGTCCTCGTTTTTAAAAGCGCGGAGCGCTGGACTGTTTTTGAAGGAAATTGAATTCTTTCGGTAATAAACCAATGCAGAGCGCATGGTTGGCAGCGCCAAGAATAGATTTTCTTGGGAGAATTTATAACGCGGCAGACTGTGATTGATTTGAGAAGTTTTAGAAAGTAATTGAGAATACATCACGCATAGAATTCGCAAGAACTCTAACAAATGAAGGTAAATAAAATGAATATTACATTTATAAGGAAAATCATCTAGCGTGAGACCAGATTAAAAAAAATATCCAAATTTATCAATGCGAAGAGAGGAAAAGCTTCTATAGTGCAATATTTAAATTCGCCACCCCTGATCGTTATACTTTGAAACTGCAACTGATTACGTAGACGGGAAGACTGTAAATCGTATTTGAATAGTTATTTAATTCTGATATTAACGATGAATACGGGACAATTATTATGTACCTGGAGAAAATGTAGAAGCAAAAAACTAGTTAATTAAAACAGCTGTAAGTCTTACTAAGAATTTCTCCCTGAGTCATCCTATGGATTGCATAGTTACGATCAAGAATAAATTAAGCACTGAAGCATTAACTCCGCCTTCTTTACATGAGTCTTCGTTCTCCATAAATAACGAGAAATAAAAAAATAAAAAGTTTTCCTGTTGCTCTCAATTGTGGGTATAGTTTTATATTATTCTCAAATAATGAAAAAAAATATAAAATTAAGAGAAAGGGAAATATACATATTTTATATTCGGATAGACTTAGATACATTTTAAACTGTATTTCGATCACAGAATAATGAAAGATGAACATAAAAGTTGGGATTCTGTTCAAAAGGTTTGTGCTAAATTGAAATTAAATGAAGGAAATTTTATGTTATTGATAAGGTAAAATCCTTTAAATCTCTCTCTTTGGATTATAAAGAATACGTCACTGAATAGAATGTTCAAAGTATTAAAGTCAGCATTATTAAATTAACGAATTATTACGAGATAACGTAGAATATTACGAGAGAAAAGCTACTTTGAACAACTGCTGTTTCTCCTTTGACAACCCCACAACACGTGTTACCTTTACAGATTCCATCGACTTCGGCTTTCAGTGGCCCCTCGTGGGGAAATTCTGACTCTATAGATGGATAAATTTATTGCAAGGATAAAACTCTTAGCGAACGCTTTATGCATTTAGTTTCACTGATCTGCAAAATAAAATTATGATGACAATGAGTCAGCTTCATCAAAAAGGTCGGACTTGGGACCCAAAACCTCACTTTGCAGAGTGGCCTTAACCTTTTACGCGCCAATGTTTCATTATTGAAACGTCAATTTTGAAATTTTCTGAAAAATTCAATTTTATTCATATTGTTCCGTAAAAATTATTTTGAAGACAAAAAAAAGGGAATATTTTTTGGAATTGTGAAGTAATGCTGCTAAAGTAAATTGTCTCTCTGAGAAAAAATTCTAAATTAGGTATTCTTTTTTTTTTTTTTACTTTTCATCGGGCAAAATCCTCTGTCTCAAAATTTCAATTTTTCAATTTCTCAATTTTTTTAAGAAAAATATTTTTATTATTTAGTAAAAGTAATTAAAAATGGTTATTTTAACTATAGACTTCAAGATATAAAAAATATCGTTATTTTTTTACTATCCGGGAAAAAATTTCAATGTTCCAAAAATGGAACGTTGGCGTGTAAAGGTATACTCTTTAACACAATACAGTTACTTCGTTAACAGTTCATGGAAGAGCGAAAAAAATTTCTGAATGCTAAAGTATTTGTTGGAAGAAGATATTTATGACTACTGAATTTCATTTTGGGTTTCTTTCCCTACTCACTCCCTCCCCCCTTTCACCAGATTCTGGACAATCTCAAGTGAATTTCTCAGCTGCAGCAAAACTGCACTTGCGTTTATTGAAAGTTAAATGTTGCGTGTTACTTTATTAGTGTTACTTTTATTTAGTGAATTTTGTGGTTTAGTACATGGAGAAGATTTATACTGGAGCACACAAGATTTATCAGTCCCTATTGTTTCTACTGTAATGCCTAGAAAATGATTCAGAAATATAAAGAAATTATTTCATATAATAGATAATTACAAGTTGACATCTGGAGATAAAATAGGAAAATTTCTTCTTTTTATGTTGAACTAGAAAAAAAATTCAACAGTTTGTCATCTTTTATTCTAAATTGAGTATAGATGAATCGATGGTCCTTTATTAAAGTCAACATTCAGCCAAAATACTTATCAAAGGCAAGCCGATTAGGTTTCGAAGTAAAATATGGATGTTGTGTTCCAGAAGTGGCTATCCTTACTCTATGAGAATTTATATTGTGGAAAAAAGCCGGTAATAGAAAACTCTCCTCAAGATCTTGAGTAGTAGTGTTTATCCAAAGTTGAAAGTCCCAACAAGCAAGAAATATTCTTTGACAATTTTTTTCATCACATAAAATGTTAACAGAACTGTCTGAAAAGAATTTTAAAGCAACTGGCACAATTCGAGATAATCGCACAATAGGCCCTTTGAAATTCCAAAGGAAGCAAAAAATATCAAAGAGGTAATTTCGATTATCGAAGTGACGGACCAGTGTACATTTGCCGTTAGAAAGACATTGCTATAGGAACTGTAGCATCCAATAACGTAACACGTGAACCTATCACTAAAATCAAGAGATTTTGCCATGCGCAAAAAAAAGATTGATTTTTGTCAACCAAATCGTATAAAAATGTACAATGAGGGAATGGGAAGTGTCGATTTACTAGACAGACATCTTGGAACATATAGGCTTCTGTGCCAGCAGGGGCACCCATTGGAGAACCTTACCCCTGTGCATTTAAAGTACATTTAAAAAATCCTACAGGGAAAAAAATGATAGATTTTTCTCATTCACACGCAAATTGTTAGTTCTTGTAGCCCATTTTAATTTTTAGATTGTTAAGGCCCATTTCAATGGTTTGTCGGGTATCATACCTCCTACAACGGAGCACGATGAAACCCTTGAGGAAATGTTTACTGTCAACTCTGGTTTACATATTACTTCTTAAAAATGCAAAATAAGAATTATTTTTTGAATTAAAATATCATAATTTTAAAAAACATGTGAAAAAACTAAATGGCTAATGTTCCATTTTTAAAACATGCTAAAAATCCTAAAAAAAATTTTTTTGGGGGAAAATTTTTCTTTTTGTCGATCTTATGTTCCAATTTTAATTTGAATCTTATCAAAATTTACCTTTTAATCGTAGAGTACGGCGTTTAAAAGGTTACGCAACTGCCTTTAGGCTGAATAGGAAGAGATAACTTATGAAATGTGTCCAGGCATGTAAAGAGTGGCAACTTCGGAAAACAGAAAATATTGGAGCTCTTATAACGCCTATTGTTCTGTCCTCAGATTCCATTGGATGTCATCGAAGCCATTCAATCCCACCTTCGTAGGATCAGTAACTCAGGGTCGAATCAGTAACGCTTGGATCACTTACAACCCAATTTGCCTGCAGCACCTTATTGCAAATATTTTCCGAGAACTAGAATTCCATACATCACCAAGTGACCAAGCCATACACATTTTAAGTCGACATTGACTGAAGCATTTATAAAAAAGATTGGTCCTAGGTTTACTTGTTCTGAATATCCTGCTTGCAACGATTTAGTGGAGAGGTGTTGTTGTTGCTAATCTTCCGGGTTTGATTTAAAAAAGTCCTGCACAAGAAGGGGATGTGTGTAGATATCATTGCTATTGAGATCCATGCAACACAAAATGTGTTCGGGGAAAGCCTGGTGTACTTGACACCTTGCACAGATTGAGAAGACTTTTTGTTCACTGAGAATGAGAGATACTTGATGTGACCTCTAGCGAGATGAGAGAGTGTAGTCTGTCACACTTGAGGGCCAGACCAGATCTATTACCCGCATATCAATGGTGAGTGGGAGCCACCCTCTATTCCGCTAAATCTTTAGATTTTTCTAAAGAGTATAACTCCAGATATATACGGGCGGATGAGGAGGGAATTGGAAGAATACAGCTCTTCTTTGTTAGCTTGTCCACCATTTCATTGCCGTAAAGTTCGATAGGAGATGGGATCCACCGAAAATGGATATCATGGTGCTGCGATATATGTTTCGGTTTGTGTAAGATGGAGACAATGGTTTTGTTGCCAACAATATACCATTTGTGAAGGTGTTGAAGTAAACTACGGCTTTCAGAGAGAGTCCAAAGATCACCGTGATTCTTCTTAGATAGAATAGCTTCAAGTCCCACGTCAATAGTTATTAGTTTTTTTTCTGAAAGCTGAGCAGAAATCTGGATTGCGCTTTTTCAGAAAAAATGTGGAGAGGAGTGGAATAAGGTATTGAAGGACATGCTTCATCACGTTTTTCGAGAAGATTAAAAAAACTGGCAATTACCTTCAGTGGTTCAATTCTTTGCAAATCCTGAAATACCAAACACTACCAATGGTATATCACCGTTTTAGTGACTGTACGGCACAGAAGGCTGAGAGCTGTTATCCACGCTTTAATTACCCTGGGCAGGTGAAATACATTTTCCAATGGCTGTGTGCACACAGGACGGCGCAAGAAGATGAAGAAAAGAAAAGAAAATGCGCACGCATCATCTGGATTCCGTAATGGTTGGGTTGAGTGTCAACTATGAAAGGTCAAAGAAATTCATTTTTGAGAGAACCTTTGTCCTGGTATGAAAAGCACGACAAAGGTTTAACAATACTCTATATTAGAGCCATCAGTAAACTTGTTCAGTGGGAACGAATGGACGTTTCAACAAAACTTTGCTCATAATGGGAAGATAATCCATGCGTAGTTCAAAGATAAACACCGTGCTTCGCAGAGCTTCAGCTGTCCGGATATAAATACACTGAAGTATAAACTTCCGTTTTAACTAGAAAAAAGGCATGCTAAAAACGGTATCTTAATTTGAAAAATCTTAAGCGTTCTTTAAAGATTGCAGCCACGGAAATTCCAACGGTATTAGTGTGGTGTCGACAAATAATTGGCCAAAGAGGCTTAAAGTCTGTGGGAAATCAAAAGGTAATCATTATGAATAAATGTAAAAGAAAAATAAAACTTTTATAGTATGTACTTAAAATATATATATATTGCGTTAGTTTGTTACATGACCTTTCAGGAGAATCAAGAGTATCTTGTTTTATTTAATATTATTATAAAAGGCTAAATATTTTAAATGAAATACTTTGTAAGTTGCAATTTTTAAAATTAAGTCGGAAAAATTATAGTTTTATAACCCTTTCACTACGCATCCCGCGATTTCCATGGGTATGCATTTTTTCGACTATTTAGTTATACAACCTCTGCTGCTTGTGTTTAAGTGTTCATTTAGGTGCTTATGTTCATATTTTGATGATCTAATTCTATATTTTAAATTAAAAACTCTTTTAGAAATTTTTTGTGTATTTTAACTCTAAAAGGTAGATTTGAAATACGTGATAAAAATACGCAATTTTTAAATCTACTTTAATAAAATAACTACACAACTCAAGTGTTAATACCTTCGTTGCCAATAAAAGCAAAGTGGATACATTAATTACAAATTCTTCATCTTCCATGATAGAGACAAATAATTATCACCTCGTTTTAAAATCAAAAGTGGTAAGATAAAAAGGGTTCAAGTGCTTAAAGTTAACCTGCCTTGGAGAAAAAAGAAAAGTAAAATATTGTTAAGTCATCTTAACATTGTTTTTGTAAGTATACCAGGGATTTTCAATTCTGGATTAAATTTCTCGAGAGATTAATGCATGCTCTCTATTTTGAAAAGGGCAAAGTCTTTTCAATAAATTTCTTTCTTTGGATAATGGACATATTGTTTTTGACTATTGGGATTCATTCCATAAACAAAGTAAACTGCTTCTGAATTCCTAAGGGATCAAGTTAATAGTGATTCTGTTCAATCGAAAAAGTGAATTTTGCTCCAAACATAAAATACGATTTGTTCCAATAGTTAAGCGATTTAAAAAAGTTACTTTTTTATTCTTATTTAGCTCAAAACACCTGATCTTCTGGAAGTACTTAATTGCTTGGAGAATAGGGAATTTACGTTTTGGTGCACGGGAAAAATTTATTCGATCTTTCTGGAAAATACATCTTGATCTTAAATACAAAAAATAATGCGAAACAAAACAATTGCTTCTTTTTAACAAAAATACTTTCTTTTTTACCATGTTGCAAAATGCAACATTTATGACGCGCGTGTTCCGCCTTTAAATATTAAAATTTCTTCTTTCTTATTATATTTATTCATTTGATGAAAAGCATAAAATTCGACGAATACATTTTGTTCATGGCCTATTTTCCACAAGGAAATCTTGAATTATGATGGTGAAAAAATAGTGAAATCTCTCATTCTCTCGATTTCAACTATGTTTTTTAAAGCAATCGTAGTCAATAAAATCACATCTATAAAAACCATAGACATATTGACATCAGCAACTATTTGTAATATTATAATATAACGATGGAAACAATTTTCTTACATTGTTAAAAATGTCTTTATTTGAAAGAAGTTTCAATCAACTGTGTGTGTGTGGAAATATGTACAATAATGAAGATATTATGGCAATGAGTTAAACCAAAGAGTTTCATACGTTGTTTGCAGTTCGTAGACCCCATTAGTTCCAACTCTAAATATGTTAATTCTCATGTAAATATGCTTTATCATAATAAAATATTTATTTACTAGCTGAGTTGCCTGTTTCGCTGGTTATATCATGATGTTTTAAGACAATGGATTGTTTCTAAATTATTGATATCTAAATCTCATCACTAAGCTTGTGACGGACTCATCACGTTTTCTACTAAAAACTCCTCTTGGGTTTTTGAGGCCGAAAAAGGCACATTCTTTCCAACTAAATCCAGAAGCAAAGCGGGAGTATGCAAATTAGAAACCTTTTAAATAACAGAAGTTTAACGTAAGCGTATGACCTATTGGGAAGTGATTATGTTAGTCTGAGTTAAGTGCGTAAACTGAATTCAGAGAAGTAAGTCGTTATTCTAGTGTGAAGTTATCCGTGACAGATCTATCAAGTCAAGGTGGGTACTATTCCACGCGAGATCAACAAAAGATATTTAGGATCTGAGAGGATTGTTATTGACCAAGTGATTGTGTGTTTTCTCACCTCAGATCTGCAAAGTTAAAATATAAGTATTATCATTGTTAGTGTTTAAGTTAAGATCTTAATAAAGACATTTTAAGATCATGGCAATGCCTGGTTCGTTATTCATTCCTACACCTCTAGGTCAGGAAGATAACTTAGAAGTAAGGCATCACCCACGGGCGAATACTTTACACGTTTTCGATTGTATTGAAAAAATTAATCTTATAGTCCTAATAATTTAATTATAAAAAGATAGGAATTTCATTTCGAAAACGGAAGCATCTGTATAATTTACGTCCCCGTATCTCCCCTAGATGATTTACATAAAACCCGTTCTTAGTGGATCACTACTTAACAAAAGAAACATGCATGGCGAATATAAAGTCTTTAGGTATAATCTATCAAAATAGGAAATTTTTAACCTAAAACGATTACGCAAAACTAGCTCTTCACGGATCTCTACTCAATAAAAATAATGCTTGCAGAAAGCATGTCTTTAGATCAAATATTTTTAAAACATAAAATCTGCACTTAACACTCTCACAAGCATTTTGAGAGTCGATTTCCACAAAACTCGTACACAGCAATTATCTACCTAATAAAACGAACATTTTTGCCAAATTTCAAGTATCTAGATCTAATAGTTCCGGGGATTTCTTGATAAGTGAGTGCATTAGTCGCTATTTATACATAGAGATAGATTAGATAGATACGATACTAAAAACTAATAATATAAAACTGAAAACCTTTTTTAAAAATATCAAAACTAAGCAGTTATAGTGTAATAGATCAAATTTAAATTATAAGTTTGGAAAATTTAAATTTATAAAACGATAGTACCTAGTTTTATTTAGAGAAATTATTACCATTAATGAATTTCAAACAATACATACGATTTTAATTCGAAGACTGAAAAAGTAAAATTTCTTTTTATTTATATTTTATTTATAATATTTTTCATGAAAGTTTTAGGTTTCTTATAGACCCCCCTGCAGAACACAATTCTTTTTATTGTACCCCTTAAAGCTCCTGATGATTCTTGGTGGTCCATGTGGATCCCGGTTGATAACTCTAGAGCAATGATCTTCAAAATGTGTTCCACGAACCTTGGATTCCACGAGAGAAAATAAAAATTCTAACAGAAAATTATAAATGTGTTTGCAAAAAGGATACACATTTCTACATATATAAAGTACTAGTGCACAAATTAGTATTTAAGCGAAAAAATATTTTTCAATCTATGTGGCAATAAAAAAAAATTATAAACAACTTAAATTTGGAATGTCAAATGCAATTTCAGATAACTTAAAAAAAATTAGGCAGTAAGTATAAAAAAAATTCAAGAACATATATACCCTGGTTACTAAATATTGTACATGGGTAAATGACACCAAGCACAATTTAATATCATTTATATGAGTAAGTATTATATTAAACAGGCCCCATTTCAAAACTATCAACATGCCATCAAGAAGTGTCAAACTTGTAGTGGGGTGTAGAGCAAACAAAATCGAAAACATTTGTAGGTGGTTGTTGTTTGTTGTTTTCTAATGCCACCTGTCTGACGTAGTCAGATCGAGGCCCACGAAATTCATCGTGGCATGGGCAAGATGTACGCCTGTCGTTGGCCTTGAGCAATATACAGGTGACAGTATGATTTAGCTCGGCGAAGTTCCCCGAAGAGACGATAGATGGCGACACGACTTCTATCTCCACCTCCACAATTTCTGCATGCAAACTGAAGGGGAGGGAAATATTCTTCAGTCCCTGCGCTCGTGATTAAGCCCACAAGACTACGGATCCACTGATTTAACGAGCACATACTCTGTGTGTACTCGGAAGGTGTTTGGTGGCATCGGGCATCAAGCCCAGGCCTTTCGAGCTGGAGTCCAATGCTCTAACCCAGTGTTTCTTAAAGTGTGGGGCGCGCCCCCCTGGGGGGCGCGATGACCCTACAAGGGGGCCGCGAGCGTATCGAAAATTTAAAGATTTTTTTTTAAAAAAAATAACCGGAAAGAGAAGTAAAACAAAATGCTTTCTTCCATAATAAAAAAAAATACACACAAAAACACTGACATAATTTATGTTTGTTATCTGGCTTTTTTCCGTCATCAAATAGTTATCTTTGATCTCAAAACCAAATTAAAAAAAAAAAACATTTTGTTTTATTTGCTGTATTTCCTCAATGAGAGATTTTTTTTATTACGTTTTAACATAAAATATTACTCGTTAAAAGAAAAAACGAAACCCAGACCCTGAGAAAAATTCTAAGAAGATAAACAATTCACCACTGTAATTATTATAGAAATACTGTACATTAGTTGTAGAAAAAGAAAAGGAGAAGACATGATTCCAGGCTGCATAGTACGTTTGCTAATCATTTGATTGACCTTCAATCTTATGGTATGGTTATTATCAATATTAGTTCCCTCCCATCTTTTATGCGTTTGCTTTTCGCTTAGGTAAATTGTAAATAATTGAGTTTTGCGATATTTGGAAAAGAATTGATTGGTTTAACATTTCTGTAGGATAATTGAAAAGTGTCTGATTTGCGTTCTTTATTATGGTCTTGTACTTTTGAATCATTTTAGTTCAGTTTTATTGGATTCTTTCTCAAATCATCAAAGAATTGAATAGTCCTTGAAAGAAGGTAAGTATACTTTCTATAAATTAAAATATTCACTAGAATTCCGATTTGTATCGTGTACAGTAAAAATAATTCTAAACAAATGATTGGGGTGACTGAGTCCCTCCGCACTACCATTAATGTTAGCATCGAGTACGCGCGTGCTCCCGGGTTAAAACATTTTGAAGTCTTCTCGCTTTAAATGTTAAAAAGTAACACAATTATTCTTCATCGGAATTTTATATTCTTTTTCGTAATTTAACATTAATTCTAAATGCTAATTGTGTGAGGTTTAAAATTACAGTTCTTTTAAACAGTTATTTACAATTATAGCATTTATCTAAAAAAAAATCATTTTACATTTTTGTATACAATGTCGTGCACACAGTTTTACTCTCCTTACAGTTCAGCTATTATATCAAGAATAATGTTTTATTTTTTAAAAAATGAACTCGTGCGAAGAGTCGGTGTTTCAGCCAGTATACGTTTGATGTATCAGTACTGAAGAAGGTATTTTATAAATAATTTCTTATTACTGAATTTGGCCGCGGTAGCCGAGTGGTATAGGTATCGGATCGTGGCTTGCCTTGTCACGAGTTCAAGCCCAGTACCACTAAAGACCCGCCGTGTAGGGCAGCGATGCACGTTAAATCTGTGGAGAGTTGAAACGTTTCCCCGTTGGTGTGGTGTGGTAGTTAGGAGAGAGGGGTGCCAGCTATTAACGTCGCACTGTTCAGCTACACGAGAGCTTTTGGCGACGGACCACGTAATTTTGAACCATGGTCAAGTGACGTGGACGACACCTCAGCTGGCACCCCCTCTCCTAACTACCACACGACCCCACGGGAGGACGTTTCAGATCTCGACAGATTTAACGTGCATCGCTGCCCTACACGGCGGGTCTTTAGTGGTACTGGGCTCAAACCCGTGACAAAGCAAGCCACGGTCCGATACCTATACCACTCGGCTACCGCAGCCACCAATATTATTACTAAATTAAGAACACGTTTAATAATTATTAGAGACTTCCACGGGCTTTTCTTGTAGAGGAATTTTTTCAAAGGAAGGTTTAATATCAGAAATTGACACTTAAAGAGTTATTTTTCTATATTTAGCTGAAATCTATATTTTGTCTTCAAGGCATCCACTGCAGAAAATCCGGTTTGAAAAAGGTAGGATGTTGAAAATGGTAATAGTATACGAAGTGCTTTTGTTTTCAGTACAGATAATTCCTCATCCACCTCTACCCCAAATTCAAAGAGCAATTTATTACAAAATTTCCTTTTAATTTTTCACTGGATGTGAAATCAATGAAGATTTCTTTTTCGGAAGTTGAGAGCCCTTCTGGAGTATCTTGAAATAGATCCCTAATCCACTCGTAACTTGCTACCAAGCTGTCCTCATCCAGAAAATACTTTTTAAAATTCTTTGCCAACATAGCTAAATGATTTTGCATGTTTTAAAAACAACTTTCACATGTTGTTCTACAGATTTGTAAGTTTTAACACATATCGAGCTGGGGCGTTTATTCCATCATTTACTTCAGTAGTGGTAAATCCAAAATTTAAGTATTTTTGAGAAGATCGCCTTGATTTAATTTTCGGAACCATGCTCGTTCGTTTGTGTACTTGTTGATTCTTTATTATGGTCGAATGTTTGCTTACGACTTAAAAATGTATGTATGATATTGTTTTAATCTACTGCCGTAAATACTTAATTACCGTGAATTACAATTAACGTGGAAATTTAAAAAAATGTACATTCAAGCTAGATTCGGTAGCTATAGGAGTATCGTGTCGACCAAAACTTTCTGGAATTGATCGAGGAAAAGCATTTTTACATGTTTTGCGCAGACGTCTGATAGTTTGCACAGACTCACGCAAACGTACCCTATAATGCCAGATGTAATGGATATGATAGAGAGCAACATTGACTAGACTTATTTTCTAATGACATTTGTACCTTGAGAAATGAATGCTGAAGGAAATAAATCTTTAATTAAATGCATCATTTTGCGATCTGTTCCAATTTAAAAATTAGAGAAAGAAAAATAACATAATTCTAAGTAATATATATTTTAAGTAATTCTCTTAAATTATATATTACTTAAAAGTTACATATATACAAAATTTAATATACTTATCGTATTAATTTGTACGGTTTATAATTAAGATTGTATTGTAACTTTAGCGTCTCTCTCTCAAAGTGCATTTTTATTGCAGTAAATACATTATTGTTGTACAGGGGGGCGAGACAAAAATTATGATTGAAAATTGGGTCGCCAGTATTGAAAGTTTGAGAAACACTGCTTTTAATGTACGAGTGGTGCACAGAGTATTTTATGACTAATTAATTAATACTAAATTAAGAACAAGTTTAATAATTATTAGCTACTTCCATGGGCTTGTCTTACAGAGCAAAGTTTTTGAAAGGAGTTTTTAATTGACCCTCTGAGTTCATTTTCTATATTTAGCTGATATCTATATTTTGTCTTCTAAACAACCACCGCATTTTGTAATATGTTCCAATTTAAAAATCAGAGAAAGGAAAAATAACTTAGTAATTATCCTATTACTTAACTTTTTTTTTTGCTTAAAAGTAACATATACAAAATTTAATACTTATGTCATGAATTTGTACGGTTTATAATAAATATTGTTGCTTTATCGTAAAAGTGCATTATTATTGCATTCAGTAAATTATTATGTATAAGGGGGGCGCGATAAAAATTGTGATTGAAAAGGGGGGCGCCAGTATTGAAAGTTTGAGAAGCACTGCTCTAACCACTAGGCTACCCACGGCCCAAGGTGGTAAAGTTGGGGACCACCCCCAGCCCCCAGGCTATGAATTAAATGGTACCGGAACCCACCAAGGAATAATAAACTATTTCTATTGTATTTACCGTGGTGTAGACTTTGTGTGTACATAATTTTCCATGGAAATAACATAATATTCCATGTTAAATCACTTTATATTAATTTTTGGTGCAGCTGTCTTTTATTCTGAAGTACACAATTAAATTAAAACTATCTGAAACACACAAACAATCAACGTCCTGCTCTTTCCCTCAACGGGTTGTTGTAAAATTATCAAACGTTGACCAGTCTACAGGGATAAAAAGGTTGTTAAGCATTGGTGCAGATGGCCACTGAGAATTGTTCCGCGGGCCAAATTTAGTACACGTGGCATCAGTTGCTGATGGCTGGTCTACACACAGCATTTATAATTAACGAAGCAATCTTAAGCATTAAAGAAAAACAACTTTTAAGTAGCATTTGTAAGTTATTTAGGAGAAAAATAACATTTGAGGTACTTTTTTATAACATCATCTCTGTGTTAACCTCTTTATAGGAAGAATGATAGTTATTTTTACCGAAAGAGGTCTTCTTAGATCCATGTTAATTCAATAATGATCCAAGGATTGTCTTCCCTTCTTAACTACTTTCTGAATATCGTATGTGCTCTTTCAAAATTCAAGAACATAATTTTACGGAAAGACCCGCTTACATGCTCACAATTTTTGTCAAATAATCTTGTCCAAAATCAACCACTTTACCGAATGCTCCCGTTTTCAGATGTAAGGTAAATAACTGTTCCACTTTCTTAATCATTGTTCTTTCATTGAACAGGAAGTGAAAAAAAAACACGTTACCTTGTTGTTACTGTCAACAATGTATGATTGTGTTGAATAAGACAGCCAAAAAAAAACTCGTCAGGAAAAACACTTTCTTCTAAAACATGGTAAGAGTGTTGCACAGGGGGAGGAAGGGGAGGCTCAAAATATCACTAGGTCCTTCAACAGTGGCACCCATATTGCTTCGCAAAGCGTCGTAAATTAAAAACACTTATTAATTAAAAAAACGCACCCTCAAACCATTCAATTAAAAATTAAATAAAGCTTCTTTTCAAATTGTTACATAACCTATGATTAACTATCACACTGAAAGCTTATTTCTAAAATAAAATACACCTTGCCACAAGGAACACTATGCACTTTACAATATTTTTTGATATATCTTCCACGACATTAAAGGAATTTGTCGCAACATGTAACCACTTTGAAGAAAAGTCTGTGGTAAGACTTGATGCACTGCAGTACGAGGTATTCCCACACAACCTGTAATACTTTTATTCCTACGAAGAACGTCCCTATCGACACCAACTTTGTCTTTCACACTCTGCTTTCCATCACTGAACATGCAATATCAGAGCATGCAATATCAATAGAGAGATTTGATGAGACATAACCTCTTCATCGCCCATGGTCTGTAAGCGTTTATAGATGACGGACAAGTGTCTATTGATAGCAGATAACAGCATGCACTTTCCCTGGCGACCCCATTTTCAGCACATTTTTGTCTGTCATCGTGATTTATACTCTAATAAAAACTCTGGTTGTTACTGCTCTTTTCCATTCTGAGCATGCATCTGTTCTTCCGTCGTTAAATTAATAATGGATTCTTATGGCAAATGTTTGTTTCACTAGGAGTTCCATCTACTTTTTTTAAAAAAAATACTTTCGCTACATGTAATTGCTTGGCGTTGTTATTCAGTGCCAATGAATAAGACGGAAAAAAATTACCTGGAGAATTAACATGCAAAAACTTCTTAATTACTAAAGAAATTTGTCTTGTAAAAATTCACATAGTGCCACAAAATACTTATGCATGAAACACATAGCCTATCTAACCTAAATGTTTTAAGGAGAAAGATTTAACGAAAGAAAATGCCAAATTAAACAGAATGATTACAAAAAATTAGCTCCGCAGGGGAAAGTAATGAATTATAAAATAATTAAAAACAATATATATATATATATAGTGTGTGATTATAGCATAAAATAAATACGATTAAATAAAAAAAGGAAACATATGATCAAGGAATATCGAAGAAAGAACTGAATCAAGTGGAACAATAGAAGAAATAATTCTTTATCTCATGAGTGCAACATAAATCGCATAAGGTTTATTTTTCAAATTTTTCTGTCTCAAATTGCGATTATTTCAAACAATTTTAAATTTTGAGACAGAAATAAAAAATCTTAGAATTTTAGATACATTAAAGTAAATTATTTAACGTTCTCACGTGGGAATAGACTCGTTCTTCGAGAAAAAAATATTTTACAAATAGGAAATTTTCTTCCTAATCTCATCCAAGCAATTTTTAATACTAGATATAAAGCATTAAAATGTGCACAAAAGAAAATTTGTTACTAGAATTTCTGAATATCTGTTAATACATATTATTTTTTTATAAAAATAAGATGTACCAGAAAGTATATATATTTCAAAATAAATAAAATAATGAAATTATAATTTGAATAAAGAAAAATGAATGAGTGAAAAAATAAGCTTTTATATTGATTCATTTTCTTTTAATAGTGCATTTGCAAAAGTTGATTTAAAAAGATAATTATCTTGTGTGTAAAGAGTAATAAATGTGTTATTTCTTGTCATCGAAACATCCGCGCGGTCGTTCATTAAAATGCTAAGAAAGAAACATACAGTTTAATACTTTCATTCGTACTATTTACAATTTATTCCCCATCATGCTAATCTGTAAATGTTTTCTTTTAATTTAAAGGAATAAATTTACTAACTTCAAACATTAAACAACTTCATTGTTTTATTTTTCCGATTGTTAAATGAAATTTTATATTTATTTAAAGTTTGAAGCAATATGTGTGTTTTCTTTTTTCTGTAGGTGTGGATTTTTAGCCGATTAAGATATGACTAAACGGAAATAAGTCATTACAATATAATAAAGGAATCATACTAAAAATCACTAAAACCTACATTTGAGCAAAAATATTAAAGACAATAATAAATGAGACTATTATGGGTTGTGAAAGTTATAGAGGTATTATTGTTAAAGCCACAATTTCATTATCCAATGAAGTTTAACGATTTTACATTAAGTTTCAAAAAGTTGACCAATGCAGCAAATATTATATTTTGCATATATTTTCTTTCAAGCTATTCAGATGTCATGAAAAAAACTCTACTTTCTCACACACACACACAGTTAGAGAGGTTTTCTTTTCAATTCTTAATTATTACTTATTCTTCTGAATAATGAAAGCGAATGTAGCCAGAAATGTGTGTGGCCATACACACTTTTAAATGTATTTATGTGTGCCGCTTTTCCCTTTATTTTTGAATTAAGGTATCCGACTACGTTCGGAATCGCGATTTTGCAAAAGCGTATAAATGGATAATATTTATTATAATTAGTGTCACTTAGATTGAAAAACATATCAAATTGTTTTAAGAATAGTATTGCAATAAAAATTATTTAAGTAGAATATTTTGACAAAAAATGGACATAGAACGACCTATTTTCAAAACATTTGTCTTTTATAAGAAAATGCATCTATTATAATAATATTTCGTCTGCATATACCTCAAACCTCTGTACAGATGCTGAAATAGAATTTTTGAAATATATAATTTAGAAGTGGATTTATCCATATATTTTACTACTTTAGAGGGGATAAATTTTAAGAAAAAAATGTTTCTCCGGAGAGAAGTCTTTACTTTATATAAGCAAAAAATTATTATTATAGAAACATTTTTTATAAAAGGAAAACGTTTTGAAAAAAGGTTATTCTAGGTTAATTTTTCGCCAAAATATTGTACTTAAATAAATTTTTTTGTCATAATGTCGTTAAAATCATTTTATACATGCATTCTAATCTAAGTGACACTAAATATCATGAAAATTATCTATTTATGAACTTTTTTAAAATCACGGTTCCGAACGTAGTCGGATACCTTAAATGTATATAGTATCTCCAACAAATTATTTTTTGATTTGTAATGCTTTTTTAGGGGTGTAGTTTGTTAATGATGCATTATAGAGCAACACGAGGACCATTGATGACGGATTTCGTCCTTTTGACCATGATCAAATAACGAGGACGCGACTCTTGAGCTGTCAAGCCCTCTCCTAACTTAACATCACGCTAACGGGAAGACTTTGAGCCTCTACCTATTTAATGTGCATTAGACCCTCTACATAGTGGGTCTTCAGTGGCACGAGGTTTCGAAGTCGCGACCTTTTTTTATCTATACATTTATAAGTGCATTATGCCAATGTAAATGTGTATTTGATTTTTTATTGTGTAAATATCTATATACAGCTATATTCTTCTCTTTAGTAAAGAAATTCTTAGAGAAGTGCTCTTAAAAATCTTTTATTTTCGACTCGCTCGTGCACCCCGCGTACGATTACAATTTAACCTAAGGGGAAGCGCCCCACATTGCTTCATGATTAATGGTAAAGGAATTGCAATTATGTATTCTGTGTGTAGATACCTACTTTACATACCATTAAAGCAGTGCTTCTGAAACTTTCAATGTTTGTGACACAATTTTCATCGCACACTCCTCCCCTCCATACAATAACAATGCACTGGGCTCAACAATACTCTACTTGGACGCTGAACGACTTTACAGCTGCTAGTGTATAGAAACGTCTCGCTCATCCGGTGACTTCTATACACATCCTTCCGAAGTATAACCTTTTCACTGCTATCCATAAAATTATTTCGAAGGCTTTGCAGTGCAGTAAAAGGACGGTGTTTGCGAAGGAATTACTTATTTCAAAGATTTCCTTCCCCCCTCCTTCAATAAACCACGTACGATCAACTACTACGTGTTAAACAGTGCCGTTGGGGCGCTAATGGTGCAATTTGTAATCGGCGTTTAAGGGATCCATTATAAACCGTGCAAGTTATTAAGATCAGTATTAATTTTCTGATTAATTTTATCTATGACAAACTGGTAATTATACAACTTATTTTTAACTTAGTATTGCTAAATTAATTATAAAATACATTGCACAGTGCTGATATATTTATAAGTGTATTATATCAGTGTAAATGTAAATTGTATTTTGTCTTGTGTCAGAATATATATTTTTGTTTACTTTCGGGAAATTAATAATTTTTTTAAAAATAAACTTTTGTTTTTGACTTTTCAACAGGCTCGCGCCTCCTCCTAGGGTTCTCGCCCCTCCTGGTGGGGGACAGTTGAAGAAACAGAGCCTTAAAAGCATATCCTAAATCTGCAGTTATTTTTCCTTTAGATTAATTATCTATCATAGCAAGGAAGCGTCGCCTCCGCTTGTTTTTCCTTCCTTTCTTCAATTTTCAGATTTTAAAAAATTTACAGATGCACATCTTTTGAATTTTGGTAAGTGGACAAATGTTTGAAGCAGCTCAGTTACAGATGGCTTTTGCTCCTATAAATCCAACTAACAAGGGAATAAAAAGAACATGAATGCCAAGAAATTATAAAAATTGGCATTACGGGTGACATTGCGTGTATCTTGCCCCACCGGATGAAATCGGTTTTTCGTTTCTTTTTCTTTTGTTGTTGAAGGAAACGCGACGTCGAGATATTTCACTCTCCTCCAGGGGTTACTCCTCTTTCGTAATATCTTGGTTTTTGTTTACCTACGTTCTCCCTTCTGCTCTCGACCGTAGTTACTCTCCCATTCAAAGATGAGGAGAAAAATAGATTGCTGAAGTTTCTGTATGCGTGAAAGAATTTCTTCTTCTTGGATGTTTCACATTTCTTTTCTTTGGAACGCTTGTTTTGGATCAAATGAAATTGATCATCTTAAAAAAATTTTAATGTTCCAAAAATGTTTTTTTACAAAATGATAAACTTTTAAATGTTTTTTTTATTGATTGGGTTCAAAATGGGATAATCAAAAAAAAAATATGTTGTTGTTGTTTCTTATGCCACCTGCTCTCGACCATTCAGACCCATGAAATTCATCATGGAAAGGGGCTAGATGTCCGTAGCCTTGAGCACTGGTGATACAGGTGACAGAATGATTTAGCTCTGCTCCACCCCAATTTTGAGGGAGAACACGCTAAGGGAGGGTCGGGGCCTCACAACCTCTCTTCCTCTTCCACCAACCTCATGAGAGGACTTGCGGCTCGACGGCTATTTAAAGTATCCCCATGCCGCGAAGGTAGAATATATTTACAAACATCCATGTCTTCACTGGGATTCGAGCCCTATGCACTACGTCACAGCAGTGAGCGTCACTAACCACTAACCCGGATTGGCGACTTAAAAAAAATTCTGAATGAATTATACAATGTTCTTCAGCAATAGTTCTTTATTTTTGGCGTTTTCCTGAATTATGTCATGTGGCCTCAGCAACCTAAAGGTGATGTTAACGAACTGGTGTTCCCTGAGCCATGGCTCGAACCATTGAGCCTTTGAAGACCCACTGTGTAGAGAGGCCTATGCACGTTAAATCTTTGGGCGATTAAAGTAATAACGTGGAGTGGTGTAGAAGTTCGGAGAGGGGATGCCAGCTCATCCTCGTCACTTGCTCTACCGTGCGACGTTAATAAATTATCAGTCACTGGTGCTTATAATTAAAGTTACACTATTCAGAGACCTGTAGAACCTGTTCTGTTTATCGGATTTTGATGAAATTTGGAATATATACTATATGGAATATGGGAAAAAGGTCTGTGCAATAAAAATAGCACACTTTTTGACCCCTAGGTGCTTTTATAGAATATCCCTTATGTGTAAATCCTTAAAACCTCTGTATAAACTTTCAGTCATAGCCAGAGTATCATTCGTCGTGCGTTTTTCATCGTTAGGCATGTCCTTACAAAAAAAGATCGAGCTTTACTAGTAAAACTATTTTATCAGAACGGCGGCAACCATTTAACTGCTCTGCGAGAATATCGTCGTTTAAGGGATCCGAGGAAAGGCCCATATCGGGGATTGATTTGAGGAAGATGATTATAAAATTTGAAGAAACTGGGAAGTTGGCTGAGCTTCCCGGAAGAGAACGGAAATCGGTTGGGGTTGAAACTGCGCAAGAGTCGCTTTTGCTACGGTTGACAGAGCCTCCAGTTTCATCTATTCTTCAGCAAGGGGTCGATCAGTGTTACGCGAGTTGGAGATTCCGTGGTCGACAGTACGAAAAATTCGGCGATACATTTTGAAATGGCCTTCGTATAAGGTCCACGTGATGCAAACGCTAAAACCTCAAGATCAGACAACACGTCTTGAATTTACTTGCAGATTTGTGGCGAGAATAGAAGTCGATGATGCGTGACCTTGAAAATTCTATGGTCAGATGAGGAGGCACAATTTTATTTAGATGGAGCTGTGAATGCTCAAAATTGCCGCATATGGATTGCATCACCTCCCGTTATCGTGCATCAACAACCGTGCATTCTGATTGAGTGACACTTGGGAGTGGATTTACTGCTGAGTTTATCCTCGTGCCTTTTTTTAAACTCTCACTCCACAAGGTCCTAAGAGATGCTCTTTCACGAGTGTAAACTCCTTCACCAATAGGCCATTCCTGCTTTACAGGAACGGCAATGTTTGCAAACCACTATGTTTATGAAAGATGGAGCAACTCTTCACATCGAGTGTCAAGTCAAAGTACAGCTTTGTGCTAACTTAGACGATAATCGTGCAATATCCAGACATTTTCCGGATGCAGGGCCTTACCGTGCACCCGACTAAAATCCCTGTGATTTCTGGTTGTGGGAATTTCTAAAAGACTGAGTTTATAGCTGAGGAATTAGTACTTTACCTGATTTCAAATCTAGCATTATACGCCATGGGACTGATATATCTCGTGAGTTGCTTCGCGCTACCATTGCAAACGCTATAATGTGCTTTCAACACGTTATTGATGTCAATGGAGCACATATTAAGCATATTCTGTTATTAAATAATTTTAACGATTCTAACATATCCTTTGGGCACCACATTTCCTCCTAGAGGTTAAAATTTGAACTATTTTTTTTACTGTAAAAACCCTTTCCCCATGGTCCATATAGCATATATTCCATGTTTCATCAAAATCTGATATGCAGAACGGGTTCTACAGACCTTTGAATAGTGTAACTTTAATTATAATCACCTGGTATGTAATTTAATTTTGTATCTTTTTTAAAAAAAAAGAAAACGCCATTATACACTTCAAAACCAATGTGAATTGAGAATGGAGGCACAAAAGATGTTACAAAGATATTTGTTCAAGATGCAACTATTATCTTTTCTACATTTATTCTGGGACTTTTAATTAACGAATACAACTAAAACCAAAACTTTTCTTCTACGTTAATATTCAGTTAATTCATTACTTATAAATCTGAATTATTTGTAGAAGCTAAGAGAGCTGGGAAAAAATTCTGAACTTTTACTTGTACCGAATTGGAAAGAAGCAAAATCCGTAGTTTTTAAATATGTTGCTAAAAAATGTTATTAATTGGTAAATCCGGTCAGATATTTTCTTATGAAATTGCAGTAAAGTAAAAACGACTGTTTTATTTCCCATAGTCATATTTGAAGCTAGCTCATTTTCCTCCATTCGTTTGTTAACTTGTACGATATATCAGTGTCTATGTTATTTTCTGTGTGAATTTTTATTCAAGCTCTCACCGGACGCTAAACATTGCCGTAATTTAATTTTGCCTTAGAGTAGAAGAGCCAAATTGGTACCCAAACGATCTTTTACATGCTTTATAATCATATGATATGTGTGCCTACGATTTTTGCAACTGGAAAATCTATCGACTTCAGCCGGAATCGAACCAGCAACCTTAGGCGTACGAAGCGGGCACGCTATCACTAAGCCTAAAGGGTAGAGAAAATGTTCAAGGCCAATTTAAAAAGAAATCGTGTACTCACGTTTGATGTAAATTTTAACAGTGAACGAGTTGTGACAATTAAATAACCGAACTAGTCTTAAAAATTAGCTTTAATGAAAATAATGCACAAATACCTATTATTCCTTTCAACATCGTCTTCCTCCCTACCCATACATAACTCAATATGAGTTTTTCGGGGTTCAAGTTATTGCTACTGCTCATTAGGAATCACCCTCTTTAGTAAGTCCTTGTCTTTATCTGAAGATTAAGGCAAATGCATGAGTACAGTGGATGCTCAAACACAAAAATGGGTTTGTCCACCAACATCTGTTTTACAGAGAGCTCAATATGCACAGGGGAGTTGTCTTGATGCTAAATCTACGTGCTGTTGCTCTGAAGATTTTCCCTTTTCTTCATCACTCTCTTTCTCTCAACTTTCTCGCGATCTCCATATAGTACAGCTGTTTTACCGTTTGACTTTAATGTATCCATTCAATCATGATGATGGCATTATTATCGAACAAAAAAGAGTAGCATGACTGAAGTCGCAGATCAATCAGAATGTTCTTTATCTTCAACAACCTCCCTATCTTCCGAAACTCGCTTGCGCCATTCGAAAATTTGACAATGTGACGTGCAATTATCTCCAAGCATCTCTTTCACAACTTAATAGATTCCGTTTAAGTTTTTTTATATATCACCCACAAGGAATTGCAAATTTATGTGCAGCTGGATTTTTAAGTTTATCTTGATCGTGGCACTTCGACACAACAACGTCTTACTCAAACAAGGATAAAAAACAAACTGAACTGGAGAGAGGGATGAAATATAACGTGCCTCCAGCACTGGAAAAATCAAGTTGAACTCCATTCCAATTCCTAAGGAATAAGACGTGCACAGTCCGGGTATTTAATTGTTACACCTTGTGTGTGTTTGGCATTTCTTTGTAAAACGAGGACCTAACTCAAGAGTGAAAAACAACATCTTTAATTCAGGAATATGCTGAAATCAAAAGAGGCAGCACATGGTTGTTGACCATACACACACTGCTAATGAAAATTATTCGAGCTTTTTGTAACACATCCTCCTCATTACACTAAATTCAACCCAACAAAAAACAATTAACCCCTTAACTTGCGTGAACGACATAATTCTTTCATGTTAAAATGGTTAAATTGTGCATAATCTCGAAATAATTTATCCGGAGTCGTATTTTATGCTACTGACATTTTCACACGAAATAAGCGAGCGCTGTCTGCACTCGAGAAACCGATTGCAATCCGTCGTCGTGATCTCATATGTTTAGTTAAATATTATTTAAAAAATAAATTAAAAACCTCGCAAATTAAAAATATTCTTTAATTTGCGAGGTATCAACATCATGTATGCATATGCTGTGTATGAAAAAGTTGAGGTGAAAAATTTCAGATTTCAGAAGCAAAAATTAGTAAAAAGACTTAAGCAAATTATCATACTGATACAAACGTTAAAAATTTGTGTAGACCAGTGATTCCCAAAGGGATTCTATATCGACCCCCAGGGGTCTACGACGACCTGAAAGAGATCCATGTCAGCGAAAAAATAATCTTGAGGATCTATGAGGTATAAGTGGTGTTCTCTATTATAGTAGCTCTCATTAAACTAGATCTTCCCTTGAATTTTAAAAGAAAATTCAATCAAGTGGAAACCAAATTTTATCTATTTAGCAGATTTATTTACTAAATTTAAGGAGTTTAATTTGCACTTACAAGGTGGCAACATAAATCTTATTAAAACAAGAACCATTTGAGCATTTCTCTTTCCTGAATTCAGCTAAAGAAATCCCAAGCTAAGGAGGTCCCGAATTTTCTCAATTTTTCACAGACAATCTGTCAGGATCTACGTATTATTCAGATTTTAAAACTAAATATGAGAATGACTTGACTATGGTAATTAACAGGGCAAGAAATGAATTATATGGTCACATTGAAAAAAAATCACTTTATAATATGAACTGATTGGATTTCGCACTAACAAGTGAGTGAGTGAGTGAGTGAATGTTGGGGTTATTGGCTCAAGAGCCAATTTTGGCTAAACTGCGCCAAATATTCGTTAAAACGTTAAAAAGTTTATAAAATTTCTGTTAAGAAAATTTAAAACCTTAAAATATATATAAAAGTTATTTCCAAAAGTTATTTCGTGTATATTTAAAAACAGATTGGTGGAAAGAATTCCCCACCAAGTTTGACAGGTATTGAGAAAAAAGTTATTATCTGGTGTCTCGTTGGAGTTAAAAGTAATTGTCCCTTGTAATAAGTCTTTCCATTTTTTTTCACGTAATGGGGATTTGATTCAATTTCATCTTCCACGTCGTAGACAATCATTTCTTCCTCCTCTGTTGCATACTCATCAGATGCCGGGTTTCGTCGTCCATGTGGAGACATCTTAATCTCCATTATTGCGTCATTCATTTTTTTCAGTAATTCTTTTTTTCTTTTCCTTGATCGAGCTTTTGATATTTTCTTGGCACCCTGTACTGTATTAGAATCAGAGTGTGGTTGAATAATGGACTGGGATGAGGAAGTAGGTATGACTGAGGAAGATGATTCAATACGGGTGAACATATCATTGTTGGAAGGTGCATCATTAGATGTAGGAATAGGTAGTTGAGACTCTGAGTTACTAGTGGATATTGAAGAGGTGGATGACAAGAGTTGGGCTTGGGTTGAAGATGATGATGTAGATACATCAGGAGTAGATATTGATATATTTGCTCTTGGCTTGGATGAAAGTGGTTGAAGTAATTTTAAAGGTGGACATTTTACTTTTGTTATATTTTCATCTTTTGTGTAGAATTATTTATGGCAGAGAATTTGGCAGCTTGAGCGTAAGTTTGAGATAACTGTGGAACTATTAATTTACGTGCTTCTGGATATGAAATGTTTTTATTTGTTTTTATTTCCTGTATTTGTTTCTCTATTTTCCATTTACGGCATATTTTGGAATCTGATGGATGAGGTTGTAAGCAATTAATACATTTAGGCTCTAGACTGCAATCTGTGGAAGCATGTCCAACAGACGCACATCTAGAACAAGTAAGTTGACCGCGGCAGGAAGTTTGTGAGTATCCGAACCTCTGACACTTAAAACAGCGCAGAGGATTCGGTATGTATGGGCGTATTCTACAGTTAAGGTATCCAGCTTTTATATTTGTCGGTAGTAATGGGCTATTGAAAGTTAAAATTAAATGTTTAGTTGGAATACGTGTAGAGTCTTTTTTAATAGAGATTATTCTGACCTGAATAACACCCTGATTGGAAAAACCCTCGAGGATTTCCTCTTCAGGGGTGCTCAACAGGTCAGTTTCAGAAATGACACCACGGCAGGAATTAAGGGTTTTGTGTGGACTAATTGTAACATGACTATTTAGGAAAGACTTCGCAAGTAGAAAGGACTTGGTTTGAAGAGCAGAGTTTGTTTCAATAAGTAGATCCCCGGAACACAATCTTTTTACGGATTTTGGTTCACCACCTATTCCGATGAGGGCTTTTTGTTTTGCAAAGGGTGATACTTTGGACATTTCATTATTAGGAAGCGAAATTATTAAAAATCTAATATTAAGTGATACTTGGTCAACGTTGAGGTTGGGCAATACGAGGCTTTAACCCATGCACAGCCGACTTGGATCCATATGCGTGAAAAAAACATCTTCATCCTGGCGTGCCTCCACCCACCACGGAGTCCAACAAGGGAGGCAGTGTGCCGTTCATCTGGCAAATACCAGGCACGGCGCTTACCTAGATTACACCCAGAATATATTGATACAGCATCAGGGTGAGAATCCAACGGGTAAACCCGATCCCCCTTATCTACGACACCCCTTATCTACGACACCCAGCACTAACCCTACAGCAGTGTCTCTTCGGGGACACCGAAGAGAGATACCACCAGCCGATTGACAGCAGAGGACTCACTCCTGCCTCCCGTCTACAGCGAAGCGTTGGCCAAAGGTATTCCCAGAACTCCATTTTCTTTCTTACGGGAACGCCGCACACAGCAAACATGCGGGTCGTTGTTAATCGAACACAAATAAAGCAACACAATCAAAATATTGAAAGAAATCTAAGAAAAAGGAAGTAAACTAACGCAATACAAAATTTAAACCATAATATATTTGTAATAAAACGTAAGTTTCCTCAATAGAAAAAACTAATAATTCAACTTGTAAATTTTAAAATATTTGTCTGTGGTCTGGACGGGAAAAGAAGAAAAGGAGAAATGTGATGACAAGAAAGAGGGTCTAAAATAGAGAAGGATTACTAGGGTACCCCGGGTTCGTAAAGTCCGTGTTTACCAAAGATAGTAAACCCCTTGGGAAAAGATCACTAGGGTACCTCGGAAGCGTGAAACCCGTACTCACCTAAAGAAGGTGAGCCCCCTGAGGGGTACGCACTAACAAAGATCTTAAAATAAAGTTTAGGAACTGATATCAGCAATTTTGTCTTTAAAAAGACAAGCTTATTATTTATCCCGAATCATAAAATATCGTTATAAAGAGAGATTTTTAGTAAGAAGGAGTTTTAACGCGGTTGCCAATCTACAAAACAAAAAAAGAAAGGGGAAAAGAAAATAAAACAAACTGGATATTACTAACAGAGGAGATTTAAGATTAAACCGGAGAAGATTCATACCAAATGTTGAAAATTTGTTATTGTAGCACCAGATTCATCCCTACCATTAAAATCATTTGTTTGCTGTATATTTATTTTATGTATTAATTAACTTTTTATTTAAATAATTAACGTGCGTTTTTTCAGTTTTGAACACTATACAATATTACGGTTATAAATTTAATCCTTTCGAAGTAGTATTAGTATAAGCTGTGAGCCAAAAGACATAAATTGATAAATTTGCAAAACTTCAATATTAATTAAGCAGGTGTCTATCCTAAACCGAAAATTAGGGCAAGGGGTCTATGAGACAAAAATGTTTGAGAACCTTTTGTGTAGACCAAAATATTCTGGAATTCTACGACTAATGGGACGTTGTTTTCGCCGTTTTGTTAAGATATCCAACTACCCTAAAATCATGATTTTTTTCAAAAATTGACAATTTTTTTTAATTTTATTTTATAGACCATCTCTTATTAGCTTAATAAAAATACCAAGTTTTTTATTTTCCATTCACTAGAACAAAATCTACAATTGTTTTAGTAAAATCATCTTTACACAAGATGTCAAACTTTAAAATGCGTTTTACTCGAAATGTGTTTTTTTGGAAAGCTAAGACGAGGACAGTGATTGCTCAAAAAGTTTTTAAAATAATTTTCTGAAATTTTTCGTGTATGTTCTGTATAACAGATAAATCTGTTTTGAAGATCAGATTTATCAATCACTGATTTATTTCAAAATTTATAGTCCTTAATGTCAATATAATCGCTGTTTTTTTTAATTTCATATAAACACTAATTTAAAGTGTTCCAGTTTTTGTAAAAATTAGTCTCTTATCCTGAAGGTCATTTCAAACATGAATAATAGAGTAACACATCAAAATTGAAAAATTGAGAATTTGTCCATAAATTTTTTGTAGAGAGCAGGCTTCCGTTTCTGTAATTTTTTGTACATTTTTACGAGTTTTTTCCCATTTTAATAATAATAATAATAAATTATGTTTTCAATTTTAAAAAATTTTTTCCTTAAAATGTACGAAATGAATGTAAAAATCGGAAAAAAAATTCCCCTATTTCAATTTTTCAAAAAAAGTTGTCGCCCCTTAATCTGCACCAGTGTAAGACAAGATACCATCTGCTGTGCTGAGAGGGAGAGACAGCAAAGGAAGAGAATGGAGGCGTTACATGAGTAATAATTGCAATTTTGAGCTATATGGGCTGCACCATGCTTCAGAATATATCACACAAAAGAAAATTTTGATTTTTTTTTAGAATAAATGCTAGTGTTATTATTTTTGCGAAAAAGGCATAAATAAATATTTTTACTGTTAAAAATTAGGTTTTTTTCTTAAATTGCTATTCGAAAAAAAAAGATAAAAGTCGATGTGCGTGCACGATTGCAATATTAGGCTCTTATCTTCAATGTGCATTAAAATTAAAAAAATATTTGATCTCTTTTTTTTACTATTGGTCAAAACAAAATTTAAAATGTGTTTTCGGCCAAAACAAGGTTTTACAAAGTGTTTTCTTAAGTGAAAAAAATAAGATTTTGAGACGGGTTTTGTTTCTCCCAAAATAAATGTGCTTTAATAGCATCAAATCCTAGACAAAATTCGAGATAATTGTGGAATTACTATTTTTTTTAATTCTATTTTAGATTTCAGTTAGGGGAACAGTTAGAAATGAGTAGCAAATGTTAAAAGTAAACGATTATATTATATCTATTAAACAATATATAAAGATGTATAACTAATCTACCAAAAATAAAGATAACTTTAAGAAGCATAAAGATTCAGAGTTTTTTTACTCTCAAAATATTTCCAATGACTTCATCGAAACAATATCGTCTGAATGAGCTACATTTCTTTTAATGATGGAATATCCAGGATTTAAGATGGAATTATACCAATTCAATCTAAGTTAGTTTAGAAAAAACTCCAGTTTTCTAATAATTAAAGATGTTTAGAATATTTGAGAACAAATGTGCCTTCCTCGAAGTTATTCAATCTTCGCATTAGGGTAGGTTTGAAAGAAGTGGGCCCATTTCATTACCTTTTATGTTTAAACATTACATCATTCAATAGAAGTAAATGAAATATTTTTTTCCTCTCATTTGGATTAGCAGAATTAAATTATTGTATCACTCTATCCATATCAAAAGTATATTTATCTCTGTGATTTTCATTTTCATTTTTTTTTCAAAAGAAATTTAACTTCTGTTGTAGACATAGAGCGTTTGAATGTTTATAGTCTTCAGGGGAGGTGAAAAAAAATGTTATTTCTCAGTAATAATCTGGAGAATTTTACGTGACACTTTTATTAGTCAAGAATTATGTCCATTTATATTTTCATACCTTTTCTTTGCGTATGTAAAAACAGATATAATAATTAATTACATCTTTCAGAGTTAATTTAATTCTTCCCATAAACTGTGAAGGAACAGTGTATAACATGAAAATAGATTATTATACTTAAATACAAACGCGTGTTTTGACAAGATTTTTAATTAATCCATTGGCAAGCAGCAGTCGAAAAAATTAGAAAAATATAAATATATCATTAATTTTATAAAGAGAGTATTTTTTCCGCCTCAATTGTTGATTTTATAGGAACATTTTGGCATAATTGTTTTATTTAGTAACGCATATTAATTGTTTAAAATCGTGGCTTTTACATTTAACTAATGGATGATCGCTTTATAATTAAAAAAAATGATAATATTACTTTATCATAATTAAAATATCCCCCCTGTTTTGTACATTAAAAGTGTCATTATATCTCCAAATCGATTTTTTTAGTGAAAATTTCGAAATAAAAGCCTGTGAATGTAAATACAAAATTATGCAATATAGTAAAAACTTTGACAAGAATAAGCGTTTTTTATTAATTCTAATTCATAATTTATTTAACTTCTTTTGATCTGACCTTTTTACACACGTATTCTGCATTCCGTTGTGGCCACAGTAGCGGAAATTCGTCGTCGATGAGCGGGACTTTCGAGTCCGGAGACCACTGTAGACCCCTCGTGTACAGGCGATGCACGCTAAATCTGACGAGGCTCAATGTTTACCCGTTGGTGTGGTAATTATCAGCTCAGTTGTCATCCACGTCATTTCCCAGAGGCTAAAAATTACGAAATCCATCAGCAATAGTCCTCGTTTTGCTTTATAGCACAGCGTGAATGCATCTCATTCTGCAAACCCGTTTCAGAAGTTTTAATTGTTATTAAGCGCGCATTTAGTTTAGGTAAGCTTAGAACGTAATACAGGGTGTTTCGGAAGATTATCGGAGTTTTAACGCTTTATAGTATTCATTACATATTAGTATGATTAATACATCGAATGGACAGAGCAACTGAAACAGTTTTGTTTGCTGGCACGTGGGCGCGAAACGTATGCTACTTTCCCCCCTTTCTCGCCAATCAACGTGCTGGTAGAAAAATGGCGACTAGTAAACAGAAAGCGTTTTATGTTTGCAAATACAGAGTCTGCTATTATTGTGCAACGAGCGTTCCGCGCGTATTCAGTTCAACCTCCAAATGACAATAACATTCTTAGGCAGTTTCATCAGTTTGAAACAGCTGGCTGTATTAATAAAGAGAAATGTACGGGTCGACCCAGACTGTAATTGGTAACCAGCTGTAACTGCTTCTGCCTATCTTGATGCTCTATAACTATGGTGATCTCCTCAACTGGAAGAAAGTGAACTAGATAACTTCATTTGTCAGCAAGATTGTGTACCGCCTCACTGGCATCTCTCAGTAAGCGATTGGCCAAATATCACTGTACCCAACCAAAGGATTGACTGCAAAAAGCCTCCCGATAAAGCTTGTATCGCATGGCATCCACGTTAACCTTATATGATGCCATGTGACTTTTATCTGAAGAGGGTGAGTGAGTGAGTGATTTTGAATTTTAATGGCGCAAAGGCCAATTTCGGTCAAGCTGCACCAAACACTTGTTAAAAATAAAACATTCCTTTTTTTTCCATAATATTTGTAAAAAGTTGTGATTCAGACTGGAAAAGAAAGAAAAGATAATTTAAATGACAAGGATGGTTGAAAATAGAGAAAGATCACTCGGGTACCTTGGGTTCGTGAAGGCCATGTTTATCAAAGACAGTAAACCCTTTGGGTAATAGGGAAATATCACTAGGATACCTCGGGATTGTGACACCCGTACTCACCTGAAAAATATGAGCCCCCCGAAGGGATTATTTGAGGAGGTTCATAAGGGATTGTGTGTAAGTTCCTCCGCTAGCAGCTGACCTTTCAGACTTAAGACACATGATTGAAGCAGCTGTTGCAAGAATTTCCTCAGACACACTGAAAACAGTTGGGGATGAACTCGCCTATTGACTTGATATGGAGGGTGTGAGGCTCATATTGAACATTTGTAAACTTGTAGGTAAAACTGTTTCAGTTGCACTTTCATTCAATGTATGAATTATACTTGTAACTTATATGAGATAAACAATATAAAACATTAAAACCCCGATATATATATATATATATATATATATATATATATATATATATACATACATATATATATACATATATATATACATATATATATATACATACATATATATATATATACATACATATATATACATATATATGTATACATATATATATACATATATATATATATATATATATATATATATATATATATATATATATATATATATATATATATATATATTATTTTAGAAACACCCGGTACTTTAAGGTTCCACAGTACTTTCATCCGTACAATAGGATGGCTGTGATAGCTAAATGGTCCTGATCACGATCACCTATACGACGTGGTTTCTGTTGAATAGCACTCTGAAGCAGCACGACAAGTATTGGTGACGGACCTTGTAATTTTGTACCAAGATCAAAAGACGAAGACAACACCTAAGCTGGCCCCCTTTCGCCGACGAGAGTATTTTGAAACACCACGCTGAAAGGAGGACGTCAAGCTTTAAAAAATTGAGCGTGCATCAGCTCCTGTCTACAGGCTGGTCTGAAACGTTCATAGGTTTCCAACTCGACAGCGCTGGCCAAGACCAGGACGATTCGGCTGCGACGGTCACCTTTTTCACCCAGAATAAAACAAAAAATGTTTTTTAAATTATTTCTGATATGATAACGTATTTAAATAATTATACTATGAAATAGCAATCTAATTACTTGATTAACGTTACATCATAGAGTTACTTGTAGAAATCTAAGAGGCATATTTGTAATTGTTTCTTAAATTTCTGTCATCATCGCCTTTAAAAATTTAAGGCTGCCTTCGGTAAAAGTACGAAAGCTTCAACTAAACACGAAACACATTTTCAAACAGAAAAATGCCTCAATTTCTATGTAAATTTGCACCATTATAACTCATACCTCTGTTAACAATATAACGTTTTTAAAAATTTCAAAATATTTCATAAATACTTTGGTTTTCGTTTTAATACGTGAAGGCATAGTCCATTTAACATTACGATATAGGAAGAAAATCTCGAAACACATTTTATACCAGAAAAAATGAATCAACTCGGTTAAAAATGGGATATATAATAAAAAATGCTGCTCTCTAAAGAGTAATGAAGCAGGAGTATCATATTAATTCTTCATTTCTTTTATATCTGAAAAAATGTGCCAAAATTCGGGTTCTATTCTTTAACATTAAGGCTGTTTTGGGTTAATGTTAAAGAATAGGACCCAAATTTGGAACATTTTTTCATATATAAGAGAAAGGATCATTTTATATGATATTCTGGATTCACTATCCTTTAGAGAGCAGCATTTTTAGCATACTTCCCATTTTTAACTGAGTTGAATAATTTTTTTCTGGTGTAAAATGTGTTTCGCGTTTTTCTCCTATACCCTAATGTTAAATGGGCTATGCATTCACGTATTCAAACAAAAAAAGAAAGTATTTCGTTTCATGGAAAGCTCATGAAATATTTTGAAATTTTTAGAAACACTATATTGTTAAATCAGAGGTATGAATTACAATATTGCAAATTTTCCTGGAAATTGAGGCATTTTTCTCTCTTAAAATGTGCTTCGCATTTAGTTCAAACTCTCGTACTTTTACCGACAACAGCCTTAAGTAGGGAAGGTCAGTGGGAATTTTCCTTTTTGAAGCAATCAAATATCGGTAATCATTTAACAATCGAGAGTAAAAAATATATTATTCCAAATATATTCTTTAGCTACATTTCCTTTTTACAAAATGAGAAGCAAATTGTCTCATGAAATGGTACAAATATTCGAAAAAGTAAAAAGTTTAAGTAAAATGCAACAAAATGCATTATAAATAAAACATTATTCGTTTAAACTTCAATGTGGATGCTAAATAAACTTTTTCAAGGAGACTTCAGAGTATTATAAAGTCAAAATATATTCGTGAATTTATTTGCAAGTCACAAGAGACATCCAAATCTTGATACACACGATACAGGAATTTAATTGGTTCTTCGCAAAACCCTTGGAATATTTTTTTTCATTCTGTAGACTCCTAACTAATGACCACAATATTCCTTCTGTGACTCATTAAAAGTTATTTTACGCAAACTGGAAAGAAACTTTCCCAAATATACTAATAAATTTGTGTAAATTGCCCTCTTTCTCTAAAAGTACCCTAACCAGCCTTTGAGAATGTCGGTTAACATACATTTTTTAACATAAGAACACATTTTCAAAAAAAAAATGTTTTTGCATGGAAAAATATTAAAGATATGTTTTTATACCTTGTGGAATAATTTTAAACTTTACTGTACTCATTTAAAATGGAACGATGTATTATTCATGACCCGGGTAGAAACTTGAAAATCATTCTAGTCAAATTGTCAGAGAAAGTCAAATGAAACGACTGTTGTGGTGAGTTCAGAAGTGCTAGAAATAACTGCAATGGATTGCTCGTTAGGTATCGTGTCTACTGGCCATTTTGAATTTGTAAACGTAATGTTAATCTTATAGTATTCCTATTTTCTCCCTCAATATGAAATCAGAGCATCGTTTTAAAAGCATACAGTATACCATCGCCCCCCTCCCCTCCGAAAGTGTTAAAAAACGCTTCACTGGAAAAAACTGCTTTTATTTTCAGAATTTGAAAAAAGTTTTATGTGTATTTAAATGACTTATACATGGATTTTTAGAATGTGAAAACTATATAGATATCGATTAGAAAATATTTAAGTATCGATTTGAAAATATTTAGAAATATTCTCAAATACCAGAAAGGAATATACACCTTCAGGGAAACCTTTATTTTTCTATTTCTGATGCACTTAACTACTTCCAAGATCGATGTAATAATCAATATTTGAAAAAAGTTGAAATTCAAAAAGATTTACATTTACGAATTTCAAATGGCCTCTTCGTGATTAAGTGTTTTTATCCACGTCGCTCTGTAAAGCTACGTGAGGGGCATTGGAAATTCTAAATGGCCAACCTCGGTCAAGTGACGTCCACACCAAGTGAACGGGAGGACATTGAGCTCCAACAGATTTAATGCGCATCGGCCCCCTGTACAGGTGGAGTTTGATGACATCAAGACTCGAACCCACGATACTCGGGCCAGGAGCTCGTGACCATAACCACTAGGCTACCACGGCTCCGATCAGAGAGAAAGATGCAGCATCTTCTCAAAACTGTTCATCTTCTAAAAGTTAAAACAAATCATGTAGCGGTAGAAATATTACATATTTTTACGTCATTTTTTTATTTTAACTGCAATATGTGTTTAAGGGGACAGTGGACTTTCAAAAACTTTTTTAATTATTAAGTAAGAGTAATGAAAATTTATGAGCATAACACTGGAATACAACTGATCAACTATATCTTTAAAAAAAAATTTCAATTAAAATTTTTTTTTTTTAAATTTAAAAAAATTAATAATTTTTAAATTTTTTCAAAACATTCCATGCGTTTCAATTTTTTATTTTTTGACTTCGTCTAACATTATTAATGTTTATTAGTAACGTTACACATAAGAGGGTATTATTTAGCAATTTCATGCACCGGTTAATTTTTTAAAAAAGTTTTTTGTTTATTTGCACTTAATTTTCTGTAAAATAACAGATTTTGTACACTAAAAATGAAATTTAACTATCTAAATAAAGTCAAAATTTTAATTGATACCCAGATTTATTTATGTACTTATCAGTATTCTTCACGAGAAATTTCAAGCAATTTGCTCAAAAAATTGAGACGCATGGAACATTTTAAAAGCACGTAAATCTGAAAAAAAAAAAGTTTTGAGAAAAAGTCATTTTAAAAATGTTTTTCCACTTACCTTTGATAATTGTTGTTCTGATATTATTAAGCATCCATTTTATTTAATAACAGACATATTTATACTAGATTATTTATTTACAAGCATAATTTGAAGAGAGAAAAAAAAATTTATAATAGAATGCATTGGTTTCACATGGTACAGTTTTTTCGGTAAAATGTTTTCAATGTTAGTGCAAATAAATATTAATTTACTAAGAAAACATTTAAAATTTACCAGCACCATATGTTTCCCTTCTTTTTTAACGTTCTTTGTAATTTTGGATGATTTAGCCAATCTATTGATTATTCTTTTCTTTCTCCAATCCCTAGAATTATTTTTTTTCACTCTGCGCTAAACGTCGTTTATCATGTTTATGCGAAATGTCCACAGATACAGAACTTAACTCATTGTGCTCAATAGCTAAACTATTGAAGCAGCCGAAATTATATCCACCTATGGCAGATATAACACCCATTTCAAGTCGCTTTTTAAAAACAAAGGTTTCTTTTGGGCAGTTTTTCCAAATGACACTATGGATACTTTCGTTGGCATTCTGAGTTTTTCCCACACTGCATCTTTCTAAAAGCTCATAGTTTGCAAGCCTTTGATATACTGGAAGTATGTTTTCCAGAACTTGTTCCGACAGCTTAGTTTTCTTCAGTGAATGGGACATAGGGTTCTCATTTTTAGCCAATGCCCTCTGGTAAAAGCACCATGATGTCGAACCAGTAGGGCATTTACTATGTTTTGGAGTTTTATCTGTAGATGAACAATGAAACAATGAAGCTAAAATTGCGCTTTTCATTTTTCTTACATCTGGCGCATTGTCTTTTATAGCTTTCTATAAAAGTTAGTCAGTTTCACAATGGTGTTTTCATTGAGGTTGCCCTCTTTCCGCCCACCAATAGTGATACCTTTATTCCGCCACTCTAAAATTTTGTTACGGAGTCCTGTGCCAAGCCTTTTTGCCACGTGGTTAATGCATTCTTCTTTTGCAATTTTTATGCAGTTACCATACACATTTAATGATGATAAATGTTGATAGGTCTTGGCATCACCATCTGACAAGATGCTCACATATCGCATACCACAATTTTTAATGGATCTTTTCCATAGAATTTCTGCAGCTTTAACCTCCATGGCATTAGAAGATCCTACATAATTTTCGCTGCATTCTTCTTGGTGGGATTTGTACCATATGGAGTACTCAGGACTATTTTCTCCCAAATCCCTTTTTGCGGTAGTGCATTCTGGGCAATATTTGGAAAGGATTTCGTAATCAATAATGAGCCCAGTCAAAATGTCGATAACGATTCCTATCCCATACAGTGACGAATGTCCCCGTTTCTGCCATGTTCCATCATATGAAACGGTGATGTCTATAACACCATTAGCAGTGCCGAGCAAATCTTCATGGTGTTTTCGGACTACTTTTCGGGAAATTTCAAGAATGTCTTCTTTGAAGCTACACTTTTCTTCATACAATTTGTGTAAACATTTTGAGAAAGTTTTCTTATCCATTGCATGAATACCAATAGCCATAGAGAAAAGTTCTAATGCTGCATGGCCTTTCCCAATCTTAAGAAAAGCTTCAACGAGCTTTTATTTGCATCGAAACAATTGCTATCATCATCTCGAGGGCTGGAGAATACAGAATTAAATATTTTTCTGCAGCTTTTACATTTTAGCTCTATTTTTGTAGAAAAACCATAAGCACTATTACATTCGACATCCAATGAGCACATATCACATTCATCACATTTTGTGTTAGATAAAAGAGCAGACCACATATCATTATTCATCAAAACATATGTACTTTTCTCACTAGTACAAAAAGTTGATGTTGAAGGAAACATCTGAAGTTTGCTAAGACTTGCATTCAAATATTGTTCCTTTTCACCAGCATGTGAACCTTCATCACTAATAGAGATTTCAGTATCCATAAGTGAATTTTCAGCAAGCAAAATATCAGAGTTTTTAGCACACATAGTAGAATCAGAATCACTTTGCATGTGATTTTTTCCCATCTCTTTTTTGTACTTTGGATGCACACAAACTCCTTCTTTTTGATGGCCTACCTTTAGGTTTTCGATAGCGCCGACTAATAGCATCCATTGTAAACAAATACAGAACAATTGTATGTTTTGAAGCTTTTTTGTGGCTTTTAGATACAAAAAAAATTTGATTCCGTAAAGATAAATATTACTAAGAAACAGACAGCAATCAAAGATGTGTAATTTTAAAAAAAAGGCAATACTTTCGACTTATGAAAACAAGTGGAAGTAAACAAACAGCAATAAAGCAGTTAAAGGTTGCAGTTAAAATGCGCAGTTGTTAAAACACAAAAATATTAATTCTAATATTTAAAAAAAACACTCAAAAATTTGACAACCTAAGCACATGCTTTTGTTTACATTTTTATGTCCATTTAAATTTTTTAAATGCTTATAACTTTTAATAAAATTATTTAGACACATGCGGTTTCTTGCATATGGTTCAGTGAACACACGAAGATCATAATTCACAAAAAAATTTTTTCCATAATTTGGACGATTTTCGCCAATTTCAAAGTCCACCATCCCCTTAAGAGGAAAAAAATTTGTTAATCTAATATTAATCTTATGACAATTTAAATGAACATTGCAGACACTGAAGATGATACAAAAAAACAACAACTAATCTCACTTTTTTGTTATCTTAGATAATAGAAGTGAGGAACTCAACCTTTTTTACCTCTAGGCCACAAATGTATGACAACTATTTCACACGGACCACACATGCCGATTAATGGAGAGGGGAGGAAGCTATAAGACAAAAGACATTTAAAATGGGGAAAATATTAACTAATATTTAATGTATTTATTAATATTCAAAAATGTAGACTATATTAGAATTTCTAATTTTTCAGAAGAATTTTTTTTAAAAAAATTTTGACAGTAACAGGGTAGATGCGACTTTTTTTCATCTATGACCACAAGCCTTTTTTCTACATCCTGCTGTCATACAAAAAAGCTGTGCCATATACTTTGATAATTTGATTTTTTCTGTTGACAAAGACTTGTTTATATTTATATTTCGAACATGAATTTATCAAGTGTAGGAAAAGAGAGCTTTTACTGAAAAAGTTTTCACTGAATTCAAGACTTAAATCAGTATTATTCGTTTAAAATTAGTTCAAACTTGTTTGTGCATTTCAAATTTATTCAAATATTTTTTTTCATTTAATTAAAACAAATATTTCTTTTAAAAATAAAAGATCATTTTATACTTTAATAGTTTGATGAAAGTAACATAAGTATGGATCTTATAACAACAAAATATAGAAAAATTAAAAGTCACCATACTAAAAAAATAGAAGATGTTATCTGAAAAATAATTGAATTTCCCTGTGCAAAGGGCCATGGCGGGCCACTCAGAAAAGCGCGAAGGGCCACATGCGACCCGCGGGTTGAGTATCGCTGGTCTTATGTGTTGCAATGAGTTCTTTAGAAAATACCATTTGATAAAGTATTGCACATTTTAGTGAGTTTTAAATGCATTTTAAACGTTCGAATTAAATGGAACAAATGGTAAAGAGCGACTTTTTCAAAAACCCTAACTTTTAATCATTACGTACCTTAAGTAGTCAGAAAATTCTCTATATTAGTAAAAAGTAGGATCTCTTCATCTCGTTTTTCACCTTCACCACCTAGTGCTATTGATGCCACTTGTGTAGAACGCATGTTCGTCATCGTGGAACCACATTTGTATAGAACTTTTTATCATTTGTTCTGTTGGCGTGCAACTAATCTTCGCTGAACAATTCTTGAGAATATGTAATAAATTCTTAGTAGGATTTAGTTTGGTTAGTTACCAAGTCAATTAAACACTTTTATTTTATTTTACCGTAAAGAAGTCTGGACCAATATCGAATTATGACAAGAAACTAAATCATGTCGAAATGTTCCATCAAATGTTTCCATCGATAGAACAATTCTAGTGTGTAATATTTCTACAAATTTGACATAATTCATCATGCCTTTAAAATGCTTAGTAATTAAAAGCTTTGAGTGCCATTTGTTAGGAAAAACCCTCAAAACATCTGTTTAGTTGAATGTTTTGCAGTCTGTTGGATATAATCTGACAGTAGAGTTTCAACTTCACTCCATCTAACTACACTTGATTTATATCTCTGCACAAATAAATGCATTTCATCGCTGAAAATGATCTTCTAGTCATTGACCGTCTAGGAGTAGTATTTGTTTGCCCATGCTAAACGTTTTTTCATTATATTCTGAATTAAAAATTGCTTTTTCTTTCTCGGTCCTTCCGGCTAACTTCCAGTACCATTTTCGGTACAATTGAGGGACTCACTTCAACATCATAATCCAATAAATCCTATCGAAATTCTATTCTTCTCGTCTACTTTGATTTATTTTTCTATTTCTTATTAAAATTTTCTCAGTTCTTGGAGTATTTTTCCGTCTGAGCTCACGTCTTTCTTTTCTTTTTGAAGACGATCCTCAGAAATCTTAAAATGTTTTTAAAATTCTTGAAACACTTGATTTACCTACACCAGCTACCGTAGCTGTGTGTATATAAATATGTCCAGTAAGATAGTTTATTTTAGAACGTTTTCTCGGAGTAATATCCATAAGAAGCAAAATCAACATGTGTTACATGGAACGCAAAATTATAACCACCAGCTATCATAGAGAAAGGCTTACAACTGAGGAACTAATGTGCTAAAACCAGTCAAACGAGGAAATTGTAGTCAATGTTGCTCTGTCACATTAATTCTGGGCAGATATAACTGGTATGAGGTAGTTCGAGAAGTAACTGGTAATCACATACTAACCTGGACAAGAAAAAAATGTTTGTCCCAATTAATTCGAACAGTATAGTATTTTTTAACTTTTTCCAATTAGTATTTAAGGAATGATTAAAAAGAAGTAACACTAATTCAAGTAATGAAAAGTCTATTCTTCAATCCTATACACATGCCAAGAGCACATTATCTCTATACTTTGGTTGCTATGAAGACTGATCATAACGTCGAAAATATTTAAAAAATGCAAAAACTTAATGAAAAAGAACTAATTATACGTACTAGGGTAAGACAAGAAGTTTTCTTTCTAGATTTTCACAAAGCTCGTACCAATAGAAATGTATTTCCCCTCCCCTTGTATGTTAAAATTTCTAAAGAAATTCTTTTGCCAAAGATTGTTTTGTCGGAAATTACGTTATAGCATGAAGAGACTCATCTATTTGTACAAGACCCTTTAACTAGATCGGACTTCGCATTTCAAAGGGACATGTGATCATTGCCTTGAACCAGCATGTCTAGGACATGAGCTTAAGTTCTACTGTTATTCTCCATGCGTGAGAATTCCCTACAAGGCCATGCTGACTTTTCGTCCCGTACAACTTGGCGAATAGGTAATTCTTCGCAGTAAGGATAGTTTACCATTTAGCACAAAAAAACGGCACATAAAAAGCACAGCTATATTTTCGACTTGCACTTTTTAGTTTTTAGGTATTTCCTCCGTATACTGTGCACCCTCTTTACTACAAAAAATTAGAAATGTACGTGCACAATCAGCTTATGTTTTGAAATCATTAATTCGGCAATCATCCAAGGCTTTTGAAAAAATAGTATACTTACTTAGAAAATACTTAGAAAACTGCAACCCTTCAAGTCCATTTAGTTTGTCATTCCTTTTAAATGAACAGTATTTCGATCTATGTAAATGCCTGAATTTCTTTTTATACATATGTGACGTCTTTTTTTATTTTTAAATCTATTACTTTTATACTCGTCGTATATAACACGATCTCATTCTTGTGTGTTAACAACGAGCTTTTAATGCCGGACTTCACAGTATACTACACATGACTGACGATAAATGTGTTTTTTTCAACTTGCAATTCATAGTTGTTTTTGCGTTAAAAAATTCTGTGACATCATCATAATTAAGTACATAAACCCGACGACACAAAATTTGACAATAAGTGTAAAATGTTTGCTAATCTCTAGCTATTTCTCTTCCGTATTTGTCTACACTCTAATGAAATAACAATTCTCATTTTCCACCCATAACTATTTACTCCGCGACATCTGCAGAAAAACGTAGTTTAAACAATGAAATCTGCATCTTTGCTTTTGAGACAATGCTTTCAGCATGTTGCAAAACAGTAACAACCAAGGGCACACATATTGGCGTAACGAAGAATACTAGGGCCCCCTGCAAAATCAGGTTTGGGGGCCCTAAGTCAAAATACGTACTTCGTGTCAGTCAGACTTTACCCCCTAGAACACCTGGGCTTCCCACAATGCGGGGGCGCACGTTACGCCACTGGACACGCACCACCTCAGCGAACCGTTAAGTAGATGATCTCTTAAGGTTTGGGTCTCGCCCCTGACGGAAGTGACGTGTCACGTGATTAGACATTTGAAATGACGACATCTACAGAGGAGGAGATGTTCTGAGTTCTAGAATTTAGCAAACTGTCACGGAAACCACTTTTTTTTATTTGTTAACTTTTTGGTTGATGCTACAGTTGCAGAACAACATTAACAACTTCATTTTAAAATTGGATAGTTCTCCACCCCACTGATCGACGAAAGTGCGAGATTACCTCGATGAACATCTTCCTAACCAATGGATTGGATAAGCCGGAGACTACAACATGCCACTTATATCTAATGGTTCCACAAAAAATGTGGGGGTACGTGAATGACAAGGTATTCATTCCAAACCTTCATGTTGATCTAGTGGAGCCGAAACAGCTTATTACGACCACTGACGATGGACTTGTGGCTGCATTAACAAAAGATAACTAATTTAATTTTTAATTTCCTTGTTGTCGTTTAAGAACACTTATTATCAATCCATATTGTTTACCTTTCTGTAGAACATTGTGTTAAAATGTATCTCATATTTTATCTGGTAACAAGCAACATTAAAGTTCATCTTCTCTTTTGTGATCTATGGAACACTGTTTTAACTAAAAGCAAAAACATTCTGAACACTCATTGATATCTATTATCTTTCTCCAACCCATCTTACCTTTCACCAAAGACTTGATTCAAATATTTTAACATGCACTTGGATGGAAATGGATTACCAATTCGTATTGCGTGTCTAAGGGTTCCTTCAAACAACATTTGTGACTGTCTCTAACAAAACTTAAAATAATGCCACACAAATTTGTTGCATGTAACATATTACACTGTTTTGTTTTATAGAGCATTGAAACTGTAGACTTATTTCTCAATTACGCTGTACTAAATTAAATGCTTTTTATAATGGAAAACAAATGAAGAGATTTAAGCAAAAACAAAATTAAGTTACTTTCTCTATTAATTGCAACTTAAATTTTACAATCCTTTTTAAATACAAGCACTGAAAAATTGCACATTATGTCGTCTTCCGCACAATTGCACTAACTCCATTAGAGGTTTGTAATTTCTTAAGCGTACTTACTATACAAACGAAAAAATACACAAAGAATCAATTTCAAGTACATAAAAGAAATGAAAAATTATAAATATTACTGTTTCTTGTATGCAGATAGGGTACATCAAGTGCGGGGGGGGGGAGTAAAAACGCATCTGCTTGCTGGAACTTCCGTAAAAACTTCAGAATTAATTTAATATAAATCAATCAAGCAGAAACGCAAGAAGTTATTTTCCCCCTCAAATGCATTGCATATCGATATCCACGAGAAATCTCCCTTGGAATCTCGAGTTCCCCTGCGATGGATATTAAACAGAAACAAATTAAGTTGAAAGGATTCAATTACCATGAGTGACCATCTGTGTTTATCCAATTTAGGATGAACTGATAGGGTAAAGATTAAATGGGTTTTTTTAATTGGCGTAACTTACAAAATAAATCAAATTAAATATGTTTTATTTAAAGCTTGAGCGCAGAGATTTTCCCTAGAAAAAGAGAAGTTTAAAGTAACTATTTGTTTCTTTTTTGTTATTTCTTATTTAAGTAGTAATTACATTTATTTACGAGGTAATAATATAAAAAAATTGCTTTTCCTTGAAACAAGTCAATTAAAATAAGTGAATGACCACAGAATATTTAGAAAACTGAATGATCACCGATTATGATTAAAAAAAATAATAATCAGTGTGATATAAAGTGGATTTTGTTTTACTTTGAAAGATTTGATTTTCTAATATTAAATCATGTTTTAGAACTATTTTCAACGAGCCTCGCGTAATTTTGAAATTGGATAAAATGACAACTCTTAAGCTGACATCCTTTTCTCCAAACTGTGGCAGCGATAGCCCAGTAGTCAAGGTAATGGTCTCGTGTCCGACGTGTCATGAGTTCCGATCTGGAGCGATAGAAGACACGTGATGTAGAGGGGCTTGAACGTCCAACCCGTTGGAGTGGTATGGAGGACTGCCAGTTCAGGTGTCATCCTCGTAACTTGACCAATGTTCAAAATGACGAGGTGTATTGCCAAAATCCGTCGAGTAGCTGAAAAAGTCGCTATTTACATTTTCCCTCACTCACTCCCCAAACCATACCAAAGTGGCGACTTTTGTTTGTGGTTTAGTCTTGTTAAACGGTGGGCCGTTTGAAGCATCAGGACGCCATAATACCTTGCATGACAATGTTCGTGTGCATGACCACTCAGCTATCTCGGCTGTTGTTAGTTAATTCTTAAAAAACATGTTTTCCCATTAAAAAAAATTATAATTTTTTTATTTTCAAATATAGTGTCCCCAGAATATTTTTCGGTGAATATTGATAAAATATTTACCGATAGATGATCCCTATTGTGACGTTTGAGATAAATAACGGTAGCGCGATATTGATTAATTTAAACATTTAGTTTATTTACGTCACAGATATTATTTATAGATTACACAGTGAAGTTATTCAACTTATGAAAAGATTATTAGAGTTCAAATGATGTGGTTTGAGAGGGAAATTCTCTTCCGGGGTCTGCTCACTTGGAAGGTTCCAAAACATCTCCCGGTTCTCTCTCGCTTCACGGATAAGGGGTAGGCGCCTTTAGCATCCAGTTCCCTCCTACCAGTTACTCCCTCGTGGTGGTGAAGGGGGAGGTGCAAGGCGAGACCACGCAGCTGCAAAAATGCACGTGTGATGATTATAACCACAAAGAAGCCGACTCATAGCTGTGTGGCGGGAATCGTTACAATATAAACGGAATGCTTTCGCGTTTTTACTTTATATATTTGCGTAAAATATCGTCCACCCTTTTTGCTCAATATGTCTGTGGAACCTAAAATAAATCTCATTAAAATTGAGTTCGAATGTTATATTACAGTACTTTGACCCAGAAGTTGATGACCGAATCAAATCTTACTATTTTGTTATTAGTGAACACGGTATTCAGAGGTCGTGGTCGGAAAATCGTGACCCGCGTTCCCAAGACGCAAGTTCGAATCTTGTGAAGATGCGCCGTATGGAAGGACTGATTCTTGTCGAGGTTCTAAGTTTCCATGTTAGCGTGGTGTGGAAGCTTAGAGAGTGGGATACTAGCTCAGGTATCAATTTGCACTTACTAAGTGTCTTTCGGACTATTTTACATTAAATTCCTGTTTTTTTCTCCTTAATTTTGTGTTTCCAAATTTCATTTGAAACACAACTTTTCTCCGCCCACCTGTTTTCACTGGAGTCGATTTTTCTTATACATCTTCGAGTAGGCACAGGCCAACTAAATATGATCAGTAAAGCTACTTATAATACATTTATAAAGAAACTTATATGCAGTTTGTTCATATTTTTATTATTTTCATGCACATTTTCTCTTTTTTTCTTCGTAATTCCAACTTTCTATTAATTAATTTATTAATTCTGATGAGAGAAAAGGCGTGTCCCCCCTTTTGAACTAGAACTCCAAAATTTGTGTGATATTTTCTCAATCCTCATCACTTGACCGATGTTGAAAATAATTAAGACTATACGGTACCCTTTTTCAAAAAAAATTTTTGCAGACAGTTACAGTAAAAATAATTGATGTTTTATATTTACATTATATTATTAAGCTGATTCTGTAAGCAAAAAGTCAGTTTGACCATCCATTATTTTACAATTGTAAAAAACTAGGATTTTTGTAATTTTTTCTAATTCTTATAAAATACTTAATTTTTAAATTTTATTTTCATTTTAAGTTATAAAGGGTGTTTTTTTAGAGGTATAGAACTTTAAATTGCAATAAAACAACGATGTCATAATCGATTGACATGAATTTTTTTTTATTCGAAAGATAATCTTGTGGCATTACATTTTAAATATAATTTCTGGCATACGACTGCCACGGCTGGCTCGGATGTAGTCCAATCTGGACGTCCAATTTTTGATGACTTTTTCCAACATTTGTGGCCGTATATCGGCAATAACACGGCGAATGTTGTCTTCCAAATGGTCAAGTGTTTGTGGCTTATCCGCATAGACCAATGACTTAACATAGCCCCACAGAAAATAGTCTAGCGGTGTTAAATCACAAGATCTTGGAGGCCAATTCACAGGTCCAAAACGTGAAATTAGGCGGTCACCAAACGTGTCCTTCAATAAATCGATTGTGGCACGAGCTGTGTGACATGCTGCGCCGTCTTGTTGGAACCACAGGTCCTGGACATCATGATTGTTCAATTCAGGAATGAAAAAGTTAGTAATCATGGCTCTATACCGATCACCATTGACTGTAACGTTGTGGCCTTCATCGTTTTTGAAGAAGGATTCCACCAGCCCATAAAGCGCACCAAACAGTCAGTTTTTCTGGATGTAACGGTGTTTCGACATACACTTGTGGATTAGCTTCACTCCAAATGCGGCAGTTTTGTTTGTTGACGTAGCCATTCAACCAGAAGTGCGCTTCATCGCTAAACAAAATTCGCTTATGAAAATCGGGAACAACGGCAATCTCGTTTTGGGCCCATTCGACGAATCTATGCCTTGATTGATCATATTTAAAATATAATGCCACAAGATTATCTTTCGAGTAAAAAAAATTCATGTCAATCGAATAATACATCGTTGTTTTATTTAAATTTAAAGTTCTATACCTCTAAAAAAACACCCTATATATGTTCCTTCGGCTTTTGCATACAAAAGTTAGTATGGATTTGAAAATCCCTTGTTGATTTTAATAATTATTTTTCAAGAAAAACCTGGAAAAAACACGACAATTTTTAAAATATCAACTTTGGCGTTTTTTAGAAAAATAACTAGAGATCTCAGCCCTAAACCCATACTAACTTTTATAGAACATACGTTTGGAATTATATAAAAAAATTTAAGGCTCTCTCTCTCTCTATATATATATTGAACAGGAAAAAAGTCTTAGGGATTAGAAGATACTTTATACCTTGAAAATTGAAAATCTGAGAAAAACGCATTTATAAAGTTTGTAAAGTCATAAAACAAAAGCTTATATTGCCCGTAAAGCTCTAGTTTTTAATATGTTATTTTCCAATGCAATAAAACACTATTTTAATTGAATATGACTGAAAATAATATTTTTAATTCAAAATATATTTTTGCATAATATTGATAGCATTTAATAAGACGTCGGTTTATTCAGCTTTATTTTAACCTAATATTTCACAAACGTTTTGAAACACAGAGCATATATGTAGAAATTAATAATGGTTTGCTCAAAAAATTTAATTTTTTTCAGTTTTAATTTGGGGCAGTTTAGGAAGTTTTAGCTCTTATCGTACGACTTTAAAATTTGAAAATATAGCACTACAATATGTTTAGTATAATGTAGTTTGATATATATATATATATATATATATATATATATATATATATATATATACACATCAAGTAAATATTCAATTATATCTGCAACATTTGAATTCAGAATACTTGTATTTGGAAGTCTAATTGCAGAATCAGCAGAGGACTGATTATTAGATACATCATTGTCAGTGGTATTTCATCATTTCGAAATATTGTTTCTCACAGCAGCCTGAGAACGGATTTGCCATGGCATTTTCTCTACAAGAAAAAATTAATGATGTACAGGAAAAAATTAATGTCGAAACTTTTAAGTTATATAAACTATTTTTAAAGGAAAAATTGGCCATGAAATTAATCTTAATTAATTAATTATGAGAAATCAAAAAACTCAAAACATAATCCAGCAGATATGATTTTAGTAATGAAAATTAGAATTAACCCTCAAACGGACAGCACGGATTTTTCCGCCCTACTAGAGCGGCTTCGAAAACGGACCACACTGAATTTTTCGTATAGCCGGGGACTCACCGAAAATGAACCAAACTGATTTTTCCTCCTCAAGTAATGTGTTCAAAAACGGTAAAGTCGTGATTTTCCGAATTATTTTCCCCTCTTTAAAGGTTTAATATCTTCAAAGATAATTAGAGACGGTCGGGGAGACACAAAGGGCATTGAGGGGAAGTTTTATGGCTCACGGGGAGATCGGTTCCTGTAGCAATCTAAAAAACTGGGAATAATTTCTTTAAACCCTAAAATGTATGCAAATAATTGCAAGTCAACGAGTTGAGAATTCTCATTTTTTTCTTTACCTTAAAATTCTCAAATGGAATTAAGTTTTTATAATGTATGTATAAGTTTTTAAAAAATATCTGTAGTATTTAAATTCAAATTATATATTAAAACATTGAGGAAAATTTACTGTTTCATTTTTCTTATTTTATTCAATACTTTCAGGGATTTTTTTTAAAAATGATTATTTTGTTATGTGTCAAAAAAATAAAAAAAAAGGTTCAAAATTTAAAATCTTTTAAAATTTCGGACACTTCTAAACATGAATAATTTTTAAGCATTACATTATCATTAAGTATTACATTATTTGCAAAAAAATTTTATGCATTGTTAAAAAAAACCCTATTTAAATCTTTTAGTTTTTCATAATTTTAAAGCCAGATATTCAGGGCATCTTACATAGAATCCCTTGTTTTGTATTGTTCAGATAACAAATTATATTTGAATTTTGAATGTCTGAACATTAATTTCATTCAAAGAGAACTTAATTAAATTATATGAAATTTAAGGAATACTTGAAAAAATATTAGAAGTCGAATATATAACTATATAGTTCAAAAATATAACTACAAGTTTATATTTTTAAACTTGAATCTTCAAATAAAGAGTATTTAAAAGCATCTTGACAAATTTACAGTTAACATTTGCGTATATAAATAAATATAAATATCCTTTTTAAATTCAAGTTAAAAAATATATATTTATGCATAATCCCTCATCATTCATGTTCCATTAGTGGTTAACTGAAGAAAAGGTTATTAAAATTTGGACATTTTTATAATCTTAACCATGCAAAACTAGGAATTTTTTGTATTAGCTCCACTGAAATTCTGCATTCAGTTGAAAAACATATATTTATACCATAAATAATAATAATCCTTTGGATATTTAAAATTATCATTAAATTAATTTTTTAATATATATATAATATATATATATATATATTGGACTTCTAATATTTTTTCAAGTATTCCTTAAATTTCATATAGCTTAATTAAGTGAGGTGATATTAAAGTCGCACTCTCTCTCTTCTCTACTCAACTACTTGAGGGCTTTTGGCGACGGACCTGTGACCGGGGTACCAGGTGGTCAAGGTATCGAATCATGGTTGGCATGTCTCGAGTTCGAGCCCAGTGCCACGAAAGACTCGCCGTGTAGGGCAGCGATGCACGTTAAATATATTGAGAGCTGAAATGTCCTCTCGTTGGTGTGGTGTGGTAGTTAGGAAAGAGGGGTGCCAGCTCAGGTGTCGCCCTCGTCATTTGACCATGCTTCAAAATTACGAGGCCCATCACTAAAAGCCCTCGTGTAGTTGAACAGTGCGACGTTAATATCCACTCACTTGGCGACGGACCTCGTAATTTTTAAACCATGGTCAAGTGACGAGGATGACGCTTGAGCATCGCTTCCTTACACGGCGGATCTTCAGTGGTGCTGGGGTCGAACTCATGACACGCCAGCTACGAGTCCGTTACTTTGACCATTAGGCTACCGCGGCCTCACAATGTGGTTGAAAACTGCATGTTATGAGTAAAAATATGCTGAAACATTTGATGAACTTATAATAGATTTTTGCATAGAAGATAGATGTGTGATATGCTAAAATGACAATATGTAAAAGTTATGAGAATATCGATGACAATTTTTGAAAAATTCAATTTAAGTTTCAGTTTGAAACTTATTCGTTTTTCGCATTTAATATTAAATAGTCGCGATAACAAATTAATAGTTTAACGCATTCATAGATTATAAAAAATAAAGGTATAAATGACATTGTTGTGAATAATAAGTTTTTATAGTTTTGAATTCAGACTTCTTTGCAGGAGTGTAGACTATTAAAAGGCTGATGTATAAGTTAGAAAACTAATATTTAAAATATATAGAAAACAATATCTGCAATTCCGTGATCTTGACGAGCAGAAGACGGCATTTTTACTTAGTAGGGCAGAGTAAGCATAAGGTAGGAGCTTGTGGAGTAAACAACCAGGCCTCTGCAGTTTTGGCAGGTAATGAACTCCCATTTGTTGCTTTCAGTAAGGAATATAAAAATAACAAATACAAAAATAAGTCATGTAAAATTTTATATATTTTAATAACAATGAATTGTAAACTTAATTTCCAATTCATTGTCACGAGTTGGATGTAACTACGGTAATCTATCGACCGTACTTATATATATATATATATATATATATAGAACTTCATTATTTTTGAGAACAAACTTTATAAACAAATCAAAGGATTGCCTCAGGGTTGCCCGGCTAGTAATAGTCTCGCTAACCTGTATTTACACCATTATGAAATAGTTCGAAGAAAGGAACCCTCTTGTCTCTTGTTAAGATACATAGATGATTTAATTGTTATAGGTCATGATAGAGAATTTAAACCTAACATTAATTTTTATCCGGAATACCTAAAATTAATACAGACGAATTTTAACTCACACAAAAGTTTAATTTTTGGATTTGGATTTAACTATTATATATTGACAACAAATTATATAGCAATATATATGATAAAAGGGAAGCATTTAGATTCAATGTCATAAAGATACCAAACTTCAATAGTTGTCTTCATATATCTGTATTTAGAAATATAATTTTAAATTTTTTGTTGAGAAATAATAATTTAATAACGCACAATATTGATAGATTCAAAAATAACCAGAAATTTATATTATTGTGCATACAAAATGATTATCCCATCAATTTCCTGAGAAAATATATAGATCAGAAATATAATCTTTAATATATATATATATATATATATATATATATATAAAAGAAGTACGGTTGATAGAGTACCAATAATTTTAACGCAATTTTATATTTCGTTCTCGTAAACTTTACTCCTTTTAAAACATGTATTGCCAAAATACTCTCCTTTTGTATATTTATAAAATTTTAAAAATATAATGGTTATCTTACCAAACATTTTAAATCAGGGGTGGCAACTGTGAAGCTAAGACGTGCCAAACCAATCTGTCAGTATCATTCAGCGTGCCACATAGTAGAAAATTTTTGAAATCCTTCGATTCTTACGGTAATATTTTCAGATTTAAAGAATAGAGGTAAATAATTTAGATTTACAGTTTTATTTTATATTAACTATGGATCAATAAAATACATTTATTAACATAAAAATAAACAATATAAAATGTTACTATTTCTTCAACAAAGATAAAAAAAAATTAAAAATGCATGTTTCCAACATATTTATTTAAATAAGAAATAGACAAAGTGAAATATAAATTATTCCCTTCATTACAGTTAAATAAAAATTGTAATGCGAATTAACTCTTTCACCACTCTTCTTTCATATCGCAAAACCAGGGGTACAATGCGTGACACGATTCTGAGCATTCAGTTGTTAAAAAATTTCTTTGCGGAGTCAAAATATTTTTCATATTAGGAAAGATTTTTTACTTTGATATGCCGAATTATAAGTGGAAAGCAGAGTACACGCAATTTCCTTTTTTCAACAATTAAATCCCCTAGCAATAACATTCAATTATTTACAAAATAGCTGTAAATTTATCCTTAGAATTATCTTTCAGATTATTTTGTAGTTCCATAAATGTCCATAAATCAGAATATGTTTGTCAAATAAGGTCTATTATCAACTTCCATCCACTCAAGAATTGACAAATTTGTAGAGTAGTGCTGAGTGCCACTAAGAATTGTACCACGTGCCACAGGTCTATAGATTGCCGACACGTTTTAAATGTTCTTATTAACTAACCATCTCCTATTCAAACACAATTTATATGATAAAAAGGGTTTTCATTCATTTTGTAGGGAATTGTATTAGATTCAACCATAAGTAATTTTGTGTATCAAGAAAATTACATTGTTTCGGGGTTCCCCTTAGAGCAAAATGAAAGGAATTTGACATAATTATAGTAAGTTTCTCTAAAAGGGGAAACGTTCACTTTCAAAATACACTGCATAAAGTGGTTTTAGGTGTACGAAGTTATATTCACTATTATTCCTAAAATAAATTTTGATATTTTGGTTTTTCGTTAAGTTTTGAAGTTATTTCTTCAAATATACTTCTCCATTACATTTCTTTCAAACTTGCTATTTTCTTTTGCGGCCACGGTAGCCTGATGGTCATGGTTATGAACTCGTGTCCAGTGTTCGAGCCCTGGTACCACAAAAGTTTAGCGTTGAAGAGGCGTTGATGCACGTTAAACACGTCGAGGTCAAAAGTCCTCACGTTTGTTTGATGTGGAAGTTTGGAAGGAGAGTTATCAGATCAGGTATTGTCCTCGTCACTTAACCGCGGTTCAAAATTACGTAGTCGCTTGCCCTTGCATATGCTTAGCACTTTTCATAACGCTGACATGATGGAAGTGAAAGCTAAGAAGGGGGATTCTGTGAAGCTGAAACCAAAAGCCGTGGTGTTTTATAATAACAGCATGGGGGGTGTTGATAGATCAGATCAGTGTCTATCTTACTATCCTGTTGCCCGAAATCAACAGCGAAAATACTACAAGAAGATTTTTCGACATTTGTTAAATCAAATTGTGTGGAATTCCTTCGTTATCTTTAAAAAAAAATGGCGGGATTTTAAATCATATTGGTTTTCGAATGAAACTGATAGAACGATTGATAGAAGAAGGAGGTAGTTATTCTAGTTCTTGAAACTCTGTTTCCCTTAAAATTTCTGAAAATGTAGTCCGCTTAATTGGAAGGCACTTTCCTTCATATGTAGAAAGTGACTGTTCAAAAAATCGTATGATGTGTTACGATGTGTATATCATAAAAAATTTACATACCTGTGAACAGTAGTTTCTAAGAAAAGGAACATCGAACACATCAAAAATTGACATTTTGAGAAAAATTGATTTTAACGTATAATTACTTTTTAATTAAAACATTCCAGCTCCATATTCTAAATCATCAGCATTTTTTAGTAGCTCATTATCTTCTTTCTTCCTTTTAAGTCTTTTTTCCTTCTTAACTTCCTTTGTTTTTTGTAAACAATAGTATTTTGCTCGTAACAGCCTCTGTTTGTCGAGGCACTCCTTCGCCTGTACCGTGTAATCACCAGGCTCAATACACATTTTTCTCAAAATTTCTAGTTTTGATACATTCCCCATATTAAATGACGAAACTGCATCATATGTACCCAGTGACAAAACTTCTAATTGTACAAATGTTTTCTTCGGTACACGAGACCATATTACATTATTTACACTTTCGTTAGGATTTTGCGTACCTCCATGTAAACACTTTTTTAGCAATTCTGGATTAGCTAAATCCCTAAAAACAGGTCGCATGGCCTCCACAACATCCACAGGTAAACTATTTTTGTGATGATAAGTCTCCCCAAGCAATTCTGCTTTTTTTAAATTTGCACCACGTATCTGTATCAGAGGGACAAAATCCATGCTGAGGTTTTTCATCTGTTGATAGCTTGTGTAAAAATATTGCCCATATGGCTTGTTGCATGTCCTTCACGCTAGACAAATTTCTGCGGATAGCTAGACCATAATATGCTTGCAGACGGTCGATTTCTGCCTCTGTCAATCTATTTCTTCCGCATAAAGGCTTTCCGTCAGAAAGTTTTTGACCTCTCATCTTAGTTTTCAAGCGTCGAAGACGTGTCCCCATTCTTTTCATAACATGACCTATGCATTCTAATTTCTCGACAGAGCAATGGTCACCATATACTTTGTTCTCGACAATAGAAGTAAACGCCTTGGAGTCCCCATCTCCTAAATATTTTGTGTACCGAACATTGTAGAGAGACTGGGAACGCTGAAAAATGGATAGAGCTCCGGCTACTTCCATCTTACCGCTGTATCCTTCAAAATTTCTCTTACAATTTTGAAGATGCTTGGTTTTGTTCGGACAAATACAATGTTTTGAAAAAAACTTCGACATCTATAACTTTGCCGGTATCAACACTTGTGACTGTCACCAAGCCATTCTTCGAAGAAAAACCACGCTTCTGCCAGCTACCATCAACAGCAACAGCAAGGTCCCTTTTTCCATCATTTTCATCAACGGCTTCACGAACAGCTTCTGCCATACTGTGTTCACAGGGTTCTCTTGTTGCCTGCAGTAAAATGTGGTTGTACTTTGAGAATTTTGTGGGTGGCGGGGGAAGATTCATGATACCGCAAAACATCCTAGCAGACTCAGCACCTTTACCTATGCATCGCATAGTATACACTAGCCGGGTATTCAGTTCGTAATTCTCAGAACTATCGCATTTCTTGGAGTTAAAAAAAGTATAGTTATATTTACAAGAAGGACATTTTAAGTGAAACTTCACAGCTTCACCAGTTACTTTCACTGAGGTGCAACCTGAGTCCTGTTTTTTCACACTTTATACATTTTACAGCTTCAAAAACACACAAGCTAAAAGGTTAATGTCCACAATAACATTTCTGAAACCAGAAAAAGCCTCATCCGAATATGAAATATCCATGTTTACAATTTTTCTCTCACTGGCAGATGGTTCAGTTTCATTAGTACAAAGCTTTGCACCATCAGCACAATTCTTTTCATCAGCAGAGTTCTTTGGAACAGTAGAATTGCTTTCACCACAACCATCATTACTTTTATTACATCTTCCTTTATTAAAAACTCCTCTTCGTTTCTTAAATACTTTAGTTGATGCTCTAGGCATGGTAAAGTCGATATATTATAGCAATTTTTTGAAAGTTTAAGCTTAATAATGTTAAAGAATACTTGCGAGTTCAAAAATTACAACGCAGTTTTGAAAGTGTAAACAAACACTGATTTGACCGTTAAAAATACAGTGAAGTTTCAAATGGGTTAGGAAATAAAATAATAAAAGGCTCAGTTTATACAATAAAAGATAAATGTTTTGATTTATACCAGACGCTCAACTTTTAAGCCAAAACAAAAAACTTTGTTTACTTTTACGCTTGTCAAATGGGCGTGGCCCAGTTTCAACGATTATTTAAAAATAGGGTTTTAGGGCTTCTACTTACCTAGAGGTTAAAGTAAGGTATTTTTAGAAAGATTAAAATCTGTACTATGTGGAAATGTAAAAATCTCAAATTGTCAAAAAAATCAAATTTTACCTTTCCGACTGCCCTTAACAAATGCTATCAATATTATGCAAAAATATATTTTGAATTAAAAATATAATTTTCAGTCATATTTAATAAAAATAGTGTTTTAATATAGAACATTCATTGGAAAATAACATATTAAAAAATTAGAGTTTTACGGGCACATTATAATTTTTTGTTTTATGGCTTTACAAACTGTAAATGCGTTTTTCTCAGACTTTTAATTTTGGAGGTATAAGTGTTTTCCAATCCCTAAGGCTTTTTTTCCTGTTCAAGATAGAGCCTTGAATTTTTTTTATATTCTCCCAGATGTATGTTCTATAAAAGTTAGTATGGATTTAGGGCTGAGAACTCTAGTTATTTTTCTAAAGTTGATATTTTAAAAAATGTCGTGTTTTTTCCAGGTTTTTCTAGAAAAATAATTATTAAAAATCAACAAGGGAATAGATTTTCAAATCCATACTAAATATTGTTTGTAATAATCTAAGAATCATAAATAACTTAAAATTACTAAAATATTTTAAAAATTGAGTATTTTATAATAGTTTGAAAAAACTCGAAAATTCCTAATTTTTTAAAATTGTAAAATAATGGCTGGTCAAACTGACTTTTTGCTTACAGAATCAGCTTAATTATATAATCTAAATATAAAACATCAATTATTTTTACTGTAACTGTCTCCCAATTTTTTTTTTTTTTTGAAAAAGGTACCGTGTAGCCTTAACCAAAGCTTCCCAAAGACCATCAAAGGATGGCGCTCTAGGTGGTATAAACTTCCATTCTATACCCTCAGCAGATAAGAAACCTGCTAAACTACCATCTGAATTCTCAATGAGTTTTAGAAATCTCTTGAGCTCTTTATTGGCACCTACAAATGTTTTCCCATTATCGGAATACAATTTAGCACATTTATCTCTGCGACTAAAAAATATTTTTAATGTAGCAATAAAAGCATCAGATGTAAGATCCGACACAATTTATATATGAATCGCTTTAGACACAAAACATATAAATACACAAGTATAAATCTTATGCAAAATTCCTTTTCTTTGATTTTTGTACCTGATCATGAATGGGCCACAAAAATCCACACCAAAACAGTTGAACGGGTAATCTGGGACTACTCTATCATGGGGTAGATTATCCATTAGATGAGAAGTATCAAGGGGTCGGTTTTTAAAACAGACAAGGCACTCATGCACTATTTTTCTGCATAATGAACGACCATTTAGTGGCCAGAACTTTTCCCTTACATAGTGTAAAAGAGAAGAAGCACCATAATGCAGATTCTTTCTATGGAAATGGGCAATTTTTGAACAGTTAAATTTTGATTTCCTGGTAAAATTGCAGGATATTTATTAACATATGGTAAATCTAAATTTCTCAGCTGTCCTCCAACTCTTAATAATCCATCACTATCTATAAAGGGGTTTAAATTTCTACTATTAGGTGAGACAACTCCTTAACTTTGTAAGCTCTTAATCTCAACCAAAAAACCTGTTCTTGGACCAATTTTGATCAGTTAATTTCTGCTTGGTCTATATCTGTAGCAGAAAGGGGACCACTCAATGTTAGTTTACGTTTGCTTACATTATTACTAAATCTTAACACATAACTAAATATACGAACAATTTTCATATAACTATTACTTTTACATAACAAAGTAGGTAAAATAGAAGATACACAATTAGTTGAAACACAAACACTAGATGTAATTATATCAGAACTCGAACCAGTTTTCAGTTTCTTAGAATACTCGTATTCCTTAACTGGTAACAAACTCGTTTCTTCACTTGACAAATTACCTTTTTCAAGGAATTGTTGACCATGCTATCATAACCTTAAATTTGGAAAGTCACAAGGGCGCAATCCCCGAGGCACAAGATCTGCTGGGTTGAGAACAGATGGCGCATGGTTTCCCTGGAAACCTTCAGTCAACTCTTGCACCTTGGCGACACGATTGGCTTCGAAGGTTTTTAAACCATTGGCAGATGTATTTAACCATGCCAATGCAATAGTTGTATCAGTATAAGTAGCACAATATCACTTATGTTTAACCTCAAGGTGGAGCGTATTTTCTTGACGAGTTGAGCTAATAAAACACAGGCACAAAACTCGAGTCGAGGTATGGAAATAACTCGAATGGGTGCAACACGAGATTTGCTGACAAGAATGCTCACTTTCACAGCACTGTTGTGAAGAAAACAATGTAAGTAAACGACCGCTCCGTAGGCCGCTTCAGATGCATCCACAAATCCTTGGAGAACGATTCTAACATTATTGTCAGCCATAATAAATCTGTTAATTTTCCCTTCCTCGATACATTTTAATGTTGTTACAAATTCTCTCCACTCGTTGGCAATTGAATTAGGTAACATGTCATCCCAATCCAGTTTACATTGCCATAATTGCTTCAGAAACATCTTTGCTATCGCAATCACTGTGCCTAAGGAACCCAAAGGGTCGTATAGCTTAGCAATTACACTCAAAACTTCACGCTTTGTATATATATATATATATATATATATATATATATATATATATATATATATATATATATATATATATATATATATATATATATATATATATATATATATATATATATATATATATGTATATATATATATATATATATATATATATATATATATATATATATATATATATATATATATATATATATATATGTATATATATATATATATATATATATATATATATATATATATATATATATATATATATATATATACATATATGTTTAGCTGAAACAGATACCTTAAACACGAAACAACTTCATATGGCTTCCAACTAATTCCCAATGTCTTCACAGACAAGTTAATGTCAGTAGAAAATGAATGCTCGACGTCTGATGACAACGAACTATTTAATTACTCAGGAGAATTAGATAACCATTTATGAGGGTTCATTCCACCAGATTGCAGGACATCTTTCAGTTGCGATTGCAATTGTTGATCAGTCTCCAAATCCGGCGATCCGCTCACAATATCATCCATGTAATTATCATATAACAGGGTTTCAGAAGCTAAAGGAAATCTCGATTTTTCATCCTTCGCCAACTGCTGCAGGGTCCTTATGGCAAGGAAGGGTGCGTTGGACAGCCCGTAAGTGACAGTCTTTAGTCGATACATTAAAATTTCTGCATCTAGTCTAAGTTTCCATATAATGCGTTGCAAATCTTGCTGATCTGGATTTATTAATATTTGCCTGTACATCTTTTGGTTGTCAGTCGTAAAAGCAAATTTGTGTCTTCTAAAACGAGATATTGTCTCAAACACATCTTCCTTCACTTCACTTCTCAATAAAATGTCATTAAGACTTATACCTGTTGTGGTGGGGGAGGAACCATTAAAGACGATTCTTAGTTTGGTAGGCAGATTTTCTGGCCGTAATACACTAAGGTGGGGTATGTAGTAATATGTGGGTGGTTCACTTGACTCAACTACCCTCTCCACAAATGACCTAACTCCTGATACTCCTTCAAAAATTCCGCATACAACGATAAATATCTAGAATCCCTAGACAACCGTTTCCACAATTAATTAAGTCGCCTAATAGCAATATCTTAGGAGTTTACTAAACAAGACGAATCGTTATTGAATGCCATCGGTACTACCTCCCAATTCCTCCTATGAGTGCGCACAAAAGGATCCTCACACAAGGGCACCTCTGTCTCAACCTTAGGCTCTATGTGAACACCTTCAATTTCCCAGAATTTTTCCAGTTTAAATCGTCATCGACAATTAGTCCGCAATGAACGCGATTCTCTGTAACTTGTGTGTGATCTACACTTCCACTTACAACATAACCAAACACCGTATTTTGTAACACTAAATGCGAATTATCACAATAAAATTTTCCAGGCCTTAACAATTCGTAAAAGATTTCAGCACCAAGTAACATATCAATTCTATCTGGTATATTAAATTTATCATCAGCTAAGGGCACAAACTCTGAAACATTAACATCTACATCAATCACCTTGTTTGGAATGAGATCTGTAATCTTATTAATTACTAACAACATTAACTCACTCTCAAAAGTTTTGGCTTTATTTACAACTGAAGCTTTTACGCAATTTTTAGGAACCATAGAAGCCTCATTAACACACGAAACCAGGGTATTTATTTTCTCCATTTTCAGCTGCAACTTCTCAGCACATGGCCTCGTACATAAACAAGACTGCGATCCTACATCTAACAAGCATCTGACCTCCACGCATTGAGAGTATTTATTTTTAACAAGCGTGCGAACAGTACTCAAAAACACATTCTTCAGTCTGCCTTTTTCAAACCCAGTCGCCACAAACTGCGATTGTGATTTTTTTTCAATTGATCTTTCAATCTGCCCTGGAACAAAAGTAGGAGCATCCAAATTTAAATTACTAGTGGGAGTGGGATTCCTAGTTTTGTCACGTGAAAAATGAATCAAGCTATTATGAGGTCTAAGGCAAAAACAATTTTTCTCTAAACGGCATTCCTTCAATTTATGAGGTAAAAAACAACGAAAACAAATATTATTCCGTTTAACCACCTCTACTCTATCCTCAACTGACAGTTTCTTAAACTGATAACACTTAGAAAGGGGATGAAAATTATTACCCTTACACAGAACGCAATTTGTTTTGGTTTCAGCCACGAAAACATTCGATGAGTTTCTCTCTTGCCGCCAAGTGCCATTCGTTTGCCCTCTATTTCGCCCATCTGTTTTGACTCCAGTCCCTGGATTTCTGCTCATTAAATCATTCGAAACCTTTCCTCTCGCAGATAAATAAACATCACATTCCCTCCCAAGCTTTTGAGGCTTGAAATATGCTTTTCCTTGTTTCGTTGCAATATGATTCCTCGTATCTCTATCTAGCAATTCGAATATGTTATCTGAAATTATTAGATCACACAAAGAGCGGAATTCATTAACTTTATGCAACTGACAATAATAATCGAAAGTTGCAATTAAGCGGGAAGCAAATTGAACATAGTTTTCGGATGGTAGTTTACGAGCCTTTTTAAAGTTACTCAGACATTCTTGAGGCGTGGGTTCAAACTCTCTTAATATTAATTCTTTAATTTTAACATAATTGCTTAAATCCTCTTGACTCACATATGTTAGCAAATTATTGACTCTTTCTCCTAAAATGTTTAATAGAATTTCGGCTTTTAGCTCATCAGGTACGGATTTAATTTAAAATGCCTTTTCTAAAGAATGAAAAATTAAATTAAAGGACTCTGACCTAACTGGTACTTGAATTGTCAAAGTTTTAATGCTTTTTACCAAACTCTCCAATTTATCAGTTATGGAGCTTGGTACTCCGCTTTCAAGAGTTTGAGGATTTTTTTCGGATTTTTTCCTAACTTTCGCCAATTCTAATTGTTTTTCAATCTGATATAATTTCATTTTTCTAATTGAATTTCAGCCTCGCGCTCATTTTTCTATGCCTCTTGTTTACTTTTCTCTAAAACATTTTCAACAAGACTACGCACAAATTCAATATCATTTTTATACACGGCACTTGATTCAATTAACTTTTTTAAATCTATTATTTTAGCTTTGCTAGGAATCACCAAACCCATTTCCACAGAAACCGAGATAAGCTCGTCTTTCTTTAGATTTAATTTCAACGCCATTTTTAAACTTATTTTGTCACAACATCTACACAATATACACTATTTTCAACCAAAAAGTATTTCTAATATGCTATTCACAACCTCAGAACTAAACGCACTACTCGGAACTGAAAGCACCTAAATTACACTATTGAGAATAGGAAAGTATACTAAAACACACGACAAGAATATCACAATCAACACAAAATCTACAAACACTAATTTCAACCATGATATATCCGTTAAAACTGTTCAACTATCAACACCAACTTTAGAGAACACAACCAAATAATTCCGAAAACCATCATTAAGAATAGAGACACTCCCCTATTCACAAATTTCACCACCATGTGCTCAACTAGTAAAGCACAAGAACCATAGTTGCTTGTTGAACTCCGGGAAAGTCGGACCAAAATGTTTTGTCACTACATCCGGGATAGCTCAATAACACACCTCACACATGGACTGTAAAACACTCTATTTTTATTCACCTAAACACACAGTAACTGGAGATACACAGACAGTAGCGCCGTCTGGCGCACGGTTTTTGCGACAAGCATGAACAGTGTCAATTATTGAATTCAATTCGTTGCTACTGTATGAGGAGGGAGGCGATGGAAATTATGAATGAATACTGAGTCGCAAATATTGAAAGTTTGAGAAGCACTGCTCTGTAGGCATCATAAACGATTATAAAATTTCTAGCCATAATAGTTTGAAACAATTGTAAAAGCCGGATGTACTTCTGTTTCTAATTCTGGAAAAAAGATCATGGAATTTCCTAATTACTCATACACTTATTACTTAATTGTTTTCTTATGATTGCTGCACCTTATTAAATGCTTTGCTACTCAACTCATTATATTTGTTGAATAAATTGCTTTGCGAAATTTTGCAACAGTATTTACTTCTATTCAAAAGCATTAGCAAAGTAACTCAGAGATATCCTTACTAAGATGTTAAAACGATAAATAAAATTTTTATAGCTTTGATTTTTGAATAAAAGTGAATGGAGTAGAAATTTTATTAAATGTATATAAGCATTTATTGACTTCCCATTAATGGAACTTCTCAATTAGCACTTTCGTTGCCTTCGTAGAAAATTAACCCATTAAAATGCTACATACCACTTTCTCACACGCAGGACTTTAAAATTTCAGTACATAATTGAGTTCATTAATTTCTATGCAATTAAATGGAAAAGGTCTAATGAAAGTGTAGTAACTAAGAGTGCAAGGTTAAATACAATGTAATAGGATATAACGTTTGAAATACAACAAGTACAATAGCGTTTCAATCTTATTAAGAAATATATTCACATTTTTTACTAGTTAATTTTTTGACTTAATTGAAATTCAAGATACCTTAACTTTTTAGATTAACATTACAACTATTTTTTGTTATGCGTGTTTAAAGATTCACGTGAAATAGGTTGAGGGAAAAATAGATTGCTAATATAAATTTTGCTAGAATAAATATTTCCCTGGTGAATATTTAAACTTATTTGTTACTTTTTGTTAAAGTAATTAATGAAAAATTTATAATTCTATTTGAAACTTGTTATTAGGCATTGCTTAATTACATTCAAACATTTGAATTTACGTTTTTGTATATTTACTCATATGTATTTTATTTTCCAGGTAAATGAACTTGTAGTGTAAGATTTCCAGAGAGCGTTCAGAATAAATTACAATGGATTCCCCAAAGTAGCCTACCGCTGCCCGTCGATTGCATTGGAAAGTTACAAACTTTTAAATTTAAGCTTATTCATAAGTTTGAAATGTGAAATTATTCTAGTTCGGCAAGCATTAATACGCCTTTTCGTAAGTGACGGTCATGATAACGAACTCGTGTTCCTCTAAACACCCGCTGTTTAGATGGGAATGATACAAGTTAAATCTATCCAACTCAAAGTCATCCCGTTAGCTGGGTGTGGAGGGAGTGAATATTTACATCACACTATTCAGCTAAACAAGAGTTTTGGGCGACGGACCTCGTCGTTTTGAATCATGGTCAAGTGGCAAGGACGAAATCTGAGTTGCTCTCCCTCTCCTTACTTCCATACCCCACCAACGGGAGGATCTTTGAGCCTTGGTATATTTAACATGTAGCGTACCCCTCTGTATGGCGGATCTTTAGTAGTAATGAGTTCAAACTCATGACATGCTAGCCACGAGTTTGGTACCTTAACCATTAGATTACCGTGGCCTAACCAGGTGCGGAAGTTTCGAGAGAGTGAATGTCAGGTAAGGTATGGTCCTTCTCTCTTGACTAATGCTAAAAATTACCAAGTCCATCTTTATTTTGTATTGTTACGAGTTTTGTGTAAAATAGTGTAAATAATTTGTATTTGGATGTGTAATGTCTTTAACTTACTCTAAATTAGATTCAATTTACGAAAAAATGGTAATATTCACAAGAAAACACCCTCCCTTTCCTTATAATCATGATTCAATTGGAACTTGGCGATATACCCAAGTTGGCATCATTTTTGGCGATTTCGGAACCCTCTGGATTCTTCTAGAAATTAGCAGAGAAATACACCAATTTCAAGATCTATGACGCAAGCAGGGCTTTTCTCGAATTATTCGCGAGTCATATAAATAGAGAGATGGTCGCCGAAAATCAGTCTGGTTTTGACTAGCGATCAGTTAGTATTGCTCTGATTGTTGAAGCGATTACTTCGGCTGTTGAACGAGCGATTGCTTGTGAGTAATCTTTTATATACGTGTATTTTAGACACCGATCGTTGTGTCTGAGTGCTGTTGAAGGTATGAAGACCTTCTGAGATTTCTTATGTGAATATTGTTGTTCTATCCTGTATTTAAAGGATTGGAATTTCTTCAATAAATTCACATCGCTCTTAAAGAACTGTCTTGTTCTTTGCGACTGATTGGCATAAAATCTTCAAACTCCGGATCTACGTAACAATATTATACAAAATTTACTGCGTACTTATATAAAAAAATGTAAACCACACGATTTTGTTCAATAGAGATTGAACGCGGGGATGGTTGTATCCCGGGGAACTGGTTTATAACCCTTTCGGGTGAGCTCGGTTCCCTTTGGCATTTTGCCAATAGCCTTCTTCTGGGTGCTTTAAAATGCGACGTCAACATTCAGACACTTTCATTATCTGAAATGAAAAACTTATTTAAAGAAGTGAAAGAACAAGAAACCAGCCTACTGAGAGGATATTTAATCTAGTTCTAGGTATTTTTCATAAGGATTGCGTTGCAGAAAGATGTGAGAGATGACCTATGAGAAGGCCCTAGAGGATGCAGAAAGACGTGTTCTGCATCCTCTAGGACCTACTCATAGTTTGCCAACACCATTGGTTGGCAACCTATGATATACAGAACAATTCTCAGTGGCACTTTGCGCCATTCTACAAAGTTATTAGGTAAAGTTACATCGCTCTGTCTCTTTTTTCCCTCTCTACATATGTCTACATATATATGCGAAAAAAATTTACATAAAATACTTTTTGAGTTCACAAAGAAGTTGTTTAACAACTAAGCATTCAGAATCATGTGTAAAAATGAAAGCCACAAATTTTAGGACAAATTTGCAAAGACAAAATCCACATGAAAATTTCAGTTTTTTGTTTAATCGTTTTATAGAAATCTTATTTTTTACACTGTTTATTTCTTATTTTATTATAAGTATTCTGAAAGAGAGAATACATAGTTCATAATATATGTACAACTTATTATGTTTTATTATGTTACTTATGCTTTACTTATGCTTTATTTATGTTGAAGAAATACAGAAATATTTTACGATGCTGATTTTTATGTTAATAAATAGTTTAAATGATGCATAATAAAAAAATAAAACTTTAAAGCTGTATTTTTGCCCCTATTCCCTAACCCTTGATGTATTGTCGTTGGAATCGAGTTGTTTCAAATATTTCCAACAACGTGGCACCCTGAATTTTTATTTTTAAATTGAGTTGACATACCATAGCTAAAAGGTTTCCGACCCCTGCTTATCACTTTCTCCATAGTTACAATCACCGTTGGACAAAATGCAAAATCTGGATAAATATTGTTTAAAAGGCCCAAGTCCAGGAAAGACTTATGTTAAATTGAAATCAGTTGTAAAATATTTACACTTCAAACGAAGAAAAATCACGCAAAAAGAGGATGGAAGAAAGTGAGTCGATTGCTTACTAACAAAAGTAATAACAAAAAAAAACACACACACACACAAAACGTTCTATAAACACAATTTAATGACGAAACCAGAACGCAATTAAATGCAGAACAAAATATGCAGCTGCGTTCCTTCTTTGTATGCTTCATTCTTTATTTCAACATCTTCATCGGAACCGGTGTTAAATCTTCTGAATTCTGATGCCACCACTTGTTTAGAGAAGCCAATGGGCATTAAATTTTTCGAGTCCCCACGCTGCCGTGGTGAGGAAAGTGTAAGAGAGGGGTTAAGATGCCCTCCTCGTCCCCTGCTTGCAGCTAAAAATTGAATGGTTCCTAGCCAATGACCCTCGTATGGCTTTCTAGGTTGTTGCGAAGTGAATAAACAAAAAAAATTAATCCATCTATCAATACTGGCTCAAAATAACTTTGCATATACATAGCTTAGTACTTATATTAAAATCAATTATAACTTCTTTCACCAAATTAATCAATTATTCTCACAAATTCTGGAAGACATAGGTTCTGTACCACCCTCATACGAAGCATTTTTCCTTATCTCAATCTTTAATTAACTCTAGTAAGAAAGTAAGCAGTTTAATTAAGGGGAACATCACTCACACACACACAATTCCTCTGTCTTTAAACTCGACAGGACGAGTGGGGAAGGGAAACGTGTAAGTGACAGTTGTATTAAGCCATAGAGAACTTTCGTTCGATCCCTCCCTTTCTCACTGATGTCTTAGATTTGATATTTTAATCAGGTGGGGCTCTCTGAGTGATTTCGGAAAGTTGTATCTTTTAATCAATTCATAAAAGGGGGGATTAGATCACAATGACAATCTCGGTCGATTAATGTTCCAGTGTCAATCGAAATTCAATTTCAAATCAGTCGAAATCAATCAAATAAGAACATTCAATTTTCAAAACTGGTTTCTTTCCTAAGCAAATTATACTCTTTCATACGATCGACAGCGGCCGTGAAACTTTAGAGGTTATAACCACTCCCAGACGACGTGAGTTTGGGCATGCTTAAAACGTAATTTAACCACTTCCCTTACAAATTTTTTTGAAAAAAATTGCAAAAAATCATCACATTTTTTGTTCTATTATTAAATAAAAGAAAACGAAACAGAAAAAAATACGTAGGTTTAAAGTTGGTTTTTTAATTTTTACAGGCGTAAAAGCATTCAGTTTTAATATCAGCTTACTAGCCCGAGTTATCTCGGGCAAATGGAAAAAAAAGTTAAATATTAGTCTTTGTACGATAGTTTTTGGAACAAGTGACAGCATAAAGTAAAACCTGGTATTCTGTAGACTGGTATCTGGTTTCTTTTTTTACTGGCTTACCTCTGGAATCTTTTTTACGGCAGAACAGAGTACACTGTTTCGTTGGATTTGATGTTTTTTTCAGTAACAAGAATAACATCTGGAAGATTCCCTGATGTTAACCTGAGTGGTGATGGACTAATGCTGGATCTTCCTGTTGTGACAGAAAACTCTCTCATCACGATGACTTTCTGAAATTATTTTTTTATCAGTTCCATTCGAAATTGCTTAGGTGACCCGGAACCTCCTGATTTACAGTACAAACTGTAGGCTATATATAGAAAAATCACTTCTACTATTTTCAATGTCCACCTCTTCATAATGACTCTCTGAAATATCATCGGGTTCGCTATCTTAGATCATCGCCATTTTGCTTTTTTTTCACACAACTGAACTAATCCACAAGCCACAATACAATATACAATAGGGAAAACACGTAATATACAATAGGGAAAACACGTGACCATTCCGGCCAAAAGATTCGCGAAGCGAACAAAACTTTGCAAGCAGCCAATCAAAACAATATTTCCTATCAGTTCCTTCAGGTTGAGTAAAACCGTAATAAAACCAATCTTACTGACAAATTCTGCTTCCCCCGAGTTTTCTCGAAATAATAATTAACTGCAATATATACGAACCCAAGATAACTCGGGATAATCAGGCAAGCGGTTAAATGTTAGTAACATAAAATTAATACTACTTGCAGATAATTTCATCGCATTGAGTCTTTACGTATGCAGGAAAGTTACATTTATTTATTTTCGAAGCAATTAATACGCATATCAGCTTGATGCTCTTCACACATTGCTTTAGTACATAATACACAAAATTTGCGTGTCATTCTACGCAAATTACATGGGTAAAATACACAAATCCTTTATTTAGTTTCCGATTGTTCAGGTGTGATTCAGTGTCCTGCTCCAATTTCAAAATTTCACTGATATAATTGCACCTATTGAACGGAGCAAAATTAATACATTTAGAGATGTCTTCATTCATAGTACAAAGAGATCTTAACTCCGCTTTAGGTTTTCTTCGAGAAAAGGCTTTTTCAGATTTGCGAGCCATGTTATGTTCACATATAACATGTGTATTCACTAAACCGATATTTTTCATGTCATAAAGTACGCAATGATGCCATGGACGTGTTTTTGTACTGCATGACATGTTATTACACACCTGATCTAATGTGTTTGCGGCTCCTTTTGTTGCACAGTAAAATTATATTATTTCCGGTTTCCAACTTTTTTCCATTTATATTGAGTTTTTCATAGAACGTAGATAGGAGAACAACACTTTTGTTTTGATTTGTTTTGTTTTATACGACACAATTAGTTTTAGCTTGGTAAATATAATACATAGAAGTTCCTGCACTTCAGGATCACAATTCAAAGAGTTCAGGAGGAATTTCTCGCTTGTTTTTCCGAATAGTTCCAACAACTCTGAAATTCATTAGAATCTTAAAAAGTTTGTCAGCTAAAGGTGTCAAAGTAAGCTGATTATTTATCGTAATGTTTCGATAAGTCCCTCGAATACTCCTTTCATGAAGTAAGACTGTAAGAGTCTTCATTTTCCGATTCATTCTGAGAAATTAAATTTTCATCATCCCTTATTTTAATAATTCACGGATAGCCTCAGGTTTACAACCAAATGTTTTCTCCGCGAAAACGTTTTGATATCATCCCGATAACACAGAGAAAAAGAACTAAGACAGGTTCTCAATTCCAAACACACTACTGCTATCCATTCGTCTCTCAAACTATCATTGTTCTAAAAATACTACACGCAAAAATATTTTGAGAAAAAAAGTAATATACTGATTTCTTGTAGCCAATGTCATATGAAGATACTGAGTAGCATGTTTTATTTCTTATTTTTGGGGAAAGAGTACAAGGTTATTTGTTCTAGGCGTAGTCTGACTGACAAAAGGGTAGCATTCTAGGGTTAAATATGTCGAGGCTCAATGCCCTCTCGTTTCTGTGATATTTTTGAGAGTCAGTGCCACTCATGTGTCGTCCTCGTCACTTCACTGATGCTCAAAATGACGAGGGCAGGAATGGAACACTTTATATTGCCCTCACACATCCAATATGTAGTTTTTGAACGTAAACGTGGTGACGCCCATTTGGTTGGTAAAGGGGGTACAGAACCCTGGTCTCTCTCTCATCGTCCTTGATTATTTTGTTGATTGATTATTATCCTATGTGTATTCTACGTTAATAATTAATAAGAATTTATTTTATTAATCATTGCCTATTCTATATTCAATAAATAATTCTTTACCTTCAAAAGAATTTGTTTTCCGGCGTATTGGGGTATGATAAGAGAATGGTGAACTAACCCCATCGATACCCTTCTTCCCACTATTCAAAGATGTTTGTGTGTGACACTGCGTACACATATCATATTAATCTGGCGTTGCCATTCTACGGAATGCCGCAGAAGTTCTACTTAACTCATAATAAAGGTTAGAGGCTCGCCACGCACACTTTCAATTTATGGTGATGTAAAGTTACTTTAATTAAGTTTTCGATGTGTGTGTGTGTATTAACTTAATATAATTACTTAAACTTTTCTAGTTTTGTATATATTTTTCCCTAAATCCCAAGTCCAAAAAAACTCTACTTCGAAACGAGTTTCATTTTATTTCGCGTTAAAGGAGTTCAAGGATTAAAACGAATATTTTGTCAGAATGATTCCTCATTTAAAGGTTTAAAACATGAATTTTTGACAATTCATTCGTGATTCCCATTAAAAGAATATCTTATTAGGTTACACGTCCCATACTGAGTAGTTGAAACTTTTCCCTAAGACACTTACGTAATTTCTAAAAACACAACTATCATGTCCCTACACTTCAGCATGTGATTTCATTTATTATTTTACATCCTTCCCGGTTTTTCCTTATATTTCAACGTAGAAAAAAGAACAATCCTTTCTCTGGGTTTTTGGCACTTGAGCGGGGAGGATACAAAACTTATTTTTCTTGACAACGAGAGGAAACATTAATGAGTACTATCTATTCTTGGTTTAAATGACATAAATTAATTCTTTGTTTGCTACTCGGTGTTTTTTTATTCTTCCACAATTACTTGCAACGAAGATGAATATATATTTACTGAGTGTCCAAGTTATTATGACACCCCCTTCAATACAATAGTGGACTATCTTTTGCCCTTAATACTGCATAAAGTCGTTTAGGCATTTACAAATTGTTGGTAGGTGTTATGAGGAATCTGAGACCATATCCGATGAACTTAAAATGCCAGCTGCCCGATGCCACATTTGATCTCACCCAACAAATTCTCAATGAGGTCTGGTGATTTTGCAAGTTGCCTAAGTCATGCTTTTCAAACCATTTGAAGATAATTCCAGTTGTATTGACAGGGAGCATTGATCTGCTAAAAATGTCCTTCCACAGCTGGGTTCATCAATATTATGACTTGATCTGCGATAACATTTAAATGGATTTGGGCATTCGAGCGTTCCTCCATATAAATCAAAGTACCAATGAAATGTCAAGGAAAACATTCCAAAACCATTATATATATTACCTACATATTACCTACACTAGTTTGAGGAGTTGCATCAATGTATGTGGAATACATAGTTTCGTTCTTTTGTCTTTATATTCTCCTCCTGTCGTCTGCATGGTGAAATTGAAAAAAGCGATTCATTGGACAGCAGGATTTTCTTCCAGTTATCTTCAATGTGCTTTTTTCTGCGAATTGGAGATGTCTACTTTTGTGCAAGGCCTCGCAGTGTAGGCTTTCGAACAAGCTGTTGGCAACCATTGCCTATACAGAATAATGTACAGTGAACATTAGTGTGGCGTCAAAAAAGTTCGCAGTTAATTCCTGATTAAAATTTTGCGCAACGGTACGGGCGGTCATATTTTCGCATTTCTCCTTTCCGAGAAAGCATTCAGTGATAACCAAAAAAAAAAGAGTTTGAGACTCAATCTTCTGCTTAGGAATCCACTCTCTGTAAATATAAGTAGCTTGTGCTCTCGAGAACGTCTTAAACACAACCGTTTTGCTGGTTCCGACGCTTGGAGCGTTTCAACCATCACGCTCATAAACTCATATAAAAATCCCTTTATTCCCCCACTTTTATGCAAACAACAAAGCGGAATTAATGTTTTACTACTCCTGCATTTTCTTTTAATATATGTCTCATCCTCTAGTGTCCTCAACATGAAGTCATGGTTGATTTAGGTACAAGTGTCAAGTGTTCATCATAATTTGGCCATTCAGTGTAGATGTATTTTCTGGGGTTCAACTTTTCTTGAACATTCTCATATACAGTAGAAAGAATATTTTCTCAGTTGAAAATTAATATTGTGCGTGTGTTATTAACATTTGCATTTTTTTCCTTCACATACTCGTATTTTTGTTTCATGTAATTGCATGAAGGGCATTTCTCATTTTTTTTTTTTACAAATACGACTATTCGTTTATTTCGTTTGCTAATTTATCTTACTCTAATTACTGTAATTTGAGAATTGCAAGGAAGTAAAATAGTACTCTTTCTTAAAAAAATATCTAAGTTTTCTTTCGTGTAATATTTTTGGAAGCAAGGAGCAGCATATAGCCCAAAACATTGCAAATAATGCTCATCTAACGAGAAATTTTTCTTTTCATTTTATCTGCACAAACAGTGTAGTATCTTGTGGAAGAGGCTTCTACAAGATACTTCCACAAGATAATTTTGAAGTGGGGGAAAACACTAGGAATATAACGGCCCATTCTTCGTAAATATATTTTCGCCATTGATATTTTGAAATAGGATTTAGTATTATAAGATTCGAATACTTCAATTTTTTAATTGATTATTGTGATTGATTGTATATATTTAAATATATATATATATATATATATATATATATATATATATATATATATATATGTATGTATATATATATATTACATAAGGGATTGCAATACCGGGATACCGAATACCGGTATTTTGAGCCTTTTGTATAGTTTTGTAATACCGGTATTCGCAAGTTTATACATACGGTTTTTTTAGTATTTTCTAGAAATTTCTTAAATTGTTTCCACTATATGCTCAGGGAATCTCCAACATAGCAAAATATTATATGTTTTTGTCTTTATGTCCTCCTAAAGTGCGACAATAATTAGACTGGGAATATAAAATTACATCATACAATCAAGAGAAGACATAAAATATGTGAACCACACATACATCCACACAAGGAGGCGGGCCAAAACTATTTTATTACACCTCAGAGCGATACTACACACGCGCAGGATTCGTATCTGCGAGAACATGTTTATAGTTGTGAAGAAAATGCGTAATATTTCGATATATATTAAATTGGTTTGTTCACATTGCATTTGTATATCATGCAGTACAATTGATGCATTATGTTTATTAAGATAATATTTCAAAAACTTGTATTAGTACCACAGACTAAATAGTGATATTTACAATATTTTTGTGATTTAAATAAATAATATTCTCCTTTATACATTTTTGTAATTCTTTATATAATTTATAAATAACAAATTATTTTTATGACATTTACACTCTCTAATAAAACTTGCAAATAAAACATAAAACCACGTTTTTTTTTTCTTTCGTTTTCTAAAATTTCTATTACCGGTGTTAAAACCAGTTAACCCAGTATTAAGACCTAAAAATACCGAAACAATCCCTAATATATATATATACATAAATATACATAAATATAAATATATATATATATACATATATATATATATACATATATATATATATATATATATATATATATTAGCCGTTACCCACCCGCTTCACTGGGTAATTCCCGATGTTGTATATATGTATAATGTTTACATATATATTAATTATTGATATCTAGCATTAAGAATTCAATTGTATTGAAAAATATATTTATAGCTGTTACACTCTCACCCCTTGATATAAAAAAACATAAATTATAATATCTAATTTCTATTTATATCTAAAATAGAAGTAGAAAGATATTTTTCGCTTACTTAACATAATAATCAAGTGGATTTCCACCAAAGCAACTTTCAGTGGATATCTACTCCATAAAATAAACATGTGTGCTAAATTTCAAGTCTAAATCTAACAGAGCAAAAACGGAATTTTTACCATCAATACCTCGTTGAGAGCACTCTTAGCGGATTCCATTTGAACAAAAGAAGCATGCAAACCAAATTTTATTATTGTAGTCTTAGCAGCTCAAAAACGGGAATTTTGTCTATCAATACGCCCCAATAACGCACTCCGCTTCCCCTTCGAGTTGATTTCCGTAAAATCCATTCTTAGTG